>OY282401.1:2029500-2703500 GCA_958295455.1 Coleophora deauratella | reverse complement strand
GTAATTGCACAGTGTGAATGACACCTTATATGGTCTACTTAATTACTGAATTTGTGCGAGTTTAAGACTGTCTTCACAGGATTAAAGCCACGCTCATGTAAGAATAAAATAAAACTAGTTATGGTACATATTTCGCTTCACCTATTTCTACCAACTGTATCTCTATAGGAAAGACGAAATTGTATTGTTAGTTTTATTATAAAAAATGTCTTTTTTAAGAACATATACTAAGTACGGGCATAACCTAAACTTGAAATGATCTCACTAAATAAGGACATCTCAGCGCATTACGGCTTTCTCTCGAAATGTAAGCAAAGTAGAGGAGATTGAGTCGAAAATATGATCTCAGAGATATTCTGCAACGTTTCTTCTCCACAATTAGCTCTTGACATCACTCACCTGACTGTCACCTGATTGGGCTTTCAATTCGTCACATTTCGTCGGCACAAGAGTAGTGCCTTAGAAATTATTATGTTATACCAGGCGCGGTCCGAGAGGGGGTTCGTAGGGGTCATGACCCCCCCCCCCCCAAATCGTGCACGTTAAAATGCCAAAACTTATGAAATATACAATTCACGAATATTTAATAAATAATTAGCCTCCTGCGTAAAAGTTACGTCTTCCTTCTGCTCCCTCTTAAATTACTAGATTGCAGGAGGGTGTAAAGTTAAACTAAATAGTCCTAAAAATGCAGGGAAACTGAAGTGTTTAATTTGATAAATACTAATTTTCGCGCTCGCTACGCTCACGACTTTTTGTACATGTAGGGTGGTTGATTCTGTTACCTCGTTAATTACTTAAAAAACATAGCTACGCCAATGTTTGAAGACCAATAACACATAATTTTGTGCAATTAAAGCAAATTTTCTCGACCCTACTATTTATATGACCCGGGGGGTCCAAAGGTTTTGGCTGCGACCGCGCCTGTGTTATGCTATAATATAATGTATGTATTTTGTATTATAAATAAAAAAGTATTACGATTTTTTTAAAGCAGGCCAAGACAAAGGCGAACGCTAGTTCTTATTTAATCTTGTAGCAGTATATTACCCACTGCGTTTTATGTAACTCCCTTAAAATAAACTTTCCACTCGACTCTTGTCGAGATGAAAGACAGAGAGAAGTGGGAGTGTAAAACTATTTTATAGCATCGTTTAGATTGCTAACATATATTTTTTATCACATATCGTACAATGTGAATTTTGTTTGTTGATAAGCGGAAAATTGGAGAATATTAATCATGACATGAAATACTAAAACTTTCCCTAAGGATCCATGAAATGATATGAACTTTTTTTAAAGGCGCATTTGACAATTGACGTACCTCAAAATCCATTTGTAGAAAATAACTAATTATAAAGGTTTATTGGGATAAATTGCTTTTTATTCCATTAAACGATGAAATATTTTAGCCTTATTTATTACAGTTTCATTCAGATTTTTACGGTATTATTGTGTACGGATTTTGGAAGTGAATCGGAAACTGGGTCATAAACTTTTTTTTTTATGTGATAGGTGGCAAACGAGCAGACGGATCACCTGATGGTAAGCGATTACCGCCGCCCATGGACACCCGCAACACCGGAGGAGTCACAAGTGCGTTGCCGACCTTTGAAATGGGATGGGGTATGTGGGAATGGGGAGGGGGAGGCGGGGGGGGTTGGGCCTCCGGTACCCTCACTCACTCGGCGAAACACAACAAACGTTGCTTCACGCCGGTTTTCTGTGAGGCCGTGGTATCACTCCGGTCGAGCCGGCCCATTCGTGCCGAAGCATGGCTCTCCCACGTCTAAAAAATCTAAACTAAACTCTATCTAAACTCTTTTGAATCTTTTCTTTTTTTTATTTTATTTATATCATGGCATTATATAAATCATTTCTTGACTTAGAATTAAGATGTAATAGAATATAAGACATTTTCAAAAAATGTGTTGGAGGGAGTTTCTTTAGGGCCCGCCGTTTCTTCTCACTCCGCAAACACTTCCCGAAACGGCGGGTATACGAGGTCCGAGTGGTAGGAACCTCGTATTACGTAGATAAAAGAATGACGTACAAAAAGTGTACACTGCTACCTACTTCGAATAAAATATTTTCATTTCATTTCATCAATTTGAATATTTTTGGCTTGATCTGTAGACGCCTGTACACAACATGTATCCGTTTCCATTTTTTTTTAAATTTATTACTAATCCATTCAAACTCAAACTCTCTTTTCAGTATCTTCAATGCGCTTAAATATACGTTCTAGAAGTTTTCACGTTGGAAGCAATCTACTTAAATCGCCCGCGTGAATGATGCTTTCGGGTTGAGTCCAAGGTATGAAAACCTCCGTTTTTTACAGTATGAAGGTATGAAATTCAGCGGCGGCGCTACTTTTATTCTACAAACTTATTGAGATTAAAACGACCACTTACTTATTACTATATCGATACAAAAAATTTGATGACAAATATATCGTAAGTACGAATGATAATTAAGTAGGTAGTTTAGTATAAAGATGATAAGATAAAATATAATTGACCACGCTGAATACGTTAAAAACAACCGACTTCAATCGCAACAACTCCAATTTTGCTGTTTTTGTTGATTTTCTCAAAAACCGCTGAATCGATTTCGATAAAATTTATATGGGACCACCTGTGAAGTATACTCGTTTGAAAAAAAAAGAATTTTCCAAATCGGTTCAGGCGTCTTCGAGTAATCGGTGAACATACATTAAAAAAAAAATTAAAAAAAAAAGATTCCGACGAATTGAGAACCTCCTCCTTTTTTTTGAAGTCGGTTAAAAATATTTTCGTTTTTAAAACAGACTTTCCCCTTCTTTTCCGTAGTTCCATTGGACGTCCAATTGGTCTTGTATATTTTATCTATCGTATAAATAGACACAGAACAGGAAAAGATAATATTACAGAAGCTTTTTTAGATATAAAAAAACGCCATTCGCTTTTGACCTTCTCCCCTCCCACTCTCTACGTCCCGAAGTGTAGTAATATGTGGAGATCCAATATTATTAATTAAAGAGATCCTTTTAACCCCGTACTACCTTAGCCCGGATGCGGCCAGAATTAAGAAGTAAGAGAAGTAGTTTTATGAGGCCAGGAAAAGGATATTGGGATTTCAGCTAAGACAGTTCAAACAGTTTACGGGCATCTTTTAAATTTTAAATGAAGGCGTTGAAAGTATTACGTTCCCATGGTACCGACACAGATGTACATGAAAGGCACTTACGATAGGAGTGAGTATAAAAATCGCATTTCTCTTCTAATTCATCTATTTCCCCAAACACAACAAAATATCTCAGTTCACACAGCCGTTAACCACATTCGAATAAATCAGTAGAACCATAGATAAAACGAGCGAAGTCAAAAAGCACATTCGAGGGAAATAACAATGTTGCTAGCTTCCGAATTAAAATAACTACAAAACATCAATTCCTAAATTAAATCAATAATACGTTAGTTTTTTAACGCTTACATACATAACATGAATGGTGTTCACTACGTTCTGGTGCTCCTACTAAATTCTCCTACTTTGATCAGTTCATGGAACTTTCGAAAGTTTTTGTAATTTGTATCTCTCGTTGGTAGAACATGATCAGCTGATTTGCCTGCTTTGTATGGTAAATTACTCTTTTTTATGAGGGTAATTCACAGTTTAAGTTCCAGGGATTAGTCTTTTAAAACTACAAGTAAGTATAATATTTTTATGGTCTTTTTTACATATGGTATATCTCAATATAAATACCAAAAAAGAAATATGATTTACATTTTTATACATTTTTAGGGTTCCGTACCTCAAAAGGAAAAAAGGAACCCTTATAGGATCACTTCGTTGTCCGTCAGTCTGTCCGTCTGTCTATCTGTCAAGACCCTTTCTCTAAGGAACGCGTAGACGTATCAAGTTGAAATTTATATCAAATACTCAAGCCTGCAATCCATTGAAGCTGTGAAAAAATCAAACTTCTATGCCAACGCAATCAAGAGATACGGCCGTTTATTATGTTTCTAAATTTCATGATTCTAGGTCAATGATGTGAGTTTCCAAATAGGTATGCGGCATAAACGGGCCGCAAGTATCTCTTGAATGCGTTGGCATAGAAGTTTGATTTTTTCACAGCTTCAACGGATTGCAGGCTTGAGTATTTGATATAAATTTCAACTTGATACGTCTACGCGTTCCTTAGAAAAAGGGTCTTGACAGACAGACAGACGGGCAGACTGACGGACAACGAAGTGATCCTATAGGCCTGCAAGGCCTGAGAATTTGATATAGTGTTCAAGACATGTGTGATTATGAATTTATTCGGAACCCTCGGTGTGTGAGTCCGACTCGCACTTGACCGGTTTTATTTTACACCAGTATATCTCAATATAAGTTTTATATACAGACCTAAAAATTTAACCTTATTCCGAGCAGTGGGTAAACACGTTCTAGTTCTAACTTAAATCAATTGTTAAGGTTAAGAAAAGCGAAAATTCCTACGCTTTTTAGCTGCTAAGAGACATCCCGCGGGAAATTATGGGGAAAATTCTTAGGGCGGGCGTTCTGCTGAGAAGTTGCGAAATATTAAATGACCTATTATGGTACTATTTATTACTCTTTCTAGGCACGGGGGATAAGTTTTACATAATATAATGCATATTATAAATAATAAAAAGTGACGCAAAAGAGGGATAATGAGTTTGAAGCTTATGGGTATACGAGTTCCGAGTGGTATGAGGTAATTTCTCGTATTAGGTAAACAAAAGAATGACCTACGGAAAGTGTACACTGCTAACTACTTCGAAAAAAAATCATTTTATATGCAGGGTTACTCAAAATCAAGTATAGAATACAGGAAAAATATTGAATAAATCCGATCTACAACTTTTTTCAGTTTCTTATTAATCTGAATAGTGAATCAAGAATTTGTAGTATCGCAGTTGTTAAAAAGCTGAATATTTGCAGTGGTTTCCGTAGGGTAGCTTTCATAAGATGTATATTATAGTCTTAAAAACTTAATATTAAAGCAAACGCTAGTCATAAAATCTGAATACCTATTTTCCTACCAAATGGTAGGATCCTACTTTTGGCTAATCTAGAAGGAAATCGTTACTTTTTATGAAATGGGTCAAAAGTATTTCTTTCTCAGTCCCAATTGGACGCATTTTGTCAAATCCTTCCCGTTTCTCTATCCCCGGGATACAGGATTCCGGAACTCATGTCATAAGGTTACTAGTACCGTTCCCGGCGCCGGCGGCGGGGTCATTTTATGTTGGAATGTTGTCTGGTTTGGCTGGTCATAGAGTATAGAATATAGATACAATAATAACAAAATAAATATAAATAAATATCGGGGATAAACTAGGACCAGGATTCCCTGTATTATGGGAACCAGAGAGTGATATACGTTTAAATACATACTTAAGTATATAGATACAATTCACCCAGATCCAGAGCAAACTAATCACAGAAATGCATACATACATTATTTAAATCAAAATATTCCATAGTGGTAGCATTATTATGCTAATTATTTATATGTATTACTATATGAACTCTTGTCAAACAATAGCGTGATTATTTGTGGCACCTGTTATGTAAATGTGTTACTATGTAACGTGTAAATAATTCACACGTCATGGAAAATGAAGATACCAGACCACCAGACAATATTATTTATTTACTATACAAAAAAGGCAAGATGCACATATATTTTTTTGGTACAGTTATCTGAATATTAGAAATCCTTACTATTTACTAACTATCGCAACATGGGAGACTTTTGTTAAAAACCACTCTGCGTCAACGCACAAAATCAGCACATAATCGTTATTGGACAGAGCTGGAGATCTGTAGACAGGCTAGACAAGCACTACTGACGACCAACCCTAGCTTGTCCAGGAAACTCCTGAGCTTGGGGAGGATCCAGCTCCGGAAGGTGACAGCGGTCATCACTGGCCACGGTTACTTTAACAAACACCTGTTTACTCTAGGTATCACCGTCAGTCCCCTATGCCGAGCATGTATGGAGACCGAAGAGACAGCTCCTCATATTCTTCTGGAATGCAAAGAGTTAGCAGAATACAGGGTCAAACACCTCAAGGACCTGAGGACACTCCCGGAAGTCGTCGGCAACCTGCGGGGGCTACTAAGCTTCCTGGAGGAGCTGGGCTGGCAGTGAAGCCTGCCGTATCACGCAAAATGGGCGCACCTGACACCTGGTTGTGGAAACCAGGCAAGTCCTTCTATTCTATTTTTCTATTCGGCATTCCACATCTCATGACGGGCATCATTTTGCCAATGTCAAGTGAAAAAAGGGAGAATCTTCAATAAAAAAAATGGCGAAGCGCCAATGTCAAGTGAAAGACGCGGCCCTAAGGGTGATGGGCACTTAAAGACGCTCCACGTGGTGGTTTGCTGCTGGTACTCGGAAAACGGAGCTGTCTCCCGAGTTAATCCTCTTCTTATGACCGCTTATCACTGAATTGGAATCACAGCTATTTTCCCATCACAAAAATAATGCTGAGACTACTCTAAAACGGAAATAATTAAAAAATTAACTCAGCAGACGTGTGCTCGGTACAGGTCCTGGCAACCAACCCAGGCAAGTCCTTACTATTACTATGGGTGACTTTTGTCAAAGTGACAATCCAGTAATGGACTAATCTGAGTAACTTTTTATCAATTGTCAAAAACGAAGTTTTGATCTAAAAAAATAATTAAACTATAATGTATTTATTAATGAAATCAACAGCGTTACAATTGTTTGAGAAAATGTTTTAAACTGTGTGTTTTAATACTTTCTTTTAATTGTTTCCATACTCAATACGAAATTTTGATAAACAAAAAATTCACAAGTAATGAAATTCCAAGCTAGTAACTTTTTCTACTGTTTCAATAAAAAATCTTTCAGTATTTATTAATCGTTCATGCAGTCAACTTGCCAATTCCGTTGCTCTTATCAATAATGTATGGAGTATCGACTTCATATCACGCTGCTACGTGTTCGCACCTCCATTCATAGTCTCGAGCATGATAAAAATGACAGTGATGAATGAAACTGTCACATTGACAAAGTTCACCTGTCTATGGGGCGTCTTAGATTATAAGGTATAGGAATCTATTTTTTTTATTGCAGAGGTGGCAAACGAGCAGATGGAGCACCTGATGGTAAGCGATTACCGCCGCCCTAGACACCCGCAACACCAGAGGAGTCACAAGTGCGTTGCCGGCCTTTGATATGGGAGTAAGCTCTTTTCTTGAAGGTTTGAATGTCTACTTAAAGTAGTTATTACACTTTCCTGCATTCAGGAAGCCTAACTAGGTGTGCGTCAGGATTGCGGGTTACCACTGCGATTTGAATGACATAGTATATATGATATGATATCGCGGGTGTAAATATTTTTTCAAAAATTCTGCAAATATAAAGACGTACACAAAATTTCATAAAAAGTACAGTATGGTACACTGTAGGTACAGATATTCTAGAAAAAAAACCATTCAAATCGCTGAGGTACACCCGCCATCCTGACGCACAATTATTAGGCTTCCTGAATTCAGGAAAATGTAATAACTACTTAAGTACAGACAACAAAGCTAAGCGTCTAGAAAGCAACAGAAAATTCTGGAACTCATTAAATTACAAACAAAACAAATTATTTACGGCTACAAGACGAGAAGACGGATCCCAATAAAAAATTCAACAATTCTCTCCTGGGCGCAGCCATAAATTTTAGCTAACTCTGAAATAGGAGGATTTGACATGAAAAGAAGTAAGGAAATATTCTTAGGCACAGATAATTCCGTATTTATTTATTTATTTCCGTCTGCTCGTTTGTCACCTCTGCCATTAAAAAAAAAATTGGTATCCCAAGACGAGAAGTGAGGTAATTTCGCGAGAGTAAATAAAAATACATTAAATAACGTCGACATAATATTGTGAAAACAAAAAATGAGACCATCAATAAAATGAATTCTGAAGTAAAAATGTTTTATTTCAAAAGTTTTTAAAATTCAGGGCTTATCCTGGAGTTTCTGTTCTTCAATGAACACGTAGTATTCATATAAAACATATTTGGACTCTTCATAAAAATCGATCAGCTGATCGACCAACTTTAGAATAGAATAGAATAGAATATTTTTTTTTGCTAAATGATTATGTGTTTATTGTTGAAAGCTTTTCAGATTGACAAATGAAATCAATGAAATCCAGTTTGAGGCCAGGCAGATGCGTTTTCATTTACTACGCTAATTCTGTTTACTTTTTGCCGCGAGGTGGTGTCCCACGATTCGTTTAAAAAAAAATACAAACAATTTTTCAGTCTAAAATACTTCCAAAAAAAAAGTAAATAAGCATAGGTAAAGGTAAATAAATAACTGTACGTAAAGTTAAGCAAAGCTTTCGCCGCGGGGACGGAACTTTTCCAATTTCGCCGCAGATTTGGATGTAAGTCACCGTGAGGAGTTAATAAAATACGCCTTATTGCAATGTTTAGTGTTGCGTAGAAATACAAGGTTTTTGGTGCCAAGAGTATCGTGTGTTGGTAAGAGTAAGAAAAAACTGCAAGTTTCGATGTCAGTGTCGATGTTCACTAGCTGAACAGTATGCAAAAGGGCTTATTAAAAATCTAACTTTTTTCTCCGTAGTATGACTTTGTATTATGGACCTTTCCATTAGGTCGAGTTCACATTGTTTTTAATACTAATTGTCACACAGATGGCATACGCACGTTATGTTTATACTCGAACAGCTATTCAAATCATATCCTCCATTTAATAATTAGCCACAAATGTTTAAATAGTAACGGAGTTATTCTATTATAGTCTTTTCCCCGTGAAACACAGGAAAATTGGGCGTTTCAATTTTGAATTCTTCTCAATTGTTAAGGCGACCTTAACAACTGAGAAGAATTCAAAATTAAAAATTTCATTTTTGAATTTCATAACAACATAGCTATTATATAGCAAATAACATTTTATAACTTACCTATTTCTGAACCATTCAACAACCCAGTTGTTATTCTACCGAGTAAAATTCGTTCCACGCATTTCTACATCACACAGTGTGGAAACAGTCCAAACGGGTGACCATTTGGTGACCAAAAACCTAACTTTGTTACTGCAGGTTACCTAAACCAGGTCAACGGCAGCATGTGACGGACGAACGGAAAGTTAAATTAATTTATGTATTATTAATTCGGTCGCTAGTTGGATGCTCCCATGGTCGGTTGGGTGCAGTGTTCGTATGGTACAAGTGGTGAGCGAGTTCCGTTTACATCTAATATTCTTCTTACTAGCTTTCCATCTTTTGGAAGGTTCGGTCATACTTTATACTGGCGGATGTTGTGGGGCTAATGGCCAACCCCAATGTATGAAGTTTTTAAGCTGCTATTATGTTTCTTACATGGCTTAACGATGCGGATGTGGGCAGTGTAAGACCGGTTGGAGTGCAAATCCTTGGGGAAAAGGTCTCCCCAAGGATTTGCACTCCGACCTGTTTAGCAGTGGACGGCTTTTGTTTGATAATAACGACTGATATCTTGTGATAGCAACCGATTAAACGGCTTAAAAAACGTAAAAAATATAAACATATTATAACATCGCTAGACCACGTCATTTCTTTTGGTATTCTTAAACGACTTTGATGACCCCGGGTAATGATTTTCATGTAATTGTATGAATTTCCTTCTGATTTATTGAAAAGATTGAAGTATTTGGATAACGAGATGTCAGTAGATAGGGTCTAGATCTTGAGATTGATATAGTATACATTTTATGCAGAGCGGTTTTTAATTTTTTGTCAGTTTGACGATAATTTGTTCCAGTAATATCAGGGGGTATCTTTTTATCAGTCATCATAATATTATACGTTAAGCTCTTTGGTATCTAAAATCACTATTGCATGGTCTCGTTGGAAAAGTTAAAATCAAGATAAGATAAAGATAAGATAAGATAAATACTCTTTATTGCACACAAAATACAATGTAAGTATGTTTGTTACGCGATTACTCCGCCAATTATGAATCGATTTTGATGATTCTTTTTTTGTTTGGTAGGTAACACTTTAGAGGTGATCCCATATAAATTATATCTAAATATTTAAAAAAAATGCGGTTTTTGAAAAAATGAAGTATTTGATGACAAAAAAAAAATAGCAAAATTGTAGCTGTTACGATTGAAGTCGGTTTTTAACGTGTTCAGCGTTGTTGATTATTGTACCTTTAATTTAGCCGTAATTAATAAGTCGTAATTAATTAATTCGACCTCTAACGATATATCCACTCCACTTCTAACTTGTGCCAAGTACCGCATCCATTTTACATGTCCTGCGACGGCCAGGAGTATAGTTGGCCTGAATTTTGATAAAATATTATACGAATCCGACACCCAACATTCTGTCGTCAGTTAAGAATTAACTTTGATGTGAGGCTGTATTTTGTATGAGTTTACGAAATCTGTGCTGCGGTACACCTAGAACCAAAGAACTTGTATAAGTAGTATCATTTTGTAGTGTTGTAGGTACTTCATGCAAGTTCCTTGCCTAGAACGTATTATATCAAGTCAAAGAATGTCAAACACCTTACTTACTGCTTAGTTAGTACTTAATGCATTTTGGATTTTCAGTTAAGGAAAATTCTTCAGTCTTTTTTCCACTTTTCGATGAGATCGGCCCTCCTAATCTTCCTGTTTTGTCGATCGGGTAATTGGGCTTTTTAACCGATATTGTTTACACTGTTGGGGCACAGGCATAAGTCAGAAAGGTTAGGCGATACTCCACACACACGGAAGAAAGAGGTAGTCCACACATGAGAGCCAAATCCGGATGGTGGATATTGAGGGCTAGTGGCCAACCCCATTGTCAGAAGTTTTATAGCCGCCTATTAGGGCATCTAACATGGATCTCTATTGCGTACTATTGATAGCACTCATTTATAGATTATGCAGACGAAATAAGTTTTCAAATTTTCCTTCAGTGTAACTTGGTCATATAGAGATCTCTTGTAGGTAGGCCTCCTACTCGGTGGACCGATGACCTGGTGAAGGTTGCGGGAGCCGCTGGATGCGGGCAGCGCAGGACCGGTCGATGTGGAAATCCTTGGAGGAGGCCTTCGTCCAGCAGTGGACGTCTTTCGGCTGATGACGATGATGAAAGAGATCTCTTTTAAGCAGTCTGACCATATACTTTTCGTGAATTTATCCTGATTTGTATTATATTTTCTTATGCGGTGGTTTGGACTAAAATGTTTATTCTTACTAAACTCTCCCTACTATCTGTCACTCAAATGTTGTCTAGCTTCAAAGATACCAAGTAACCTCTTCAAACAAAAATTTTTGGTTTTATGCATAAAAAAATTGTATAAAATGTAGCTATTTATAAGACACCGCGGTCGACACTTAACAAACAGCTTTAGTACAAGCAAGTTTTTCGTAACTTTGCTCTTTTAACTTAAAAACTTTACGAATACAAAACGGGCATTTATTATCTGAATAAGTTACGCGGGTGAACTTAACTTTTCAGTTAAGCTAAAACAAACTTTTATTAAAGTTAAGGATCCCTAGTATTCGTTTATCGTCTATAATAAAATTCAAATTTCTTTTAAAATTAACAAATGGCCACAGTTATGCCATAATGATCCAACTGACATAAAGTAAGCGAGTCGTTATGGTATAACTATGGCCAAATAAAAAATATCAATCAATGAATTTCTCTCTATTAGAATGCCAAATAAAAGGCAATACACGAATGATAAAGGAATAATCTAGGCGGTCTTATCGCTAAAAAGCGATTTCATCCAGATATTTTGGATATTTTAGACTCTCCCTTCAAAATTGGCTAATCATCTAATCGAATTGTATGAAGAGTCCTATTTTTAGATCCTACTGATATAGTTCAAGACCTGTGATACAGAACCCTCGGTGCGCGAGTCCGACTCGCACTTGGCTGGTTTTTTTGTAATTTATGCAAAGTCGTAGAACAGAAGTTGCTCAGTATAATGAACAGAAGTTCTAGTTAACGGGTCTAGTTAATGCATTTGCAATTTTAAGGGTTTAGAATTATAGAATACCTTCAGGAAAAATATTGAAAAATCCGATCAAAAATTTTATTTTTCTGTTTCCCATACAAATTTTTGATTCATAATTGAGTTGGGAAACTGATAAATAAAATTGTAGATTGGATTTTTTCAATATTTTTCCTGTATTCTATACTTGATTCTGACTAACCCCTTAAAATTTCAAACGCTTTTTGGACCCCCACCAAAATTTCACAGTCGCTCTATTATTGTGACTACGACCTCCTAACCAGAGGTCTCAGGTTCAAAGCCTGGCAAGGGTACCAATAAGTTTTAGAGATAGAGAGAGATAGAGATACATTTATTTAACAGACAGCAAACAACACAAAACAAATTACAACAAGGAAAAAAAGAGAAACAAGCTCAGTTAGAAAATAAACACAAAACAAACATAAACAAGTTTTCGTGCATTTCCACACCGACTGCTTTAATGGTTAAAGGAAAACGTCATGTTTATAGTAGATCACATCTGATTTCTAGATACTATGTATAATGGTTGCGATGCACACGTCAATAGGTGTAAATCTAAATACACACGTGACCGCAGGTGATGCTAAGTGCAACTAGCGTCTATTCTTTGTTATAGCACCGTTAAATTGTGCCACACGATAAGAAAAAGAAGATTATAGTTTAGAGGCGAATCGACTAGCAAGCGTATGTGTCGTGAAAAATGTGCAAAACCGATACGCCTTCGAATTTCCGGTGCCTACAACCTCGACACTAACTCACCCTCTACATAGTTAGAATGTTAGTAAGGGGAATGTCGTATACGGATACGAAAATTTTTCATCGGATAAAACTTGAAAATTCAATAGTGATAAATTACTTCAAAAACTTTTTTGAATAACAGCAAAGTAGAAAAACAAAAGTTGTTCGGTTTTATGTGTAGAAGCCCCAGTTAACGGGGCTTACAGCAAATTGAAATTACAAAAGTTAAAATAAAATAAAAAATAGGATAACTGGCCCTTTTTAGTTTTGATAGATACTTAAATATATTCTTGAAGATAAATAATGTTCATCGAATGTTCTAGGTCATATCTCAGTTTCTTAAACGCTACAATGATTATGAAACTGCGTATACAAAACAGACTCTATTATTAGTATTAAAATTCGGATACTCGATAGTTTTAGATTGGTAACAAATCCGTTAAACCCCGTGACGTAATCTGCATAGAAGTGTTCGTATCGTGGTAGTGTCGACGCTATGTCGCTTCTGGCACATTGATATCAGATATATCCCCTCATACTGACGGCTTTAAGGCGAAGTCTTCTTCTTATCATGTGGCAAAATTTAACCGTGCTAACAAATACATTGCAATTTTTTCTTGTCCTTATACACGTAGCAACCCTTTGGAAGGCTTCAGGAGTGATGCGACCTGTAGGACCTGCGGTGCAGAAATAGACACCTATTGTGTCACTGCATTGTCTTACCTAATAAGTGTATGAGCTACCTTGGTAATGGGTACCCAATACTGGAGGATTTACCTCTCAGCGGTGTTACTGCACTCGTTAAGAACCCACATTGTTCCCACTGCAGGGGCAAGGGTAGGTTAGGCCATACTCCACATACGAGGGCCAAGTCCGGATGGTATTACTGTGCTAAAGGAGCATTTTTTTGGAATAGAGATCGGTGCAAAGGTTTTTAAGGGTTGGCATAAAATATACCCTCGTGTGAAGTGTCGCTGAAGAGGTAGCCTCCATTATCAAAGACAACCCTTAGTACTTCCCAAGCTGGGAACCATTAGTAAGTTGTATATGTACTTAATTTTCATATCTCAAACAAATTGTTGTCATCACTTGTTTGTGTTTAAATTATGCCTGATATTTAAAAATAATAATGAAATATTTGAAAATTGTATTTAAAATTTTCTTATCGTTCTCAGTATCAATTTCTGAATCGTGCAAATAAGGAAGTTCCGAGTGGTAGGTACTTTATAATAGGTACTAAAGAAACATAAAGTAAAGCATGCACTAAAATAAAAACATTTTACGATAAAATTGAATTTCTTACATACTTGTAGGAACTGTGTGTTCCCACTCTTCGGAGGAAAAGGGAGGTACCTCCGCCAGGCGAGGTGGTATGCCTGGGGACCGGCCGTGGTCCAACCGATGATGGTTGGAAGTTGTATATGTAGTTAACCCGAAGAAACTTTCGATAGCGCGTTCTAGGTTTAGTTCGTAGCGGTGCGATAGATGTCGCCACATACTCTTTAAAAAACTCAATAAAATTATTTGCTAGCGGGTTTACAAAATACTCGCCAACTTAAATTAACTTCGCCTTAAATATTTAGCTGTACATTCTCGAAAGCCTTCAACAGCTAAGCACCACTTCAATCGGAACATCGACTTTTAAGAGATGGGCATCGGTTTTGAAATTCGTAGCTAAATGGAAAACCGAATTTCGGTTCCATTTTTCTGAATAAATCCTTTGTTGCGTGGAGGATTTTTCCTCAGGCGATAATTCAGTTTGACGGATAGAAGATATCTTTCTGTACAAATCGTTAGGAAATGTTTAGTAAAACTTCCAAGAAGCCTGTGGCATTCCATGAAAAATGTGTTTTCTATTCTGTTCTGTATATAAATTACCTATTGATACAATATTTTTTATTTGGTGTTTAGATTCAATGTGCATCTCTTTTTTTGATGCGCCCGGCCATAGGCCGGAATCGTGAATAAACAGAACGCTAATTTGAGATTACTTTGAATAAACACTAATAAGGAGAGTATCAAACTTGGGAATCATAGATTGCCATAATTTTTCTAGTATATATCATAGGGCAGCCTCCCTTATTACTTCCATGCAGTGGCAAGATGCAGTTCGTTTTCATTCTCGAAAAATAATGATTAAATTTTTTTTAAATTGTTTTTTTTCCATTCAGAAGAAAGTTGTTCAATTGTTCATTACGAAAATGAAATGAAATCAATGAAAATAGTAACAGTAATCAAAAAACTAGATATTTTATTAATTATAATAACAAGATTATTCGTATTAGTATTATAATAATGAAAATACCAGTAAAAATAAATAATAAGTTAGTTATTAGTTTAATATCAGTATTATTATAATATTGTAATATTATAATGAATTACTTAAAAATTACAATACACATTTAAATTCAGTCATTGGTTGTTAACTAAGTAACTGAGATGGTTATCATGCCAGTTAATGTGTTATCGTCAAACAATCTGATGAGGCTATGGAGAGTGAGTGACTGAATCTAAATGTGCATTGTAATGTTGAAGTCATTAATTATTATTTAAATAATTATATTGATAATTATATTATTTTAATTAACAAAACATCACCTTTTCTGGTAACTGTATATATTTTCTTTGATATCATTTCAGTTGCTTGAAGATTAATTAAAAACTTTCTTCTCTATGGATAAAATAAATTAAAAATAAATTGTAAAATTAAATTAAATAAAAAAAATCCTGGCCCTGCCCTATGATACATAAAAAAATTATAGCAATCTGTGATTCCCAAGTTTGATACTCGCCTTGTAAGTGTAAAACATAATTTAGATAAGGTTTCTATTCAATTCTTCTAAATAACATCATGCTTTATTAAATTTAATTTTAAATAGTTCTGTTTTAAAATATTTTTTCCTCGTTTTTCCCGCTATGTGTCTCTTATGGTCTCTTTTATATTTTAATAAGTATAACGTCTTACCCTTTTATTAAGTTGATTTTTACGCTCGAATTTCTATACTTCTAAAATCTACGTAGTATTTATAATTCCTTTTTTCTTCTACGTTTAGAAGAAGAATTTCGATACTTCAACGAAATATTTTTTGGAATGGTTACTATATTAATGTTAGAGCACAGGTAACAGAATACTAGGTTGGAGTTAGTAAAAATTTGCCACCAATCGCTAGGTCTCAAAACACGAATCGGCTAGAAGTTGGTGCGTATCAAAGTAGCTAATTATTTAATAAAAATGTTATTTTGCTGCTTATTTCGTAAAACCTCAGTTCACTGAACAAACTCATTTTGTTTCTCATTTTATTCTTTATCTTGTCATTTGTCTTCTGACACACTGGCAGAAAACTTAGCAGATAAGCTGCATCAAAAATAAATAATCGTATGTAATTAGCTCTTCCACTGAAATCGTAGAAAAACTTCACAGTATGGAAACGAGTAACGACAACAAAATGATGACGTCGTGGATTACTATTTCAAACATTTTAAAAACAAAATGTAGTGTAACATTTGATAAAAAATAGTTCAGGTCAATTAGATACAATCAATCTATGAGAACATTCTATCTCGGGAAGGTGTTTGTAATTTGTACGTCGCGTCGTACACATCGCGGTCAGGTTCGGATTGTTGGAAGTCTAACAGTCAGTTAAATACATTTTGTAAACAACAATATACATACATTGGCGTCGATTCGGTGTTCAAGGTTTAACTTATTTGGACTACATTTAAGCGTCCTGTCCTTGTTATTTTCGAAACAGAATGAAAGAGACAGAATACTTAAATTTAGTCCTGTCAAATATGTTAAATCGTGAAAACCGAATCGACACCATTATAAGACCTTCATATCTAGGGAAGGTATTTGTATTTTGTATTACACACGCGGTCAGGTTCAGATTGTTGGAATTCGTTTAACAAAAGTCCTTCAATATATAACCTATTTCGTTACTCTCTGAATAGAACTGAATAGTTGCCATCATTCGGCTCTTCACACTGCACGTCCGTGTGTCACAACAAAGTCTTGACAAATCCCTTTGTCCTCAAGTCTCGAAGTACGCAGCTTGCGTTAGGACGGTCACAAACTTAATTTTTCACTTGACTACCCCAAAAAGAGAAGTTTTTCGTGGTTATGTATTTTTTTTTATTCAGATCAATCTGTTTTACTATTACTATTTACATTGTTGTAGGCCACATTAAGAGATTATAAATTTTAAATAAATTTATACAAAGCTAGTAGAATCTGTGTGTGTGTGTGTGCGTGCGTGCGTGCGTGCGTGTGTGCGTGCGTGCGTGCGTGCGTGTGCGTGTGCGTGTGCGTGTGCGTGTGCGTGTGCGTGTGCGTGTGCGTGTGCGTGTGCGTGTGCGTGTGCGTGTGTGTGTGCGTGTGCGTGTGCGTGTGCGTGTGCGTGTGCGTGTGCGTGTGCGTGTGCGTGTGCGTGTGCGTGTGCGTGCGCGTGCGTGTGTGTGCGTAACTTGAGATTTTGATTGGGATCATGCGGTGCAGGGTTGCGACTTAGAGTATTTGATGCCCTAAGAAATCCACGTCTGTGGGCGCTTTATCCACTAGTAAAGTCCATTATAGACTGGGCGCAGAAGAAGGAGAAATGGCGGGTTAAGTTTAGAAACAGGTGGCTCGAGTAATAGTTAATGTTACGTCGTTCAGTTGCGTACCCAAATTTCAAAACAAAGGGGCCAGGGTCCTTACATTTTTTTAGATTTTTTTATGGTATTTGTTTTCGGCTAATCGTGTATATATAAAAGTTTTTCCAATGTATCTTACAAAGCTCCTCAAATTGATAGAACTTTTGAACAGTTTTAGCTGTACCTACTTTGCAAGTCTGGTATTTTATAACGTTTCATCCAAAACCATCAGAGCCATTTTTGAGAAAAAACAGACCTTTACAAATTGTGCTAAGAGAAAAATATCTAAAATAACGCTCCTTTACAATACGTATTTCCTTTTTTACGAGGCAGCATGATTGATTGTCGTGCAGGCACATACAAAATTACGCGAGCGAAGCGAGCGCGAAAATTTTTGTGTTCCGGTCCAAGATACAGTAATAGAAATATAGAAATAGAAACTCTTTATTTAATGTAAAAACACAACACCTTAAAGTAAGACATTCGTTCTTAAGCTAAAAATAAATGTAGGTGCTGCATAGCGACACTAAAAAAGGGTCCCCACTCAGCATTAGTCGTAACAGGCAGGTGCTGCTACAACGCTGGTTTTCTGTGGGGCCTTGTTTAATGTGTGTAAGACAGCAAAACTAATCACTGATCAGTTTTATGTCTCTTCTCGTGGGTGCTCCGCACCCACTGTTTGAGTCTCGTGGGTGTCCAAGCCCCCGAGCACCCACGTAGTCGGCACCCCTGGGTGCTAGTGTCTTATTATCCTCCTAGTTATGTAATATCATATATGTATATTTTTATTTATAATATAAATCAACTCCTGGCCTAATTTAAGGTGTAATAGAATATAAGAACATTTATTGAAAAAAATGTGTTTGAGGGAGTTTCTTTGGACCCGTCGTCGTTTTTCTCACTCCGCAAACACTTCCCGAAACGGCGGGTACACGAGTTCCGAGTGGTAGAACCCTCGTATTAGGTAGACAAAAGAATGAACTCGAAAAGTATACACTGCTACCTACATCGAATAAAACATTATATTTTTTATCCGTTTTTATAAAGTTGGTATAAATTATTAAGATTTTTCTCAGGAACTGACCATGAGTCTGTACAATATTTCATCTTTACAGATATTAATAGAAATCACAGTTGTTTTTTATTAGGAGATCTAATCTATACAGAGTGCCTGGTACATAGGTACTACATACCTGCACTGCTTAATTGATGACTGTTCGCATGAAACTGAACAACTTTTATTTAAACAATTTGCTGAATAAAATTGAACTGCTTTTGTTCTACAACTTAACTGATATCGCATTTTTTACTTTAATTCAGTCATTTTGGTTTGCCCTTCAAATTTGACCGAAATTTGACATATCTACTTGAGCTCTTGTGTTGTGACCCACAAAATGCAAAATGCTGAGTCTGGTCAATTTCTGCTCTCTTGACACAATTTATACTATTTTTTTGGAGGATGGCAACCCTTAGCTGACTCGTTTTAGATTGCATATCTGATTTGAAAAAGAATTCTCAAAAAGTACGCTGTACTTGAGGGGAATATGGTAAAGGATTTTGTACCACAAAAAAATAGATTTAACATTTTAGTACTTTCAACGTAACTGACTAAAGTTGCCATCAGGACCGGTTAGGCTTAAAAAAAAACGATTTAACGAGTGTGTAAATCATGTATCTAAATAAAAACAGTTATAGTAACTAGAGTATTCAGTTCAAGGTACGTTTTGTTGCCGACCGGCATTGTCGCAAGCTCTACGTTTCGTAATGATTTGCAAATCCACCCTGTATTAGCCGGTGGATCAACAGATCTAGCATGCAAAATACACACCCTGTTACAAGAAATTTTGAGGAGGAAAAAGATTTGGTTTGTTTTTAGGTTACGGTGGATTAGGATTAGGGGTGACGAAATTCTTAGGTTTGTAAATAAAGTAATACATAAATAAAACATGTAATTAAAGATTATTATACAGGGTGTAACAGAAATATGTGACAATACTTCAAGGTTGGCTTTTACCCATCAAACTGAACAACTTTTGTTCTACAACTTTGTTGAAATCGCAAAATTTTCTTTGGACTTTTCATACAAATCGATCAGCTGGCGAACCAAGTTTGTATGAAAAGTCCAAATTTTTTTTTGCGATTTCAACAAAGTTGTAGAACAAAAGTTGTTCAGTTTGATGGGTAAAAGCCAACTTTGAAGTATTGTCACACACTTCTGTTACACCCTGTATAGTAATTCGTCTCAAGTGTCACGGAAATATTTTTTTTACCTATTTTGTAATCCTGTATAGTATAAACGTGACAGCAAAAGATTTTTTTGTAAACGCGATTCTATCGATTATTTTAGAAATAATGTAGGCGTCTTTATTAATAGCGTGACTTTTGATCCTGTCCAATGTGATTACGTCCTTACCTTTCGGCGAAATAAGGTTCACAAAGGGGTTGTAAGATGTCACAAGGCAGTGTCTATGACTACTCAATTATTAAGAATTGTAGAGTAGCTTTTGATGACAGAGACTTTTTACTTTTTATAACGGATGTTACAAAAAGGTACAACAAAAAAATTCTGGTGGCTTTTACTCATGAAATAGGGCAGTTTTTGGTATGTATAGGAGTTTGCAGAAATCTCAAAAAGAAACAGTTTCTCATACAAAGTTTACCAATCAGCTATTCTTAAATACATTGGCAATAAAAAAAGAAATAAAAGCAAGATGTGACGTCATCTTCCTTTACAGTAAGATGATGCCAAGGGTTAATCAATTGTGAATAAAAAAATAAAAAAAGAGACTTAAAGTCAAACCCTTTATTTGCAAGAACACTCTTATTAATATCTTAATACATATATGTTTTTTCCACGTATTAGCCGCATGCAGGTGTGCCAATTTTAAAATATATTTTTTTTAAATAATTAATATCACATAATTAAATTTTAAATAATTATACAGGGTTACAGGAAAAGTCGTACTGAATATTAAAACACGTTATTATTTAGGTGATTTCTGATGGATTTGATTCTATGATATGGTGTCCGAAACTTAACCGTTATGGAGATATTGAACTTTAAAGATTTTTAAAAAATCCTCAATTTTTTGGCTTTTTTGTCGATTTTTTTGGGATTAGTGCTTCTGGGGTACGTTTTTTTGATGTAACTAGTTAGAAGGCATGTCAATTAATAAAAATGATTAACCAAAACTGAACCTACTACTAACAGCTTTAAAAGACTGGTTGACAACGATTAGAATTAAATAATTTTCATTAAGTGTTCTTAAATTTGAAGCTCTCTGTTTAAAAAAAAATGTATGGAACTTATTCTGCAAATAGTTTAGTTTTAAAAACTTCTACGTCTCTTTGGCTATTCAAAAAGGTATAACACTTACTATTAAATAGGCAAAATATTGACCAAATAACAGTTAAGTTAGCAGAGGGTACATTTTTTTGACAACTCTTTAGTCCTTTTCAGCTCCAAACGAAGAGCAGTTTTCTTCTCAAAACTTTGTTTAAGGCCTTAATTCTTGTTAATCGACTCTTTAGTTTACAGATTATCATCGATTAATAAGACTAAAGGCCTTAGGGTGCATTTCCACTGATGTGGAGCGGGGCTGAGCAGGGCGGAGAAGATCAGAGAATAGTAGCAAGTGTTTCCACTGAAGCGGGGCGGAGCAGAGTAGAGCAGAGTGGAGCGAAGTAGCTTTTTGAATAGCTAAAGAGACTTAGAAGTTTTTAAAACTATTTGCAGAATAAGTTCCATACATTTTTTTAAAACAGAGAGCTTCAAATTTAAAAACTCTTATTGAAAATTATTTAATTCTAACAGTTGTCAAGCAGTATTTTTAAGCTGTTAGTAGTAGGTTCAGTTTTGGTTAATTATTTTTATTAATTGATATGCCTTCTAACTAGTTACATCAAAAAACGTACCTCAAAAGCACTCTTCTTCTCTATCTTAAGAGCTAGGCTCTTGTCGGTGGAGTAACAGCCATTCTTTTCAAAAGCACTAATCCCAAAAAAATCGACAAAAAAGCCAAAAAATTGAGGATTTTTAAAAAAATCTTTAATGTACAATATCTCCATAACGGTTAAGTTTCGGACACCACATCATAGAATCAAATCCATCAGAAATCATCTGAATAATAACGTGTTTTAATATTCAGTACGACTTTTCCTGTAACCCTGTATAAACATGTCAAACGAAAAACAAAAAAAAACTAATAATACTAACATAAATTAATTAATTTAAAAATCATGTCTCATTATTCTAAAATTAATATACCTACCTAATCATGTAAAGAATAGAAACAAGTATTATACTCAGCGATTTAGACTTGGTAAAATGTCTCTGTTCTCGCAGTTACACTGCGTGATGGTAATGAGTAGGTAGGCACACTAAAGTTAATGAACACAAATAGTAGCAAGCTTGACATTTGTCGTTTCTCCCTAATAAGCAACGTTGCATTATGTAGTTGGCCGATGTTGACTCAAAGGAAATATAGTTTGGTAAATTCATGTTACGGTCTTATTTTTAACCGACTTCAAAAAAAAGGAGGAGGTTCTCAATTCGTCGGATTCTTTTTTTTTTATGTATGTTCACCGATTACTCGAAGACGCCTGAACCGATTTGGAAAATTCTTTTTTTGTTTAAAAGGGTATACTTCACAGATGGTCCTATATAAATTTTATCGGAATCGATTCAGCGGTTTTTGAGAAAATCAACAAAAACATATCAAAATTGGAGTTGTTGCGGTTGAAGTCGGTTGTTTTTAACGTATTCAGCGTGGTCAATTATGTTAGTAGTTGTACCAGTGGCAGGACCTTATTATGCAATGTCCGATTGGGTAGGTACCACTGCTCGTTCTACACCTACCGCCAGCAGCGGTGTAGCGGCAACGGTGGCGTGAGATAGTCAGCGTAATTACCGGCTTGAGGCATTCCACCTTAGCCTTCTCTACCAGGGTTCGGAAACCGGTTTTTTGAAAATACCGGTTTCGGTCATTGACCCCTATATCGAAATAATTTCGGTTAAGGTTTCGTTCAGGTTTCGGTTACCGGTATATTTAACCGGTTTAACCAAAACCGATATTTTTTCGTTCGAACGGAATTAACCGGTTAATTTGAAGAATATGCGACTTTGTAGGTATGTTTGCCGCGTGCAATCAATTGAAAGCGTGCGAGAAAGTGAGCAGAAGACTCGGGCAGTGGCACCCGCGCGACGCGCCTGTACTTGACTAAGTTTGGTTTTAACCGGTTAATTTAGTTCTTATCTCGGTTAGAAAACTGCTTCCTGATTAACCGATATTTTATTCAAATTTACCGGTTAAGCTGGAAACCGGTTTTAACCTGAACGGAATCGTTAACCGAAATTCGAACGAAATTAACCGGTATTTGTTAACCGGTTCCGAACCTTGTTCTCTACATTACGTTTTACTCTATTGACTAATTTCTAAGTCACAAGACAACTACCTACATAAACTGTCTACCCACATTCACTATAATAGGTATCATTTGCATGCTATATTTGTGGCTAAACAAGTGATATTAAGATCACTTTTTTTTACCCTCAGTTGGTAAGCCTTTGGCATCATCTCACCTGAGGGTAAGTGATGATGATGCTGAAGATGGAAGCGGGCTTACCAAGATTCCCCAACACAATGGGGAAGTGGCTATCTTATCTTCATGCCGGAACACATCAATGCTGTTAATATTGATGTTTGGCGGCAAGACTTAGATAAGATGGTGGTAGCTAGCCAGGCGGGCTTAGAAAATGCCCTACTACCAACCAAACCGAGTCTACAAAGTTGGACCCCGCCGGGAATCGAACCACTACGCTACGGAGGAGGTATTTTATGTATATAAGGTGCTACTTTATTAGTGCCCGATATTTTAACCAGTGCTTCTACTCCTGATTCTGATCAACTTTCCCCAAGGAACCCATAGTCAAAACGAAAAAAAATTTTTGTACTCTTCATACAAATCGATCAGCCGAGCGGCCAAATTAGTATGAAGAGCCCAAAAAATTTTTTTCGATTTGACTATGGGTTCCTTGGGGAAAGTTGATCAGAATCAGGAGTAGGAGCACTGACTAAAATATCGGGCACTAATAAAGTAGCACCTTATATACCTTGTTTAAAAGCAATAAAGTCTTTACTTACTTACTTACTTCAAGTATCGGCAAGGCAGTGATGACCCTTCTGGGGTTATAGATGCTCATAGGAGGCGGACCCCACTTTCCATCAGGCTGACGACCCGTCAGCCTTTTCTCATCTTACATGATTTAAAAAAAAACCCGGACATTCCATACAAATCATCCGAGTTATTTATTGTACCTACTACGACCTCACTTTTTAACACATAGGAGCGAGTGATAACGGAATGACGATTGTATGGACCGGCACCAGATCGGTACCCACAGATGGGGTGAGGTCACCTTCAGAGAGCCGCAGGGAGCCATAATTTAATATACTGTGTCAACGCTGTCATCACTCTTTAATTAAGTTATTTCTTCGTTTTGAAAATGAACTTGCAAAAAGCATGCCGGAATGTGTGGTAAATATTGTAAAAGGTTTTATTAGAAACTAGCTTCCGCCCGCGACTTCGTCCGCGTGGACTTCAGAATTGAAAGAAAATGTTAAGATAACGCCATCTAGTGACGAAGTAGAAATTTTTAGTTTTTAAGTATTTCTACGGGAACCCTTAAGTTTTCCAGGATAAAAAGTAGCCTATGTGTTAGCCGAATGCTTGATCTATCTACCTACCAAATTTCATCCGAATCCCTTCAGTAGTTTCGGCGTGAAAGCGGAACAAACAAACAAACATCCATACTTTCGCATTTATAATATTAGTGAGAAGTAGCTTTTGCTCATGGGTCTGCCAGCGTAGATATTGTTTGTATTATATTATGACTGTCGTTGAGAATGCGCAGTGCTCGAGCGCAAGCGGCATTTCAATTTGCACCTACGGACGTGTTTAACGCGACTTTCATACACACATATGCAGCTTTTCTCACGATATTAAAGCAATCGTTATGAAAATGTACGTTCTTTTAAAATTACCTTTATTATTGTTATTGGTCAGGATTTGAACCAGACACCTCTGGTTCTGGTTACTTCGTCGCAGGTTTCATACCTTATCAATATTAAATCGTTGCAGTCAGCAGATTTTGCTAAATGACTGTATTTGATATGTTAATTAGTTTCTTTATTTATGAGTTTGTGGAATAAAACTTTGGATTGTAAAGCAATAATTTTCTTAATCGTCTTTTGTGACACCACAAAACCGTAGCAGGGTCAATATAACGTTCTCGACTCCTGCCCTAGTAGCATCTCATCTCACTAATATTATAAATGCGAAAGTATGGATATTTGTTTGTCTGTCAGTTTGTTTGTTTGTTCCGCTTTCACGCCAAAATTACTGAACGGATTTGGATGATAGGTATCGTAGATAGATAAAGCACTCGGCTTAATTTAAGGGTTTAAGGCAAAATTTCCACTTCGTCAATAGATGGCGCTATCTTAACATTTTCTTTCTGGACATAATTCTGAATAGCTCAGGGGTATTAGGCTAAATTTGACCAAAAACATAAAATGTTTCAGGACTAGCTGAAATTTTGTATACTGACTCTGTAAGTGGTAGTAAATAATTACTCAAAACTCCCCAATCCTCCTCCGCTTGCGTCCTGAGATATACAGGGTGTTTGGGTTCTATATAAAAATTAAATTTTAAATATTTTTTTTACACCGCAAACTTTATTAAACGAACTTCAGACGGTAAAATAAGACTAAAAGAGCTTTGAAAATGTAAAAATTGAATATTTCCTCTACTTGCGTCCTGAGATATAAAGGGTGTTGAGGTCATATAAAATATATATATTTTTTAATATTTTTGTGACCGATATCTTTATTAAAGAAACTTCAAACAGTAAAAGAAGACTAAAACAGCACTGATTTGTAAGAAAAAAATAAAATATCTTATCAATCATAGTCATGTATAACAATAACATGACAATTTTCACGTGATCAGCCAAGATAATGGCGATAAATTTAACTCAGGATTATAAGTCTAAATTTGATGAAAAACACCAAATGGATTGTAACTAGCTGAAATCTGGTATCATGAATGAATGTAAGTGGAAAAAAAATATTATTCAGAACTATATACAGCACTTATATGTATAAACCAGCCAACCACCATTTTGATCATAAGTACGGAATGACAATCACAAGTTTTCAGCAGCTCTTCGTATGAAGCTTGGGATCTTTCATGTTGAAAAGGTGAGTCATATGCAGGCTTCTAAAACTAAAATCCCTTCCCAGATGATTTCCAGATGGTTTAACCTATCCCAGGGATAGGCAAAACCAAAGTGGACTCAGATAATCGCCTAGGGTTTAACATGTCTTTATCCATATCCGGTCTGCCGCATTCGATAACTGCTGATCATAGATACTAAGGATTGAACTCCTTTGCCTCATACGTGCATCGAGGAAGTGTCTAACTGTACTGTCAATGTTGTACAGTTCTTTAACTCTATTAAACCATTTTAACCATTAATGGGGAACCGAGCCGAAAGTCTTCTTGAACAGTCCAGACAGCGGAGAAATTGCGTCGCTTGCAGTTTACCAATTTGCCCTCGACAACCGTCGTTTTTGTCAATATAAATTGATATAAATTACCGACACATCACTGTAACAACAATACTACTAGAACTATATTACCTATAGTATCTATACTGATATTGTAAAAAAATATTTGTCGAGAAATAAGCGATAAAAGTTAAACTATGCGTTTTATGTCTCGCATTTAATTGTATTTCTTTTTTCGCTCAGTATTTAGCACAGAATTCTTAAATTATTATTTTTTTCAGATCCCAGTAAGTGTAGCTTTCATATAATTAATGCAATATATAATGTATATCTCTAGTGGTTAAAAAGTAACCGATCATTATGTGAATAAATCTTGTTCCTGTTGTACGAATTTTATTAAATTACAAATTTTGATTAAATAAATATATATGGAAAGATTTTGTTCCAATAATAATTATACATTCCCCACAGTACAAAATAATTATCTAGGTACCAGAAAATCAATTTATTTACGAATAAATAAGTGATAAAAGTTAGAACAACACATTTTATGCTACGCTGCCGCGCATTGAATATTTTTTTTGTCAATACTTACAATGTTCCTCCCTCAAATAAAATTATATATCAATAACCCTAGTAAGTGTGGCTTTCACATATATTTTTTCGTGCTAAAATCTTTGGTTGTAAAAGAAATATTGACGTTTGTATGAGAAAAAAAAATCACGTTTTTCGAATTTTTTTTAAATAGTAAAATTTCTGTCCAAGGAAAATATTTTTTTAAATTTAGAAATGAATCCGTCATCTTTGAATTATCCGAAAATCATATTACACTTGCCCTAGTACCTATAATTCTGAAAATATAAGCCTCAAAGGGAGGCGCGACAGAATCAAACTTTCCCCGCCTCCCCTCGCCACCCCCATGGTACCTCCCGATGTCTCCCGGTCTGAATGCACTCAAGACCACCTGAGGAACCACTGTACCAAGTTTGAGAGCTTTATTCAAAATAAAACGCATCCTATACAACATTCCTTAGACAAAGAACGGGGTAGGGGGTGAGGGGGCTATATCTCAAAACGCAAGCGGAGGAGAGGCGGGGAGTTTTAGCACGTTATTCTGGTCAGTATTCTGAGTACGTATGCAAAAAATCAGCTAGTCATAAAAGATTTTATGTTTAAAAAGTCCTGAGCTAGAAGTCCGAGCGGACGAAGTCGCGGGTGGACGCTAATGGCAACATAACTCGCACCTGCCGCTACGTTAGGTATTTATTATTCTTATAAAGCATTCCCTCCGATATAATGCCAAGTTAATGAAAGAGATAACTTAACTGTTTTCTTGAATTGCCGTTACAGTTACCTTTGTGTGTTCCTCATGTTACCCGTAATTTACATAACATTTGATATTTAAATTTTACTTGTTCTTAGACATGCTTTTACGAATTACGATGTGCCGTGAAAAAAGACATGTGAATAAATATGGCGTTTATTACGTATTAAGTTCGCAATAATGGGAAAATAATAAGTGAATTGAAATGCGTGATATTTTACTTTTAATACGTAAGCAAGTTAATACTTTCTATCGATAATCAGAAAATTTTATAGAATTTCAAGATCATAGCAAACCACAGCACTTTGATAATAATATGACCCATTTAAGATTTGTAATTTTACGATTTTCTATGAAAGCTATTTGACGCAGTGGTTGCAGTAATTTAAAGTAGATAAACACGTCAGTTTCGCTCTTCCTGTCACGTATGGCGTTCCACAAGGCAGTATTCTAGGACCAACGCTCTTTCTTATTTATATTATATTTATGATCTTTGCTCACAACATCTACCACATGATAATGATTTAAATTATTGAAAATCTACATGAAGGAATTATTATAAAAGAAACATATGTATATTATACTTGAAATCACACAAAACAAACTAACTTGAACAGAATCATAAAAATGTTATTAACTTTGATGTAAAAAAATATGCTGTAAACTCTGGTTTTGGCTGTAATTGAAAATATTCTTTGTAAAAAAACATTCGTTGATGTTGAAATCAAACATAAAAACCGGCAACCTTAATAGTTTCAATTTCTCTTGAAGACTGTTCAAAAGTAATAAAAACAAGTAAATATCGAGAAACTGGCGTTTGGCTTTAATTAGCCGCTGCTATGATACCGTCGATTCGAACTTTCGAAATAATTAGCGTTACGGCTGAAATTATTTTATTAAGCATCAATCAATTCAGCTCGAGTCGTCTTACACCCTGAAAAATAGCAGTACTTAGCAGAGTAAGGGTGCGTTTCCACTGACACGGAGTGGATCGGAGATGTGCCGAATTAACAAATCATATTGCTCGAAATGAAGTGGAGCGGAGATTTAGAGTAATCTGATTGGTTACTTTTTACCCTCAATTGGTAAGCCCTTGGCATCATATCACCTGATGGTAAGTGATGATGATACCAAAAATGGAAGCTGGCTTACCAAGAATCTCTAACGGAATGGGGAACGTTGTACGTCTCCGTTTTGCTTCGTGTCAGTGGAAACGCAACCTAACTCGGAGCGGGGAGGAACAATGTGGAGCGGAGCGGTGTGTTATGCTGAGCGAAGCGAGAAAGGACGGCGCGGAGCGAGATATTTTGTGGTTTTATTACTGAATACACTATAATTTGATTTAAAAAAAGTTTCGTAGAATGTACCTAATACTAAGAATATACTAAATATTACTAGCTACATAGTAATACTAGTGCTTTTTCGCCGCGTCAGTGTTTTTGCAATGCTGTAAGCAGAGTCACGTTGCTTCAACTTCTGTCTATAATCCTATGATAAATAACTGCAAAAAATGTAACAGCGGCTTCTGTTCATGAAACTGAACAACTTTCCCCAAAGAACATATCCTCAGCTCGCAAAAATGTTTTTGGACTTCCCATACAAAATTGATGGATCAGTTGATCTATTAGTAGAAGGCCAACATTTTTTTGCTTATTGAGTATAGGTTCCTTGGGGCAAGTTGTTCAGTTTCATGAGTAGAAGTCACTGTCACTATTAGAAAAAAACAGGTATTTTTGAAAATTTTTATGTGGCGAAGCCGCTTGTCTTCGCTTCGCTCTTCTCCGCGACATTTTGAAACGATTCATATTTATATTAATAACGTAAAATAATACGAGTAGATTAGATATATGTTATTCACATTCATTATGATGCATTAAAATATTCATATTTCAAAAAAAAAACATTAAAACACAAATATGCATCAGCATATTGCATACCTATAAAATACTTACATAATATTGTTTTTTTTTTTAAATCATTTGAGTGATATTCAATAGCATTGTAGAGCTGTCGAATATCAATTTCATTAAATGTTATTTTAAATTAAATGAAGACAGTCAACTTTTTTAACTCCACTCTTTTCCGCTCCGTCTCAGTGGAAAGGAGCCCTTAGTTGAGTATTTAGTTAGCCTGTAGCTGTATCATCTGTGTTAATATTTAATAACACAGTTTAAGTACACACTTTTGACAATAAAAACAACCAGCGCGTGGCAGGCTGCGTCATTCTGTCAAGTGTCAAGTGTCAAAAACTTCAGCTGTAGTGATACAAAAAGTTAAAAGAAACTCTTGTAGTTTGTGGTGAGTAAAAATAAGTAAGTAAAAAATCTATTAGGGCTTTCTATAATTCCTGAAAAAAAAATAACAGAGACTTCTTTTACTCATGAAACTGAACAACTTTTCCCAAGGATCCTTCCTATACTCAATTCGCAAAAAAATTTTGGACTTCTCATACAAAATTTGCGTATCAGTTGATCAATTAGTATAAAGACCCTGTATTAAGGCGTAATGAAATCACCTGAAACTATTTATTACTGCTGATGAAAATAACCAACTTTTCCTAAAGAATCCAAAATACGAGAAAAAAATTCCTATCTTAAGTCAAGCTGATGAACTATAATTGACCACGCTGAATACGTTAAAAACAACCGACTTCAATCGCAACAACTCCAATTTTGCTATGTTTTTGTTGATTTTCTCAAAAACCGCTGAATCGATTTCGATAAAATTTATATGGGACCACCTGTGAAGTATACCCGTTTAAACAAAAAAAGAATTTTCCAAATCGCTTCAGGCGTCTTCGAGTAATCGGTGAACATACATAAAAAAAAAGGTTCCGACGAATTGAGAACCTCCTCCTTTTTTTTGAAGTCGTTTAAAAAGACTTGTTATAAAAGTCTTCTTTCCTGCAAATTAACTATTGATTCCTCGGAGAAAGCTGTTCAGTTTCACAAATAAATAGTAGTAACAATTTCATATTATTCTTTCTGATTCTTATATGATTAAAGATACATTTTGAAAGAAAAATAAGAAAAGAAACAAGGGTTTACATGTTTTGAATTTTTAAAATTATTTTTACCATAAAAAAACACATATCTTATCTCTGTCTGTGTGTGTGCAACATTCGCGGTGTAAAAAATATCAAAGTATACTATAATTCTTTCTAATATGAGAAGTATGGGCAGATTAGAGCCTAGCTCTTAAGATAATGAAGAAGATGAAAAGTCCACCATCCTGTTATATTGTTTAAATGTTTTAATTAAAATTTTTAATATTTTTTTCGTTTTTATTTTCATTTTGTCTACACCAGCTCTTAATTACCACAATGGCCGTCTTCATCGTACTCCTGGCGCTAATGAGCGCTTGCGCAGCCAAACCCAGCAACCCGTTTGAAGCTATCGGCTCTGTAGTGGGCAAGGTTAGTATCCAGGTCTCAGACAAAAAAGGCTTTATTTCATGTCCAGGTCAAACAGTCTTGATTAGTCTCAATAACAGAATTTGAGAGCTGTACACAGAACGAGATAATTGGATTTTTTTTAAATCTTCAATTGGTTTTAAGCCTTGGCATCATCTCACCTGGTGGTAAGTGATGATGATGCGGAAGATGGAAGCGGGTTTGACAAGATTCGCCAACGCAATGGTGAACTGGCTATCTTATTTTCATGCCAGAACACATCAATGCTCTTAACATAAATTATTGGCTGCAAGACGTAGATAACATGGTGGTAGCTAGTTAGGTGGCTGAGAAAATGACCTACCATTAACCAAATCCAGTCCTATAAAACTGGGTTCCGCTGGGAATCGAGTCCGCGACCTTGCGATATGAAGCTAGCGGACAAGTTACTAAGCCACGAAGGCGGTGTACTTTCCGAATTTATTTTTAGTTTTGCAGATAGAAAACACTTTCGAATTTGCTTTTCTGCTGTTAAATCTACAGTTTTTTTTTGTATTCCAGTAGTGTCAAATTCTTTCATTTATAATTTATGAAGTTATTTATTTTAATTCCTAGATCACTAATGAGACTCTGAAAGACATTGCGGGCATCAAGCACCCAATCGAGGAAGGTGTCGTCACCGTCGGGACTAGTCAATGTGAGTTATCATGTGTCATCATTAAATCAGCCCTAATTTTAGGGGCACGGGTCTCTGGGGCGGTCAGGTAACCTAATCAAGGGGGCAGATGAGGACCAGCCGTATTTAGGCGCATTCTCTTCCTCTTCTTATCATATATCTTGGATAGGTGAATACTTAAATCAGGGCAATTCCGGGTTGTTGAAATTTGTACGTTTACAGAAGGGTTAGCAATTATACCGGTTGCTACCACTGGAGGGCGCGCGGCGGTTGTTATGCCGCATCAGAGGTCTTTGGCTGCTTGGAAACATCTTCGTTAGGTTCCACCGTTCACACTACAGTAAGATCAAGCAAAGTTATCGATGGCGACTGCGCATCGGAAGACGTAGCGCAGGTAGGCCTCCCACTCGGTAGACCGATGACCTGGTGGAGGTTGCGGGAAGTCACTAGAAGTGGACAGCGCAGCACATGTCGGTGTGGAAATCCTTGTGGGAGGCTTTTGTACAGCAGTGGACGTCTTTTGGCTGATGATGAAAGATATTTAGATAATTCTAGATATTTGATAACTCTTCAATGTTGTTCAGTAAATAAAATATGTGTATATTATATTTTTATTATTTACCTAGAGAGTTGAAATGAATATTTACACAATGATTTCATAATATGTATTCAGCTGAACTTTATTATAATACCAACTGTACAAAAAGTGGTGTCAGTGTTTTTGTTTGATTCCATAATTTAAATTTACGTAATAAGTAATTTGATTGACTCGGTGGCTCAGTGGTTAGTGCTCCTGACTACTGATCCAAGAGTCATGAGTTTGATCCCCACCCAGGGCCAACATTTCTGCGATGGAGAACAGAGGGAGCAGATTTGTCTGCTCCGCGTCTGGGACTGGGTGTATTATATCTATATTATGTATTATTTAAAAAATATACAGGGTGTAAGGGACAGGTTTTACGAAAACTTTAAGGGCTTGCTCAGTAGACGAAACTGAACAACTTTCCACAAGAATTGTTTTCAGGAAACGAAAAAAAAAATGTTCTCCATAAAAACTGTCCAAACAAGTTTATAATTTTGTATAGAGAAGCAGATTTTTTTTCGTTTCCTGAAAAACTTTCTTGTGGAAAGTTGTTCAGTTTCGTCTACTGAGCAAGCCCTTAAAGTTTTCGGAAACCTGTCCCTTACACTCTGTATGTGTTTCTTGTATGTATATCATGGTTCGCATAATATAGGGAATCCTAGTTTGGGAACGCCGTGCTTCCCTGGCAACCCCATCGTTTGTTTTACTGTTTTTAAATACATAACACGAATGGAACAGACGACCGTGAGTAATGTGTCCCGAGATATTTATTTATTATGATTTATTTATTGTATTTTGTATATTAATACTCGTAGTAGTAGTAGTAGTAGTGACACCCTACTAACTCGTATATACATTACATTATACTTACAGAATGCAATGTTAAAATACCATTCGGGGTTGGTTGCCGGGACTTTGTACCGAGCACACGTCTGTTGAGTAAATTTTTCAATTATTTCCGTTTTAGAGTAGTTTCAACGTTATTTTTGTGATGGGGAAATAGCTGTGATTCAGATTCAGAGATAAGCAGTCATAAGAAGAGGATTAATTCGGGAGACAGCTTCGTTTTCCGAGTTCCAGCTGCAAACCACCACGTGGAGCGTCTTTAAGTGCCCATCACCCTTAGAGCCGTGCCTTTCATTTGACAGTGGCGTTTCGAATTTTTTTTATTGAAGATTCTCCCATTTTTCACTCGACATTGGCAAAATCACGCTCAATATGAGATGTGGAATGCCAAATAGAAAAATAGAAAATACCATTCCCAGACACTAAACCAGTGAGCTCTACTCATAAAACTGAACAACTTTTCCCAAGGAACCCATACTGTATCTCCATACAAAATTGGTAGATGGTCCGATCAATTTGTATGGAAGGTCCAAAAATAGTTTTACTAATTCCGTGAAGGTTTTATAGGAAAAGTTGTTTCCTTTCTGACTCGGTTGACTGACTCGGTGGCTAAGTGGTTAGCGATCCTGACCTCTGATCCGAGAGTCGTGGGTTCGATCCCCATACAGGGCAAACTTTTCTGTGATGAGCAGAATTGTTTGCTCTGAGTCTGGGTGTATTATATCTATATATGTATGTATTTAAAAGTATATGTGTATGTATATCAGTCTCTGGTTCCCAAGATACAGGCAATCCTAGTTTGGGGCCAGATGACCGTGTGTGATTTATCCCAGATATTATTATTATTATTATTATGAGTAGAACACCCTTTTAAAGTTTCCGGGAATGTTCTTTCTACGCCCTGTATAGTTACAAATGTTCATTATCGTTAACAACCCATATTAAATAAATATCCGCGACAAATCACACACGGTCATCTGGCCCCAAAGTAGGATTCCCTGTGTTATGGGAACCAGAGACTGATATACATACACATATACGTCTAAATACATACATATATAGATATAATACACCCAGACACAGAGCCAACAATTCTGCTCATCACAGAAAGGTTTGCCCTGGGTGCGGATCGAACCCACGACTCTCGGATTAGTGGTCAGGAGCGCTAACCACATAGCCACCGAGTCTGTCTATTGTGTCTATTGTTCGTCGGGGCACAGGTCTCTTCCCATAGCTAGGGAAGGTTAAGCCCACAGCATTAGCAGCACATTATACAGTATAGACACTCCCTGCCGCTCTCTGAAAGATACCTCACCCCCCCTGTGTGACCGATAAGTGACCAGTTGTCAAGAGATTGACAAACCAGATAATTTTATGTTCATAAGGAGAGAAGTAGACAAGTCAATTCATTAAAAAATGTCTATTTTAAAAGTCTGACGTTTATGTTCATATCTGTCCTTTTAAGTTCTATTACTGTTTTCGGAAATATCAATAACTAAAAACGTCAACATAACAAAAAGGAGTGTAACCCACGACAAGGCGGTATGGCCAAGGAGACTTAGCCTAAGCAGCCCTAGATGCACACACGCGCATTTACACGTGTACAGATACGAAGAAGTGTCAAATTTCTATGTAGTAAACAATAACGCTATATTTGTATGAAGTGTTCGGGGTGTGGTTAATCCTTACTCCACACTCCTCCATACTCCACACATGGGGGCCAAGTCCGCATTGGTGGAGGTTGTGGGGCTAATGTCCAATTTGCTGTCAGAATTTTCAAGCCACCTAAGATCTCTAACATGGCTTAACGTTAAATATAATATTACACTTAATCTTCCAGGTGCTGTCGTGAAGAAACTGCTAGGGGACACGTACACGGCGCTAGGCGGAGAAATCGAGCCAGACCTGAATGATCTGACAATCGTCTTCCGAAACAGGTGACTGCTTCATCATCTTCATCAACTTCAGCGATTTCATCATCATTTTTATCATCAACTACCATAGCTAGGAATTAAATTTCCCTCTTTATCTTTTTTTCACTGATATATTCGTTCAACCTTAAAAGCATTGGATTCAATACAGGTTTTTTTTTATTATAAGCCTCGGTTATGTTAGTTTTATGATATAAATAAACTACCATATATAAAGTTCCCTTTTCGGAAAGTGTCACATGAAAATCATTCGTTGACGTGACATACTTGTATACGGGGTGAAATTTAATTCGTTGTAATTTTGTAAAAAAAAATTGTCTCTTCATACAATATTTTTCTTTTTGCATTTTTTTATGCGAATTGACTATGGGTTCCTTGGGCAAAGTTGTTCAGTTTCATGAGTAGAAACCACAGTTAAATTTCACGGTGTATTACGGAGTGTAATACGGAAAATACCGAAGTGTACAAGTCTTAAAATGCTTATTTTCCTATCCGTAGCCAAGTGAAGGTTGAATTCAACATCTCTGCTGCGGCAGAGTTCATTCCGAAGACCACCGGTTTCAACCCTAACCAGAAATTATACCTCTTCGTTCACGGCTTCACAAGTAGCCCCTCTGGATCTAGCTTCTCAGCAATGAGCGACGCCCTCTTCAGTGAAGGTAATATATACTCATTGACAAAAAAATCGACTCAAAGTTTCATGCACGACTTTTGGAAAATTAACTCAATCTAGCAAAATAAAACTAAACCAAAAGTTGAAAAACTGTGTGTTTACTGTTTATGATTTTAGTTTGATGATTTTCTAGTTTTTTGCTTTTAGTGTTTAGCAGTTTTGTAAACTGAATTATTTTTTCAAAAGTCGAGCAACAAATCTTGAGTCGATTTTTTAGTCCGCCAGTGTATTTTTTAAATTCCACCCTTTGCATTCTCACACCTGATGGGAGCTGATTATAATTCCGAAGATGGAAGTAATCCGACCGAGTTTACCCGACTACGGCGAAGCCTTGCTCAGTTTGACGAGTGAAAGCCGTGGTAAGTTTATTTTTTTCAGATATTTCATAAAGATGTATGATTAATTGGTCCAAGAATAAACGACAGTTATTTTGAACTCTTTAAAAATGGTTAATGGTCAATAGTCAATGTGACGAGTGATTTGTATGGCGAGTTTCAAACAATTTGTCGTTTACTTATAATAAAGTTATACCTATAACAAAAGTTATCATATTTGACCCAGAGAATAGACTGGATATATTCATATTCATATCCGCCAATAAAAAAATAAATTTCTGAATGGAATGTGTATGTTATGTATTGATTGAAGCACTAGATATTGTAAACCACTTCATACAAGTGCAAATGAAATCTAGAGTAAATCAATCTCTTTCACTCTGCAGTAAAAGGGCTCACCAAGTTTCTTATTTGTCTCTTTCGTTCTGCAGGAAACATCAACGTACTGGCACTAGATGCGAGCTCGCTTATCAAGTGGTTGTATCTCCGTGCGTCCACCTACGTCACATTCATCGGGATGAGGTTGGGAGAAGTGCTGGCGGAGATGGTCAAACGTTAGTCCACATTGTTTATTCATCATCATCATTTAAATCGTACATTTTGAACATACCTAACCTATCCTTATTGATGTGTACAATTTTCTTCACAAACATGAAATTTCTAAAAAAAAAAAAAAACTTAGTGTATCTGCACCTTTTAATGAAAATCTGGCTCTGCTCCATTTATTAAAGGCTAAGCGTATGCTGTTTCTCAGCCACAGACCCTATATCGCACGCCTCTTACTTGGTGAACCGATGACCTGGTGAAGGTTGCGGGAAGCGGGACTGGATGCGAGCTGCGCAAGACCGGTCGGTGTGGAAATCCTTGGAGAAGGCCTTTGTCCGGCAGTGGACGTGTTTTGGCTGATGATTGTCATAAATCATAAATTATTCTGAGTTCATGTAAAGTCCATAGACAACCACAAAAAATAAAGTCCAATACTTAATATTTTATCTAATTACCAAATCTTATCTCTCTGTCTCTAGAGGGCGTAGATCCTGAGCAGATCCACATCATAGGGCACAGTCTTGGCGCCCACATCTCAGGGTTTGCCGGGAAGAAGTTCTACGAGGAGACTGGTAGGCGTGTGGGCCGCATTTCTGGCCTTGACCCCGCTGGCCCATGTTTCTCAGATGTCGGAGTTGACAAGAGACTTTTGATGTCAGATGCTGAGTTCGTTGACGTTACCCACAGTAATGCCGGCATTCTTGGCTTGGATTATACCATTGGTAAGTCAAGCAAACAATTTTTATCTACAATTAGTTAGCCCTTGGCATCATTTCACCTGATGATAAGTGATGATGATGCCGAAGATGGAAGCGGGCTTACCAAGATTCTAAGGGATAAAACTAAGTAACTTCAAATAGTATTGTCATAAATGCGGCTCAGAGAAAACATAGTGTAATGATGTTCAGCTGATACATTTGTAGTTTAATAAAATGTAATATTTCTGAATAAACTTTTTTCTTACTTAAATGGTAACTGTAACCTACAATAACTTATTGTAAAGCAATGATACGCCTGGTTAAATCCTCTTAGCTGTCTTCTCGTGCTAAAATAACCTTCTCAATTTCTAAATCCATATTTAATTAACTTGAACTATCTCAGGGCATGTGGACTACTGGCCCAACGGTGGGTCCTTGCAAGCCAACTGCTTCTACCAGTCGTGCTCCCATGGCCGATCATGGGTCTACTTCGCGGAGTCCGTAATGAACCCTGAGGCCTTCCCCGCTATCAAGTGCGATAGCTGGGATGCGTTCAGAAAGGGCAACTGCAGCAATGAGATTAGGTGAGAGACATTCAGACAGCTCGTATTAGTTACCTACCCGTTATCGTTAACAACCCATATCGTCCCCACTGCAGGGGCACAGGTCTTTTTCCATAACTCGAGAAGGTTAAGCCATACTCCAAACACTTGGGCCAAGTCCGGATTGGTGGTGGTCGTGAGGCTAGTGGCCAACCCCAGTGTGAGAATGTTTAAACCGCCTATAAGACCTCCGACATGATTTTACGACTGCCCTGCGAAGCATGGAAACGGCCGAGATAATTGCCACGTTAGTCAAACCCATCCAGGGTGTGACCGTGTTTGTAGTCACACGTTAGTTGCCCGTAAAACGGGGAATAAGCAAGTTAAACTGCAATGAGGAGACTATGTACCTCGCCGCGCCGAACTGCTAATTGATGAGGACGAAAATTTCTGGAGTGACAACCGGAGTGACCTCCCACCAGGTATCAGATAAGCTCCTCATGCTGGTAGGAAGCCGCTAGATGTATATGGTTTCATCCTGCTAAGTGGAACTTTACGGCAGAGGTCTATCGTCTACCCGGTAGACGCAGACTCTACCGTCTTGTTTTTCTATCGAATCGATGGTGACAAGATTTTCTTATATTTTGTTGGATCAGTACAAATACTTTGCGACGCATACTGCATAATCGATCGCCTCAAGCAGGTCTTCGCGCGTTGAAGGTGTAGGAACATGCTGGATACGACAACCAGTATTACATAGTTTGAGGGGATGCATTACATTCCCAAATGGATTTTTCGACATCTGTATAACCCCATTTGCACTACATAGTTTGAGGGGATGCATCACATTCCCAAATGTTTTTTTCGACATCTGTATAACCCCATTTGCACAGATTACCTTTCTAATTAATGATAACGAACAAAGTCTTTCAATAAGTGCAAGTTGTACCAATCTTCGGTCCTTGCAACCTCGCTCAAATTATCTCCAAAGACCAACAGCTGCAATTCCATGAAGAACTAATGTGAACCGTATTTCCAGTTACATGGGCTTCGCCTCCAACTCATCAGCATCAGGAAATTACTACCTTCGCACAGCTGACGACGCGTCATATGGGCTCGGTACGAACGGCTTGATCTATGATGACTCAGATGTGGGTCTCGTCCAGAAGATCGCGAATCGCCTCGGCTAAACACCTGGTAATCATCAAAAGGGGAGAAGAAGTTGTGTAAATAATTGTAATGGACGTAAAACAGACTCTTTAAAATAGTAGGACAATATGTAGAGAATTATCTGTGTATCAATAAGCTTGGATTCTTTTTAAAAGATACAGGTTTTTATTAGAAAACTTGCTTTAGTTTTATGAGTAGAATCTCTCTTTAAAACTTGTACTCGTACACTTGAATTTTACATAGTTCAGCACGAGCTTAGTAAAAAAAGACCTTCGATGAAATAATAAAAAGCTGCGACTCATAAAAGTGAAGTTAAGAAGTACTCGGAAAATAGACGTAATCGCTTTGTGGACGGTTTCTACTCATAAAAATGAATTTTGTTTTATAGCTTTGAAAGGTACATTGTTCGCCAACTTTATATAGGTGTCAAAATGTTTTACAGAAAGATCAGATCTTTAAATTTTTTACATCGACAATTTTAAGTTAAGAAGTATGAAGTATTTTCTTTTCAAAGAACTGATATTATGATTGTGAAACAGTTTAGCGTAATGACTTTTAGGTGTAGGTACTAATAATTCTAAGAGTAACTTTTGAATAAATTGATATTTCAAAAAAAAAAACCTTATTATATTAACCTTAACCTTGGAGACTTACTTAATTTTTTCTCCTTTCCTTTAGAACTCTCCCAGCTCGTTTCCCGTCAGAAACAACAAATGTATCGCCAGTTATCAGATGACATTGCTATTCGATCATTTTTAATGGCAACATATTAGTATTGTACCTATCTCTAAACGAACGGATACGGTCCTTTGAGTTTACGAAAATAGAGAAGAATCAAACTGGCCTATTAAACTGAGATATAGTGGATTTGGTAACTGGCTAATTGGGACTCGTAGGAGAGACTGTGGCGCCTGCCCGTCTAATGTTAATAACATAGAAACTTGTTAGTGACTAATCAGCTCGGGTTAACAGGCCTCTGAAAACGACTGCAGTCTGCACGCACGATGCTGAAATATAATAATTTACTTTTTATACAGTTTTTCATGGTTTCTATTGACGGGAGCGGTGCATGCCGTTCGGGCAAATGGTGGCGTATCAGGAGCCGGGTCGTTGCCTTCCCTCAAATAGGGTTGAGAGGAGCGATGGCTGACTCTCGCGATGATGGCTACTCGTGATGCGGTGCTGTCCGTGTGAACTGGCCTGCTATTGTCATTGGTGCTTTGTAATCATGTCATGTAAATAATTAAATACGTATATATTGAAAAGCTCAAACAAATCTAATGACTATGAATGACACTTCACACTAGAACTTCCACGAAACCGTTCAGACTGCTGGCTTAATAAGTAAACATATAGCGTTCAAGCGAGTTTCTTTTGAGCTTTACATTTCTTCTCGCTTCGCAAACACTTCCCGAAACGATGAACAAGTTCCGCGTTTTGGTAGGAACTTTTTACTAAGTAGAAAAAAGCGGCCAAGTGCGAGTCGGACTCGCCCATGAAGGGTTCCGTAACAGCAAGTAACATAATATAAAAGTTCTTGTAGTTCGTTGTAGGTAAATTGCGGTTTACGATTTATGACGTATTAAAAAAAAACTACTTACTAGATCTCGTTCAAACCAATTTTCGATGGAAGTTTGCATGGTAATGTACATTATATATATTTTTTAGTTTTATCATTCTCTTATTTTAGAAGTTACAGGTGGGGGGGGACACACATTTTACAACTTTGAAAGTGTCTCTCGCGCAAACTATTCAGTTTAGAAAAAAATGATATTATAAACCTCAATATCATTTTTGAAGACCTATCCATAGATACCCCACACGTATGGGTTTTATGAAAAAAAAATTTTGAGTTTCAGTTTTAAGTATGGGGAACCCCCAAAATTTATTGTTTTTTTTTTTTTCTAAATTTGTGTGAAAATCTTAATGCAGTTCACAGAATACATCTACTTACCAAGTTTCAACAGTATAGTTCTTATAGTTTCGGAAAAAAGTGGCTGTGACATACGGACGGACAGACAGACAGACAGACAGACAGACATGACGAATCCGTAAGGGTCTTATAATACATAAGCTTTAAATTGCATTTTGTTAAAGTCATGTGTCCCCCCTTGCCAGCTAAACGGTTGTTTCTAGAAATGTGAAAAAATTCATGGCAGTAGTTATTATAAAGAAGTTAAAAAGAAAACTATCACAGCTAAGTAGGCTTTACAAGTTAACGAGTAGTAGTCGATCGATTAACTTATCAAAGGCAAATTTCGTACCAACCTCATAATCCTATTGAAAATTACTTTGATGAAGTTGTTAGTAAAATAGGTAGTAAATAACTTACTATTGAATAATTTCTATCTAGTATCTGTCGAAGTACTACATACTTGACCGTTTTTTTTATTATCCGCCTTGATCCTGCCAATTAAAAGTGATACATAGATAACGTTGTGGAATGTGTAATAAATCTGCCAACTAAATATAATAAATAATTGCAGACGGACGCAACAGATCCATTCTATATGCTACGACGTGCATTACTCTCGCTGTGTGTTAAAATGCGTGCCATTCACTGAATATTGTGAAATACATCGTTAAACACACCGCGTTTGTCATTTACCAACAATTACTATTTATGGTCAGATATCTATGGTTCAGTTGAAGTAGTGACAGGTTCCAGAGTTAGCATAACCTAACTGCTGTAAGTAATGTTTATGTGTCCTATTTAGTACTCATATAATTATTTTTATCAACCTTGGTACCAAAGTTACCAACGTTAATACATAAACGGTGGGTTCATAATAAATACTCAAAAAAGTTTAAAATGTACACTCATTTAAATAATATTGAAAACTAGGATAGGTTTGTTTCGAGACAAAATCAACCTTTCCTACTATTCACACCTAATAGGTATTGTAATTAGAAACAAAAGGGTGCAAAGCATCTACTTAAATAAAAAACATTTTTAATTTTGATTTTTTATAGTATAGAAGGCATGATATACTTGATGGAAAGTTTAGCGCAGATTTAGACTGAAAAATTACAATAGTATAGAAGAAAGCGTCAGGCAAGGTGGTATACTCGACCCAAAATGTTTAAGCTATACTAACAACGCATTGGATTAATTACGTCTTTCCCTTAGTTCAGTTCATATCATAATTGTAATTAATACACTTCATCCTAGTCACGGGTCATTTCCTACCGTTTCCTACCGAATTATACAGAATATTACATTTAGAATTATTATATTACCGAATATTACAGTTAGATCAGATTTCGGTCTCCCCTATTCGGTTTATTCTACAAAGTTCCACTGTAATAGTGAAGTAAATACGCAACGTAGAACTGGCTTTTTATCTTCATGTCAGAACATCTGCAAGATTTACATAAGTTGGTGGTAACCAGGATGGCTCAGAGTATGTCTTACCACCATCGAAACCCTGTCCTTCAAATATAGACTCTGCCGGCAATAGAACCCACGACCTCCTGGCGTGAAACGAGTGACCTAACCACTATGCCCGTAGGCGGCTAAAAAGTAAGGACTTTATCACGACTAAACTATATTTAGTAGTGGTAATAATATACAAAAGATGATTAATTGATACCATGAATACTTGCTCGCTTGTGTACAATACAATTGTGGATAATTAATAATACCTGTGAAACAATGAAGATAATAGTAATACTATTCTACGAACCTAATATATCAATGTTGTTATAAATGATGTTTGGCGGCGAGACTAATATTATAAATGCGAATGCGGATGTTTATTTGTTTGTTTGTTCCACTTTCACGCCGAAACTACTGAACGGATTTGGATGAAATTTGGTAGGTAGATAGATGAAGCACTCGGCAAATATATGACGTGTAACAAAATTGGTGTAGGACCCGTTAACTGGGGATTCTACTCATCGTACTGAACAACTTTTGTTCTACGACTTTGCTCAAATAGCAAAAAAATTTTTGGACTCTCCATACAAATTGATCATCTGTTTTGCCATTTTTTGCCATTTTTGTATGAAGAGTCCAATTTTTTTTTGCGATTTGAGCAAAGTTGTAGAACAAAAGTTGTTCAGTGCGATGAGTAGAATCCCCAGTTAACGGATCCTACACCAATTTTGTTACACCCTGTAAAGGATACTTTTTATCCCGGAAAACTCGAGGGTTCCCAGAGGAATGGCTAAAGACTGAAAGTTTTACTTTGTCACTAGATGGCGCTACTTTAACATTTTATTTCTCTCTGGGCCCAATTCTGATTTCCAAGACGAAGTCGCGGGCGGAAGCTAGTATAGAATAAATACAAGTAGTTCTGGAGCACAGTAGAATAAACTCCACATTTTATTGCGCCACACCTGAGTTGTATATCCATGTATAAGGGTGTAACGACATCAATCACAGTATATTAAGTTACCTACCCGTTGTAGCGAGTTAAGTGTAGGCCGGGAGCGGGGGATAAGTAAACTAGACTTGGCGGGGAGACACTTCCGTGTCCCCGGATAGGACAGACGCACGAGTTTTTTTAAAGACAATTGTCCAAGCGAAGGGTAATAAATTTTGAGTATGTTTATGTATTAAGTCCGTTATATTTTTACCGCTTGTAGCCAAAACGGTTTAATGAATTTTGAGGTGCAACTTGTCTTTAGATTTAAACACACAGAGGAAACATTTCAACATTGAACCTTTTAGTTGCAGTCGGGAAATTGGTTGGGTTATTTTCACAAGTATACCTACGAGTATTTATGTCTTCATGAAAACAAAATTAAAGCCAATCGTACCTGTGGTGTAGTGGTTGGTCCTGTATAAGAAGACCTTATAATACCTCCTAATGGAGGGGGTCAAGTTTAGCGTAATGACTTTTAGGTGTAGGTACTAACAATTCTAAGAGTAACTTTTGAATAAATTGATATTTCAAAAAAAAAACCTTATTATATTAACCTTAACCTTGGAGACTTACTTAATTTTTTCTCCTTTCCTTTAGAACTCTCCCAGCTCGTTTCCCGTCAGAAACAACAAATGTATCGCCAGTTATCAGATGACATTGCTATTCGATCATTTTTAATGGCAACTTATTAGTATTGTACCTATCTCTAAACGAACGGATACGGTCCTTTGAGTTTACGAAAATAGAGAAGAATCAAACTGGCCTATTAAACTGAGATATAGTGGACTTAGTAACTGGCTAATTGGGACTGTAGGTAGGAGAGACTGTGGCGCCTGCCCGTCTAATGTTAATAACATAGAAACTTGTTAGTGACTAATCAGCTCGAGTTAACAGGCCTTAGTCATTAGCTACAAATAATTTTTACTTTTATCTCTTTTGAATCCTTTCTTTCTTTATTCTTCTTACTTTATTCTTCTTTTTGTATATTTTATTTACAGACATGACATTGTATAATTCATTTATTGATCTAGTATTAAGATGTAATAGAATATAAGACTAAAAAAATGTGTTGGAGGGAGTTTCTTTAGGGCCCGCCGTTTCTTCTCACTCCGCAAACACTTCCCGAAACGATGGGTATACGAGTTCCGAGTGGTAGGAACCTCGTATTAGGTAGATAAAAGAATGACGTTCGAAAAGTGTACACTGCTACCTACTTCGAATAAAATATTTTCATTTTCATTTTCTCTGAAAACGACTGCAGTCAGCACGCACGATGCTGAAAGGGGGGATATAGTTAATAATTTACGTTTTATACAGTTTTTCATTGTTTCTATTGACGGGAGCGGTGCATGCCGTTCGGGCAAATGGTGGCGTATCAGGAGCCGGGTCGTTCCTTTCCCTCAAATAGGGTTGAGAGGAGCGATGGCTGACTCTCGCGATGATGGCTACTCATAATGGGGTGCTGTACGTGTGAACTGGCCTGCTATTGTCATTGGTGCTTTGTAATCATGTCATGTAAATAATTAAATACGTATCTATTGAAAAGCTCAAACAAATCTAATGACTATGAATGACACTTCACACTAGAACTTCCACGAAACCGTTCAGACTGCTGGCTTAATAAGTAAACATATAGCGTTCAAGCGAGTTTCTTTTGAGCTTTACATTTCTTCTCGCTTCGCAAACACTTCCCGAAACGATGAACAAGTTCCGCGTTTTGGTAGGAACTTTTTACTAAGTAGAAAAAAGCGGCCAAGTGCGAGTCATGAAGGGTTCCGTAACAGCAAGTAACATAATATAAAAGTTCTTGTAGTTCGTTGTAGGTAAATTGCGGTTTACGATTTATGACGTATTAAAAAAAAAACTACTTACCAGATCTCGTTCAAACCAATTTTCGGTGGAAGTTTGCATGGTAATGTACATTATATATATTTTTTAGTTTTATCATTCTCTTATTTTAGAAGTTACAGGGGGAGGGGACACACACATTTTACAACTTTGAAAGTGTCTCTCGCGCAAACTATTCAGTTTAGAAAAAAATGATATTATAAACCTCAATATCATTTTTGAAGACCTATCCATAGATACCCCACACGTATGGGTTTGATGAAAAAAAAATTTTGAGTTTCAGTTTTAAGTATGGGGAACCCCCAAAATTCATTGTTTTTTTTTTCTAAATTTGTGTGAAAATCTTAATGCAGTTCACAGAATACATCTACTTACCAACTTTCAACAGTATAGTTCTTATAGTTTCGGAAAAAAGTGGCTGTGACATACGGACGGACAGACAGACAGACAGACAGACATGACGAATCCGTAAGGGTCTTAATCCATAAGCTTTAAATTGCATTTTGTTAAAGTCATGTGTCCCCCCTTGCCAGCTAAACGGTTGTTTCTAGAAATTTGAAAAAATTCACATTCACATTATAAAGAAGTTAAAAAGAAAACTATCACAGCTAAGTAGGCTTTAAAAGTTAACGAGTAGTAGTCAATCGATCAATTTATCAAAGGCAGATTTCGTACCAACTTCATGATCCTATTGAAAATTACTTTGATGAAGTTGTTAGTAAAATAGGTAGTAAATAACTTACTATTGAATAATTTCTATCTAGTATCTGTCGAAGTACTACATACTTGACCGCTTTTTTTATTATCCGCCTTGATCCTGCCAATTAAAAGTGATACATAGATAACGTTGTGGAATGTGTAATAAATCTGCCAACTAAATATAATAAATAATTGCAGACGGACTCAACAGATCCATTCTATATGCTACGACGTGCATTACTCTCGCTGTGTGTTAAAATGCGTGCCATTCACTGAATATTGTGAAATACATCGTTAAACACACCGCGTTTGTCATTTATCAACAATTACTATTTATGGTCAGATATCTATGGTTCAGTTGAAGTAGTGACAGGTTCCAGAGTTAGCATAACCTAACTGCTGTAAGTAATGTTTATGTGTCCTATTTAGTACTCATACAATTATTTTTATCAACCTTGGTACCAAAGTTACCAACGTTAATACATAAACGGTGGGTTCATAATAAATACTCAAAAAAGTCCAAAATGTACACTCATTTAAATAATATTGAAAACTAGGATAGGTTTGTTTCGAGACAAAATCAACCTTTCCTACTATTCACACCTAATAGGTATTGTAATTAGAAACAAAAGGGTGCAAAGCATCTACTTAAATAAAAAACATTTTTAATTTTGATTTTTTATAGTATAGAAGGCATGATATACTTGATGGAAAGTTTAGCGCAGATATAGACTGAAGAATTACAATAGTGTATAGAAGAAAGCGTCAGGCAAGGTGGTATACTCGACCCAAAATGTTTAAGCTATACTAACAACGCATTGGATTAATTACGTCTTTCCCTTAGTTCAGTTCATATCATAATTGTAATTAATACACTTCATCCTAGTCACGGGTCATTTCCTACCGTTTCCTACCGAATTATACAGAATATTACATTTAGAATTATTATATTACCGAATATTACAGTTAGATCAGATTTCGGTCTCCCCTATTCGGTTTATTCTACAAAGTTCCACTGTAATAGTGAAGTAAATACGCAACGGAGAACTGGCTTTTTATCTTCATGACAGAACATCTGCAAGATTTACATAAGTTGGTGGTAACCAGGATGGCTCAGAATATGTCTTACCACCATCGAAACCCTGTCCTTCAAATAAAGACTCCGACGGCTATCGAACCCACGACCTCCTGGCGTGAAACGAGTGACCTAATGCCCGGAGGCGGCTAAAAACTAGGGGCTTTATCACGACTAAACTATATTTAGTAGTGGTAATAATATACAAAAGATGATTAATTGATACCATGAAAACTTGCTCGCTTGTGTACAATACAATTGTGGATAATTAATAATACCTGTGTAACAATGAAGATAATAGTAATACTATTCTACGAACCTAATATATCAATGTTGTTATAAATGATGTTTGGCGGCGAGACTAATATTATAAATGCGAATGCGGATGTTTATTTGTTTGTTTGTTCCACTTTCACGCCGAAACTACTGAACGGATTTGGATGAAATTTGGTAGGTAGATAGATGAAGCACTCGGCAAATATATGACGTGTAACAAAATTGGTGTAGGACCCGTTAACTGGGGATTCTACTCATCGTACTGAACAACTTTTGTTCTACGACTTTGCTCAAATAGCAAAAAAATTTTTGGACTCTCCATACAAATTGATCATCTGTTTTGCCATTTTTTGCCATTTTTGTATGAAGAGTCCAATTTTTTTTTGCGATTTGAGCAAAGTTGTAGAACAAAAGTTGTTCAGTGCGATGAGTAGAATCCCCAGTTAACGGATCCTACACCAATTTTGTTACACCCTGTAAAGGATACTTTTTATCCCGGAAAACTCGAGGGTTCCCAGAGGAATGGCTAAAGACTGAAAGTTTTACTTTGTCACTAGATGGCGCTACTTTAACATTTTATTTCTCTCTGGGCCCAATTCTGATTTCCAAGACGAAGTCGCGGGCGGAAGCTAGTATAGAATAAATACAAGTAGTTCTGGAGCACAGTAGAATAAACTCCACATTTTATTGCGCCACACCTGAGTTGTATATCCATGTATAAGGGTGTAACGACATCAATCACAGTATATTAAGTTACCTACCCGTTGTAGCGAGTTAAGTGTAGGCCGGGAGCGGGGGATAAGTAAACTAGACTTGGCGGGGAGACACTTCCGTGTCCCCGGATAGGACAGACGCACGAGTTTTTTTAAAGACAATTGTCCAAGCGAAGGGTAATAAATTTTGAGTATGTTTATGTATTAAGTCCGTTATATTTTTACCGCTTGTAGCCAAAACGGTTTAATGAATTTTGAGGTGCAACTTGTCTTTAAATTTAAACACACAGAGGAAACATTTCAACATTGAAACTTTTAGTTGCAGTCGGGAAATTGGTTGGGTTATTTTCACAAGTATACCTACGAGTATTAATGTCTTCATGAAAACAAAATTAAAGCCAATCGTACCTGTGGTGTAGTGGTTGGTCCTGTATAAGTAGACCTTATAATACCTCCTAATGGAGGGGGTCAACGAAGTGTGACATTATGTGACAAGGGGTAGGGGGAGTCATAAACACTGTGACGTCACATAAATAATAAACAAATATATAAGTTTGGAATTTCTGTTTTCATTTATTCAATTCTGGGCGAAAAACATGTAACGTCACACCAGGGAGGGGGTGGTCCCACAAATGTGACCATCCGCGACAAGGACGGGGGAGGGGTCAAAAAAACATGAAATTCGTATGACGTAATTTATGGATGGCCCCTAAAAGTCTTTTGTTCTGCGACTGATAGAATTTTTCTGCTAAATTCGCAAAAAAAATGTAAGCTTCATATACATCGATTAGGTATTTGACCGAATTTGTATGCAGAGTCATTTTTTATTTGTGAATTCAGCAAAATAGTAGAATAGAATTTGTTCAATATTGTTGGAACTCCTTTGTCTAATGTTAACACTGGCTGCACATAAGATTTTATCTTATGACAGATAGGACCCATAATAATTTTTTTTTATACAATGATTTGATGTCATAGCTACACCCTAATAATATACTCGCTTCAATTCCACTGCATTTGATCAGGTGATCCGTCTGCTCGTTAGCCACCTATCACATAAATATCAATTACTCTATTCTTTACTATAAATATGACGAGTAAATGTTCCAGTTATGGGGTTCTACACCTATTTTGTATAATCCTGTATATCTCAAGATTTTATACGGCGTCTCCTGGCCCATCCTGTCACAACTGTTGTCACCATATATCACTCACATTTTGACTACTACGATAGCACCTGTGTTTGACTCTACTGCGAACGAACACCGAGCGAACGGCGGTTTACGCAACTACTGTCTGAAATGAGGTGGGATTTCTATCTATTTCTTAAGTTAGAAAACTTAAGTTATTTTGTAAATCAACCAGTATTTCTAGTAGAAGTAGTATTTTGTAACGAGGGTATTAAAACTATATCTCTTTATATCTCGACTTTTTAGGGTTCTTTACCAAATGGGACATCTGCACTCTGAGTACTCCACCGTCTGTCTAGGTCAGTCCTAGCTGGGAAAAATAACTAATAAGATCACTCCATTTTATGATTAGGTTGGAAAATAAAGTGATCCGATTGGACATTTTTTTCCTCGTAGACAGCTTAGCTACATCGCACATCTAAGTTAGGTAGGCAGAATATGGTAGGCTATTCTATTATTTATCAAACTGAACTACTCTTGCTCTACATTTTTTTTTGAAATCGCAAAGATTTTGGGCAACACTTTCGGTCTAAAAAAAAAATTGGAAAAATTATTCTGTTACCTTTGAATGCCTGTTTAAAAACAGAGCTAAGCTATTCTAACTGAACAATAAAGACTAACTATTTCAAAAAATCCCATTTTTTTGTAGGTATGGTAAAAATTGTAATTATTTTATGACACTTTGCAAATACGCCTCTCATACGACGACATAGCCTGTCTAATGCGCCTGTTATTAATTTCATGGAGCGAAGCCTACACCACAGCACAGGAGGTATTGTTTGTAATTCATTTACTGTTTGCTTGTCTGTTTGTTAGCTGGGATACTTAGTTTGTAATAAATTGTTTTAACGCTGTTAGATGATATTTGATACCTTGTCGTTAGGCAAATTAGTGCAAATAATAGTAACTATAATAGAATTAACAAAGTTAAAAATATTAATTCACCTTTGACTGTAAACATCAAATATGATAACTTGAAAATCACTGAATCGATTTTCGTAAAACATTGTATTAAAAATAACCACTAAGCTCTAACTCAACATGTTTTAACTTTTAATTTGAGTAAATGCTTAATAAAATCTTTTGAAATGTTTAATTTGCTACCTAGTACAAAATTCTTACCACGTGGAACTTGTACTTGTACTTGTTGTCAATCTTCGGGAGAAGATTAAGAAGCGACAAGAAATCTCGAGCCCAAAAAAAAACTCGCTTTATGACTTTTTTAAACTTAGTTGCTTTTTAAGTCATCACGATGAAACCTGTTATAAAATGATAAAAATATATTGAAACATTTTTTAAAAGTACAACGCTAAATACAAAAACGAGCCCGGTCCTTGCAACTTTGTTTTTGCGTCGGGGCTTATCGGGCTTAAAAACACATTCATTCATTATATTTCAGCGATGGCAAAAAATTCTGGCGGAAAAATGTAGGGGTATGTGTTCCTTGGGGAAAGTTGTTCAGTTTCATGTTGCCTCTACCGTTTACCGCTTTACATTAAATAAAAGTCAGCATGTACAGTTATTTTATTAACTAATTAGCTTCCGCCCGCGTCTTCGTCCGCGTGGACTTCAGAACTTTGTCCAGAAAGAAAGAAAATTTTAAGATAGGGCCATCTAGTGACGAAGTGGAAATTTTGAGTTTTTAAGCATTCCTACAGGAACCCTTAAGTTTTCCGGGATAAAAAGTATCCTATGTGTTAGCCGAGTGCTTTATCTATCTACCTACCAAATTTCATCCAAATCCTTTCAGTAGTTTCGGCGTGAAAGCGGAACAAACAAACAAACTGACAAACAAACAAACATCTAACAAACTTTATCTATTTAATCTAGTTGAAATGTGTCAGTTGAAATGTTTATTGTAATTACTGACAATGATAGTGATAGATGACAATATTTGAAATAAATGAATACAAAGAAATTAAAGTCATGTAATTTAATGTATAAAGAAACTCGATCTCATTGTCAAATCGTAATAAATAGTACAGGTGTCCCTTGATAAGTACATATGTAAATGAAAAGGGGTGGAATTATAATGGATTCTATCGACAAAAAAAAACTATTTATAAAAAGCCGTTTAAAAATTTTAAGCTTGTGATAAGCATTCGGCTAACTGTAATCCTTGATTATGATTTGCTATGTGTAGTCTATCCATTTTTTATCACTTTTTATGTTAATACAATACACCTAGTAGTTCAATTTAAAAGTCATTTTACGTTAATTATTACAAAAAAAAACATAAAAAATTAACTTTTTTGTCGATACATTTCGGTCTAAATTCACCCCAATTCGTTTTGTACATTTTATCGAGAGACACCAAGGTTTATTTTTATTATTTATTATGTTGTTTATTTTGATATCAGCATTTTAATACTGAAATACGGAAAATAAAGCCCTTTACAAACAAAAATGAGGGACGGTCAGCAAATGTAGTGTTTTGTTAACGAGCTACTGGTAATGGTCTCTAAATATTTGCCTGACCGTTCGTTCGCGACCGTTTGGCTTGTACGTACAATGTACAAATTGTACAATCAGTTGCGATGATTCAATTAGTTGCTTCTTCTCTAATTTAAGAGCTGGGTTTTTGACGGTGCAGCTCACACCATTCACTCTTAAAATTTGTTGCTAGAAAATTGTATTTCTTACAAAATTTTCGATCGATGATTCCGACCTAAAACAAGGGAATGTGATTGTAATGATTACTTAGAATGTTGAAGACTTTAATACAAGACGAGTTAGGAAGAGAACTCTTTAAGTCATCATCGCATCGTATCGCTAGTGATGACCTAGCTGAACAAAGGTCTGCCTTTCATGATTCTAGGTATATGGGAAGTACCCTATAGGTTTTGATTCCCGCATGCGAGTGTCCAAATATGCGGCATAAACGGCCGTATCTCTTGATTGATTGATCTGTTCATAGCTTCAAGGGATTACAGACCTGAGAATTTGATATAGAGTTCAAGACATGTGTGATTATGAATTTATACGGAACCCTCGGTGCGCGAGTCCGATTTGCACTTGGCCGGTTTTTTGTATGGGAGGTCAAAACATTTTGCGAATTGACTATTGACGATTCCTTGGGCAAAGTTGTTCAGTTTCATGTGTAGAAACCACAGTTAGCTGAATTAAATTTCACCCTTTATAGAAGAAACATGAAACCTTTGTATGTGGCTGTGGCTCTCAAACGGTTGGAGTGATTTGTATGTGTTTTTTCCATCGTGATATCAGGTTCCATTATAGTGGCTCGCGGTTGTTGTTTGCTATGTTTTTGAAGGTTTCAGTGGTGGGCTTTAATTTTGTTTGGTATATTTATATCGTTTGATATAGGTACCTCTATGAGGTATTGTGTTAGGTATTTTAAATATTATATATTTTAACTTATTATAAGAAGTCAGAATACAAGGTGATTTTTAATGGCGGATTTGAACATACCCAGGCTGTTATACGGGTTTTTGTATGGAAAATTAATTTTTTTTGACGTTTATTATATTTAAAAAGTGGAAAAACGTATAAAAGCCTGGATAGCCGAACTTTAAATGTATTAAATGGGGTTGTATTCATAATAATATTTAATATTTATAAAAACTGGGGGTAAAGTTAAAATGTTGGAAATTAAGAGACTTGTTGATACAAATAAATGAAAGTAAGTAATTTAATTTTAAACTCGCCCTGTTCATTAAGCATCCGTCTAATTATCTAATAAAAACTCCGTTAAATTTTCTCAGAAAGGGTTTAGCGGGGTTAAACCGTTTTATGTAAAAGTATAATTAGAATTGAAAGGTGTCTAAAATAATTAATTTTAAAGCTTTCTCCGATAATGAGAGTTTGAATGTGTAATATTTTAGGAGTTAGGGTCATTAATAATAGGTTAGTAGGGTAGGGAGCGATGTGGGGGTTGCTAAATTAGTATTTGAATATAAACCTACTAGGTTTTGCCAATTTGACGAGGTTATACAGGGTGGAATGTTGGAACGCTACCTGGAGGGAAAGTACTCTAAATACTGGAGATAGCAAATTTTACTAAAAGGAAACATTCCTTTATTTTTAAAAAGAAGCAAAACTACATTCTAAGATTTTTGAAAATACTCTTGTCACACCCAGGAATCGAACCGGCTAAAATCCGAAAAAATAACATCCTGTTCTTTTATGGCATTAATCGATAGGGTCAATCATAAGGAACAAATCTCTCTTACAAACATGGTAAGTTAAATGAAAGGAAAGCCATGAAATAATCAAGTGGCCATATTATTTACTTACTTACTTACCTCATTTACTATAAAGTAATATTTTACAAGATGGCGTATAGGGGACTTGAAATCCTTGATTGATTGATATACTCTTATATAAATCCTTGTTGCACTTTCAAAGTTGTTGACGTCAAAGTTCGATCCCCGACTCTTCCTTTTTAAACTTGTGCGCGAATAAAATAACGTCCAGAAAACACCAAGGAGTTTACATAACTTACCTACCTAACGTCAGGACTTGAGGAGTGATCGCTGCGAAGTTTAAATCCAGTCCTAATTTATTTGGATTTAGAACGGCCAGGAGGACTGTGTCCCTCTTTAATTTATGTAGAGATACTTGAATAGAAAGGAATGAATCACTATTAGTGCCCTGACCTCGAATCGATTTGTCTCTTTTAAGCGCCATCCGAAAAATCATACAGTTGATAAGTTGGCTGGAAGTACTTGTCATTTAAATCTGTCAAAATTATTTTATGCTTTTTACGAAGGACAAGCCACACATTTTCATGTTTCAGAGCTTTTCCATTACCCGTGTCCGTTCAGTCAGAGCCTAACCTTTTAAAGTCACCTATTTTACATTTACCTTCATAACCTACCCTCTTTAGAACCTACGACACGATAAATAAACAATTAAAAACATCATTAATAATTTCCATTGAGAATATATCCGATTCCCTGAACGAACCTGACTGAACGGTATGTAACATTTTTGATTATAGAACGTCTGAATTTCCAACATCCAAATGGAAAAGTAAATCTTAATTCAAGGTAGAAAGAATGAAATTGAAGTGTAGAAAGTTCGGACATGCGCTCTAATCTAGGTAGATTTCAAATTCAGAACGTAGGTGTTCCATCATTTTCATGCTTCAGTTTGAATCGGTACATCGAGAGAAGTGCACGTCCCTTCGAAAAACTTATTTTCTCTCGAGTTATCGTAGCGCGAAAATAAAAAAGATTTTCGAATAAAAATTTTCCGTTATATGTCGTTAAATAATTTTCTCAATTTGTGACTCAAAAAGTGATTTTAAGTTTAGCAGCTGATCAAATTATTTCGGGAAAATATTTAAAGACGTTTCACTGACTTCGAAAGAGCAAAAGGTAAGATTAGATTCATTTACGAGGATTTTCTGCTTATCCCCTAACGACACTCCTTTTGGGAGGGCTCTTTGTGAGATTGCCGTCGCTATGAAGAAATAGAATCTTTTTGCTGTCGTGAAGTTTTTATTGTTTTTTCTTTTTATCGTAACATGATTCTTTTTTTAAACGAAAAGGGTTGCTAACATGAAATATTCATTAGGGAAATTAGAATCGTGTGGTTACGGCGTGCCATAAAGAAAGCAAGGAATTACGATATAAAAATATGGAATGAGTTTCTTTATACCTACGAAAGAAAAGGGAAAAAGAACTGCGATCTGATGCAATTTTTTATGAACTGTAAGACGAGAATTTTAACCTTATTTTTCTAGCTTTATAAGATTAGTGTTTTCGTTATTGTTTTGATCAATTTAATACGTGGATAACTGGAACATACATTTTAACTGGGGTTTAAAACCTTTTAACTGCTGATTCTTCTCATGAAATTGAAAAGTTTTTGTTTTACGACTTTGTTAAAATCGCAACATTTTTTTTTTTGATCTGGTATTATACAGTCCGTTAAAAAACGCGTTTGAAAATTTAAGGGGTAAATAGAATACAGGAAAAATATTGAAAAATCCGATATAATTTTTGCATTATTTCCCGTTCTAAATCTGAATAGCGAAACAAGAATTCGTATGGGAAATTGAAAATTTCCAGAGCACTTTTTTAACACCTGTAGGTATACGAACTTGGCTCATAACGTGATCGATAAGCGTAAATATTCCAAAATGCTTTTTTCAGCAGGGTTATACTTAGAATAAAAGAAAATAATCTGAAAAATATTACACGATGTAAAAATCTCTTTGAGCAAGTGATGCAAAACTGTAATTTTGAATATGACTGTCTATTCGCTTAACTGGTCGGTGTAAAAGAGACGGCCTTTAGATAGGTAGCGGGTTCGATTACAAGGGGGGGGGGGTCCCACATTATTGGACAAAAATTGGCGAAGGGTGAGAAAGCATTTCTTAAAACCGTTAGCTTTGAACCTAAGATTTAAGATTAAGCTTTTTATTTATTGCATAAGAGGTTCTTAGTAGTATGTTAATTAAATAAACAGGTTCTTGAAACTGGACATTTTTCGGTTTATTCACTTTTAAAATAAATGATTTTGAATTGATTTACCGCAATAAAAAAAATGCCTTTCAGATTGATTAAGTTTCTATGGGGAGCATTTTTGCGAATCGGAAATACCGGTCATGGAGAATGTTGCTCAGTTTTACCAATGGATCGCAAATAAAATTATTGGTCCACGTATTCGTAACTTCTACCTATTTAGAAGTAAAGAAAGGCGAAATCATTCATTGTACCAAAAAGTAAGGTTAATTAAAACTAAATTAGGTAGCCCAGTTCCCCACACTAGGATTCCCTGTGTTGTGGGTAGCCAATCTCTTCCCTAGTTTTAAGTTTGTTTGTTTGTTAGGGTAGGCTGTGGCATAACGGCTTAATTGGTTTTGTAGGGCGACGTGTAGCGGAATAAGCAAGCATGAAAGAGTGTAGCGGAATAAGCATGGGCCAGATGCCCCTCGGGAAAGTTAGGTTGATATTTTTACCATGACATCAGCTTCTCAAGAGAAACATTTCCCTGAGCTATCAAACCTCAGCACGCGCTAGTTTTTGAAATAAAATTTTTTAATTGATTTTTGAAAAAAATATTTTTTTCCCTTACAACATAATTTTTTTTTGTGATCTTTTTGCAAACGCTAGATACAACAAAGAAATATTAAACAAAGTACTTTTTAGTGTTCGCAGAGATTTATATATCGAAATACACGAATTTAAAAATTTTCAAAAATTAAAATGTCACGAATTCTGTGCGACACCCTCACGATATTTTTTTTATAAATTACTCTTACTGTGCTCTATAACATATATTTTTTTCAAAATTTTAGTAAGGGTAGAACAGTGTTAGAAAAAATATTATTTCTATCCATATATGAATTTTAGAGCAGCGAAGTGAGTAATACTGCTCTGATTTTTAAATGTAATTTTAATAATAATATAGATATAATACACCCAGACACAGAGCGAACAAATCTACTCATCACAGCAATGTTTGCCCTGGGTGCGGACGAACCCCCAACCCTCAGATCAGATCCGTATGTCACAGCCACTTTTTTCCGAAACTATAAGAACTATACTGTTGAAACTTGGTAAGTAGATGTATTCTGTGAACCGCATTAAGATTTTCACACAAAAATAAAAATAAAAACAATAAATTTTGGGGGTTCCCCATACTTAGAACTGAAACTCAAAAATTTTTTTCATCAAACCCATACGTGTGGGGTATCTATGGATAGGTCTTCAAAAATGATATTGAGTTTTCTCATATGTTTCTTTTTTCTAAACTGAATAGTTTGCGCAAGAGACACTTCCAAAGTGGTAAAATGTGTGTCCCCCCGCCCCCTTAACTTCTTAAATAAGAGAATGATAAAACTAAAAAAAATATATATGATGTAAACTACCATGCAAACTTCCACCGAAAATTGGTTTGAACGAGATCTAGTAAGTCGTTTTTTTAAATTGGTTAGAAATCGTAAACCGGAACGGAACGGAACCCTTCATGGGCAAGTCCGACTCGCACTTGGCCGCTTTTTTATGTGATATGTGGCAAACTAGCAGACGGATCACCTAATGGTAAGCGATTACCGCCGCCCATAGACACCCGCAATACCAGAAGAGTGACAAGTGCGTTGCCGACCTTTGAAATGGGAGGGGGGATGGAAGGAATTGGGGGGGAGGGGAGGTTGGGCCTCCGATGCCCTCACTCACTTTTAGGCCGTGGTATCACTCCGGTCGAGCAGGCCCATTCGTGCCGAAGCATGGCTCTCCCACGGTTATCGTCTCCACTTCCGGATTTCGACTTTAATAATTCTTCAGTAGTTGCTGAAATCGCCTTTTTGTTTTGTTTGTAGTATGGATGTAGGTCTTCTTTAGCCAGTAATAAAAATAAATCATCGCAGAAATATTTGCCCTGGATTGGGATCGAGCCCACCACTCTCGGATCAATAGTCTGGAGTGTAAATCACTGAGTCAGTGATAAGGGTTATTAGTAAGAATAACTGTGAAAATGTCGAAGTATCGACATCGCGCACACTACACCGCCCGCCGCAAACCGAGCGATCTCGCCGCTGCTGGCGTCAAGAAAGTTCCACATCTATCGCTCGCGCCGCCCCGCCCCGCCGCCGTACGTTCTGGCCGTGTCGCGTATTCGCTTGACTGACTCGGTGGCTAAGTGGTTAGCGATCCTGACCTCTGATCCGAGAGTCGTGGGTTCGATCCCCACACAGGGCAAACTTTTCTGTGATGAGCAGAATTGTTTGCTCTGAGTCTGGGTGTATTATATCTATATATGTATGTATTTAAAATTATATGTGTATGTATATCAGTCTCTGGTTCCCAAGATACAGGGAATCCTAGTTTGGGGCCAGATGACCGTGTGTGATTTGTCCCGGATATTATTATGTATTGGAACCACAGAGTATTGGAGCGCACGATTAGGTACTCTATCTATCTATCTATCAGCCGAAAGACGTCCACTGCTGGACAAAGGCCTCCCCCAAGGATTTCCACACCGACCGGTCCTGTGCGGCTCGCATCCAGCGGCTTCCTGCAACCTTTACCAGGTCGTCGGTCCACCGAGTCGGGGGCCTGCCCACACTGCGCCTTCCGGTGCGCGGTCGCCATTCGAGAACTTTACTGCCCCAACGGCCATCTGTTCTACGAGCTATGTGCCCTGCCCACTGCCACTTAAGTCTAGCGATTCTGAGAGCTATGTCGGTAACTTTAGTTCTCCTACGTATCTCCTCATTTCTGATTCGATCACGTAGGGAAACACCAAGCATAGCACGCTCCATCGCCCTTTGGGTGACTTTGAGCCTTCTTATAAGGCCCATAGTAAGCGACCATGTCTCGGATCCATATGTCATCACTGGCAACACACACTGGTCAAAGACTTTAGTCTTGAGGGACTGCGGTATTTTGGACGTAAAGATATTGCGAAGCTTCCCGAACGCTGCCCAGCCGAGTTGGATTCGACGATTGATCTCTTTCTCGAAGTTGGACCTACCTAACTGGACTGTTTGTCCCAGGTATACATATTCGTCAACAACTTCGAGTGTAGAGTCTCCAACCTTCAGAGGAGTGGGTGTAACACGGACGTTTGACATGATTTTCGTCTTATCCATGTTCATTTTAAGACCCACTTGTTGGGAGACTCTACTAAGTCCTTCGAGCATTGCGCCTAGGTCTTCCAAGGTCTCAGCCATGATCACGATATCGTCAGCAAATCGAAGGTGAGTGATGTACTCGCCATTGATGTTAATGCCGAGTCCTCTCCAGTCCAGAAGCTTGAAAACGTCTTCCAGTGCAGCGGTGAACAGTTTCGGAGATATAACGTCTCCCTGTCTCACCCCACGCTGCAGCCGGATAGGTTTCGAATTCTGATCCTGGAGGTGGACCGACATGGTGGCGTTTTCATACAAGCACTTCAACACTTCGATGTATCGATAATCAATTTGGCACCGTTGGAGAGACTGCAACACAGCCCAGGTCTCGATCGAATCAAAGGCTTTCTCATAGTCCACAAACGCCAAGCATAGTGGCCGATTATACTCTTCGGTCTTCTGTATAATCTGCCGCAGCGTATGTATGTGGTCTATGGTACTGAAGCCTTTTCGGAAACCGGCTTGTTCGGGAGGCTGGAAGTCGTCAAACCTGCGTGCGAGACGATTCGTAATGACTCTCGAAAACAGCTTGTAGACATGGCTCAGGAGTGAGATGGGTCTGTAATTCTTCAGCAGAGACTTATCACCCTTCTTGAAGAAGAGCACCACCACACTCCTGTGCCATGCTGTAGGCGTTCGTCCCTCGAGCATGACGGAATTAAATAGCTTCTGAAGAGCTATAAGTACCGGTTCTCCACCTGCTTTCAGAAGCTCAGCCGTAATTCCATCATCACCCGGTGCCTTGTTGTTCTTAAGCTGTTTGAGAGCCATTCTAATCTCGCACAGGCTGACGTCTGGGATATCTTCGGTATAGTGTCGGGACAATCTGGCTCTCGGGTCTTCAGCCAGATTGCTGACAGGTAAGCGTGTAGTCATGTATAATTGTCCGTAGAATTTCTCAACCTCTTCCAACAGCTCGGGCTTGGACGACACGACTCTGCCATCCTCGGTCTTCAGCTTTGTCAGTTGGCTTTGACCAGCAGACAGATCCCTTGCGAATACTTTTGACCCTTTATTGCGCTCGATAGCCTCTTTAATACGATTGGTATTAAATTGGCGTATATCACGGGTCAAGGACTTGGAGATCTGTCTGTTTAGTCGCCGATACTGACAAGCATCTTCAGAGGATTTCAGAATCAGGCTTCGTCTTTCCTCCATGAGCTCGCTGGTGAGGTCCGAGATACGAGATGTTCTTTTTAAACGGCCGGTTTTGAAGGCCTTATTCCCAGCCGTTTGGACAATTTCCATGAACCTGTCGTTATAATTGTCCACATTTTCGCATTCTCCTAGGCATTCGAAGCGGTTGTGCAACTCGAGTTGAAAGCTTTCGGGGTTTTGGAGTTGGATAGGCGCTGGTCGGAGCGTGGACTTCATCAGTCGACATCTTTCTAGCTTTGTTTTTAGATTCAATGTGCCTCTTACCATTCGGTGATCGCTTCCTGTCTTCAGCGAGTTGATCACAGAGACATCATTGAATATTTGCCTTTTTGTCGACAAGATGAAGTCAATCTCATTTTTTATTACGCCACTGGGATGCAGCCATGTCCACTTGCGGTGTTTTGACTTTTTGAAGAAGGAGTTCATCATGAAGAGGCCCTCCTTCTCCATAAAGCCAGCCAGCAGCTGACCCCGCGCATTCCTCTCTCCGTATCCAAATTTCCCCACTCTCAGCTCGTTGTCCCTTCGTTTGCCTAGTTTCGCGTTGAAGTCCCCCATCACAACGGTGAAATGGGTCCTGGAGCTATGTATGGCTCTGGAGATATCCTCATACATAGCCTCCACCTCTTCGTCGGGGTGTTCCGCGGTCGGCGCATATACCTGTATGACCTTCAGCGAATACCGTTTGGTGATTCTGAGTATAAGGTACGCTACCCTCGTCGAAACACTCTCGACCTGGACCACGTTGTTGACAAGGGACTTGTGGACAATAAACCCGACACCACCCTGGGACAGTTGGTCGCCCTCCCGGAAATAGAGCAGGTTTCCGGACTTAAGGATCATGGTGTCCTCACCCTCTCTTCAGACTTCACATAATCCCACAATATCCCATCGTAACCTGCTCAATTCCTCCTCCAGTTCAGCGAGTCTTTCGTCCGTTCGCAGTGTGCGCGTGTTATAGGTTGCCAGGGCCAAAGGTTTTTGTTTTTGGTAGCCTGGCCTCTGCCGGAGATTCTTCGCACCCCATGCCCCGCCGTTACCGTGGCCGCTACCGGAGTCAGGAATAGCGGGGCTGCCGGGGACTAGGGGCCGTTGTTTCGGGTTCCTAATCATATTTGGGGGGTAGTTGCCATAATCGCCACGCTACTAGGTACTCACAGGAAACAAATGTAATCAAACAATTTTTTTTAACTGGTTCGGTGACTTAATGGTGAGCGCTCCTGACTACTGATCTTGAGGGTCGGGGGTTCGTCCGCACCCAGGGCAAACATTGCTGTGATGAGCAGATTTGTTCGCTCTGTGTCTGAGTGTATTATATATATATTATTATTAAAATTACATTTAAAAATCAGAGCAGTATTACTCACTTCGCTGCTCTAATATTCATATATGGAGAGAAATAATATTTTTTCTAACACTGTTCTACCCTTACTAAAATTTTGAAAAAAATATATGTTATAGAACACAGTAAGAGTAATTTATAAAAAAAATATCGTGAGGGTGTCGCACAGAATTCGTGACATTTTAATTTTTGAAAATTTTTAAATTCGTGTATTTCGATATCACTGCAAACACTGAAAAGTACTTTGTTTAATACTTCTTTGTTGTATCTAGCGTTTGCAAAAAAATCACAAAAAAAAATTATGTTGTAAGGGAAAAAAATATTTTTTTCAAAAATCAATTAAAAATTTTTATTTCAAAAACTAGCGCGTGCTGAGGTTTGATAGCTTAGGGAAATGTTTCTCTTGAGAAGCTGATGTCATGGTAAAAATATCAACCTAACTTTCCCGAGGGGCATCTGGCCCATGCTTATTCCGCTACACTCTTTGTCATACATGTAGGTAACCTGTGAAATGGAGAAGGATGTAGCCTATCTTTTATCCTGATCCCTCAAAGTTCCCGTGGTAAACCAAACAATGCATACGAGGGAAGTCGCGGGCAGATCGTTCGTGTAACCATAAATATAAAAATTATATGTATAATCATATCGAATGGACCGTCAAAGTCCAGGGGCTCCCGTCAAACGCTCCATCACGCTGTAATGATCAGCATGACATTCTGAATATAAATGGTCCGCCTTTTTCGTGGCAGGTGCCGAAGGGCGATTTTTTTTAACAAAAGAGCTTAGTCAGTGATGCATTATACTTATAGGAAATCATTATATCTATTATACTTAGTTAAGGCTGACTAATCGAACGTTGCTGTTCGGGAACTTGTGTTTGAGGATTTTGTTTTTATTTTGGAAGATGAGTGATTGCCCATCGTAAGTGGAAATTGGCTACCGCTGCCTGCGGATATCAGCTGTAACCCCCAGAGGTATTATCTAGTTTTTTTTTATTTTTTTTATGGCAGAGGTGGCAAACGAGCAGACGGATCACCTGATGGTAAGCGATTACCGCCGCCCATAGACACCCGCAACACCAGAGGAGTCACAAGTGCGTTGCCTTGCGGAACCTATCTTATGCCGGTTTCATTGCGCTGGTTGGCAGCAGGTGTAGAGAGTGCAGAGGTGCTCAATCGGACCTTTCATAAAAAGTTCCTTTCACTGATTACTGACCTTAGACATTTTTTTTTATTTTAGGTATAAAAGTAAGACAGTACGTTAAGTAGCACAGTATAAGGACATTATACAGTATGGACACTCCCTGCCGCTCTCTGAAGGCTACCTCACCCCCCTGTGTAAACGATCTGTGACCATTTGTCAAAGGGTTGGCAAACCAAAGCACAGTATAATAACTAAAGTTTTTTTTAAGGCAAGAGCTAAAGGCTTCTAAGGCTATACAGCCTTGTCTGGTGTATACAGCCTTCACTTTATTTGTAAAAGTCTAGCTAACAATAAAGATTATGAGGGCTAATTATTGAATCTCGATTCAACCCTAGTACAGCTTGTACACGATTACATGTGTACAAACATGAAGTTCTATGTAGTAAACAGTGGCGCGAAATTTGTATGAAGTGTCCGGGATGTTTTTAAATTCAAATTCAAAATTCAAAAAAAAAATTCAAATTCAAATTCAAATTCAAAATGTTTTTTATTTAAGTAGATGTTTTGCACATACTTTTAAATCGTCTTTTTTTTCTACCTAGTACAAGATGTAGTTAAGTAGGTAGCACTAGTAATCAACGTCGCACAATATCCTCACAACGCTATAACCTCCAACGATCCGGGCTTGGAGTGTGTAGTTTGACATAACCTTCGCGAAGAATGGGGAGAGACGCGTTACCCCAATAGTGGGGATGATATGGGTTGTTAACGAAGCAGGACGAAAATTTAAGTCAACTGGTACCACCTGGGACTACCTGGGAAAAACAATTTCAATTAAAAACAAAACTTTGATAAATCGATTTAAAGAAAATTCAGTTCCAGTAAATTTCAGCATACACTTAAGATAGATGGCTATTTCAATTTCAGTTATGTAAATTTAAATTACTTTTTCTTGTTTTTCTTTTAATTTTTATGGTAAGGTAATGTTTTGCCTTATAAAAATTAAGCTTATAAAATAAATAATGGTTCGGGACAAAGGATATACAGACACCTGGCTCCAAATTAAAGGCTGTGTGAACCAGAGACTGATAAAATTATACCTACAGGTTTATTTAATGATACATACCTGCAAACCTCTTAATTGGTGATTCTCCACATGATACTGAAGGACTTGGCTGAAATTGTAAAAAAAATGTTTTAAACTTTCATGCAAAAGCTTTTAAGCCAAACTGTTATGAAAAGTAAATTTTTATGCGATTTCAGAAAAGTCTTAGAACGTTATTGTTGTAACGATGGGTTCCACTTATAAAATTAAACACCTTTTCCCATACTGAGTTCTCAAAATTTTTTTGGAGTCTGTACAAAATTTTCTGATCGGCCGGTCGATCAATTTGTATGAAAAGTTTAAATTATATTTTGCGGATTTTGTACAGTTTTCCTGTGAAAAGTTGTTCAGTTTCATAAGTGGAACATCCTGTTAAAGTTTCCGGGGGGATGGTTTTTTTGACACCCTGTATTATGTTTAAATAAATGGCGCTAAAAGGAAATGCTAGACCTTGCTAGCTATTAACAATCCTTCCATGTAGGTACCCAACCTTGTTTTTTGTTTAAAATTTGACATTTTAAAATTTTATATTTTTTGTTATTTATTAGATTTTATATTTTTTAATAGACTTGATGAATTATTGTTTGAATTTTGACATTTTAAAATTTTAATTTTTTTGTATTCTAAAATTAGATTTAAGGAATTGTTCACACACAGATGTCTGTTTTTGAATGAATAAATGATTAAACCGGCCGACCTTACTTTATATTGTAGGTACCCCTTGGGAACAGAACCCGTGATTTTCGTTATAAGGCCACAGAATGTTACTGCGTCACGGAGAAGCCTACTCTTAAACCACAAAATTGGTTCTCACACAAAATGATCCTTCAATTTAATTAAATTTGAATTTGTATCGGGAGTCCAAAAATTGTTAGGCTCAGATTCCTAAGGGAGAGTTGTTCAGTTTGAGTAAAAATTACTCAAGAGAACAAAAGGAATTAAAAAAAAAAACCTAATTATATTTATTAAAAGAAACTCATTTTCAAGCGACTTCAAAAAAAGGAGGAGGTTCTCAATTCGTCGGAATCTTTTTTTTTTTTTTTTTTATGTATGTTCACCGATTACTCGAAGACGCCTGAACCGATTTCGAAAATTCTTTTTTTCATAGGTGGTCCCATATAAATTTTATCGAAATCGATTTAGCGGTTTTTGAGAAAATCAACAAAACATAGCAAAATTGGAGTTGTTGCGATTGAAGTCGGTTGTTTTTAACGTATTCAGCGTGGTCATTATACACAGTTAAACATTCCCAGTAACTTCACACTAGGCAAAGCCTGTATCGTGTAAATAAAACTTCACCCGTGTAACTTTTGGGCCTTAACATAGGGAGGGATTCTAAGGGTGCGCTTCCACTGGAGTGGAGCGGAGCGGAGACGTGCAAAACTGAATAATCGTTTTTTTTTTTTAAGTAGTGTATTGGTTTCTTTAGCTAAGTCTAAATGGCTCGATGCATGTTGATTATGAGAACTACAATGTTTAATTTAAATGAAAATTTAATTTAAATTTCATTTAAATGAAACTCAAAAATGATGCTTAACAATGTTTTACTTTTAAATCGTTTCCTACCTACTAAAATATTTGTATTCGCACAGCCTGAACTATTTAAGGGGGCTCCTGAAAAATTAATCGACTCATTTCAAAATAATTTGTATGTACGTACTGTGTGACATATAAATGATACGAGTCATTTAAAAAATTAACTATTGGAAAAAATAACTGAAATGTATTACTCGTGGAAAAAAATGAATGTTTTAAGTTCGTCGTTCGTTTTTTTTTATGGATTTTATTAATCTGAGATAAATGTTTTTTTTTTTTTTTTATTGATGCGATAAATTCCGCTTTGAAAAAACTGTACCGACCGATGGTACACATAATACAGGGTGCTAAAAAAAGTGCGTTTGAAATTTTAAGGGGTTACTCAGAATCAAGTATAGAATCTAGGAAAAATATTGAATAAATTCGCTCTTAAATTTTTTTTTCAGATTCTCATACTAAATCTGAATAGTGAATCAAGAATTTGTATGAAAAACTGAAAAAAAAATTAAAGAGCGGATTTTTTTTATATTTTTCCTAGATTCTATACTTGATTCTGAGTAACCCCTTAAAATTTCAAACGCACTTTTTTAAAACCCTGTATATTTGACTAGATTCACATTTTTGAATAAAATAATACAGTTTCAAATTGCTTTTATACCTATTTCAGTTTTTGATTTTCAACGCAGCCTAGGTAGAAACTTGAATTTTACATGCATTCCTTGGAGGGTTAAGAGGAGTAGAGCGGTATTATAGAAAATATTTTTCATATATCGACGCCTACAAGTGGATGAAATGGGGCGTGTACAGGTTCAATGGAAACTTGAATTTCCATTGGGTTATTTATATAGAATGTCTAGGCGGACAAAGTCGCGTGCGCTATGCTAGTACTTATAATAATTTTATTAGAAGAAAAATAAATGAACTTCTAAATAAAAAAATATTCAAAAAGGTGATCATTGATAAAATGTAAGAGAAATCATTAAAATTTATAACGACTCCATGCGGTATTAATGCAATATATTCAGTCACAAAAAATTATTAAAAGATAGTCGTAAAATAATGTAAAAAAAAATTATTACGTCAATAATTATTTAATGAAAATTGTTTTACACAGTATTAAGACTTTAAATATTGTAAATAATAATTCAAGGAAATATTTTTGTTATTAAAATAATAATAGAACCCACGCTGCAGATTGAATCGATGTTCATTGAACTATATTAAATATAAAATGCACCGCTTTGATTTAACTCCGTTTTTAGTGGTTGGTTCCACTTTGCAGTGAAAATTTAAACATTTATATTTCAATTTTGTTATAAAAATACTCAAAACATAACTCGTAGTTGGGACAATGTCCCAAAAAGAATCTATGTTAATTTGAAACCAAGCAATACAGCTTGTTTTTTTGTTAACAATTTATATCGTTCCCATTGCGGGGGCACGCTTAATCAAATTTTATTTTTATTATTGAATGCGTTTGAATGCACTTCACCTGATTATTATTATTCATAACAGGAAATCGATATTTACTAAAGATCGAAGGGAAAAATTACCTACGACTTTTCGACAAAATTAAATATTAGATAAACACAAATTATAATCATATTGTAATAATGTGTTTATCATATGTATGTGTGCAATAAATTTATAAAATTAATAAATAAAATTATTTTTATGGTGAATAAAATCCCATTCTTTTTAAATTAGGTTTATTTTAGATCACAGTGCATTATAACTATAAGAAGTGTTTGTAAATACATGTTGTCCAATTGAAATCAATGGATTGCAGCCTAGGACAAATATTCAGACCGCAGTGGAGTGTGTCGCCGAAACCACTGAATCGTGTTATTAGTGACCATAAAACGAATAGACGCTGTTATTTTACGGAATTCCGGTCATATTTTAACGTATATTTTACATGTGTTTTATTGGCCTGATTTTCATTAAAATCTGCGCGGAGGTAATATTTACTATTAGGTAGTATTTTAGTTTAAATCATTATATGTGGTTGACATTTTTATTTTGCTGAATAGCACTTCTAGTTTGTATTATTTTACTATTATTCTTGTATATTTTCCTATTTTTGATTTTACGGTCTTTATACTACAGTTGTGTAGGGTTCTTAACCTAGTTCTTCTACTCATAAGACTGAATATTTTTTCCCATGGAACCTATAGTCAATTTTCAAAAATACGAATTCAAAAATGAGAATCAAGTATAGGTTCCTTGATGAACCAATTTCATTAGTAGAAGACGTGCTTAATTTTTTTCAGGTATTTTTTAAAGGACTTTATATTATTTATTTATTATTTAATAAATTCATGTGTACCGTAATAAAATAATAAAAAAGTCACAATATTGTTGACCGCACAAAGTAACCACTTATTTCTTACTCTGTGACATAACCTCATAGAATATGTTTAGGTAGGTAGATACAACAAGAGGGCGTTACAAAACCTTCACACCTTTTTGCCAGTCATGTCGTTCCAATTTACTAAATAGTTGCGAACCAGCCACCCTGTATAGTGTGACGTCAAGCTTTTATACTAATATTATTCGTAGCCACCCTTTATATAGCTAAAATGTATCAACATTTTAAAAGGCCTGTAAAAAGTATGTAATTAATTATTCATGCGACTTGTGTGTTAGGTAGGTGTCCTGCCTACTACGTTGTCCGTCGTACTATAGTAATTAATGAATATATCGGCTTGTTGCATATTTTTTTCCTACTAACAAAAAAAATACTTATTTAATTTATTTATTAAAATTTACTTAATAATATACCGCCCATCATTGTCCAGAACACTAAGCCATTTACTGGACAATGTTTTGATCCCACTTCTCTAGAAAGATAGCGGCTGGTGATCAAAAATATTACGTACGCCACTTTTAACTTCGTCGTAGTTTTAAAAAAAAAAACTTGTGTAGGTGCTGCTTGCATGCCCTGAAAAGATGGTAGTGAGACGACGACAGGACTGGGCTGCAAGATGGGTAGGGTATCGAGGTCCAGCCGGTTGTTGCAAGAGCGCACGGGTCAGCTTGACCGTGTGCGGTCTTGCCTTGTCATGCTTGATGACGTTTTGGCCATTTTTCTCAAATAGCATCAGCCAGCTTTTGGAGTTGCTCCGTATATGCTTTAGTTATAACAGTCTGGTTGCTATCCAGTAGCTCCCAGAACAATATAGCCTGTGAATCCCAGAAAACTTATAGCAAAAGTTTGCGAGCGTGCGAGCCAGGTTTCAGCTATGTAGGAGACAGTTTACTAACATAAACCAAAACGGCACGGCGTGTGTCGTTCTCGTATGAACCCGCGATTCGTTACCCGTAATGATCGAGTCGAGAAATAAATCCTTAGTCCAGGTACAGCAGCAAACTTTCGTAGACGCTGACATGCCCTACTCGTTCGTCGTCGGTGACCGCATGAGGCTTCCATCTCAAAAGAACTTTGCGGTGACCTAATGATTGTAGATGACGATCGACAGAACTATAGTGACACTAAAGTGTCTTCTCCAAATTCCGGGTACTGGAGTCCGGATGCAGCTTGAGCTCGCGCCGCAGCGCATCTTTCTAGAAAGTGACCGGGCGTTCGGTGAGCAGAATATCTTAAACGCTGGTGTCGCCTGCGTCAAACCGCTGGAACCAATTTCGCGCTATGCGATGGGTAGTCGTCATTGACCCGAATGCAGCGTTCATATTTTTCGCAGTCTCCCTCGAACTCGATCTTTTTTTAAGCTCGTATAAGTAAATCGCTCTAAGATGTCGCTTGTCCATTTTAATAGAAACTAAACACGGCAAAATGGCAACCACGCTTTTATATACACCCACAGCGTATCGAGAACATTGTTTAATATACTAAAGCTAAAATATAATTATCTTGAAACATTTTAGAGAAAATCAGAAAACTTAAAAGTGGGGAAAAAAATATGCAACAACCCAATACACAAGTAAACTGTTTCTGCATAATCTTATATAATATAAAAAATACATAAAAAACAACTGACTTCAAGTTGTAAGTTACAACTAATATGTTGCTGATTTTGGAGTTTTTGTAAAGCTAAAATCATATTTTGGACTTAAGAATTTTAGACTTTTAAGTTTTTCCTGTATAAGTATCGTACACTCTTTATTATTACTTAATATTATATCGTATAATATAACTGGATATAATATCTTTATAATATCCTGTCTTATATAATTTTCGATTTCCTTACGTGGGTGGTCCAATTTAATTATTCAAACAGCAATATCTTAAGCTCCCTCAATTCATATTCATCACAAACCCCCATTCAATTAAATTTGCCCATTCACCGCTCTCTAGATGACATGTTGTTAAAACACAGACGATGTGTAATGTGTGGACCAGTCCTTGCAAAGTCCCTTTTAATGTTGCAATGTGTGGACTAGTCCTCTCCGAATCCCTTTAATGTGTTGGGACATTACGGTTAGGGGCCGTCCATTAATCACGTGATGTTTTTTAGCAACTTTTTAGACCGCCCCTCCCCCCTGGTGATACGTGGTGAGGTTTTAGACTACCCCCCCACCCCCTACCCAAAATCACGTGTATTTATTGGTACAAAATATTATAGTTAAATACAGGTAGAACGTAATTTAATTCTAGAAAATTAAGCACCGTTATAAAAAACTAGCTGGGGACCGAGCGTCGCTCGTTCAATTGGAGCGTTTATAAACTACGTAAGATAACTTATTTAGTAGTAATTACCTACCTATTTTTTAACCGACTTAAAAAAAAGGAGGTTCTCAATTCGTCGGAATCTTTTTTTTTTTTACGTATGTTCACCGATTACTCGAAGACGCCTGAACCGATTTGGAAAATTCTTTTTTTGTTTAAAAGGGTATACTTCACAAGTGGTCCCATAGAAATTTTATCGAAATCGATTCAGCGGTTTTTGAGAAAATCAACAAAAACATAGCAAAATTGGAGTTGTTTTTAACGTATTCAGCGTGGTCCCCACCCCCCTTATGATATTTCGTGATTTTTTTCTGAACCACTTCCCCCCTTTGAGCCTCACGTGATTAATGGACCACCCCTTATCTCCGTAATGTGTTAAAATGTACTCCGCCGTAGTCCTTTAATTTGGGGACGTAAATGAGCATAATGTCCTTCACAGCGGCACATTATCTTAGAGCTCGTTTTGAGGGAATGGACGAGGATTAGTAAGAAGTAAATAGCTTATTCAGTTTTAAAATTAATTTATTCACATTGTTATAAAAAGGTGTGGCTTTCATGCATGAAACAATAAAATTAACAATGTTTCTGTCAGGACAGATTATTGAAAAAAGTAATAGACAGCCCTTTCCATTGTGACCAATAAGCTGATAAAGAAGTATGGCAAACTGGGACCCACCAAATAAAAAAAATCAAAGACGACCCATTCAGTTACGAAATTATTTCCATTATTTATTTAAATATATGAGTATGTAAATTAAATAAAAATACTCCAGCAGAAGTAGGGAATCAATAATTTAAAAAAGGCTTGATTCCACACGAATTCAAACAAAAACGCAGCAATGTACCAAAAAAACGCAACGGTACAACAGACAACAGACTATGACAGCCACCGTTCACTCTGACAACAGGATAGCATAATATAAATCGCGTAAGTGTGAAAGAGAAGATACAAAACCGTTGCTGTCAGAGTGCACTCTCGGAACGCGGCTCAGGAATCAGTGTTGCCTGACTTAAGAAGCTGTCATTGTTTTGGGGGATTTTTAAAGTATAAATAATAAGCTAATAATGATACAGTCAGCCATGGTTAAAATTTGAGATTTTCATACATTTTTGTTGGCTGGAGCCAACGTTGACGGTGGGGGCACTATTTGTCAAAGAGTAGTGTAGAGGTTTATAGGTTAAGCTCAGCCTCCCAGGTATAACCTAAAAAATGTAAAATGGTCAGTTTCAAACATCGCTATTTCAAAGTTCTCCCAACTTGTGCAATAAACACACAATTTACTTTTTTGTTATTTGTAATCAAATATTCCAGAAATACCATGTATCATTAAAGCACGTTGATGAAAAGACTGGGTCCCAAAATACATGGCATCTCGCCATCATTCTTTACATAAAAAGCCTTTTTTTGTAGCCTGAAGTAAGAATCTCTTTGGTTGTCAAAGTTTAGCCAGTGTTTTTGTTACATATTGTTTTACCTAACAAATTCATTATTCATTCATTACTCTTCGAGTCGTTGATGTTTTTTTTTATAACTGTATCGTAACTGATTCGGTTTATGTTAGTAAATATCATCAAAACTGAAAAAGAGAAAAATATTTGTTTAACCTCCTAAGGCCCAAGACTTTCTTGTCTTTCTAATAAATAATTACCGCCCAAGGTTCTAACAATAGGACTTTTAGTTAATAGCGGATTATGCCCTACTAGAACTGCCCTCACAAGAAAGAAGACCGACCCTGGGCCGTACATGCCATAAAAACAATATATTTTTAATTGTCGTTTTAGACGACCTTGTTAGATAGATAAATCATTTATTCACAAAATTACGACACAAAATACAAAAAAAACTAAAATGAAACAACAGACATAATTATAAATCTATAACAAAAGAAACATTAATTAACAAAAACACAGATAGGTATCTCGTGCCTCATTGTGAAACGGCTCCGAGCTCAGCAAAAAAGCTGCAGGTGGGACCTATAGCGCTGATTTTCAGTCGGCCTACTCGGGACCAAATGTCTGAATGACTATAGACATTTGGTCCCGAGTAGGCCTTTGGGCCTTAGGTGGTTAACAAAGGAAGTCGCGGTTACTAAGTACAACATAATCTATCTATGTCTAAACAATTAAAACTTTGAAGTCGGGAAAACTTTATGAACATTAAAAAAATTTGTTGACGGCAAGACTTGTTACGAATTTGGTGGTTAGCGATTGATCCGAGGGTCGCGGTTTCGGTTATCGCGCAGGGCAAACATTTCTGTGATGAGTAATTTTTGTTTCATATGACTGTGTGTATAATATCTGTATATTATATATGTGTTTAAATCCATGTGTGCATGTATATCAGTCTCTGTTTCCCATAATACAGGGAATCTTAGTTTCGGGCCAGGCGACCCTATGTGACTCGTCCCAAGATATTTCATTAATATTATTTATTATTTTATTTATATTATTTATTATGACCTAGTCCGATGGACTGAGAAATTACTTTTCTCTCCTACGAACATCGATTTATCATTTCATCGAACGTAAATGTAAATGTTGGACCTGTCATGAATCGAACCCATTACCTTCTACAGTGCCGCAAATGCTTCAAGGACGAAATCAGTGCTAATTAACCTGCTGCTATAATTTTATGATCCATCCAAATTATGTAACTTGTAACAGTATTCATATTCTCGGAGTAGTAAATTTCACGGCACCAAGGCGAAATGCTTAGAAATAGTTGCATTTCGTTACATTGTCGTGTTTTCAGGGTTTATTTTACAAGGTCTAGGGGTTAAATAAATACCTATGTACTTATACTTATATACACATATACCAATCGAGTAACACGAAAATATTTATAATAAAACTGCGTAAAAACAGACTAAATAATAATATGAATCATCTTCAGGCTTGCTTACCCTCAAAAACAAAAAGGTAAAGGTAGGGTGTTCATAAAAGTGAACTATTAGCTACATAACATATTAGAACTATATCAATTTTTTTGTGTAATGCATTTTCTACTGCAATAGATATTTTTCAAGGTATTAACACTATTAAACTCGACTTCTATAGTCAAAACTGAACAATTATTCCCTAAGAACTAAAAGCAAATTCGAAAACTCGACAAAGCTGTAGAAATAAAGTTGTTCAGTGTCATAAGTAAAATCATCAGTTAGAGCTTTGTAGTTATTTATACAAGGTGAAGTTATAATCGAAAACAATTTTTTACTGTGGTGATGGTATAGTGATTTCAATTTCACCCTAACACTATTCAGGGTGTTAAAGAAGGTACGTTTGAAATTTTAAGGAATTACTCAGAATCAAGTATAAAATACAGGAAAAAGTCCGATCAATTTTTTTCAGTTTCCAATGCAAATTCTTGATTCACTATTTAGATTTAGTATGGAAATCTGATAAAAAAATTTGAAGAGCGAATTTTTCAATATTTTTCCTGTATTCTATACTGGATTCTGAGTAACCCCTTAAAATTTCAAACGCACTTTTATAACATCCTGTATTCGGACACTGGATCGATGAGCCAGCGGAGTAAGTACATAGTATAGTACCTAGCTAACAGGACAACATTAATTTTGTGACACCCTGTATATTTCTCACCTGTAACAGAAAAACGAAGCTAACAACGTCGCCGGGCAAATCCCAAAGACGATACATCACTAAGGCTATTGTTTTTCACCGGTGATCACAGAAGGGACCCGTCTTTGATCGATGAGATCCTTTGTACCTATCTTGTGTTACTTCGTAAAGGTTATCCCGAGAATAAGGTGGTGTTGCCAATTGTTTCCGATAGCTTTGTTTCGACTTAGTAAGATTCTTTTTGAAAGACTTTTTAGGGTTCCGTACCCAAAGGCCAACGGGACCCTATTACTAAGTCTCCGCTGTCCGTCCGTCTGTCTGTTAGAGGGCTTTATCTCATGAACCGCAATAGGTAGCCAGTTGAAATTGTCATAGAGTGTGTATTTCTGTTGCCGCTATAACAACAAATATTAAAAATAAAATAAAATTAAAAATTAAATTACTAGAAACGTGTTTTCTTTTTGGCGTTTTTTTGCTCGATCTTAATAATGGCAACAGATAGACGCTTAAAATGCTCAGAGAGTTTGTATTGCAATAGTCGCTAAAAATAAAATATTAAAAAATTTAAGGAGAGATGTAAGAGACGTTTTTTCAAGTTTCTTGTACGATGGTACGGAACGGAACCCTTCATGCGCGAGTCCGACTCATACTTGGCCTGTCAAAAAACATAACTTTAGGACCCGACGTTTCTTTTTTCTTCGCAAACGTTTTCCCAAATGACCATATTTAAATGGACCGTCGTACTTGTCATTTTTGACTTTTAATAAAAAGTAACTGAGATGACTAGGAGTCAAATACACTCTTGATGAATCTGTAACCAAGCAACGAGCTTTCTTCTTTCCTTCCAATTTCATTTTTATGAACAGCTGGGTACGTTTAATGTAATTAAATCTGTTTTTCCTTGCCTTAATTCCACCATTTACAAAGCAGTTCTTTTCATGAAAAGTAATACTTCGCCTTGTTTTTTCTGCCTTAGTTACTCCCGTTTTAATCTTAAGTATATTAAGCTACGTAATAACTTAGATATAAGTAGGTACATTAAATGAGATTTTTGAGTAAAGTAGGTTGCATCATAAAAATCTTAGTTATTTGCGAAAAAAAAAACGGAAAACGTCAAGTTATCTGGCGGGTACCTATTAACTGAGATGGACATTGAATCAGTTTTTTTTAAAGTTCTTTTTAGTAGATTAAGTAAAGTAACATAAAATCTTAGTTATTTGCGAAATAAAAAGCAATAAAGGGAAACGTAAACTTAGCTTCCATGTAAATTTTTAACCACACTGGCAGATATAAAAAGCGGCCAAGTGCGAGTCGGACTCGCCCATGAAGGGTTCCGTAGCAGCAAGTAACATAATATAAAAGGTTTTTGTAGTTCGTTGTAACTTGAATGAAAGGTAAATTGCGGTTTACGATTTATGACGTAATAAAAAAAACTACTTACTAGATATCGTTCAAACCAATTTTCGGTGGAAGTTTGCATGGTAATGTACATCATATATTTTTTTCAGTTTTATCATTCTCTTATTTTAGAAGTTACGGGGGGGGGGGGACACACATTTTACAACTTTGGAAGTGTCTCTCGCGCAAACTATTCAGTTTAGAAGAAAATGATATTAGAAACCTCAATATCATTTTTGAAGACCTATCCAGAGATACCCCACACGTATGGGTTTGATGAAAAAAATTTTTTTGAGTTTCAGTTCTAAGTATGGGGAGCCCCCAAAATTTATTGTTTTTTTTCTACTTTTGTGTGAAAATCTTAATGCGGTTCACAAAATACATCTACTTACCAAGTTTCAACAGTATAGTTCTTATAGTTTCGGAAAAAAGTGGCTGTGACATACGGACAGACAGACAGACAGACAGACAGACAGACAGACATGACGAATCCATAAGGGTTCCGTTTTTTTCCATTTGGCTGCGGAACCCTAAAAAGGGGTGTAAGTTTAAAGCATGTGTGTATTTTGTGATTTGTGGCGTAGTAGCAGTTCAGAGGTGGTTCGATTTCTGTGCTGTTTTTTTGAAAGCTGGTTTCACATGGTGGTGATGGTGGAGGTTTTTAGCTATGTTTCGGTTCAATGGTTTTCAGGTGATTCGACTTGGACCGTCTGGTTTGGTAAAATTTCGCGAAAATCAACGATCTTCTAGAAACATCGGTAACGTTCTAATATACCTATTCTTATCAGTTAATTTACATGATCTTCGAAACAGATTTTTCATAAAGGTATGGCTGGCATTTAGCAAGATTCCATTAATTAATTTTGCATTATATATAGTGTGTTTATAGTATCTTCTACTTAAATATTACTGTTAATAAATATAATATGTTAATAAAGAAATATATAAAATCAATCAAAGTTTTTTTTGATAATATCGTTAATATGTTATAATATAAAGTTACTAGACATAACTATTTATTAATAATTATTAATAATAAAAATACTAATGTAATGTAATAAGTAAATTCATACTCATCAGTTTCAATAACTTAGCTAATCTCATCTTTTTTGAGTATCTAATTTCTATATTTGTACGCCTTTTATGGCAGGACATATTGGACACTACATACAACTATACATCTGTTATTTCACCTATGTTCCACAAAAAAATGAATTTTGAATTTTTGAACAAATATATGCAACTTATCTTGCGGGAATTTATTACAACCCTAAAAAGCAAACTCGAAGGACGCTGAGCAAAGCTCGGTTGACCTGGTAATTTCTAATTCTAAACGTATAAATTACTCGTTTAATCTTTCTTCCTGTTTATTAAAACTTTTCCTTTTAAAAATTTCCCTTTGCACCTTAATCTTTATAAACTTACCTGCTTAAAAAATATTGACGAAATCACTCAAGTTGCTCTTTATCAACATTATGCTGAGCCCGAAAAGCGGTGATATTGTCTTCGTTTAGACTTCGATCTAAGATAACGTCTTTGGTTTCAGCCTCGATTGGATTATATAAGTTATTCTATCGGAAACTCAACAAATAAGTTATATAAACTTTAATTACGTACACAACACATTGTTGTGAGTTTCGCTCGAGAGTTTCGGTTAAAATGTAATCTCAATCTTGTTCAAGTTTATTGTGTACTTCGGTTCAAGTTAGATAAGCCGTCTATCTGACAATGTTCGGCTTAAACCGAGCCTATTGTTTAAATGAAGGTTTAATCGAGTTTGTGTCTTTTAATGAGATTGTTCCTACGCAGTTTGAGTTTGACAAATTATACGGTAACTCACCTAGAGTGGGGTAGGCAGAAGGATAACAGGTGTCAGTCTGTCAGTGATATGGGATTTTGCTCCTGGCGACATTTTGCTACGATTCTAACCAGCTTCGTGGTCTAGTGCCAAGTCTGCTCGCTACACATGGTGTGGTCGCCTCAGGGAGTGTCCGTTCTGTACTTAGTACTATGTAATATAACTACTGTGCTTCTGGTAAAATTGTTCCGAGGTTTTCCGATAAGAAACGTTTTAGTAGGGATGCTACGATTCGGCCATTACGATTACGATTCGAATCGTTATTTATTACGATAAAAGATCGACTTATTACGATTATTGCGATTTTGTATGTAACAACCAACTTTCAGATTTATAATATAGTAGGATATGCTCCAAATTATATGTATAATTATTTAAGTTACGTTGCAAAACGTCTCCGTGATCCGTGTTATGTTTGTCATGACAGCAAGATAGCAACAAGCAAAATTTTTAATTCAACTAGCGTAAGTGAGACAGACTACTGCCAAGTGATATCTTACCTGTTTTGGAGCGGGGCCTTGTAACATACTGTATAAAGGTGGTCCGAACTTTTTATTTTTGTTCTCTATCCTAAGATTTTTATCGCTTATATTTTTTAATAATCGTCATATTTTTGACTACGGTGCATTGCATCGTTATTAATCGTAAAAAATACGATTATAGATGCATAAAGCGGACCAGACACTATCAGTAATAATGACAGTATTTTCAAGTAATGACAATATACTGACAGTGTAGTAGTTGGAATCAGGGTTCGGAAACCGGTTTTTTGAAAATACCGGTTTCGGTCATTGACCCCTATATCGAAATAATTTCGGTTAAGGTTTCGTTCAGGTTTCGGTTACCGGTATATTTAACCGGTTTAACCAAAACCGATATTTTTTCGTTCGAACGGAATTAACCGGTTAATTTGAAGAATATGCGACTTTGTAGGCATGTTTGCCTCGTGCAATCAATTGAAAGCGTGCGAGAAAGTGAGCAGAAGACTCGGGCAGTGGCACCCGCGCGACGCGCCTGTACTTGACTAAGTTTGGTTTTAACCGGTTAATTTAGTTCTTATTTCGGTTAGAAAACCGCTTCCTGATTAACCGATATTTTATTCAAATTTACCGGTTAAGCTGGAAACCGGTTTTAACCTGAACGGAATCGTTAACCGAAATTCGAACGAAATTAACCGGTATTTGTTAACCGGTTCCGAACCTTGGTTGGAATGATGGTCTGACGCATACTAAACGATGGAATGTCAGTATACTGATGTAAAAATACTGTCATTATTAATGATAGTGTCTGGTCCGCTTAACGAAGCACTGCTTTGTAATCGTTGCATCCCTATTATTTAGTTACGAATTTAGTTCAGGGCACCACTAACACTAATTAATAACTAATTAATAACTAATTGTTCTTCTACCTACTAGAAAGGAATATCAATAGATACTATTAGCACTAAGGGCCATTACAGACTCTTGTCACGTGTTCTCATAAGACCTGGGACGGTCTTCACAGCATTCGGCAGAGGTTTAAGTAATAGGCTTAAAGTGGATTTGCTGAAATTTAGCATAATGTTGTAGAATAAATACTTCTGTGAAGGTTTTCGTTTGGACTGCATTATGAAACTTAGCAGAGCAAGGAAAAGAGATCAATGTTTCCTTATTGTTCACATTAAATCTTTTCAATTTTATCGAGTTTTATTGTGAGTAGTCCAAAAATTAAACACCCGCATTATGATTATTTTAAAAATAACCACATATTTTTCAGGATAATTAATATTTGTCTTCATAAAAAAAAAGAGCAAATAAATAATTCTATTCTATTCTAAGATTTAGGGCTATGGTTTAGTTGAAATGGCAAAAAAAAAAACCTAAACATTTGCCATCCGAAAACCCCAAAAATTGCAATTTTGGCTAAGTCGTACATCAAAAGTTCTTCAGTTCGCGCAGTGAAACATTACATTTGAGATTAAGGATTTAAAAAAAAAGGTAATTGTGCATTTGTATTTTTCTCACTGAGCGTATTTGATTGTTGTTATGTTAACAAACCATATCGTCCCCACTGCAGTCTCTTCCCATACTTCAGAAAAGTTAGGCCATACTCCACACACGGGGTCAAGTCCGGATTAGTGGAGGTTGTGTGGCTGGTGGCCAACCCCACAAGGTCAAGCCACATAAGGCCTCCGACATGGCTTAACGACTACCATCTAGTGATTTGATTAATTGCTTCTAACCTAACATGACAATGATAACGATAAGAATAATTTATTTATTTATTTTATTTATTTTCAACCACTTTTCCATATTTTTATTTATTTCCCAGATATATATGGTGCTACTTTATTAGTGCCCGATATTTTAGTCAGTGCTTCTACTCCTGATTCTGATTAACTTTCCCCAAGAAACCCATAGTCAAATCGAAAAAAAATTTTTGGACTCTTCATACAAATCGATCAGCCGAGCGGCCAAATTAGTATGAAGAGCTTAAATTTTTTTTGCGATTTGACTATGGGTTTCTTGGGGAAAGTTGATCAGAATCAGGAGTAGAAGCACTGACTAAAATATCGGGCACTAATAAAGTAGCACCTTATATATCCATCCTCGGCGACACACTGTCAACCGGCGACCAAAATTTTACTTCCCCGACTCAAGTCTTTTAACTTGCACCACACTCCAACCTCATGTTATACGTCTCAGGGGACTCCCCGGGAAACTTCCGCTTATGTCTCACTTTGAAAAGCGTTATAGTTCAAGTTTTCAGTTTTTGCTTTACTGTCTCGTACGGATATGAGTTTTACAACTTTTTTTACTCCACTGCTTCTGTTGAAGGTAATATTCTTCGCTAAGCAAAAATATTGTAGTTTCGTGCTGTAAAAAGAGGTGACGTTGTTGTTTTACTTTACATAATAATTTATAATCGTTGTGCGTGTCCAATTCAAAAGGATCTACCTTAACTGTTCTAGTTTTTATATTAATAAGTATATTGCATTTTTTTTACTAGAATTTTTAAATTTTTATCTTGTATATTTTAACCTTATAGATTCCGTGGAGTGGAAGGCCCAGGAAGCGCTGGCTTGACGTTGTGAGAGCGCACATGAGAGAAAATGATCTCACTGAAGAGGATGTTGAAGATCGGGCAAAGTGGAGTAGATTGAGTAGGAAAGCGGACCCTGGCTCCAGCCGGGATAAAGCTAAGTAGAAGAAAATAGTCTTGTATATTTTAACAATGAATATATGTATATAAATTTTTTTGTATAAAATAAATAATTCCCAAAAGTAAAACACAACATTTGTATTTATTAGATTCGTCGAATAAATAATCTTATTTCTTTGTTTAGTTGTGGTTCTTTTACCATTCAAAAGACAGCACTGCATATACAGGTCCTGAACCGTTTCCGGACGGCTCGATACGATCGTGCAAATAGCTTTGAAAAAATCGTGAGCGCGCGCTTATCAAATTTTCGCAACCAAAATGAGATCGATCGATCGTGCAAACTCTAGCGCAAGCAGAAAAAAAATAGGGGCTGGGTCGGTGGTATCTGTTTTGCGTGGGACTGTGTCAAAGATGTCGGCTTTTTTTGGCGGGAGCAACGGGGTACGTCAGTACCGATTTTTTTATGTTTAGTTGAATTATTGGTTAACTGATGGTAGATTTAGCTAGGTAATGAGTTAATTGAGATAAATTAGTAGAATTTTTGTTGATAAATCTAAAATATTACAAACTCTGACGTGGCAAAAATGAATATGCACGATCGTGTTGCTAAAAAACCGAACTATAATATGTTATAAGGTTGTATGTTATTATTTTTATTTATTTTTCCTATGTTTATCACTCTTTTGTTTAAGTTTGTTTTTTGTGTGTGATCACAGCAATTACAACAACTGCTTTATCTATCTATCTATCGTGTACTTTCGGCCTAAATTCGTGATATAGTTTTGTATGAAGTATTGATAATTTAATCTGTTTTCAGAGTTTTAGTTATATTTTTTTAGTTCTCACCTGTCTCTCATGAGACATATTTATTATGGTCACCTTCTGGAGTTTGAAGATATAAAATCTCCTAAAGCAAGCGTGTCAGTTTAAAAGCTGCTGCAGTCGAACCAATACACGGTACGTCAAGAACAATGTGTATCTCACGAGGGTAGAATATTATTACAGTGAAACAAGAAATCATTTCTATTGTGATTTATTTTAGAGTAAGTTTTATATTTTTCTTCTACAATAAATTCATGTTATGTAAGAAATTCAAGTCTGGGATAAATATAAAGTAGTTTTTTTTAAAATAAACTCCTTTCATTTACATTTTTCACCTTTTATCATCAACTTGCACGATCGTGCATTTACAAGTAAGGCCTTAAACTCACGATCGTGTTGTAGTTTTTGCAGTTATCTGTCATGGCATGATTTTTTTCGATATTTTTCCCATGGCAAATAGGACAAAAGAATACTACTAACAAATATTTAAGAATACCATTACCATTTAAGAATAGATTTCTTTTTTGTCAGAAGTTTGTCAAAATACTGTTAAAATATACAAGATTAAAATTTTAAAATTCTAGTAAAAGTTTATGTGATATCTATTCTTGTTTACTAAATTTTAGGTTAACTGTTTAATCCTTATTAATACAAAAACTAAAATAGTTAAGGTAGATCATCTTAATGTCTCCTTTTGATTTTGACTCGCAGTTTAATATTTTTTGACCTACTCTACAAAGTAACCAGAAGCAATAGGGTATTCTGTGCAAAAGTCATAATATTATAATTTATATTTTAGAAATAACAATTAAATATGTACTAAATATTGTAAGGTTTTCGCAAAGAAGATTGAATGTAATAAATTAATAATTATTTATTTATCAAGAAAGACAGAAATCTTTGCAATGGTTCTTTGAGGCTTAATACTATTACATCGATATTAGAACATTGGTCACAGAATAAATAGCGACACAGAGTCCGAAGTTACGAAAATTCTCAGATTTCGAATTCCCTTCAATATCAAAACGAATCACCCTAATTAAAAGCCTAGGCCATCCTGATGTCACTATAGTACACAACAATAGTTTCAAAGCTTCCACACCAACGGAGCAAGTCAAATAAATATCATAAGTTAAAGCCACACAAATAATACCTACCCTTATTATACCAGACCTCGTGAATTTATTATTATTTTAGGGTTCCGTGGAACGTCACGACGGTTCTAATAACGCTTTGTCGCTTCCGTTGTATCTGTCACATTCATTGTAAGAGGTTTGTATCAATTTAATGGATTTAGAGATGCGGCTTTAAATATTCTAGTGCCTGTCTAAGTTGAGAACATATCCTAATAAATAATTCAAATAAACGAGAAATTAATTGAATTGTCGCCTGCGGTATTTCCGGACCGATATGACATTCAAACCTTCAAGAAAAGAGCGTACTCCCATATCAAAGGCCGGCAACGCACTTGTGACTCCTCTGGTGTTGCGGGTGTCTATGGGCGGCGCGGCGGTAATCGCTTACCATCAGGTGATCCGTCTGCTTGTTTGCCACCTCTGACATAAAAAATACGGGTTAGAGAAAATAGCTAACAGACGAATCTTATTGACTGACTCGGTGGCTCAGTGGTTAGCGACCCTGACTACTGATCCGAGAGTCGTGAGTTCGATCCCCACCCAGGGCAAACTTTTCTGTGATGAGCAGAAATGTTTGGTCTGAGTCTGGGTGTATAATATCTATATGTGTATGTATATCAGTCTTTGGTTCCCAAGATACAGGAAATCCTAGTTTGGGGCCAGGAGACTGTGTTTGATTTGTCCCGCAATATTATTATATATTATTATATTATTCAGATGGCAACATTCGCGGAACACCAAATAAAAAAGTGCCAATGTTTGCTGCCAGTGAAGACTTGGTAGTGAGCAGCGGTTTCTGTGGACTCTGTATTTTTTACATTACAGATATACTACTGCTATACAGGGTGTTAAAAAAGTGCGTTTGAGATTTTAAGGGGTTACTCAGAATTAAGTATAGAATACAGGAAAAATATAAAAAAAATCCGATCTACTTTTTTTTTTCAGTTTCCCATTCTCATACAGATTCTTGATTCACCAGTATGGGAAACTGAAAAAAAAGTTGTAGATCGGATTTTTTTATATATTTTTCCTGTATTCTGTACTTGATTCTGAGTAACCTCTTAAAATGTGAAACGCGCTTTTTAACACCCTGTATACTTAGTACAGTCCCGTTCACCTAAAGGCCGTGCCATCTAGTACTACCTGAACTACTTGGCTGTATAGTTTTAGTTGCACGAGACTGTACTATGTATATAGGGTCTAAATTTTTGGACTTCTCATACTAATCAGTCAACTGATCCGGCAATTTTGTAGGTATTTTGTAGGTATTTTAGAAGGACCCTATATACACATACAAATATTCATATTGATAGCGATAACTTTTAAAACGTTTTTGAACTGCCTTCTACTTTACATACACATTTGATTATTTCTAAACGAAAACCATACTGATATGTGACGTAATTCCGATATAAAAAAAATATTATTATTGGGAGACCCAAAAGTTATTTTCACAAGCTTTAGTACGTATTATTCGTAAACCTAGGCTTACAATATAAGTATGTCTTGGTCAGAACGTAGAATTGATCACTTCATGATGTGGCCGACCATTTCATGAAATGGTTGTATTTCATGAAATGGTTGTATTTCATGAAATGGTTGTATTTCATGAAATGGTTGTATTTCATGAAATGGCCAGCTAAAACTGACCATATCGTTTAAACATCGACGTTTGATGATATGTCAGTCCACGTTTGGCCATATCATTGATGTAGGATTTCCATGATATCATAGGTTTAATAAAAAAAAAAAATCGTTTAAAAGTTACTGGCATTCGTTTAATCTGAGTAATCTTGGTCATTAGATAGGTAAATTAAACATTTTAAATACATAACTTTAATTTTAAAAGGTTACACTAAATAATACTATTTGAAATTGATATACATATACTAACCTGTGAAAAATTCTTTCGGACTCCAAGGTTTTTTTTACAGGTCATGCATTGATCTAATCAGAGTTAAAGATAATATACATAATGATTAAAAAGCTGCAAAGATATGTACTATGGCCCATTCTTCCTCTATGTCTTTTTCCCGAAATGTCTTTTCTGTTTCTTAGAAGATGCGTTATTATATTACATACTAGTGAAACTGAATAACTTTTGTTCGACTACTTTAATGATAAATAAATAAATAATGATTTACCACTTATGGTAGAAAAAAAAGGAACTATGCAAATTGGACATTTTGCGCCTAGCATAATTTAAAAGACGCAGTTTTTCACCGTTTTAACCCCATCAATTACCGGCATAGGTAACATCCCAAACGAAATTTATGAGACAAAAATATCTGCCATCCAGCCATCCGTCAAAGTCCTATTAGTTTAGATTTATTCTGGTCACAGTGGGATAATTTTGGCTCCAGCGTGGCACTTGACCTATTAGACCTGTGATTTACGACATTTGGCACTTTATAATAGTTTTCGAAAAAAACTTGTTTCAGGATTGACTTTAGAAACTTTCACGGAAAAACAAAGATTGAAGATTACATTAAATTAAAATACAGGCGGTCAAACGGACAAGGATAAACATACATGAATACAGCAGAAAAATATTTCTGTGTAAAGCACACGAAACAAGTAATTTAAAATAGAAAAATTGGCGACAATACAAAAGAGTGATAGAATAAATAAATTGTATAGCTATGCTGTGCATACTCATTTGCGAATCACAGGATTTTCATTGCTCAGTACTTATCAGCAACAAAATTTCATAATTAGCAGCAAAAATAAGGTTTGTAAGTTAATATTCTTGGCGTCAAAGTACAGGATACACACAGACATACATTTTTTTTTAATTTCTTTTTTTCATCAATTATCACAATTTCATTACGACGCCCTACCTACTCCTTTATTTCTACGGTTTCAAGTTCATATCCTAACAGGTGTACCAATGAGTTTTTCTAAACATAACTACATTTTCATACCGTTTACATATAAAATACCTATTGGTTAAAAAAAGCGACACTAACCGACGACATATCGTCACCTACGACACAATGGCACGTGCATTGGCAGTTTCATAAAGTCGTCACTCGTACATGTTCTAAAGAATAACACCACAGAATACTATACAGAAGGTCCACTCAATACGCTCACTAAAATCCTAAGCATATACATGCTTATAGACGTATACGGTCGTTGTAGGCAAGATCATTTGCGATCGTGACCTTGCCTCAAACGACCGTATATTTCTATAAGTATGTATGATATATGCTTATGATTTTAGTGGTTTGTATTGAGCGGACCTATTCTATTTTTCTATTTGGTATTCCACATCTCATATTGAGCATGATTTTGCCAATATCGAGTGAAAAATGGAAGAATCTTCAATAAAAAAAATGGCGAAACGCCAATGTCAAGTGAAAGGCACAGCTCTAAGGGTGATGGGCACTTAAAGTGTAACGTGGTGGTCTGCTGCTGGAACTCGGAAAACGGAGCTGTCTCCCGAGTTAATCCTCTTCTTATGACCGCTTATCTCTGAATCTGAATCACAGCTATTTACCCATCACAAAAATAACGTTGAAACTACTCTAAAACGGAAATAATTGAAAAATTAACTCAACAGACGTGTGCTCGGTACAAAGTCCCGGCAACCAACCTGAGCGGACCTTCTGTGTCTTTTTTGTGGTAACACGTAGTAGGTATACCTATTTATCGGCCAACTTGTCTGGTGTGTCAGAATGCTGGTATAACAACAGCTGTTCAAAGCGTACACGTTTAAGATTAATGAAGCAAAGTTTCAATTCGAACTTCGGAAGCACTGCCTTGATCCGTCCCCTAATTACTTAGGAACCGTTTAGAAAATAATAAGTTATAGCTGTTTGTTCTCATTAGGACTTCTACTTTAGGTAAAGTAAGGTTACAATAAAATGTTATTTTCGATGACAAATGTTTTTTTATGTTTTATAATTTTGTTGGTTTATCTTTTTTTTAACTTTATTTTTGTTTATGTTTTTATTGCCGTTTTTTGTAATTTGAGTGTGTTTTTCCAAATAAACATTTACTTACTTACTATAAATAAGTCAAATAAAGTTATAATTAGGCGTCGTGGACCCGATATTCTTTCTTCTCTATTTCTTTCTTTCTTTTTCTACTCTATTCTTCTTATAAGAAGTTTTCAAAAAAATGTTGGAGGGAATTTCTTTGGGCCCGCCGTTTCTTCTCACTCCGCAAACACTTCCCGAAACGGCGGGTATGCAAGTTCCGAGTGGTAGGACCTCGTATTAGGTAGATAAAAGAATGGCGTTCGAAAAGTGTACACTGCTACCTGCTTCGAATAAAATATTTTCATTTCATTTCAACTGATCATTCAATACCATTTCAAGATCCGATCTTGACACGAGAACTTGAGTGGAGCGAGCAAAGCACTGCAGTGGGTTACGGATCCATACTTAATTGCGAGCTAAAGGGTTAAAAAAGAATACAATTTCTGATTTCCCGGGACAAATTTTGATATGACTATGTTTAGTCTATAGCAACTGAAGTAATCTTATTTATATTAAACCCTTACTGTTCAAGAAATAATACAGTTTTGAGCCTTCTAGGTTTTGACTACAATTATTTCGGGTCTCCAATGCAGATTTTTATTACGCTACATAGCTAAAATAATATTCTGTAGCTACTAAAATCTAAAATTTACTTTTATTATACCATATGTTTGAGTATATGGTGGCTTTTGGGCAATTTATCTCAGTGCAAATAGGAATACACCAAAAAGTTTAAATTTTTGAGATAAGCATTCCTTGGTGCAAAAACTTCGCCTTAGGAGAAAGTCAAAAACTTACGAAGTTGCAAAGTAATTTATTTAGACAACAACGTAATTATGTTTTAAACAGGCGCGGCGGCTGGGGCGATATCTCGTTCGTTTCCGTTATGGAATAAACCTATCTGCTTCTTATAAGTTATTTTCATAAAGGTTATTCTTTTATTTTGTTAGAAGTTTTTCATAATTTATCCGAAATGAAATAATATTTATTCGACGTAGGTATCTCTGTACACTTTTCGAACGTCATATTTTTTCTACCTAATACGAAGTTCCCACCACTCAGAACTGTTTGCGGAGAGAGAAAAAACGTCGGGCCCTAAAGAAACTATCCAACACATTTTTTAAATAAAATTCTTACATGCTATTCGGTAAACAACAAAGTTATAGTTAGTTTAGTTGCATACTATTACAAACGAATGTGAAAGGATCAACAAAAACATACAGGTACAATGTGCAAACAGGTAATTATTGTGACCAAACACCAATGACAAGAGCAGGCCAGTTCACACGGACAGCACCCGATCACGAGTATAACGCGGGAGTCAGCCATCGCTCCCTTCAACCATATTTGAGGGAAGGGAACGATCCGGCTCCCGATACGCCACCATCCGCACGAACATTTAAGCGAGCCTGCACCGCTCCGGTCAATAGGAAAATATATTAATTAATGAATATTCAATCCTTCCAGAATAGTCTTAAACTGTGGTTAAGTGGCTAATCCACTCGCTTACATCAAGAGGTCGCGGATTATAATTTTGTAGGAGTCGGTCGGTTCGGTTAGTGGTAGAGCATTTTCTGAGCCCGACTAGCTATCTACCATGTTTTGTAAGTGAAGTAGCATATTATGACAGACTCGGTGGCTCAGTGGTTAGCGCTCCTGACTACTAATCCGGGAGTCGTGGGTTCGATCCCAGGGCGAACATTTCTGTGATGAGCAGATTTGTTTGATCTGTGTCTGGGTGTATTATATTATTTGTGTATGTATATCAGTCTCTGGTTCCCATAGTACAGGGAATCCTACTTTGGGGCCAGATGACCGTGTGTGATTTGTCGCGGTTTTGTAAGTCTTGCCGCGAAACGTCAATGTTAAGGCGCGACGTACACTCAATCTGAGCAGGTCGATGCATGATAATATAATATCGACCAAAACGACACTCATTTTACGTTCAGATCAGTCTGGGTACCATCGCGGCGGTGACATCAAGGCCGAATGCAAAATTCTCGAGATTTCGATGTTTTTATTACTTTTCTTGGCTTTCAAATAAGTTAAAAAAATCCGTTCAAGACAAATTGAAGGTATTAAAATGGCAGATTTTTGTGTGTTGGTTTCAACATAAACAAATATTATGTTTCCGAGAGACTTTGCAATTAATGCAAAATACATGGTTTACAGGATATTTTTTTTCATCAAAGTTTTTGTGATTTTTTGATTCTGTTCAACGCCATTTATTTTTTATTGTTTCAAATATGTTATATATTTTTCCCATAGTGTTAGCTTTAACCATTATTTCAAGAATTTGAATTGAATATTGCGATTTGGCTATTCTTAACGCCTTAATAGCGTTCATGTGTTTCATGCGTTCATAAGATAGCCAGTTCCACATTGCGTTGGGGAGCTTAGTAAGCCTGCCTCAATCTTTCGGCATCAACTTGACTTATCAGGTGATACAATGCGGATCCAATTGTGGATCAAAAAAGTTGATTGCCTTATACATATTTGCAGTGGACTCTTATTTTGTGACGTTTAATAAATACTCTCACGGATGATTATTTTAGGCTCATCTCACTTCTCTCACGCTTGACTAGACCTTATTACATAGCTTAGCTTCTTCATTACATTTTTTTTAATTCGAAAGGTACTTATCAGTGGCGATGAGTGACGCCAGAACAAAATGTACACCTAGAAAAATCACCGAATATAAATTACAGTACATTTTATTGAAATTAAAATGCTAGTGTAAAAATCCGTTCCCTTTTTTGTGAACAACTTTTCATTAGGGACTTTGTACTAGGTAGAAAATAATATTGACGATTTAAAAGCATGTGTAAAGCATCTACTTAAATAAAAAAACATTATGAGTTTTTTTTTTAATTACAGGGTTTTTATTTTAGAAACTAAACAGTCAGAGAATAGTTCGCCTTAGCTTTTGTGCACAAAACTTTCTTAAATTGGTATAAGACGATAGAAATCATTTTGTACGGACCCTTTACCCTAGTACCTATTGAATTAACATGTATGTATTTAATTAATTATTTTGAAACATAATTACGATTCCAATTAAACTCAAAGGGAAGGTTCAATTTCAAAGCGGGCATATGTACACGCTCGAGTTACTTTATGATAACGAACTGTATGTCGGGTCGTTGTTGGGGGATTGAATAACATCCTGTACAACGTCCTATACATCCTATATATGGCGTCACTCGGTGGCTAAGTGGTTAGCGCTCCTGTCCACTGATCCGAGAGTCGTGGGTTCGATCCCCACACAGCAAACTTTTCTGTGATGAGCAGAATTGTTTGCTCTGAGTCTGGGTGTATTATCTATATATGTATATGTGTACGTATATCAGTCTCTGGTTCCCATAGTACAGGGAATCCTAGTTTGGGGCCAGATGACCGTATGTGATTTGTCCCGGATATTATTATTATTATATTATATTATTATCATTATATGGCGTCAAAATCTCAAAACTGGTATGACAAAGCACATATGATCAAACAGAAGAGACTGCGTCGTCATGACAACTACCAAGTCCGTTTTACCTGTGACAAATGTGGCAAGAAATGTCGCGCCGCCATTGATCTACAGGGCGTTAAAGTCAAGTTGTTAAGTATGTTTGAAAAAGGGTTACTCAGAATTAAGAGTATAGAATACAGGAAAAATAAAAAAAATCCAAACGCATTTTTTTTCCAAACAAATTCTCGATTCACTTTTTAACCGACTTAAAAAAAAAGGAGGAGGTTCTCAATTCGTCGGAATCTTTTATTTTTTAATATATTTTTTTATGTATGTTCACCGATTACTCGAAGACGCCTGAACCGATTTGGAAAATTCTTTTTTTGTTTGAAAGGGTATACTTCACAGGTGGTCCCATAAAAATTTTATCGAAATCGATTCAGCGGTTTTTGAGGAAATCAACAAAAACAGCAAAATTGGAGATGTTGCGATTGAAGTCGGTTGTTTTTAACGTATTCAGCGTGGTCAATTATCAGATCTAGTATGGGAAACGGGAAAACAATGTAGTTCGGATTTGTTTAATGAGTTTTTCAAAACTTGCTTTAACGGTGAAGTAAAACATCGTAGGTAACCTACACTTGCTAAATGTATACGAAGCACATTTCCATGGGTTGTAAAATTTAATTAGATTTCATCTAAATGCCCTACATGTGACCGCAGGTGATGCTAAATGGAACACCAGGCAACCGCCGTCTATACCTTCAAGACAGACCGTTACCCATTGCAACTGTCCACACGATAAAAAAGACTAACGAAACAAAAAGATGTAAAGTACATTAAATGTGAAGCAACGTTTGTTGTGTTTCGCCGAGTGAGTGAGGGTACCGGAGGCCCAACCCCCCCTCCCCCTCCCCATTCCCCCATCCCATTTCAAAGGTCGGCATCGCACTTGTGACTCCTCCGGTGTTGCGGGTGTCCATGGGCGGCGGTAATCGCTTACCATCAGGTGATCCGTCTGCTCGTTTGCCACCTATCACATAAAAAAAAAAAAAAAAAAATTGTATTTGAACATTGTTTCATATTTCATATTTATTTCATAGCAAAATAGTTTGCGTCGAAAATCATAAAAGTCTTATCGCTATTGTTAAATCTTTAATTATATTAATCTTATTAAACATTCATAATGTAAGTATATTAAGTATTATTATCATTAAAAAATTCATTAAAATTATAAAAGCATTTACTAATCAAATATTTTTTCAATTTATTTTTAAAAGCAATGTGATTGTCAATAGATTTAAATTCACTGGGAACATGGTTGAAAAATTTTACAGCTTGGGTATCGCGCGCTGTGCTTCACAACGTTTAATCTTGGTACAGTACGTGAAGTGATGGGAATATCTTTCCTACGTGTACCCATACAATTTATTTTCTCAGAAGGGGTCTCAATTTTGTCAATATGTTTCACAAAACTACTAAGCAAAACTAAAATATACAGACACGGGACTGTAAGGATTTCCAGCTTTACAAAGTGACTCCTGCAAGATTCTTCCTGAGGGAGGCGAAGTATTGTTCTGATTGCTCTTTTCTGTATAACAAACGATTTCCTCAAGTTTTAATCATAACTGTTTCCCCATAATTTGATACTATAACGCAGCAGAGATTCAACAACTGCATAGTATACCATTTTCAGTTTTGTTAAACCTACTTCATCCCTCAGGCTGCGCAATGCATAGCAAGCACTGCTTACTTTCAATATTACGTCACAATCAATATGAACACCTAAGAACTTTGCACTCTCTACCATACTTACTGGTTCCCCATCTAAATCGACAGTAATTGAGTCTTTTTTTCTAGCTGTTGTGCGAAATAACATTACATTTGCCTTAGAAGTGTTAAATTTTAATTTGTTAACATCGAACCATTCCTTAAAATACTTTAAAGCCAAATTAACTTTTTTATTCAGTCTCTCTAAGTTGCTGTCAGAGATGATAGCATTAGTATCATCTGCGAACACAATTAAGTATTTTAAGAGACTGGTCTTTTAAGAGACGGCCCCTAGAGGTACCCCATCTGAAAAACCAACATTTCAAAGAAAACGAAAAACACTTCACACTCAGCCAACAGTAACAAAACTTTTTTAAACTGTTACGTAAACAGGAAAACATTTGTTTTTCTTAGGGTGCTGCATTGTTTTTGAGGAAACTTTGCGAGTCTGACATTATAACAAAGAGGACGGGATTCGTTTTAACTCAATTAAAAGGTATTTGCTGGAGGTCTCTGTTACACCGTTGGCAGTGAACTTTATTTTGTGAACTAAAATTTGTGTAGCTATAATTATATCTATATTTTTGATGATATATAAAATAAAACCTTACAACAGTGTATTTACAAACTGTAACTGCAAAATCGTAATTAACATCGTATTCGAGAGCCGTAGGTTCGATCCCCACCCCGGGCAAATGTTTCTGTGAAGAGCACATTTGTTTGCTCTGTGTCTGTGTGTATTACATATATCTGTATGTCGGATCAGGTGGCCGATTGGGATCGTCGTCCGACATCGTTAGCTACGTGGGCAAGCAAAGGAAAGCCAAAGTACACTTTAACAAGGTTTATTGATTTAAACAAAGTAATCACACTAATTAACTGAGCAAGTAACTAGACACAATGCGTAAGGACAGTTCCTTGGTTACGATGCACCGATCACGAGGCGAAACCGTTATGCCGCGTTGCAGTTGTCGACTGACTGGCGCCTCGCGATGCACACCGTTACTGAGGCTCTGCCGAAGCGTCACTAGATGGCGCTTGCGCATTGTTCTACGTCGGCTGTACCGACACGGCCATCCTGCGGGACACACGTCCCTGTGTGTTACCCTGAAACAAGGATGCCACGCCAGAATCACTTGTTCGGACAATCCTGTCTTGTCTACTACGACTAAAAGGAAAGACTTTCAAACTATACATAAAAGTTTACATCTCCAATATGGTTAATTTTTAGAAAAAAACTCATGTTTTATTAACTTTCCGCTAAGAAGGATCACAATCTGTTTAGATTTCAGCAAGTATGGTTCACAAAAGAAGACGAGAGAGTCGTGGATTACAACATTAATCATTTAAAACCCACTACAAATCACATAACAACTCAACAGCGTAGCGCACTAGCAGTATTACACTCATCACAAATGACGGCCTTCAGCCCAGCAATCACCATGATTACTAATCACAATCAGACGCGCATCCCCTCCAGGGATCGCCAAGCCCTCCTGGCTTTACGGTTTCCTCTTGAAACCCGACCTCCGCCAGTGTGCCCACCTACCGCGTACTCACGGACTGCGCGAGGCAGATGCCGATTTCGACCGAGCTACAGCTACGGAACACAACTGGTATAGTCACACAAAATTATTACAACTTCTCAATACAACCCGAGTGCTCTACATACTAGTACGACGCTACTGGTGAACATCAGCCCGCACTTCTATAGTCTGTGCAACACATTCATCGTCACTATCCTCTTCATCCACGATTCCCTGGTCTCCAGGCATCTTTCTTAATCTATCATGAGCGTATTTGTACGTACGCTTCGAATTTATCGCCCGTAGAGTATAGCGGTCATTATCTAAAACCTCAATTATCTTAAACGGCCCGCGATACTTTGGATCAAGCTTTGTTTGGTTCCGTTCTTCGTTCTCTATCAGAACAAAATCACCCAATGAAAACCTCTGAATCCTAGCTTTCGTCCGATCAAACCTCTCTTTGTCATAACTTGCAGCTTTCTCTATGTTTCGCGATGCCTCTTCTCTAATACTCGGTAAATCTATCTCTGTCTCTACCTCATCTGATGTCATTAACGACAAGGGGCGCGCGACTCTACCTATCATGAGTTCGAGAGGACTCGCCTTCGTTGTGCGATTAACTGTACAGTTCAGCGCTAATTGAACTTCACCTAGCGAATCCTGCCACAATTTGTCATTGCTAGTCTCTACTGCCGTAAGCATAGATTTTAGCACACTCATTATGCGCTCTACTTGACCATTAGCCCGCGATGATCCTGTAGCAATGAGGTGTAGAGTTATATTTGCGCTTTCGCAAAACTCTCTAAAATCTCTACTTGCAAAGCAGCGTCCCTGGTCTGCGATTATACGAGATGGTGCACCGAATAATGCTACACTGTCCTTAACGGCTTTAATACTGCTCTTAGTATCAATGTTAGTAGTGTGATAGAGTAGCACGTATTTGGTAAACGAGTCTATCAGCACAAAAACGTACTCTTTCGAGTCATTTTTACCGCTCAACTTTCCCGTTGCGTCTATGTGCACAGTGTGCCAAGGAGAGCTCACTTTCGGGATCGGGTAAAGCTCGGCCTGTACCTTTCCAGAGTGAGACTTCGCTACTTTGCAGGTGACACAGTTATCGACAAAGCGCCTAATATAACGAGCCATGCCATCGAACCAGTAATGGTCGTAAACCTTTTCTAGAGTCTTATCAGCTCCGAGATGGACTATGGACTCATGAATGTTGTTTATGACCGACCATCTCATGGCTCGTGGCACAATAGATAAGCATTTTGTACGTCCGTTCCTTTGAACTTTGCGATGGAGAACACCTGAACGAACTTCGTACGTCTTGGCTACATCTCTATCCATCTGTCCATTCTCTAGGTCTTGCACGAGTTTCTGGATTTCAGGATCGCGTTCCTGTTCAGCACGAAGCCAGTTTGGGGAGAGCTTAGTTAGATCAACTCGCTTCTGTTCGACATTTTGGTCATTTTTGGGCATAGTTGACTCTACCTGGTTCTCTTTTTCAGGTGTTAGGTTACGTGAAAAGAAATCCACGTGCGCCATGTCTCTACCAGCATTGTACACTACGTCAAAATCAAAGGACTGGAGGTAAGCCCACCAGCGATGTACCCGGGGCGTCAAGTCTATCTTCTTTTTAGAGCATTTCAGGGAATTACAGTCTGTAACCACTGTAAACTTTCGCCCGTATAAGTACTGACGGAAGTGTTTGACGGCATTGTAGACAGCGAGGGTCTCAAGCTCGTATGAGTGGTAGCGCGATTCTGCAGCTGAAGTGCGCTTACTATAGTAAGCAACAGCGCGCCGCTTTTTCTCTACGATTTGGAACAGGATAGCACCATAACCTTCTGCGCTACCATCCGTATGGAGCTCTACTGGATATTGAGGGTCATAAATCATCAATACCGGATCTCTACTCAAAATAGAGATAATTTGCTGTCGCACATCTTCATGACGCGGAGTCCAATTAAAAGGAACTCTATTACCAGTTAATTTGTAGAGCGGTCCCATAAGTTTGGCGAACTTAGGGATGAACTGACGGAAGTAGGTAGCTAACCCTATAAATTGCCTAAGCTGAGTGACGCTTTTTGGTGGTGGTAGAGCAGTAAGAGCCTCTACTTTTCTCTTATTTGTCCTAATCTCACCAGCCTACACTTCGTATCCTAAAAACTCTAGCCTAGTTTTAAGGAAAGAACACTTTTTCATATTGAGCGAGAAACCAGCCTTCGTAAGAGTTTCCAGGACTATGTTAAGGCGTTCTAAACCTTGCTCTACTGTTTCTGATACGACAAGGATATCGTCAACGTATACGATGACGTACTGGTGAGCTAGATCACCTAATGCTTTCATTATCGCCCGCTGAAAGACAGAAATGGCATTTCGAAGCCCGAAAGGCATAGTTAGGTATTCGTACTGGCCGTCGGGTGTGATAAAGGCCGTACGCTCAATAGATTCTCGCGAGCTTACTGGTATCAAATGGAATCCGCTAGCACAATCGAGCTTTGTAAAATAATTGGCACCACTAAGACGAGAAATCTGGTCTGAGATCAAGGGCAAGGGATACCTATCTGGTACAGTGTTACCATTTAATTCCCTATAGTCAATACACATACGGTCTGAACCGTCTTGTTTCTTAACTAAAAGTGCCGGGCAACTAGGCCTGATAATATTCGCTTTCAACAGCTCATCAACTTTGCATCGCATTACTTCGCGCTCTTGAGGACTAAGACGGTAAGGTCGTCTTTGTACGGTCTTGATCGGATCAATTAACCTAATTTCTAACTCGCCAGTCGTTACGCGTGTTTTAGGCATACCGGTAATAAAATACTCAGAGTAACGGTCTAGGATTGATAACAAATCAGGTTTCTTATCTAACGAAATATCAGTGTCCACGTTATTAAAATCAATCGAGAGTACTTCAATATTACAACTATTCACAGCTACAGTTCTTGTTATTTCGAAATTACACGCAGACATACTAACCACAAAGCCTTGATTCAAAATCTCACGTCCTAACATAATATCGCTACGCATGTAAACATCAGGTAAAACATGCAACATAATCTCAACGTTACAATCACTAATCACAACATTACACAGTATCTGCTGAGTACTGAATACACTCGCTTGTCCAATGCCCGTCAATGAAACCGTATTATGAATTCTTTTACCGCTAAACTTTGAGGCAATACTTTCTTTAATAAGCGAGCATTCAGCACCAGAGTCAAAATGGAAATCAAAACACACACCTTGATTAGTTAGGGTCCCAGACGGAGGGTCCACTACGCAGACATCAACGCGCCGCTCGGTGGATGCCGCGCCGCCGCTGCTGCGGCTCGCGCTGCCGCCGCTGCCGCTCACACCGCCGCCGGCGCCGCTCGCGCCACCGCTCGGGCAGCGTTTGGCAATGTGGCCAGCCGCGCCGCATTTGAAGCAAACGATTGAGCTGGAGCTGGAGGCAGGATACTGAGGTCCATTCCGCTTGAGAGGTGTAAGCATAGGCGTCGACCTAATTTTCATGTCTATGGCCTTTGAACGGCACTCTGTCTGCTTATGTCCGAGTTTGCCACAGTGAAAACACTTTAGTGCGGGTGTTTGTATGAATTTCCCACGCTTATCAGGTATAGTTTTCACATCCTGGGTATCAGATTTTCGTTTCAAGTAGGAGAACGCCTGAAGTTCTTGTTGTAAACGCTGTCGCGTTTTTATCTCTGTCGTAAATGCAAGATGTTGCAGCCGAGAATCGAACCTTGATACGTGCGCGAATACCGTGGATACAGCAATCTCTTCCATCGACGTATCTTTCCAACGATTGGTCAGTGAAGTGATGAGGCGACTTGCGTAGGCGGCTAGTGTTTCACCATCCTTGGGTTTGTCGTTATGCAGGTTGATGAGGGAAGCAGCCGCAGTTTCGTTGCTGATGAATCGAGCAGTGAACAAGGTCTTGAATTGGTCCCAAGTTATCCCAGGATATGATATCCTGTTAGCGCCTTACTAAGTGCAACGATCAGTTGACCACCGGCAGGGGGGTCCTCGGCGAAGCACATATCCGCAGTGGAACACCACGAACGCGGGTCAGTGTCCGGTTTTTCTGAGTCAAATGTGGGTAGATTCACTTTTATTTGAGCACTGGTAGACGGTTTGCTTAACGCTTGAATTAACGATCGAATGTTCTCATTTTGCATTTCAAAAAGTTGTTTCCAATTTGAATCACTCGCGATATTCACAGTCTCATTACTTTGCCCATTCGATCCCACTTCTGATGTCGGATCAGGTGGCCGATTGGGATCGTCGTCCGACATCGTTAGCTACGTGGGCAAGCAAAGGAAAGCCAAAGTACACTTTAACAAGGTTTATTGATTTAAACAAAGTAATCACACTAATTAACTGAGCAAGTAACTAGACACAATGCGTAAGGACAGTTCCTTGGTTACGATGCACCGATCACGAGGCGAAACCGTTATGCCGCGTTGCAGTTGTCGACTGACTGGCGCCTCGCGATGCACACCGTTACCGAGGCTCTGCCGAAGCGTCACTAGATGGCGCTTGCGCATTGTTCTACGTCGGCTGTACCGACATGTATATTAAATATGTATTTATCGTATAATAAATCAGTCTCTGTTTCGCATAATACCGGGGAATCCTAGTTTGGGGCCAGGTGACCATGTGTGATTGGTTCCGGATATTTATTATTATTATATCAGCCAGCCGAAATATCCCATAAAATTTAACATTTTGGTAATTGTCACAGCCTGTTTATTTCATTTTTTATCTACAATTTGGCATTATATCATCTGAAAGAAAGTGATGACGATGGCGAATCACTGGAGCAGTATTCAACAACAAGAACAAGGATAGTTTATGCCCAAATTCCTTTTAAGGATTTGGGTTCGGTGAATTCGAGCTCACCTGGAGTCATCATATCGATGCCTGGAGCCAATGAGGACAAAAATTTAAAACCTAACCACTTTATATGGGGCCCATTTTTTGCACCAGGGCCTTTAATAACCTAGCTACGCCACTGATTGTTGTTATTCATAAAACATATTTGTACGAACAGCAGAACGTTTTTCAGCTCAAAATAGATAGATATAAAATGTTTGAAGTTTCATAAGAGTATTATATGAGTGCAAAAGTACAAAACGTTCCATTACTGAAAGTCTAGATTCGCGCAGTAGCAATGATGGATGTGTTTACTCCGAATAGGTTCCGATGAAAAATATTATGTTGATATCCAACCGTTGGGAATGACATGTGTTTGTATAAGGAACATAATAAAATTACTGGTTATTCGCAAACGCAAAATACTACACACACAGGAAATTGAACATTTTTTCCCATAAAACCTAATACAATGAGAGCAAAAAAATTACTCCAATCGTCTCTTTTCAAACTCCAATCCATCCAGATTACGACCGTGTCTATAGTCAGTTAATCTGCGTGATCAACCACACAAGCACACTGATCCAGGAACTGTATCATACTACAAATTTGCGCAAAGAGTAATTAATGTTGGAGCGTCTATACAAATACTCTTCGTTGATTGGACTATAAATACCTATAACGTTTTCGACTGACCTGTTTCTACTAATGACATGATATAAAAGGCAATGTGATACAGATACAAACACGATTAATCATGTCGCTGACTGTCCAAATCGGTCCAATGGAGTGGAAGCGATTAATAGTCAAGGTTAGTTAGTAGAGTTTCTTTTGGAACCGACGACGTTTCTCTCTTCGCAAACACTTTCCGAAACATTGGGTATACGAGTTCCAAGTGGTAGACAAAAAAAATACCTTTAAAAAGTGTACAATGCTACCTACTTTAAATAAACATATTCTGATTTGATTTGATAAGGTTTTTTTTTTATGTGATAGGTGGCAAACGAGCAGACGAATCACCTGATGGTAAGCGATTACCGCCGCCCATAGACACCCGCAACACCAGAGGAGTCACAAGTGCGTTGCCGACCTTTAAAATGGGACGGGGGATGGAGGGAATTGGGAAGGGGGGAGGTTGGGCCTCCGGTGACCTCACACACTCGGCGAAACACAACGCAAGCGTTCCTTCACGCGCCGGTTTTCTGTGAGGCCGTGGTATCATCACTCCGGTCGAGCCAGCCCATTCGTGCCGAAGCATGGCTCTCCCACGGTAACGAATAAAAAAAAACGGTAATATGAGATATCAGTCAATAATAGAAAAGGTAATAGAAAAAAATGTCATACGTAAATGTGGTACTTCAAAGCACGGTCGCAGTCATAAAGAACAACACTGCACCTTATTAAAAAAAAAACACATGGCAAAATGACGAGATGACAATAACCTATGTACTCATATTTTTTTAATTTTTATTAATTAACAAGCAAAAGCAAGATTCCAAAACGAAATATAAATTTTATAAAATCCAATTACTAGTTAAAACGTTCGAAAAGTTTTCGATTTCCAATTAATAAATAAAAAGTTTCTAAAAGCCTTCTTAATTAATTCGAATAACAACGGTGTGAATGACAGCCTTAAAGTCCTCAAAAAGTAGGCCAGTTTAAGAGTTGGACAAGGTCCGAGTAGTTGGTTTTAGCGAGTTCCCGCCATGTTTTTTGCTGAACAAACTTTCGAGCCAATTTTCCGTATAAACAGTGAAATGGTGGTGGCTGAATAAAGTTAGGTTTTAGTTTTTAATTGAACTTGTAAAAAAAGTTGCCTTCGTTTTTGGCTCTGAGTGTATTTGGTGGAAATAGTTGGGAGAGTAAAAAGTTGCAACGATAAAATATAGGGTGATAAAAAATGTCTGGCAATATTTTAACAGTGGCTTCAAACTGAATAACTTTTCCTGAGAAATTCATGGTCAAAAATAAAAAAAAATGGACTTCCTATACAAAGTTCATCAACCAGCTGACGGATTTGTATGAAGAGTCCTAAACTTTTTTTGCTTTTTGAGAATGAGTTTCATGGGGAAAGTTGTTCAGTTTGATGATTAGAAGCCACTGTTAAAATATTGCCAGACATTTTTTACCAACCTGTATAATAGTATTATTATATTAATTTACTTACTGACAGGTTGGTTGTACCCATTATTGTTATTTTTTTTAAATAAATAAATAAAATCAGCTAATGGTCCACAAGTCCCATAGTTCCCATAGTTTGTTTCATAAGCCGTAATCATGTCCCGTGACCCACCAGTAGGGTGCACGAGACGTGGCACCGTGGGAGAGCCACGCTTCGGCACGAATGGGCCGGTTCGACCGGAGTGATACCACGGCCTCACAGACAACCGGCGTGAAGCAACGCTTGCGTTGTGTTTCGCCGAGTGAGTGACGGTACCGGAGGCCCAACCTCCCCCCCAATTCCCCCATCCCCCCATCCCATTTCAAAGGTCGGCAATGCACTTGTAACTCCTCTGGTGTTGCGGGTGTCTATGGGCGACTGTAATCGCTTACCATCAGGTGATTCGTCACATAAAAAAAAATGGGAATCAAATATTAAACTTAATTTTTCTACCTAAAAAACTGTACCCTCGGTGAAAAACGCTATAAGTCTGAAATTGCAGTTTTGAGAAAAACGGCTTTAAAGTTTTTGCACCTTTACTTGCGTATAACTTTTTTGTTATTATTTTTATTTATGATGTAGAATATGTTCCAGGTAATTATTTTAGGCATCTTTACTATGGTGTATAAAGAGTAGCATTTAAATTAATACATTAGGAGCAAATAAGAAAAAAAGTGACTTATATTATTCGCCACATCAGAATGTACATGTGTAATGTAATATAAGAACACTTATATTATTTTACACCACAACTATTTATTTTAAAGTTACTGGTGAAAAATGATATATATACGTATAGAGATATCATTTAAATACATGTATACTATAAAGTCACAAAAGTTCCAAAACAAAACTCTCGCAAAAAAGTTGCATCTTTACCTTGCAGTAGATTAAATACAATAAACTACATAATTAACAGTAATGAATTAAAAAACACGAAAAATATCACATAAAATTACGTGTTCAATGATATATTTTAACTTGTTTTGTAAGAGTTTAAAGTTTTGGATCGTGTCAAATGATATAAATCGTTAAGGCAGGAAAATAATATAACATATACCTGTCTTTCTATCAGCCGAAAGACGTCCACTGCTGGATAACGCCTCCCCCAAGGATTTCCACACTGACCGGTCATGTCCTGTCCTGTCCTTTTCAATCAAATCAATTCAATCTCGGATACTTTTAGTACCTTTATGAGATAGAAAATAGCCGATTGGGATACCAGTTAATACCATGGAAGTGAAATGGGATATCATTAAAGATACAAATCTTTCACCAAAATATCTGGTGAGATTTTTGGATATAGCAGGGTGAAATCACTCGACTGGTTCTCCGGAAACATAAACCTACTTCAACCTTTTAGTGCTCGAAGCGTCAAGCTGTATTAAATAACTGAATTAATATTTGTGATGCTACACGCGCAGCGCTCTGTGCTGCAAAGTAATTTCTACAGCGATTGCCTACCAACTCGCTAATGTTTATTGGACAAACCTGCGCAAAAGTATTCAAGACTGCGCAGCTGCTAGTAACTCCTTGCAATATTTCCGTGGGGATCAAAATGGCTCTCGGACTTGTGCTAAAAAAGACGGCTCCTCTAAAAGAACTTGACAGCTGAGTCATCACTGACTCTAACCATCAATGCAAACGGCTGGTTGACCATTAAGCTTTATTTCCGAAATATTGTCACCTTATACAAACGAAAGGGTGAACGAGGCGATTGCAACAACTATAGGGGAATTTCCCTCCTTAACATTATCGCAAACTATTTTCAAGTGTTACAAAGTCTTGTCGAGCATGTGTATCCTGAGGTCCAATGCGGTTTCCGTTCTTAAAGATCTACTACGGATGATTCGCAAACTCCAGGAAAATGTCATGAGCAAAAAGCAAAACATAACGCACAATCGCATTTGTTGACTTAAATAACGCCTTTGATACGGTTCACAGGGAGGGTCTTTATTGCGCAGTCGAGAAAATAGAATTTCTCCCAAAGTTGCTGAAAATAGATCAATCCTTTCATTTGGTATGAAAAGCACCATAATCTTTAATGGTTCTACTTCCGATCCTTTCAAAATGCGCAGTTCATGAGCGTTGGAGCGTTTTAGCACCAACACTATTTATCTAATTCTCCATGTTTAAAGTCGCTATTAGCGATTCGCATCAAGGAATTTACTTAAACACGAGAGCAGATGGCAAATTATTCAACCTCGCCAATTTAAAGTCTCGCTGCAATCATGACGTTAACACATTGCTCTTTGCTGAGACGCAGTTTTCGTGGCGAAAACTAACCAGAGCACCAAGTTCTCCTGCACAAATTTGCTCATGCATGATCCCAGTTCTCCATGTCAGTTAATGCCTAGAAGACTGTAATTCTCGCACAGGGCTACTTATACCAGCCTAGCATCTTGTGAATGGAGAGACTTTTGAAGTTTTTGAAGTAGTTTTTCTGTTATTGTGTAGAGCAATCTCTCTATTGATGGAGAGATTGACACTTGCTTCGGCGAGGTAGCCACGATGTTCAGTAGACTTTGTACAAGAATATGGAATAATAAACAGCTTACAGTAAAAACCAATATGATCGTTTTCCAAACTTGCGCTTTGAGTATACTCTTGTACGGACCTGAAAAGTGGACATCGTATGACAGGCAGGAGTGGCGCCTGAATACCTTCGTTGTAACCTAGGCGTAATGTGGTAGGACAGGGTAGCAAACGACGGAGTGCTGGAGATCGCAGCCGGAGAGCATCACCGCGGTGGCTAGGGTATGTGCATCGAATGGACCCTTCTCGATTGGCAAGGCAGGTCTTGTTGAATTTAGTAGCATTCGCAAAAAGAAAGTAAGGATGACCTTTGCTACGATTTAAATACAAGTTACCATGGTTGCGTTTAAGATCGATGGCAGCAAGTGGGAGAATCTTGCGTCCAACCGCTATGAGAGGAGAAAATCTATATCTGATGGCTGCAAAGCACACAACTATGACTGGTTTTAGGACCTAGCCGACAAGTGAGCCCAAAGGCACCATCGTCTCTTGTCAGACTCGCAGCTTCAGTTTACATGTCAGAAGTGTGGCCGTATGTGTCGTTCCAGAATCGGATTTTTTTAGCTATATGTAGCGGTGCTTCACTTACACTCATGCTGCTAAAGTCATCTATCTACGTCCCTTTGATTCAATAAAAGTGCAAGAAACAAATAAATAAAATTCATGTTTATAATATACCGATTGCAATGTGATTTTGATTATAATTTGTAAAGGACGTAGTAGTTTTTATATATTGTGTATAATTCGTATAATATGTAGTATATTTTTGTAATAAACTGACAAATTAACAAGCAGCAAACAGCCATAATTTCACATGTTTTTATGACATGATCAAGCTATTTTAGTCACCCATTTATATAACTAAGAGAATCGTATTAAAACTTGTGTACGTTAATACAAGTCGGCTGTGCCCTAAATGTTACATTAATAATAACTCAGATCACTCTAGAAATGTTTCGTGTCAAATGATATAAGTGACGTACCTGGCGCGATATTTTTTCCAAACAGTTACGCGTGCTTCCCGCACGAGGTGTTAGGAGCCATTTATCTCACCACTTTGCACCGCGAAAGTGCGCTATTTATAATTGTCGCTTTTGCGTCTGTCTGAAGCTTATATATTCGAAGAAGATAGTACCAAAATAACTTGTATCACCTGACACCAAAACATTGTTTGTATTACTGATAAGGAACTGGTAAATTTTTTGATATAAGTGAGTTGTATTATTAGACACGAACGTAATAGTTTATAAGTATTCTCGTGAAAAATAATATATTTAGATATATATCAGATTACACAAAATTTTAACGATGTTTATCTAGATTCAAAAGTACTATATAGAAATGTATCATTATTCACGTTAGAGTTATTTGAACAACGATAATACATTTGTAGTTGTATCATCGAGCACAATCTTTTATCAATATAGTATTTATGGGAATGATGATTCAACTGAATTTATATTATTTTACACGTATCAATTAAGTAACTTATGTTAAAATGAATGTGTGTTTGTCAAGTTATATCACTATACGCGAGGCTTTAAAAGCTATTGTATGATACAAGTCGACTTGTATTATTGCACACGAAAAATATCTCCGGATCTAGAGCAGTTAGAGCTACGTGGATTAGACAGAAAAATAGATTATTTTACACTGGTTTTAAATGTCTAAAAAAACTAAAAGTGATATAAGTCGACTTATAGCGTTTTTCACCGAGGGTACAGAAATAACCTTAACAATTTTTCCCAACAATTTTTCATTATGTTGAAATAAGAAAGAATACGGAATCGAAGAACAACACGAGAGGTATTTTGAAATTGAAATTATAATAAAGTTTATATTGACGTGTTTTTGGGGATGTGAGATGTGACAGGAGGCTTTTTTCGCAAATCTGACATGTATTTTATACAACTAGTGTCGGGTTTGGTTGCCGGGACTTTGTATCGAGCACACGTCTGCTGAGTAAATTTTTTAATTATTTCCGTTTTAGAGTAGTTTTGACGTTATTTTTGTGATGGGAAAATAGCTGTGATTCAGATTCAGTGATAAGCGGTCATAAGAAGAGGATTAACTCGGGAGACAGCTCCGTTTTCCGAGTTCCAGCAGCAAACCACCACGTGGATCGTCTTTAAGTGCCCATCATCCTTAGAGCCGTGCACTTGACATTGGCGTTTCGCCATTTTTTTATTGAAGATTCTCCCATTTTTCACTAGACATTGGCAGAATCACTCCTTTAATGAGATGTGGAATGCCATATACATAAATATAATAGAAGACAAATAGTGTAATTTTTCAAGATGGCGGCGTTAGTTCCGGCATTTGACCACACGCCAAAAGATCATAGACTGTACGTATAACAAGTTGTTGATTTATTTAACGTTCCATTCTACTCAAATTCGTGTCAAAAATTAATGACGAGAAATGAACTTATTTACAAGTAAAACTCGAAGTAGACCAAATTCCTCGTCTGTCTTCGGAGGATCAAGTAGGTATTTTAGTTTCTAGTCGGCGACGGCGTGTTTGAGTTTGTTAGAGTATAGTGTATTAGATTAGCGACTCTGGCGCAGTCCGTTGAAATTAATTTTGAAGAAAAATAGTGCCTTGTTAGTAAAACAGAGTTTAATTAAATAAACGTTGTTTCCTTCGAGTTGTACTTACGTGGTCAGAATACACAGTTTTAACTAGTTTTGAAAATATTTTGTTGGGCAAGTGTTTAGTTATTCACCTATACAGGGCGTAAAAAAATAATGTAGAGTAAAATTGTCATACGTATGATTTTGTTGAAACATGAAAAAAAGTTTGATTCCCCATACAAATTGATTGGCTGTTTTGTAAATGGCTAAGTAAATATTCTTGTTGCACACTATACATACATACATTAGGGTTTGTATATCTTGACAGATGATCTAAGCAGCCTGAGTATGGATGAAGCAGCGCCGCTCATGACAAAAAAAAACCGATTCTAGAAAAACACATACGGCCACACCTAAGGCTGCGGATCTGACAAGACATGACTGTGGCTTCTGGACACCAAACAAACAGAAATATTGCTGTGCCCAAACTGGGTCCGTGTTGTACTTGTCTATATTTTATATCCATCTTTGAAAACAATATGGAATGCAATAAAGCATATAAAAGTAGGCATATAAAATTTAAAAAATAAATACAAACAATGCACAGGTGGCCTTATTACTTTGAGCGATTTTTCCGGGAATCTAATTAAGTGATAGGATTGTATAGTTTTTTTTTATGGCAGACTTGGCAAACGAGCAGACGGATCACCTGATGGTAAGCGATTACCGCCGCCCATAGACACCCACAACACCAGAGGAGTCACAAGTGCGTTGCCGGCCTTTGATATGGGAGTACGCTCTTTTCTTGAAGGTTTGAATGTCGTATCGGTCCGGAAATACCGCAGGCGACAATTCATTCAACAGTTTGGTCGTGCGAGCCAGAAAGTTTCTAGTGAAACGCACAGTTGTAGACTGCCAACCATCTATGTGATGGGCATGAATATATTGTCGCGTAGAAAGATGGCGAAAAGAGGCGGCAGGGATCAATCCGAACAATTCCTCGGAGCACTCCCCATTGTACATGCGATAGAGAATGCAGAGCGAGGCTACATCTCTACGCAGCGCCAAGGAGTCAAGCCGATCTGAAATATCCTGGCAGCCGACGATTCGAGTTGCTCTCCGTTGAATACGGTCCAGAGGGAGAAGCTGGTACTGGGGTGCCCCTGCCCGGATATGAGAACAGTATTCCATGTGAGGCCGAACCTGCGCCTTATAAAGTTGCAGGCGATGGGCCGCAGTGAAATACCGTCTCGATCTATTGAGCACACCAAGCTTCTTCGAGGCTAATTTAGCCTTACCCTCTAAATGACCACGGAACTGGACTTCACTCAATATGTCGACACCAAGAATTCCGATACTAGCTGAGGCATTAAGGGGAGTGTCCTCAAAACGAGGTGATACGACAAATGGCATTTTCTTGGCAGTGAACGCGCAAACCTGTGTCTTAGTGGGGTTAAATTGGACCAAGTTAAGCCGACCCCATTCTGAGACTTTCTTTAAAGAGTCCTTAATTTCTGACACAAGTTTGTTTCGGCTCTCGATGACTTTTTCCCGAGAAATGTTAGCACGGCCGGTATAAAAGGTATCACCTGTGCTGTCATCCGCATAACAATGAGTGCTGCTGATTTGCAGCATATCATTGATATGCAGAAGGAACAGTGTGGGCGAAAGCACACAGCCTTGAGAGACACCAACATTCATAGACATAGAATCTGAGCATGCACCGTCGACTACGACCTTTATGCTTCTGTCTGCAAGAAAACTAGTGACCCATTTACATAATTCCTCGAGAAGCCCATAAGAAGGGAGCTCCGCAAGAAGTGCTTTGTGCCAAACCCGATCGAAGGCATTCGCTATGTCCAAACTAACCGCCAATGCTTGTATCAAGAATAAAAGCCGCTGTAACCCGGAATTTATAGATGCTTTGTTATGTTTTATATATCTATGAAGAAATAACACAGTAGGTTGCCCAACAAACAAAAATAAACATGGAGCAAGCGAGAGAACTATTAGATTTATGTTTGGATAGAAAACGAGGTAAGGCATCAGTGATAGCGATTTCCGATATCGAAACTTACCCGGGCTTGATAAATTGACAAAATTGTTATTATACCTCAGAAAGTTTGGTAGGAAACACCGCGAAGCCGTAGTTCGAGACCAATTCGTCGTTAGCTAGTGGGGATGAATTCCACTCCGATGGTGAAAGGTGCGATGATAAAACTGTGCTGTTAAGCATCATGTCGAATAGTTCCTCAGAACACATGCCGTTGTATAAGTGGTAGAACACACAGAGAGAGCTGAAGTCTCTCTGAAAGCTGAGGGGTTCTAGACCGCTTGTGAGGTCTGGATCGGCGGAAATTCTGATCGTGCATCGTTGGGTGGAGTCGAGGGGTTCAGCTGATACTTAGGTGCTCCTGCCAAGAGATGTGAGCAGTACTCTAGAGTTTTTTTTAATACACAAAGCGGAGAGTAACACCACACCAGCTTGTTTCAAGTGAATTTACCACAACATCGTGCATTTCATTCGTGCAAGATAAATTACTTCTCGCTTCAGATTATTATTTTTCAATACTGGCAACTCCAGGGTGCTGTAGGATTACCGGAAATCCGTACGGAAGGCTTATTTATATCAGGCTGAGGCAATATTTTTGTGTTTACAAAGGATACATTCTGTATAAATAAATAAAGGAGGACTCTAAATAAACTAAATTCCTACTAAAATAAAATATTATTGAGAAAATGCTCATTATTTAAGTATCGTTAGTTTAATGAATATTTATATTAGGAATACCTTGTTATATTGAGAAATCTTGAAAAAGACAAAGATCAAAGTAAAAATAACATATATACAATATCCATCGTTAAAGAAATTATACAATAGAAACATTTAATATTTGTTTTAAAAATATTAAACTTTAAACATAACAATTTTCTTTTGGATTAAGCACCTATATACTCGTATTTGTGAAAATAAAATAAAAAATATTACGATATAAAGATATATTTATTGTTATACGTAGTACCTAATCTGTTAGAAAAATGCTTAGTACGGAAAATTGGATCGAATGTGGGAGTGAGAAATTGGGAATAGCAGCGGCAGCTTCGTTCTGGCGTAAAATATTGCTACATCTACCAGAGGTATGTCAAAACTGTAGCAATAAATAAATAATATTTATAATAATATCAATAAATATCCGGGACCACTCAATACTTTAAGACAACAAACCAATACTTTACAGACTGCTGCAGAGATACGTAGCGATATCCATTTGCGATTTCATTCGTATAGTCTTCGTAACTTGAAAGTAAAAATGTGCTAAAGAGTTTTAAAACTGCTAAACTGTGTTTGTTTATGTGTGGACATTTCGATAAACATTTTGCTTAATGTTTTATTTTCCTTTTATTTTGATGTTTCATTTCAGTTTTAATTTGAGTAGTATTATATTGTTTAAACATAGGAAATAATGATGACATTGAGACCGCAGTAACAGCGTGTTCCATTTAATTTTCAATTTTCATTTTGGAGAACGGTGCTCCAGTAAAAATCTCCTCGGATCGGTCTATATAAACCGCAGTATACTCACCTACTTATATATAAATTTATACATGGTGATGCATGAGATGCGCTGCGGACACAGGAAATTGCATCACATATTTATGTACCCCCTTTCCTCCTCTTATCTCCTCTTCACTTCGGACAGCACATACTCAGTTCTGTGGTGAGTAGGAATAAGTTTTGGAGACAAATAGAAATAGGACGTCCTGTTTATTAATCAGAAATTTCATTTTGTAGTTTTAGAAGTGATCTCAATGAAACATCTCACAAATAAATAAAGTGTAAACTCTGTAAACATTCAAAAGTGTGTAGGTTACTTTCCTATCATTTTGTAACTGTTTTTTCAACAATTTTCCAAGTAGAAGGTAATATGTTTCGAGTGTGTACCGCCTTTCGTCTGTCAGTTTGACATAGGATACGTAGTCGGGGTTTTTGATTAGTTGGTTTTAGAGGTCGGAGAGCACACGTCTGCTAAGTTTATTTTTTAATGATTTCCGTTTTAGAGTAGTCTCAACGTTATTTTTGTGATGGGGAAATAGCTGTGATTCCGATTCAGTGATAAGCGGTCATAAAAAGAGGATTAGCTCGGGAGAGAGCTCCGTTTTCCGAGTTCCAACAACAAACCACCACGTGGAGCGTCTTTAAGTGCCCATCACCCTTAGGGCCGCGTCTTTCACTTGACATTGGCATTTCCGCCATTTTTTTTATTGAAGATTCTCCCATTTTTACACTAGACATTGGCAAAATCACTCCTTTAATGAGATGTGGAATGCCAAATAGAAAAATAGAATAGAATTAGTTGGTTAATGCAATTAAACACGAGTTCGTTTGAGAGATGAGGTCATTATTAGTCGTATGCACAAAAAAAAAGATTTCGATGTTTATGTACTTAATGATATTGATACGGGTTCCCTTAATTAGATAAATAAATTGTTCCTAGGATAGCTGATCTTTTCATGGTTGTTAAAGGGAGCTTTGGCACTATTAGGTATAGTTTGTAACTTCGATTTCGGATATAAATGTTGAGGCAAGTGATGACATTCAACACACATTACAGTTTTAATCATCAGGATTTCACAGCTTTCAGTTCGCTTAACATATCATATTTTGACATACTTTACACTAATATCACATACTCTGTGTCAATTTTCATATTGTACAAACTTTTAAGTACCTTTATAAGTACGTATGTTTATCCGGGGAAAAACCGAAACCTTGTTATAAAGTTTCACCTGGATGCGGACAGAAAGTTTACTCGTTGCCTGGTAAAACAAAATGGCTGAATGACGCTTCCAAGCAAGGTTTTATGTTGCGGCTACATATTTTTTCTAAAGACTTAAAAGTTTCGAAAAAATAATTTATTAAAATCTATTTTGTCGACGAGTGAAATTAGAGTATTATAGTTCGCGTCACGTAAATAGAGCGCTGGCTGGCGTTCCGAGGATGCACTCTGACGGCAACTGTTTAGTACCCTCTCTTTCACACTTACGCGATTTATATTATGCTATCCTGTTGTCAGAGTGAACTGTTGTGCCCTCGGAACGCCCGCCAGCGCTCTTTTTACGTGACGCGAGCTGTATCTTCTTATATTTAAAAGAAAATAAGGGTTTATTTTTTAAAATTTTCATGAAATCGTTTTAAAAATACATTAAAAATAATCTTCTTAATAGTATTAAAATTCTTAATATTCCGAATATGATATTAAGAAGTTTATTTTTAATGACTGTTTTTCTAAGAAAATAGTTTAAAACGATCTAATGAACGTTTTAAAATAGCCTTTCATCTCGTCGAGACGTTGTATTTTTTGTTTCAAAAAGTATATAAAAATATTATACTTAAATTAAAATGCAAAAATCTTAAATGTTCTTTCGAACTATGTTCTTTAGGAATATAAGAGAAACAAATTCTAGCTTTTCATTATTTTATTTTTATATATTATTTGTGTCCGTCACTATCCAAATAGATTGTTGACATGAATCGTAATAAAATTTAAGATTTTATTTATCGCAAACACTTCACGAAACGTTGAGTGTACCGCGTGGTAGGGACTTTGTACTAGGTTAAAAAAAATACGATTTAAAAGCATGTGTCAATAAAGCATCTACAATACTTAAGTAAGGTGTCGTTAGATTCGTCTTGATGCCGAGAGTGACATAGGATACGTTTTAATAGTTTTTAAAAAAAGCGTCGGTGGCTAAGCGGTATTGACTTCGAACTCCTAACCAGAGGTCGTGGGTTCAAATCCTGGCCAGTGCACCAATGAGTTTTTCGAAACTTACGTGCATTTTCATACCGACTGCTTTAACGGTGAAGGAAAACATCGTGAGGAAACCTGCACATCTGATTTCTAGATGTGTATGATGGTCGCGTTGCACACGTCTGTATAGGTGTAAATCTAAATGCACTACACGTGACCGCGGGTGATGCTAAGTGCAACACTAGGCAACCGCCGTCTACAATCTTGTGGATAGAACGGTTAAAATGTGCCACAGGATAAGAAAAAGAAGAGAATAGAGTCAGTTTTTAGGGTTCCGTACCTCAAAAGGAAAAAAGGAACCAGGATCACTTCGTTGTCCGTCCGTCCGTCTGTCTGTCTGTCTATCACAACCCTTTTTCTCAGGAACGCGTAGACGTATCAAGTTGAAATTTATATCAAATACTCAAGCCTGCAATCCCTTGAAGCTGTGAAAAAATCAAACTTCTATGCCAACGCAATCAAGAGATACGGCCGTTTATGCCGCATATTTGGACACTCGCATAGGAATCAAAACCTATAGGGTACTTCCCGTTGACCTAGAATCATGAAATTTGGCAGGAAGCAATGTCTTATAGCACAAGTAAAGGGAAAAGTCCGAAAAGCAAAAATTTTTTGTTACATCACAATTTTGTGTTTTTTTTAAATATGGATAGGATATATCATTTTATTTCTTTTTTTAGGTAGTTTAACTCTTTAACAACCCTCACTGCTGGGGCACGGGTCTCTTCCCCTACCTCGGGAAAGTTTGTTTGTTTGTAAACTCTTTATTGTGAAAAAACAAACTACAATACATAAAACAAGGACAAGACATATAAGGGCGGACTTATCCCTTACTGGATCTCTTCCAGTCATCCTTAGACTTTTAAAGGGGAATTACATTGAAATATTTAGGTGGAGCAAAGGCTACAAACACGACTTATAAATCTTATAAATAACACATCTTAAATATACATATTATAATATATAAATAAATATAAAATATAATACATACAGTAATATACATACATAAATAATATAATTATAATAATGAGCTCAGGAGCCAGGGTTGGGATTCCACAATTTTTTTTGTGAGGACTTGAAGTTAGGCCATACACACAGGGGCCAAGTCCGAATAATTTGAGGTTGTGAGGCTAGCGGCTAGCCCCGAAGTTTTCACGCCACCTGTAACACATCTGACACGGCTTAACGTTTACCATCTAGTGACAGCAACCGGCAGCAACGGCTTGATATCGAAGCACGAAATTCGACGCAACCACGCACGGTTCACTGAGGGAGGCGGTAGTAATATTAAGCATTTTTTTTATCACAGAAAGTTTTATATTTAACCGCCTCCGTAGCCTTGTAGCTTGTCCGCTCGCTTCACATCAGGAGGTCGCAAGTTCGATTCCCAGCGGGGTCCGATTTTATAGGACTCAGTTTGGTTGGTGGTAGGGCATTTTCTGAGCCCGCCTGGCTAGTTACCACCATCTTATCTAAGTCTTGCCGCCAAACATCAATGTTACCAGCATTGATGTGTTCAGGCACGAAGATACGATAGCCAGTTCCGAATTGCGTTGGGGAATCTTGGTTAGCCCGCTTCCATCTTCGGCGTCATCATCACTTTCAGGTGAGATGATGCCAAGGGCTTACCAATTGAGAGTAAAAAAAAGTCCTACATAGTAATCCTGTTTTCCCCAGAGTCATAAAAGTTGAATTAGTTAATTGTCTCGTCGTATTTAAGTGCGCCATTAAACACCCACAGCCGACAACTTTTAAAAGTGGCTATATCGTAGACAGAACCTTTAAGACAGCAATAAAACGGACCAAGGAGTTTATTTTGAAAGTTTACACGTAAAAATATAAGTAGGCGATTCATCTTGGTAGGAAAGTTAGAAAAATAGAGTGGCTACGGCTGGCTGAATATTGAGAGGTTTCTTTGAAAAACTTTTAGATGAAAGTCGTTTACCGAAAGGTTCGGGGATAGAAAAAAGGTTACTTATAGGATAACTTATTGAAATAAAATAACTTATTGAAAATAAAATAAATATAAACAAATACACGGTCATCCGGCCCAAAACTAAGAGTCCCGGTATTTTGGGAACCCAGATACTGATATACCTACAGTGTGTCCCGGATGGGACTATCGATATTCGAAAAACGTGTAATATAACCCATTTTCATCTTAAAAACACTCCCTTTACAGGGTCCATCTTCCTACCCCTCCTCGGGACGACCATTTGATTTTTTTAAAGTACAAGTACACTCATATCTCAATTTTATAGTCCTTGAGACACTAATGTTCTTATTCGATAGGTTAAAAATGATGTACAAAGTTAACATTACTCGTTTAAAAAAAAAATCTATACTTTTTTTGCTTACTGATTGGTAAGGTGATTAGGTGGGTGTTTTTCTTATTAGGTTGACATACACCTTCGAGCTTACAAATCTTGGTAAGCCCGCTTCCAGCTTCATCCTTAACTTGACTGACTCGGTGGCTAAGTGGTTAGCGATCCTGACCTCTGATCCGAGGGTCGTGGGTTCGATCCTCACACACGGCAAACTTTTCTGTGATGAGCAGAAATGTTTGCTCTGAGTCTGGGTGTATAATATCTATATATGTATGTATATCAGTCTCTGGTTCCCAAGATACAGGGAATCCTAGTTTGGCGCCAGATGACCGTGTGTGATTTGTCCCGGATTTTATAATTATTACTTTTATTATCCATCATCACTAACTATCAGGTGATATGGTGACTATGGCTGACCAGTTTATGAACAACTAGCTTCCGCCCGCGACTTCGTCTGCGTGGACTTCAGAATTGGGTCCAGAGAGAAATAAAATGTTAAGGCAGCGCTATCTAGTGACAAAGTATAAATTTCAGTTTTTAGCCATTTCTCAGGGAACCCTTGAGTTTTCGGGGATAAAAAGTAGCTATGTGTTAGCCGAGTGCTTTATCTATCTACCTACCAAATTTCAGCCAAATCCGTTCAGAAGTTTCGGCGTGAAAGTGAAACAAACAAACCAATAAATAAATAAACAAACATCCATACTTTCGCATTTATAATATTATTAAGTGAGATGAGATGAGATAAATAACCCCTCCCCCTCCTGCAATCTAGCACCTAACTCTATCGGCTACAGTGGAAGCTAAAGTAAAACAGTCAATCTTGTCGCTTAGCCACTTAGTAAGCCTCTTAACATACTAAGGAACATTAGTATGCAAATCCCAAGTCAGCATGTCGGTTTGGCTCACTATTAAATTAATTTTGGAGCAAAGGCAGGACTTGGCGGAAATGGTTCATCCTGGAGATAGTTGGATATCCGCGCGAGGCCATTATATTTATTCTAACTCCCTTATAGTCTATTTATAACTGCAAATGGTAAACTGTCAAATGCAACATGTAAGCTTGTACAAGATTTATGTAATCGGATGACAATACGCTGTCCGTGTGGACAAGTTTTCTCTTGACGTTAGTGTGATGTTACTATGTATCTGTGGAAGTAATTATTCATTGTCAATTCACACAAACTGTGATATATTTCTTTTGATTCATTGTCTTTCCTTTACTATAATAATGTGCAGTTTTAAAGCAATATAAAAAATATACCAATATTTAGGGTCTGCTTCTTATCTTAACATGTACCTAACTAAACAACAGCTTTTGTTTGAAAACTTTGCTGGAATCCCAAAATAGCTTTTGAACATACATAAACCTACAATAACCTGGTCAATTTATATGAAAAGATATTTTGTTGATCCTAAAATGTAGTTGGATTTACCATTCAAAATGAACACACTGCACTGATGTGTTAAAAATTGTGTGTTAATAGTAAATTGATTGCATTATGTAATTGTAAGGAAGAAAAATTTTAATTTGAACTTTGACTTTGTGAAAAACGACTTTTTTAACAAGTAAGTCATCTGGTTCGGTCCAACGCAGTCAATACTTTTTTGAAAACTGACCACGGGTTCCTTGGAAGTTATTTACATTCATAGCCCTATTTGAAATTGTTTTTGCTGATTAAAAAGTCGCGAGCGCAGCGAGCGCGAAATTCTTTGAATAGTTAAGAATTGCCTGTATTTATTTGCATTTTAAAGAAGTTTTAGTACTTCGGCCAGGCTTCAGGGGGAGCCATTGCACCCATTGCCCTCCCCCCCCCCTGGATCCGCGCCTGAGCAATATTGACTAATAGTAAACACACAATAATAACTTAAGTGACATAGAATAACTATGCAAACGTAGGCATTAAGGGGAACGACGATAGCGGAATGTCCGGATATAATACAACTTGAGTTAGGCAATCCAACTGACGAGACCTGACATTTTGGTATCTCATGTAAATCTGGAAATGGAGTCACTTAAGGTCGGTATATCGAGGTCTTAGTTCATCTAGATGGGCGATCTGCTCATTAGCATCAAATAATTCTAAATTATTTACCTATTTAGAATTAAACATTTTGTCATAAAATCGATCAAGTGATTGCCCAACTTTATATGGATAGTATTTTTTGCAATTTCATGAAATTATAAGAAAACAGTTATAGAAGGCCCGATTTTAAAGTACTTGTGGAAGAAAGGCTCTCCCTTATATATACAGGATGTAACAAAATTGGTGTAGAACCCGTTAACTGGGGATTCTACGAGTACTCATCGTACTGCTCAACTTTTGTTCTACGACTTTGCTCAAATCGCAAAAAACAATCGGACTCTCCATACAAATTGATCATCTGTTTTGCCATTTTTGTATGGAGAGTCTAAAATTATTTTTGCGATTTGCGCAAAGTCGTAGAACAAAAGTTGTTCAGTACGACGAGTAAAATCTTCAGTTAACGGTTTAATAGTTATAATATTTTTATCTACAATATATTTTACTTTTCATTGTGTTTTTGTTTGATTATTACTATCATTGTATTATTGGTTCTTCTATCATTTCTTGCGAATTCGCTAAAATATACTGCATTTTTCACACTAAAACCAATATTGGTGTACTTCTTTCAGACTTCCACATTATTTTTACAATTTTTTACACTCTATATATTGCTACACTCTTAAACAGTTAAATTATGAGCACTATTACTTTTAAAATGAGCCATTTTCGAACAAAAATTTGCGTTGAAAGCGTTTTATCTCGATAATAAAGAATGGCGCTGCAAAAGAAATGATTGATGTTCTGTTCATTGTTTCAGGTACGTTGCAGTAAAAAAGGTTTTTACCCGACTACAAAAAGAAGGTGTTTCTTTTAACGCTGAACAGCGGATGCGGAAGTATGAAGGTAAGGTATTTGGTAAGAAGAACAAGAAGGCGACGACTTAGGGTAAATTACCTTGTTTAAAATCCTTTAATTCTAATGTGTGTATACATATGTTGTAAATAAATACTCAATAAAATATCTACAATTTTTAATAATTTAATACATACGTCATTAAATTTTTAATCCCCGACCAATTTTTAAAGTTAAAAGTCTTTCATATTTCATGTCAGTCATACTCATTCACGAGTATGACTCAATCGTATTTCAAAAACGGCTGTATGACTTTCGATGCATTTTCATCACAGTTTTCATGCGGAATCAGAGCGGTCAATTTTAGCTATGTTTGTTAAAAATCGGTTCAGTGATTTTTCGAGTTATTCTGACTGACTCGGTGGCTCAGTGGTTAGTGCTCTTGACTACTAATCCGAGAGTCGTGGGTTCGATCTCCACACAGGGCAAACATTTATATGATGAGCAATTTTGTTTGCTCTGTGTCTGGGTGTATTATATCTATATATGTATGTATTTAAATGTTTATGTGTATGTTTATCAGTCTCTGGTTCCCATAGTACAGGAATCCTAGTTTGGGGCCAGATGACCGTGTGTGATTTGTCCCGGATATTATTGCCTCAGATTATTATTCGATTTTATTTTGACGGTGGTAAAATTCTTAATTTTGGTATTAAAAGCTTTGATCCTGTGTTATTCAATATCAGTAGACTTTTTTCCCTCAATTCATAAGTCCTTTGCATCATCTCACCTGGTGGTAAGTGATGATGATGCCGAAGATGGAAGCGGGCTTACCAAGATTCCCCAACGCAATGGGGAACCGGCTATCTTATCTTCATGCCGGAACACATCAATGCTGTTAACATTAATGTTTGACGGCAAGACTTAGATAAGATGGTGGTAGCTAGCCAGGCAGGCTCACAAAATGCCCTACCACCAACCAAACCGAGTCCTACAGAGTTGGACCCCGCCGGGAATCGAACCCGCAATCTCCTGATGTGAAGCGAGCGGACAAGCCACTAGGCTACAGAGGCGGTTCAATTCAAATTCAAAAGACTCAGAGTGACTAAGGCTTCGAACGGGTATCGAACTCTGACCCTAATTTTATGAAGGTGTGGTCTATTCTGGCTCGCCTTTTTAGCTGTGAGGTATTGTAGAGAGTGTAACAAAATAGGTAAGGTGTACAGGGTGTTAAAAAGTGCGATGAAATAATAAGGGGTTACTCAGAATCAAGTATAGAATACGGAAAAAATTAAGGGTGACTTAAAATTAGTTCTTGATACGGAAGGCTATGCATGTGGTCGTGATAACAAACAACTTTCCCTAAATAACATAGTCAAATCTCAAAAAAAGTTTTGGACCCTCCATACAAATCAGTCGACGGACCGGCCAAATTAGTGTGAAGAGTCCAATTTTTTTTTAGCGAATTGACTGTGTTTTGAAAGTTGTTTATTATCATGAGCACATGCATACCCTTTGGTATCAAGAACTAATTTAAAGTTACCCTATATTGAAAAAATCCGGTCTAGATTTTTTCAGTTTACTATACAAATTCTTGATTCACTATTCGGATTCATTATGGGAACTGAAGAAAGAAAATTGTATTGTAGGTAGGTAATAAGGAGGACTTAAGGCGTCTTTTTATACTTTTCTTCGAATTTAGTAAAATAGCAAAAAAGAAACTTTCCATTTAAAGTTCGCAAATCAGCTAATCTATCATTGATTTTGTAATTTTAGCAATATCGTAGAAAACCGATCTTACGCCTATTTTGTTACAGAATAAAAGTTATTTTTCAATTCAAATTCATTTTATTTGGTTTGAACAGGTGTTAAGTACAGATATTAATTATAAATAGTGATGAAACAATTACAATTACAATTAATTGTAATTATTGGCATTTTAACGATTTTAATAAAATATCTAGAAGACCAAACTTTGTCGCGATCGTTCGGCTGACGCCTCACTATAGAATTTCGACATTCTGATTATGCCAATAAATAGTGCCTAAATAGTTAAATTTCAAAAGGTAATCTAACCTAAAAAAAATAATTTTAGGTTTTGGCGGTCATATTATGGTGTGTTAAACGACTCTTACTTTAATTTTAATACATTGCACTTTTATTAAACACTTTCACTCCTAAATATGATGAAAACCAATTTAAATTTTAATAATTGTAATTGTACTCGAAATTGGCAATTATTTCAAGCAATAATTGTAATTGTTATTGAAATTGTTAACCTGTAATTGTTTCATCACTAATTATAAATAATGTCCAGCCATTCCACTGATTTTATCAGTATGCAAATATTCTCGTAACTATATACAGGGTGTAACAGAAAGGTGTGATAATACTTCAAAGTTGGCTTTTACCCATCAAACTGAACAACTTTTGTTCTACAACTTTGTTCAAATCGCAATTTTTTTTTGACTTGTCATACAAATCGATCAGCTGGCGAACCAAGTTTGTATGAAAAGTCCGAAAATTTCTTTGCTATTTCAACAAAGTTGTAGAACAAAAGTTGTGTAGTATGATGGGTAAAAGCCAACCTTGAACCTTATCACACCTTTCTCTTACACCCTGTATAAACATTTTCTTTTAAAATGTTCCAGTTCTACAGCTGACAACCTGACTAATGAATCTGAGGACATCACGAAGAAACATGCGGTGTCTGTTCAGCATAAAACCTTTTTTCAGCTACTTAAAACCCTTTTTCAGCTTCTTCGAAAGCCTTAACTCGAATGAAGGAATATATTTTTTCCGTTTGTCGAATTTCGCTCGTTTCCCCACTGAAACTGAATATAAATGTGCTACAATCGCGTTTAAAAATGATTTATTTTCCAAGTACGTACAAAGGGTCAGTCGTAGAATTACGCATCGGGACTGTGTCGTGCTTTATAATCCGTAAAACAAAAAAAAAGATTTTAATTTAGCTTTTACACTTTAACATAAAAAAGGTTAGACCTTTTTGAAGTATATTATTTCATCGCGTCCTCTATAACAAAAACTGATTCGTAGTTATGCTTCCATTTTTTAAATATAAAACTGTCATGTCGTTGCTTGTCTAACGGTTTCATGTATAACAAAAATTCCATTTTTAAAATGTAAAAGTTTCTCAGTGCGTGGAAGTATTTCAATTAAACAATCCTTTCGGAGTTCCACAAGGAAGTATTTTGGGACCCCTTTTGTTTATATTACACATTGATGGCATAACTGATATAACTCACAATGACTACATTTTCTTAGCTGGTAATATCAGATTGATATGGACCTCAAACAAAGAAGTCGACATTACTAATTATTAACAAAACACTAACGAAACTAAACACTCTACAACAAATTGGTTAACACTAAACAATTTAAAATTTAATATTAGTATGACAAATTAAATCAAATATTTCAGTCCCCTAAAATTGAAACCGTTTAAGTAAAACGAAAATATACTAGAACATTCTTGTAGTTCACCTTTTAAATAACAATACTAATGAATAGTTTGATATCAGTCGATTTTGGTACCACAAGGTTTCTTTTCTAATTAAACTTAATCATACGTATAGAACAAGTTATTATGGTTCATTTTTGTAGTAAAATATTGAAAATTTCGTCCTACGCTAGCATTTTTTTTTTTCAAGTAATGGGATACTGCCATAGCTAATAGATATCCCTACTTCATGGTAGGTAAAAACTTATTTTGAATAATTACAGGGTAGAACTTAATGGTGTAGTACTTGTGAACCTGACAAATTTTCACTAAGGAAACTATGGTTAATTCATTAAATATGGACTTCGCTTCCATACAAATGAAAATCAGCAGATCGGCTAGAGTATGAAAAGTTTTGCTATTTCAAAAAAGTTTTAATACAAAAGTAGTTCAGTTTCGGAGTGATACCACGGCCTCACAGAAAACCGGCGTGAAGCAACGCTTGCGTTGTGTTTCGCCGAGTGAGTGAGGCCCAACCTCCCCCCCTTCCCAATTCCCTCCATCCCATTTCAAAGGTCGGCAACGCACTTGTGACTCCGCTGATGTTACGAGCGTCTATGGGCGGCGGTAATCGCTTACCATCAGCTGATCCGTCGGCTCGTTTGCCACCTATCACATAAAAAAAAAGTTTCTTAAGTAAAAGCCCACCTTAAAGTTTATTGCTCATTTTTAATACTTAACGTTTTTTTATTATTTTTTATTATAGGAGGTACAAAAAGTCGTTGCATATTATTATTTTCTTTGTAAGTATGTACAAGTAAGTAAGTATGTATAATATATATATTTTGACTAAGTTACCCCAAAACCTGACCTTAAACACTATTTCCGGGGTTTCAATTTATTACCAATTCCATGAAAATCCAAATTTTCTATCACACGCTCAATCAATATTGAGTCAACAAATATCGGAGATGAAACCCTTAAAATGGGATGACAACTTTTTAATATTGGCAGAGATATTAATGTACCTCTACCGATGTAAGACGGTGTGGGTGGTGTAATGTGCTGTGGGCTTCAATATTCAATAATTAGTTAATTATGTAGGCAAGGAAATTATTTTCGTTTTACATTTTTAGCTTAGTTGTAAAAGGACGGTTGTTTAGTGTCACGAATGAGAACCACTACTTTTAGGATACAACTTGTATACAGGTTGTAGTAGGTTAATTTTGACTGACTCGGTGGCTAAGTGGTTAGCGATCCTAACCTCTGATCCGAGAGTCGTGGGTTCGATCCCCACACAGGGCAAACTGTGATGAGCAGAATTGTTTGCTCTGAGTCTGGGTGTATTATATCTATATATGTAGGTATTTAAAAGTATATGTGTATGTATATCAGTCTCTGGTTCCCAAGATACAGGGAATCCTATTTTGGGGCCAGATGACCGTGTGTGATTTGTCCCAGATATTATTATTATTATAATTTTATGTCAAAATGTGAATCAATCAAAGTAAAGAAAACCTGGAAAATATATATTACTGTAAAAGTCCGTATATTGGTAACTCTTACGTTTTTCTAGTAAATCTTAGGCTATCAGTTCTGCAAGTTATAGACCGTTATTGCAAATCCCTATTCCCTTAGACTCTTATTACAAAACATCACAACTTTTTCAAGCAACTCCTACAGAGTACGCAAAAAATGAAATTTTGCTTACAAAGTTTATTACGAACAGGAATCCAGAATGGGTTTTTTACGAAAAGTTGTTCTGTTTCGGGAGTAGAGCCTATTCTTTAAAGGAAGTATGTTTGTTTATTTTTTTTCATTTACACATGACCCGTCCATTTCTTTTTAGTTGGACTTGGCCGATAATAAATCAATTCAGAAATTGATACCAACCTGTATGATATAAACTTTTTCAAGGTTTCTTGAAGGACTATTGTTAGGAGTTTTCAAGACGATTGTGATTGAAAAACTTTTTGAAGTATCTATCCGAAACTGAAATGTCCCTACGAGGAGGGAGAAGCCAATTTCCATTTGTCGGACAATTGGTTCAGAACCTAAAGGACAATGGATCCTTGTTGCTGTGCCCGTTTGTCCATTTTTGTGACGTCTATCTCAAAAACTAAACTAAGTTAGGAATTTTGGCATATACATGAATTTCAAGAAATATATTTTTAGATTAAGAAAATTTTGCAGCTGATCGACGATTTTTGTATGAAGAAGTTAATCCATTTTTTACGAATTGCCTATGGGTTCCTTAAGAGAAAGTTTAAATGAAACGATTAAAATTGTATCTCGTATACTGAAAACGCCAATTCACTGTATACTTTACGTAAGGAGTGAAGGCTTGAGTCACCCTTGTTCAAAATTGCAGCGAAAGATGTTTATATCTGTACTACTTTAGCACAGTTCTACCCCCATAAGAAAGAAGGCCGCAAGTACTTTGCGGTCTTCTTGCTTATGAGGGAAGAGGTGTAGAATGAATTCCAGAACTTTTTGTTATAGAGAGTGTAAAGAAAGGTTTTTGTTGTATATGATGCCTCTTTCCGCCATCGTTCTACGCGACAACAATTTCATCCCCATCACTTAGATGGTTGGCAGTCCACAACTGTGCATTTCACTAGAAACTTTCTGCCTCGCACAAACAATCTGTGGAATGAATTGTCGCCTGCGGTATTTTCGGACCAATACGACATTCAAACCTTTAAGAAAAGAGCGTGCTCCCATATTAAAGGCTGGCAACGCACTTGTGACTCCTCTGGTGTTGCAGGTGTCTATGGGCGGCGGTAATCGCTTACCATCAGGTGATCCGTCTGCTCGTTTGCCACCACTGCCATAAAAAAAGATTAAACCGGTATAAGAATATGATATCGTTACTGACTCAGCTGTTCTCAGCTGAGTCAGTAACGATATCATTTGCCATACAAATCATTTGCCGGCTTTCGTTACAAATAAAATAAAAAATCTGTACTTACACCAAGTAATTTTTTGTACACCTAATACGAAATTCTTGTACCGCTTGGGACTCGTTTACCCAATGTTCCGAGAAGTGTTCGCGAAGAGAAAAGAAACGTCGGGTCAAATATTCAACTCCCTTTAACACATTTTTTCGATAAAAATCATACATGCTATGTTATGTACATAGATAAGATTTAAGTAGGATGTATCTTAAATTACTGCTTCAGGTTTTATCACATTTTGTACAGGAAGTGACTTATTCAAATCGAATCCAATTCTTTCCGCCATCATTCATTCGTTATCAAACGCGAAGGCAATGAAAGGGCCTGAAGGGAGCGAAAGGTCTCGGAAGGAAGTCCTGAATTGTGCGCGCATTATGCATTTGCATTTGAGAAGTTTTAGGGTATGGGCAAAGTAATAAGAGGTTAATGGAAACCAAATATTTTTGTAATTGTGTCCTGTTACTGTAACTAATAAACGTGTTTTCTTTCTTTCTTTCAAAAATCCATTTGAATCTGACGTGTCAACGATTGAAAAGTTGATTTGGAAACTTTGTATTGAAAGAGAAATATGTTTTATTGCAGGTATGAGATCCTTGGTCAAAGTTGCTCTATTACATGAGTACCATCTAAATTTTCCACTTGTTAGGGGATGAAACGTCAATATACCATATTATCGAGATTCAACCAGTTCTGTTGTACTTGTACCTATTTCTATAATTCTTAAAACACTGTGAACTTACATTCGTAATGTAAAAGAACGTAGGAACTCTTTAGCGACAGCCGAAGAAACAGTCGCTTCCGCAAAAAAATGCATCAAAATCCGTTCAGCCATTATGAAGATAACTTGTAACAGACACATACACAGATACACACACTTGTCTAGGTTAAACAAAATGAAATTATCAACTTAGAAACGAAATTCTACTCTACAGGCAAAGAAGTTTTTTTTATATTGTCGCTCCGGGTGCAAGCTGTGTCTCAAAATTTTTGGACTCCCCATACAAAATGGCAAAACAGATGATCAATTTGTATGGAGAGTCGAAATTTTTTTTGCGATTTGAGCAAGTTCGTAGAACAAAAGTTGTTCAGCACGATGAGTAGAATCCCCAGTTAACGGGTCCTACACCAATTTTGTTACATTCTGTATAACTTATCAAAGTAACAAAACCGCTACAATCACCAGCTTCAGCCCTGTATAAAGCCGTGGGCGATCTTCACACCCTGTATAAAGCCGTGGGCGATGAAAGAAATCGGTCCTAACGAGCTACGCTCGCAGCATACGAATTGATATCAGGTGCGCCCTGTATAATGTCAAACGTTTAGCATACCAACACGTTTTTTTCTGTCAGCGGATTGTTGCGGGGTACCTAATTTATTTTTTTTTATTTTTTTATTTTTTATTTTACAAACATTGGATGAACACAAACGGTAACATACAATAATTTACTTAAAATAGATGAAGCAAACAAGTAAGTATGTACGTTCCAACAACGTGTTCCACATATTATTAAAAAAATATTGGTTAGAAATCAGTCTACCATAGCTAAATTCACGGTCAATACACTGTGATTCCGACCAACCACTTAATTAACGTATTTATTAAAACAACTATACGTTTACATAATTTCTAAAAAAGTATGTTAGGTAATTACAACTTTACAAATAAATAATCAAAAAACGAGAAACCCCGCTCGAATGGCACAAAAACCAACAACAATCATCAAACTCCAGAATAGCTGCTTTATACAATAAAATAGTGTTGTAATAATGACATTCGTATTTCATAAACGAAACAATAATAATAGTTTATGCTGTGTTTACATAGTCTTGATTAAAGAGATAATATTATTTCTATATTTGGTCAAGGGTGTGTTGAAAATGTCTAAGTCTGAGAATATTTCGTTGTATCCGTTTAACATTCTGTAGATTGGTGATCGCTTGCCCGCGTTGGTACGACAAATGTTTAAGGAAAAGAGTCGCTTTGATCTTAGGGACACTGCAGGCACGCGAAAACCAATATTATTAATGAGATCAGGACAATCAATGTAGTTATTAATCAACTTATATAGAAATATTTGTTCTAGCTGAATTCGGCGCTGTTTCAGAGACATGAGATTAAATTCTTTATTCATTTCGTCATAATTATTATGACGACGAAGATAACAACGATAGCTAACCATTTTAAGGAACTTTTTCTGTATCCTTTCTATAGCGTCTATATAAATATTGTAATAGGGATCCCAGACCATTACACAGTATTCTAGAATTGGCCGAATAAGACTACAATAAAGGTAAATGTATGTACTGGGTTCTTTAAAAAACTTGGAGATTCGTGACACAAAACCGAAAAGTCTAAACGCTTTATCAACCACTGTATTAACATGATCTTTAAGTATTAATTTCGAATCTAAAATCACACCTAAATCCCTTATTTTATAAACTTTTTGTAAATTAGTACTTCCAAGGCTATAATTATAACTAACAGGTTTAGTTTTCCGTGTGAAAGAAATAATTTGACATTTAGGATAACTCAAATGAATTTTATTAATGTCGCAGAAGTTTTGTAGTGATAGTAAATCCAACTGAAGTAATGTACAGTCATTTGTGTTCCGAATAGATTTATAGATTTTTAAATCGTCAGCATATATAATGAAGTTTGAATATTTAATATATTTATTTATATCATTTATGTAAATAACAAACAAAAATGGTCCCAAAATGGAGCCTTGTGGCACACCTGATGTAACTGTAAATGAGCTGGATTCATAGCCATTCACCACTACCCTTTGCATCCTGTTATGTACATATGATGCAAACCAACGCAGCAATGAACCTTTGATTCCGTTAAATGCCAGTTTTTCTAGTAATAGTAAATGGTCAACCCTATCAAAGGCTTTTTTGAAATCTGTGTATATACAGTCCACCTGTCCATTGTTGTCAACAGTATCAAATATGAACGATGTAAATAACAGAAGATTACTGCTAGTACTACGGTCTTTAACAAAGCCATGCTGATTAGTTAGGATTTGGTTTGATAGCAATGGATAAATTGATTTGTGTACTAACTTCTCAAAAACCTTTGACAAGGCCGACAAGATAGAGATAGGTCTATAATTTTCAATAATCGATTTGTTGCCATTTTTGAAAACAGGTGTGATATTGGCTATCTTCCAAACTGTTGGAAAGATACCCTGTTCTAGACTTTTGTTCAGGATTAAAAATAATGGAAATTTAAGGCTAGCAGCCGTTTGTTTAAGAAAATATGGATGAATCCCATCAGGTCCAGGACCTTTGTTGGGATTCAGTGCTAGTAATTCATTTTCAATGGTTTTAATATTAAGATGTATTGAAGTTATATTATTAGCCAAATCAGAGCTTTCTTCAAGGGGTTCCCATGCCTCGAGGTCAAGCTGTGAGTCTTCATAAACAGATTGAAAGAAGGACGAAAACATAGAACAAATAGTAAGGGGATCGTTTGATGTTTCATTATTAAATGACATATTTTCGGGATATACACTTTTGCTGTCCTTCATTGATGAAACAAATTGCCAAAAGTGTTTTATATTCTTAGTTATAAGTGCTTCAGTATTATGTATATATTTATTGCAGGTTGATTTTGATAATGATTTGAAATAGGCTCTGTACATAGAATAAGATTTATAATTTTCCTTAGTGCTGTTTTTCTTGTAGGCAATCCATGCTTTATGTTTCAGCTTATAAACTTTAATCAATTCGTGATTAAACCAGATTGGATAACTTGTGGGTTTGGGTTTATATGTCGGAACATGTTGTCGAATAATTTTATATAAATAATCGTAGAATATTTGAACGGATTCCTCAACCGGTTTATCATGTAATATATTTATAAAGTCCAGGGCTGAAAGTTCTTTATTTATTATATCATAATCAGCTTTATAAAAACAGTATTTAGAAATCTCACGTCTGTTCATACCCGCTGTGGATTCAATAGTAAAATTAAATAAAAAGGCCGGGTGATGACGATCAAGCGCTACTACTGGATTACTATTGCTACTAACTTCAACAAAGGTAGAGGATAAAAGTAAATCTAAAGTTATGTTATTTATATTACGCAAGTGGTTATACTGATTAAGGGACATATATGACATAGAATTAAATAATGATAAATGTGTACTAGAAACTAATTCAACCGAAGGATCTAAGTAACATTTATTTGTTTGAATCCAATCTATATCAGGGATATTAAAATCACCTACAATAATTGTATGAGTTGGAGTAATATTTGTGTATAGGTCACATACACTATCAAAATAATTATTAAATATATACGCTGGAGAGTTTGGGCGAATATAACTGGCAATCAGTAAAATACAGCCGGTTTTATCGCGAGAAAACGATGTACCAATGGGTATTGAGATGGCGACCGATTCGACGGAGCTGACATCCTCACAGACTAACTGAGTGGCACGTAATTCACGTCTAACTGCGATAAGTGTACCGCCTCCGCTACTTTTGGTGTTGCTACTCAGATTCCTGTCACATCTAAAAACACAATACCTACTGTCAATAAATTCATTTGTTGAAATGTTGGTTGTCAAATTTGTTTCCGTAAGAATAATGATGTCGAAATCATTTTCTAGAATACTGAAATATAATGTATTTAATTTTGTCCTGAGTCCATTGCAATTCTGGTAAAAAACTGTTATATTATCCATGGTTACAGACAAACAATAACAATGATATACATATGTATACTGAGTTGTTTAGACCACCCTTGATCAAACTTGATATGATTTTTATAACATATATAAGAGATTTCAATATACGATTAAAACACAGTTATGTATTAATTGTTTTTATGTTATATTTTCTGAAGCGAATTCTGAAACAAGTTTTATTTTCAACGGAAGGAATGGTGGGTTTTTTCTTGTATATTTTATAGCTTTTTCATAGAAAAAATGTCTCGTCTCTGTAAATTATTTTGAAAATCATAGGCAAATAATATTTTTGTACTTTTTTCATATAAATTTCATCTGTAATATATTTTACAATATTATTAATGTTGTGTATGGTTGGATACTTATACATGATATAAAAATAGGTGTACAGGACTTCATTTAAACTAAACTTTACGGCAAAGAAGCTCTACTGAAATTTCACAAATTGATTTTAGAGTTTTTTTCAAGAAAATTGTTCAGTGACTTTCAGTTTAAGTGTCAAGTCCTCAGTATCAAAATTTATTATGTAAGCAAATACATATAAAAACTTAACGTGATTGTCCGATTGTTTTGGAATATTTTTCTCTTTTTAATGACTTAGAAAAATTACAACGTGTTAACAACCCATTACGTCCCCACTGCAGGGGCACAGGTCTCTTCCCATAACTCGGGAAGGCTTAGGCCATACTCCACACACGGGGGCCAAGTCCGGATTGGTGGAGGTTGTGGGGCTAGTGGCCAACCCCAGTGTCAGAAGTTTTCAAGCCGCCTATAAGGCCTCTGACATGGCTTAACGACTGCTAGCGATAGCAGCCGGCACCAACGGCTTAACGTGCCTAGAAAAATTACAACGTAAAAAAATACAAATCAAATTATTTTTTTATCAGTTAGAATAATAATTATTACAACATAAAATATATATATATATATATAAATCCCATGAAACCCTTAAAAGGTACAATCCGCCTTAGAACACGTTTTCCGGTAGACAGACCATGTAATATCAGATAATTTCATTATATATGTAAATGAAAATGAAAATATATTATTCGAAGTAGGTAGCAGTGTACACTTTTCGAACGTCATTCTTTTATCTACCTAATACGAGGTTCCTACCACTCGGAACTTGTATACCCACCGTGTCGGGAAGTGTTTGCGGAGTGAAAAGAAACGGCGGGCCCTAAAGAAACTCCCTCCAACACATTAAAAAAAAGTCTTATATTCTATTACATCTTAATGCTAGATGAATAAATGAATTAGGTATACAATGTCATGTCTGTAAATAAAATATACAAAAATAAGAATAAAGTAAAAAGAATAAAGAAAGAAAGGATTCAAAGAAAACAAAAAAAAGATAAAAGTAAAAAGTAAAAATAAAAAGTAAAAAAGTATATAGATACGTGTTTAAGTGTGCATTTTCTATCAAATCGTAAAGGCAGATTACACATTCGATATAGAAGGTAAATTGATTCATTCGAATATCTAAAAAAATATATGCATAATGTTATTCGACTCCATACGGGGAATCAGCAGACTGATCTGTATGAAAAGTCCCTATTTTACTGTAACAGCAAAGTAAGGCGATTATCACACGGGAGGCGGTTTCTGACCGCGGCGGTAACCGCCGCGGTTGGAAAATGTACTAGAAATGTATGAAAACCGCGCTAGCCCGTGTGCAAGGCTAGCGCGGTTGGCGGGCAACCGCGTACCAGGCGGTAGCCGCCGCGGTTTCATACATTCTAGTACATTTTCCAACCGCGGTTGGAAACCGCCTCAGTGTGCGATTCGCCTAATGTATAGAAAAAATTGGTTCAGATATGGTTCAGATTCACTTTTTCGCTATTATTTCTCTGTGCATGATCTAAGAAAAACCACCTAAATACAGGTGTTAAAAAAGTGTGTTTGAAATTTAATCGGAATCAAGTATAGAATACAGAAAAAATATTTATAAAATCCGATCTACAATACTTTTTTTCAGTTTTCCATACTAAATCTGAAAATTCTAATCCACTCCATAGTGAATCAAGAATTTGTATGGGGAACTTAAAAAATGATTGCAGATCGGATTTTTTAAATATTTTTCCTACATTTTGTACTAGGTAGGTAAAAAAAATACGATTTAAAAGCACGTGTAAAGCATCTACTTAAATAAAAAAAAAACATTTTGAGTTTGTTTGATTCTGAGCAAACCCTTAAAATTTTAACCGCACTTTTTATAACACCCTATATATTTAAACTAGGACTGAGGTTATAAAACTGAACAACTTTCCCCAAGAACCTATACTCAGTTGGCAATTTTTTAAACTTTTTGACAAGATTTCATCTGATCGGCCAACTTAATAAATTGTTAGAATAATATTTTTTCGCAACTCGTCTATCTATGAGTTGCATAAGAAAAGTTGTTCAGTTTTGTGTAGATGCCCCAGTTTAATATAATAATAATAATATCCGGACAAATCACACACGGTCATCTGGCCCCAAATTAGGATTCCCTGTAAAAAGTTACAGCTGATTTTTTTAGAACTTATATTTTATAATCTAAGTACTACTTGCCTATAGTTTTAGGTAAAGAGTCCCCCAGTCCCCTTTACGCTGTTTACACTGCACATCAATAACCTTCAGGATCCAATCAAGGAGACCCGAATGTCAATATTAGTCCAGCAGCCAATATCCGGTTATCAAATTTATAGATATTCCATCAAGCTGTGTGACGACGATGACGTCTTAAGTTTAATACGAGAAAATATTTTATACTACACCTACTCAGAAAGTAACTTAATACTTTATCGAATTTGAGGCAGAATGTACGTCATTACTATCGTACAAATATGAGGGAATAAAACGCGCTGAGCGGGAGGGAAAAGTGTATGAAATTCCATTACTAACGTGCTTCTTAGGGTTCCGTAGCCAAATGGCAAAAAACGGAACCCTTATGGATTCATCATGTCTGTCTGTCTGTCCGTCCGTATATCACAGCCACTTTTTTTTGAAACTATAAGAACTATACTGTTGAAACTTGGTAAGTAGATGTATTCTGTGAACCGCATTAAGATTTTCACACAAAAATAGAAAAAAAAAAAACAATTTGGCGGTTCCCCATACTAAAAATTTTGTTCATCAAACCCATACACGTGGGATATCTATGGATAGGTCTTCAAAAATGATATTAAGGTTTTAAATTTTTTTTTTTCTAAACTGAATAGTTTGCGCGAGAGACACTTCCAAAGTGGTAAAATGTGTCCCCTCCCCCGTAACTTCTAAAATAAGAGAATGATAAAACTAAAAAATATATATGATGTACATTACCATGCAAACTTCCACCGAAAATTGGTTTGAACGAGATCTAGTAAGTCGTTTTTTTTAATACGTCATAAATCGTAAACCGCAATTTACCTTTCATTCAATCAACTCAAATATAAAAATAAAAACATTTAATTTCATAAACACAACGAACTACAAGAACTTTTATATTATGTTACTTGCTGCTACGGAACCCTTCATGGGCGAGTCCGACTCGCACTTGGCCGCTTTTTATTTAATTTTGGGTAAGACTATGACTATGCAAAAATGTTTTTATCTCCAAGTTTTCAAAATGATACTGGCCACTAGCTTTTTCCAAACATTATTTTGAAAAAAGAACATGTGTTTTTTATTTTCCTCGTAGGTGTCGTGCCTCGGGTCTCAAACTACATCTCTCGTTGGTAATCGGTCACTTTCTCGCCTTTGATGAACAATATACTATAGTTTCACTAGTATATTTTTTAATTTATTTATCCGTGAAATACAAAAGTTTTCATTTTATAATTAATGGCCCAACTGTAACAACCGTCAGTCAGGGTCAGGCTGAAAACCAGCACCACAAAATACACAGATACAGAAGGTCCGCTCAATACCCTCACTAAAATCCTAAGCATATACATGCTTATAGACGTATACGGTCGTTGTAGGCAAGGTCACGATACTGTTGTGATACTTTGCCGCGTGACCTTGCCTCGAACGACCGTATATTTCTATAAGCATGTATATGCTTACGATTTTAGTGGTTTGTATTGAGCGGACCTTCTGTGTCTATTTTGAACCAGCGCTGACCAGCTCAGTTGCAGTAGATGCCAGCTTTAGTTGAACCTAATCCTTTTGCCATACATCTAAAAAAAAAATGTTTTTTATTTTATTGTTTTAATTGTCTTTTTTTGTTAATTTGTAATTTTTTATCTTGACAATAAATACTTTTTTATTTTTATTCTTATTATGATTGACACATTTTACCACTTTGGAAGTGTCTCTCGCGCAAACTATTCGGTTTAGAAAAAATATATATTAGAAACCTCAATATCATTTTTGAAGACCTATCCATACACGTATAGGTTTGATGAAAAAAAAATGAATTTTAGTATGGGGAACCCCCAAAATTTATTGTTTCTTTTCTATTTTTGTGTGAAAATCTTAATGCGGTTCACAGAATACATCTACTTACCAAGTTTCAATAGTATAGTTCTTATAGTTTCGGAAAAAAGTGGCTGTGACATACGGACGGACAGACAGACAGACAGACATGTCGAATCCATAAGGGTTCCGTTTTTTGCCATTTGGCTACGGAACCCTAAAAAATAAACAAAGGTAAAATAAAATATGCAATGATTTATTTCAAAGCTGTTATTCTAAAAACATGTTTTTGTACGTAAACTAAACAGCGAAATGTTTTCTTTTCTTTCTCCAAACTTCCTCCCGTTCTCTCTATTCTGGAAATTGTTCTCAGACAGCTATTATAAATAAAGGTACATTTACTAAATGAAATGGCATCTTCGTAAAGTTTAGTAGTCAACTCCAACCAACAGATGGACGCTTTAACGTCAAAAACTATTTCACGGAATGGTTTTCCGAAACGCGTTCTCATCAAGAGTGACGTGACGTGACGTCACTAATTTTCTATGTCTCGGAAGAGTTTCGTTTCGACTTCTATCTGCCTTTTTACAACATCCGATAATGTCTGATCTGACGCACTCTCATGACCAGCATGAAGTGATAGATAGCGCTTGCCTGGTGTTGAATATGGGTGTTAATTTTAAATTGATCTGCCCTAACATGAAGAGTATTTTAGATTTTACACCTACTAAGAACGTTTGTAATGTCACTTTTGTTCTTTTGTTGTCTAGTAATCAGAGGTGCTGGTTTCCTCGCGATGTTTTCTTTCAACGTTATCGCAATAGAGATAGATATGGAAATCGCGACGTGGATAGAACAAAATGTTACTATTTAATAGGTGGATAAGTGGAATTCGAGTTTTACAGAAAAGCAGTATTCAATTCCATCAAAGAGCAAAGGTTTTAAAAATATTATTTTTCAAAGTTAGAATTTGGATCAATTTTTCTCAAATCTTGCAATTTCCGATATTGCGTTTGATTGAATGTCAGTCCCAGTTTTTTATCAGTAAGTAATCGTATCGTATGGTTTAAAACATCCTCAATATCGATGGATCCGGTAATGGTCGGCGATCAATCACTCTTCTAACTGATTTAATGCCTGTTTCGTTTCTCCCGAGACGTGCGCTGTGTTCTAGCCAAACATCATTTCTGCACTTATAATAAAGAAAGCCGCAAAGTATACGGAAACTCCATATTTTTTTGCGGCCTTATTTTTCCATATTTTTTTTATGAGGGCTGATTTTAGGACTAATGGGTGAAGGTTTTTTATCCGACTGCCCAAGCGGAGGATAATGTTTTTCGTGTACAAAAGGTAAAAAAGATCGATTCGGACGGTAACGTCCCACTCGCAAAATGTCCCGTGTGTGCGAAATGGCCCGTTCTCAAAACGGCCCGTTCCATAACGATACCTTTTGTCATATTTGCCGCAACCGATACATTTTCATTCTAATACTCCCCGAAAATTAAAAGGGCGAGTTCCATTCATAATTAATAAAGCGGCACTTGACGCAGCACTGGTTAACAGCATAACGATTAAAATAGTGTATGTATAAGCTTCCTTTGTAATGGTGTTGTTACATACAATGTGCCTCTTAATACGAATATTTTTTTTTCTATTCTATTCTATTTTATTCTATAAAACAGCAAAACTTCTGCCAAGGAACCCATACAGAATCCTTAAAAAAAATTATGGGCTCCGCATACAAAACTGACCTGATTGGCTGATCGATAGATTTGTGATTTGTATGTAAAGGCATTCCTCGATATCGAGGGAGCGTTCGATCGCACCACCTTTGAGGCAATAAAAATGCAGCTATCATCCATGGAATAGAGCCAACGCTGTGCAAATGGATAGATAGCATGCTCAGGAAGAGGATCATAATATCTTCATTAATGGGGGATGTAGTTACAGCTACCACTACGAAAGGATGCCCACAGGGTGGAGTTCTATCACCGACGCTGTGGAGCCTAGTGGTTGACTCGCTCCTGCAGGAACTGAACACAGGACCCTTCTACACGGTTGGTTATGCTGATGACCTAGCGATACTAATTAATGGCAAATTTCCAAACACAGTATCGGAAATTATGCAAATGGCCTTACTTAGAGTGGAAAAGTGGTGTAACGCCAATCACTTCTCGATTAACCCTAGTAAGACAAAGGTAGTGCATTCACAAGAAAAAAAAAAAACTGAGCAATCTGAGGAAACTTACTCTGTATGGCACAGAACTGGCCTGGTCCACGGATGTCAAATACCTAGGAATAACTCTAGACAAGACACTAACGTGGAGCCTACACATAGAAAATACGGTTGCGAAAGCAACAAAAGTCTTTAATATGCTTAGATCCGCATACGGAAAGACTTGGGGTCTCAATCCAAGAATTCTGTACTGGCTTTACACAATGATGGTGAGACCAATAATGACATACGGCAGCATTGTATGGTGGCCCAGAACGGCCCTTGGCACATGCATGAGATCATTGGAGAAATTCCAAAGACTAGCATGCATGGCTATAACTGGAGCATTCTCAACAACGCCCACGGCATCGATGGAAATGCTCCTAGATCTAAAGCCATTACACATATACATACAAATGGAAGCGGCGAAGGCCTTACATAGGCTAGCGATAATAATAATAATTTATTCATTTGTAAAGGGTAAATATACAAAAGTTTCTAAAAATAAACAAAGTACATATTGATGGATGCTAATGGACGATAAATGGAAGTTGGGACTTCGACAGCCCCAAAACAAGACACACTAATCTCAACCTGGATGAAGATGTAGAAAGGCTTATGTGCATGTGGAGCGATAAAATTCTGACCGTGAACATATTCAAAAGAAACTTCAAAACTTATGTCCCAACAAGGGAGGAATGGAGTAAAGGGCTGCAACAACAAGGACCAAATACTCTGACTTGGTACACAGACGGATCGAAAATGAAATCTGGAACCGGAGCAAGCGTTTACGCAAAGGAGTGTCATGCAAGTTACAGCTTAGGGCAATATGCTACTGTCTTTCAAGCGGAGACATACGCTATTATTGCTTGCGCACAGGAGATTATAGACAGAGGTGTCAAAGAAAAAACTATCTATATACTCAGCGACAGCCAAGCTGCATTCAAATCCCTCAACTCCCACGCAGTGGACTCCAGACTAGTACTGAACTGCGTCAAAACCCTGAATAAGGTAGGACGCGACAACAGATTGCACCTGGTCTGTGTACCAGGACACGTGGGAGTAGAGGGGAACGAGGAGGCGGATAAACTGGCAAGAATGAGATCACATGCCAGGATGCATGGACCAGAACCTGGGATCGGACTTCCCAAGAGCACGGTAACGAAGGCATTAAAGGCACAGGCGGATGCAAGACACAGAGTAACATGGCAGTCCCTGGAAGGTTTTAAACACTCTAAGATCTTCATCGGTGAAGTAACCACAGGTGCGACCAAGTACATTTGGAAGAATAGCCGGTCGCATATCAGAGCCATGACAGGGGCGTTAACAGGCCACTACGCAACAAACGCTCACCTTAAATAGATAGGTCTGACAAATGATGAGACGTGCAGAGCCTATGGTGAGGATACAGAATTAATGGAGCACCTACTGTGTCACTGCGATGTACTGGCTAACAAGCGTATTTGCCTCCTTGGCAATGCCTACCCAACGCCGGAGGAATACAGGCACCTACCCCTCAGCGGAATCACTGCGTTAATGTAACATATTTTTGACTAGGGATAGGTACGAAGGTCTTAGGGGTTGACACAAAAGATCCCTTTGGGTCGAAGTGTCGCTGTTTGGACAGCACCCACCAACAAGATAATAATAATAATGTAAAGTCTAAAAATGTTTTTACGAATTCAGTATAGGTTCTTTCTAAATCATCATAGTCATCAAAACCAATTCAAAATTGGTGGAGTAATCGCGTAACAAACACATAAAAATGTAAAGTAGAATTGAGAATCCCTCCTTTTTTTGAAGTCGGTTAAAAATGACTCGTGTGGCCACAAATAATGTCAAATTCTTATGATCATTATTAGCAGTAAAATCACAGTGGACATGGTTATATCTTCAACGTTCTACACCCAATGACTGATCGACTCAATCGTGAAAGCAGGGAGCAAAGACTAGTTGTTGATTGATGAGGCTTATCCCAACACAAACTGCGGTCTCCCCTTCCTAATAATGGAAGGATTTTGTAAGAGACCACCTTAAGGTCCATGCGTATCTAGCGGATGAAATGCTGTAGACTACATGTGTAATACATCAAATAGCCGGTATTCAGTTATCGGCATATTTTTTGTTCTTGCTAATAAATATTTTTAATAATAAATCGTTGGCTAATTATGTACGTGTAGTATGCGGTTTTCTTATTGTTTATACTTATTAAATACTTTTTTTGTATAGCCCAGTCATCGAGGAGTTTCTTTGTATGGAGACCCCAACATTAATTTCTCTATCAATAAAACTTTGCACGATTGTGAAGGATAGTGTATAGATGGAAGATGACAAAGAAGCCAAAAGATTTTGTGGCTGGAAGTATGTGTTTTATACCTAAACATGAAAATTGCATTTAAAATTCGGTGGATAATTGCTCGATCGAATATTTCTGTACTATTCGTTAGTAGTAACTTAATGGCACGCGTATATAGCAGTATCCAATACTTTTTCGAATTTTGTGACGCTTAAGTTAAGCAAAACATGACTTTTTCGATTTTACTTACGATGAATAATTTCTCGATTAAGTTTTATTTTTCAGTATAGTTTTATATCTTGCTGGACATCTTTTTGTATAAGTATCCAAAAGATTTTCCTTTAAGATCATAGCGTAATAGTTTTTATGCTATAACTAATTATGTAAAATTTCTCAGTCCATTTTTATTTATTTATATGGTACATAATAATAAATATAAACAGTATTTCATGTTATCCAATAAAATTTCGATACATTAAACTTATATGTATGAAGCGTCACACACGTACGTAAGGTCACGCGATCCGTTTGCCGGCCACTACCCATTTCCGGCCTTTTCGCACTTTCTTTTGTATAATAGTAATAGTTCTAAAAAAAATATGTTCGGATTCGTTTGATCTGCACAAAATTACGCGTAAGTAGGTATTCCACAGATAGTAAAAAAAACCTCACTAAAAGACTGTTAAATATAGATTACAAAAACATCAACATCAAATAACTTGTTAGGTACCTATAAATAATGTAAAAAAATATTATACGTATGGCGGCGTTCAGCGCCATAGTACAGTCGCCCACAGATATATCTGAACCCCCCCTCAGTACCTATAACGACGTAACAACCAAAAACGCAACACGCAAACGAGAACCTTCGGTTAAAGGAAATACATAACGATGGATGTTTTCTTGGTTATGCCATCTATTGATTAGTTTACGAAGGAACAGCTGCTACGGTGAAATAAATGCTAATTTTGTCATTCTGTGACTTTATGTTAAATGTTAATAACAGAGATTAAAACAATAAAAAAAAATTAAATATCCAAAGATTTTATTTTTATCTATTTTAGAAAATGAATACCTATATTTCTGAATAAACTCAAACTATGATTAGGTATTTTTTAATTAAGAGAACCAACATGTTACCTATATTAAGTAACAATTTATATCTCTCAAGTTATTTGTCATAGGATGATTTTATTCTCTTTACAAATAATAGTTTATTATGTTATCTGTATATATGACTATTTAACTATATAATATTTATATAACTATATAACTATTTATACTCAATATCTGTAATTAAATTTAAATTATAAAACACATTCTCTAAATCAAAATTAAGATAATTTGCTTCGAATCTTATTCTGGCTTTACGATGAGCTTCGGTTAGTTCTATTTTTTTGCCGGCTTATAATTGTGGATCCCAGCTGCATGTAAATGTCTCCTCATTCTTTCCAATGATGTATTATATGTAACGGCAGTTGAATTAGTCGTTTTCAATTCTTCTGTGTGATCTCACGGTAAAGGCCAGAAGCATCTGTATAGGTATGCCATCGCTTGCGGGCCACGGCCGGGGCGGTTACGCTTCACGTCATCAGTTCTTGATATGTCTTAATCCACAAACGAACTGTGATTTTCTGGAAAAGATATATCTATACATATTAATTCTATCAAAAGAACATGTTTCACGAAACAATTAGCTATTTTATTATAATAATATATTCTAAAACAAATATTTATAATTTCTACTTACCGCGACACCTTATCATCTGGAAATACTATAAACCACAGAAGGTTTTATTCCCAATACACTATTATTTAAGCTTTTAAAAAGTCTGTTCAATAATAACTGGAAGATATTAAACTTGAAACTCAAAACAACTCAATGAACTAGCTGTCGAGGTGAACGATAATCTTGTCACTGGCTAGAGTCTATACATTCGAGGTAGGTAGATAAATATCACACATTAGTTGTCAAACATAATTCTGGTAAATTACCCTCACTATAATCTTCAATGCATTATTATACAGTCTGCCTTGACGAAGATGTCATGACTGCGTCATAGGCATAGAAAGTATGATGAGTATGATGACAAATTTCAACATTGAACCTGGCTAGACAATAACCCATCTTGGTAAGCACCTGCTTTACAAGCCAGAGGTCGGGAATTCGAACCCTAGCATGGTAAAATATATTTTGTTCTTTATATCTATTACTGTTCATAAATCAGATTTTCTATAATTTGAAATAGAAATACAAAAAGTTCCAGCAGTGCCACAGCCGAGCAAGTAATTCGGAACAAGTTTTCGCGCAGGCACACGCAAACATCTACTAGTTAGAAATTGCGATAGAGGGCGTTTCAAAGCAAAGTGCGAATTACGTTTTAAAACTTGGGGGTTCAGATATCGTCCCTCGCACCACTAAGTCACGTATCTCAGGTTTTTGATGATTTGAGTTAGGACTGCCACTGACTTCCTTGGGTCGTTCTCTATGTTTTCCTTTAACTCACGCTTCTGTATGAATAGTGGTTCTCATGATATTGGTATTTACATAGTTAACGTATCTCATAAAAATCCAGGAAAAAATTCAACTAAGTGACGTAACTCACTTAGGGTTTTTAGTCAAAACCTGTTTTAAGACTTTGATAAAATATTATATCGTATCTCATATAGGATTTTTAGTGAAATGTTATTTACTTAGGCAATGAGATACGATACGATATTATTATACTGTTCTTTATTTTGGCGAGAGATAGACGGTTGATATGCTGTTAGGCCGCGGGTGCACTCATCTGATCCGGTCAGATCCGTCAGCCTGGCGGTCCTCTTAAAAACTGTTAGATGTACGCGGGTGCACTGGTCCGGTAAACTGTCGGACGGAAACAGTCATTCCACCGTTTTACAGCGCTGCTGCACTCATCCGATCCGGTCAGATTCGACAGCCAAGCCACGCCTACCTATCGGTTCTGTAAAAACCTGTCGGATGTACGCTGCTGCACTGGTCCGATAACTGTCAGATGAAAACATATATTCCACAGCTCCGCCCGCTCCGCATAGCAAGCGTCGTCGTCGCTTTCAATAGTGTTGTCTATTGTACGATAGAAAATGTGCTCGACTTTTACACCAACTATTATAATATTATGTAATAATTTTTACTCGTATGTTTAGTTATATTTATAGCCCATAGGCATATTGTATGAATCTATACGTAAGTATTTATTTTTCACTATCTTCCGCCCGCGTGGACTTCAGAATTGTGTCCAAAAAGAAAGAAAATATTAAGATAGTGCCATCTAGTGACGAAGTGAAAATTTTGAGTTTTTAAGCATTCCTACGGGAACTCTTAAGTTACCTACCAAATTTCATCCAAATCCGTTTCAGTAGTTTCGGCGTGAAAGCGGAACAAACAAACAAACAAACTGACAAACATACAAACAAATTGACAAACAAACAAACATCCATACTTTCGCATTTATAATATTAGTGAGATGAGATTAGTGAGACTAAAAATGCATTACGCTTAAATACTTGGGTGGTAACAGAACCTAAACAAGTAAATATTAAAAACTGAAAATCTAAATATTCTACATAAGTAGATGCTTTACACATTTTCTTAAATAGTATTTTTCACTTAGTACAAAATACTATAATATATTCATACATACATATGCATTTGCATATTCAATAACTATACATTAAACCTTAATATAGTAAGTAAAAACATGTCGATAAATTATGCACAACACTTCTTTTCGTCCGGTAAGAATGTCAGCATCGGACTGCGTCGGATGAGTGCATCATCGTTCATAGAAAATGTACAGCGACTAGTAAGAGCCGATAAAATAAGAGCCGCTTTGAAAGTCATCGGTCCTGTAAACTGTCGATGTCGGATAAGTGCAGTAGTACTCATACCAAATGTACAGCGACTGAATCAGACTGTGACGTCATCTTCTGTCAGATCTGACCAGATCGGATGAGTGCAGCAGCGCTGTTAACCACAAAGTAAGTGTCGTCGCGTCGTTGTTATTGAATAGTGTTGTGCCCAGTACATGTGTGCTTTGGGCTTTTAGCCAACACCAATTATTGAAGTTGTTGTTGTTAATACAGCGTAAAAGTATAAGTATACCTATGCTTGATTTATGATGTATTGAAACACTTGGTTACCTAGGTAGGTAACCAAGTGTTTTAAGACATCTAAAATTGTGGTTTTCTCATAGAACTTTTCATATTAAAAATATCATATCATTACATGAAACTGCATATCGTCGGTGAGCAAACAACACCGCACAAGTTGATTTTTGCGTTTCCGATGTGAGAGCCTTTGGATGCAGGTTTTAAACGCACTCCTATGTACCTATAAGATTTAGGTAAACATATCGGCCGATAAGAAGCCGTTATTAAAAAAAATAACACTACCTAAGTATTTTTTCTGTGCCACCACTAATCAAATAGTTTTTTTGGGTGACTTGTAAAGTAGGTAAAAATGACATACGCGGTGTTGTTTACTCACCGACGATATTCTAAAAGTGTATGTTAATAGGTCCAAAGATAAAAACGAACCTTTTATTTTTTATTCAAAACGCATTACATTAAAATAAGAAGAGGCTTGGGTAGCTACAGTACAGAACCTAAATATGTAAATATTATTGAAAATCAAAGTATTTTTATCTGAGTAGATGCTTTACACATTTTCCTAAATCGTATTTTTTTTCTATTAATACAAAATACCATAATAAACATACAAACATATGCATTTGAATATTCTATAAATTTATATTGATTTCTGTAGGTACCTATAAAACATTATCATATTAATATATATGTAAGTCGATAACTAAAATCTAAATGTCGATGAAATATGCATAACACTTCATCTCGTCCTGTAAGGATGTCAGTGTCAGACTGTGTCGGATGAGTGCAGCACATTCATAGAAAATGTACAGCGAATAGTGAGACCGATAAAATAAGATCCGTTTTATAAGTCCGGTAAACTGTCGGAGTCGGATGAGTACACCCGCCCTCATACAAAATGTACAGCGACTGGAACGGACTGTGACATCATCTGTCGGATCTGATCGGATTGGATGAGTGCGCCCGCGCCTTTAGGATGTTTGCGGGGGGTGAACGACGGTGGCGCAGGGAAGTTCTGGCTAATTAAACTATAGGACTTGGTGATAAGTAGTTCTTTAATGATTTGTTATATTTTATTACATATAGGTTGAAAACATATATATTATATATATTATAATATATATAGCTCTCAGAATCGCTAGACTTAAGTGGCAGTGGGCAGGGCACATAGCTCGTAGAACAGATGGCCGTTGGGGCAGTAAAGTTCTCGAATGGCGACCGCGCACCGGAAGGCGCAGTGTGGGCAGGCCCCCGACTCGGTGGACCGACGACCTGGTAAAGGTTGCAGGAAGCCGCTGGATGCGAGCCGCACAGGACCGGTCGGTGTGGAAATCCTTGGGGGAGGCCTTTGTCCAGCAGTGGACGTCTTTCGGCTGATAGATAGATAGATATATATTATGTAACAAACCTTTTATGTCGGATATTTTCCTATTTTCATAATAAAACTAGTGTAACTGTAGGATCGTAAGTGGAAAATTATTCGGATATTGAAAAACAAAGTTTTCACAAAGTCTCGTATCTGTTTTCAAAAATCAAAAAAAATATTACAAATACAATTAAGTGAGTAGGTAATATATCAAATGAAAGCAGAAACTTTACTCTATATATAGGTATATTAGATTTATTTCAGCATGTCCTTGGAATTAAAATATAATAGAAGTTTGAAATTCCCTAACTGAAAAACGGTTGTTTTGAAGAACTTGCAAAAATGAGATACGTGAGTTAGTGGTGCGAGGGACGATATATCTGTGGGCGACTGTACGAAAGCTAAAAAAATACAATAAAAAATTATAAAAAAACAAAAATAAATCATTTTAATCAGAGATGTTCATGAGATACAGCCCGCTGAGAGAATTATTAGCATCCGCATCCGCTGCATCCGCTGTATGGAGCTTTCGCATAAATTTTGACATCCGTATCTATATCATCCGCAATATTCAATGCGGATTTTCATGCGGATGCGGATCTAGGACAGCATAACTAATTATTGTAATATTTTATTTCAGGAATATAATTTTGTAAATTATTAATTGTAATTATTAATATAAATAATTAATAATAATTGTATAATTAATAACAAAAGCTCTATAAAAAAGTTTTTTTATTCATACAATTTTATAAACCAGTAATATTTTCAAGTAAGTAGCAAAGTACATTATTACACCAAAAGGCGGCAAAGTTACTTTTAATCAAATAAAATGGTCCAGGTTTTTAACTTTCAATACTTTAATAATTTAATAAAAAAACAAGGATTAGTATTATTACTTAGGGTTCCATACCCAAAGATCAACGGGACCCTATTAATAAGCCTCCGCTGTCTGTCCGTCTGTCCGTCTTTCTCTCAGCGGGCTGTATCTCATGAACCGTAAAAGGTAGATAGCTGTAATTTTCACAGTGTGTATTTCTGTTGCCACTATGACAACAAAGGCTGGAAACGCACTTGTAACTCCTCTGAGGTTGCGGGTGTCTATGGGTGGCGGTAATCGCTTACCATCAGGTGATCCATCTGCTCGTTTGTCAACTATGCCATAAAAAAAAAATTAAAACTTAAAAATGGGGCTGGTAGGGTGACACCAGAAACGTATTTTTGGTGGAATTCCAAATATTGTACGATGGTACGGAACCCATCATGCACGAGTCCGACTCGCACTTAGCCGGTTTTCATTTATTTATGCCCATACAAACCCATACAAAGGACTATGCAAAAAATTATATGGATCCAATTCGCACCCACCAACAGAAGTGGCATTAGTTTCAAAATTATTGTGACGTCCCATTAAAATAATAATAACCATTTTCAATCCAAAAACGATAGGGATTTATTAAAATATACGAGAATAGTTATTTGTTCAACTAATGAGCAAAGTTATTTTTTGCTTCGAGTGCTAGCTTTAAATCACGAGCTAGCGAGGTAGTCTAGAATTGAATCACGAGCGTAGCAAGTGATTCTTATATAGACTACTGAGCATTGTGAGTGATTTAAAGGCACGAGACATAAAAATGACCTGCTCTCATGTTAAACATACAACTTTCGACCAGCGAGTAAAGTAAAATCGTAGTTGATTAAATTCTCTCTGGAGGCAATATAGTTTTTTATTATATACTTCATTCCAATAAAAAAAAAGCAAAAGGTAAACAAACGTAGTATGCAGATGACATTGACATGTTTCAGTTCCATAGTAAGTTTACGTTTTGCTTTTTTTTGATTGGAATGAACCATAATGTTTTTAATTTAGAGGTTGCGTTCGGAAATTGCACTACTTAACTTTTTTATAAAAACCTTAGATATAAATATGATATTTTTAGGTAAACGATATTCATGTTTACTAGTAACTACATATTTATTTTAAATATTACGTCTTTAAAAATACAGTAGCACAATTTATAAACTTGAATTTCTTTAAATAACATATAACATTGTGTGCTTATCAGTTAAAACGCTCCCTACGCCAAAATAAGTTTCTGAACCAACCATCGCTCATCTTTTTTTCAGCGTCGCGCCAAAGGTGGTGTTCGGAATTCGAATCACTTTTTCTCACGCCTAAAGCAAAAACAACTTTTGCTGCGAGTTTTCAGGGACCAAAGGCACTCTTTTCGCACTAGACAGGTGGAAAACTGTTTATTAATCTGTTGATTCAAATCAGCTTGTTGCTGCGAATGTTAGTTAAAGTGTTCGAATTTCGAACACCAGCTTCTATCACTATCGTGTAAAGTTTTCTAGCTGGTAGAGGTGAAAAGTTGTATGTTGTAACAACAACTTTCTACGACTACTCATGAATCTGAACAAACCCGCAAAAAAGTTTTTGAACTCCTCATACTATTTGATCAAATGAGCCTCCAAATTAGTATTGGAAATCAAATTCGATTTGCATGAAAACCCCATATCTACGGCGGATGTCGTCATAGCAAAACACATCAGGCTGCACAGATGTATTGACTGAGATAAGTTTGTAATCTGTTGTGGGTGGGGGCGATTTTTTCGTTTGTTCCCCTAGGCTCAACTGCGAGGCTCAACTGGTTGAGCCTTACCAAAAAAAAATTCCCCACGGCACAACTGGTTGAGCCGTTCGTACATTTTTTTTCTCATAGGCTCAACTAGTTGTGCACATAAAAAAAAATATATTGACGGCTCAACTCTGGTTAGTAGTATGTAACACATGAATTACTGATGACTGAAATGAAGATGTATCAGACCTATCTTATGTGTGGTAAGTTTGTTTTTTAACTAACAAATCTTCAGGATTTTCAGCCGAAACCGAACCTTCGGCCTATGTCTCAGTTTCAGCCGTTTTCAAAGTTTTCAGTAGCAACAGTCTGGTTGCCTGTGATACTTCGTGTTCAAAAGTACCAGGAGAGCATAACCGAACAGAAGGTAGATATAGTGCCGGATTACTCTTTGAAAGCCAGTGGTCGGCAACATTTTAGCAGGCAAGGGCCACATCATAGAGATCTTAAGGCCACATAGTAATAAAATGAAATGAAGGCGGGCCGCACTTATTTCATAATATCACTATGTGGCCCTTGTTTGAATAATGTATGTCAATGTCAATTATAAATATTAAAAAATATAAATATATGTATTTATACTTCATTCCAATCAAAAAAAAGCAAAAGGTAAACAAACGTAGTATGCAGATGACATTGACATGTGTCAGTTCCATAGTAAGTTTGTTTACGTTTTGCTTTTTTAGGGTTCCGTAGCCAAATGGCAAAAAACGGAACCCTTATGGATTCGTCATGTCTGTCTGTCTGTCTGTCTGTCCGTCTGTCACAGTCACTTATTTTCCGAAACTATAAGAACTATACTGTTGAAACTTGGTAAGTAGATGTGTTTTGTGAACCGCATTAAGATTTTCACACAAAAATAGAAAAAAAACAATAAATTTTGGGGTCTCCCCATACTTAGAACTGAAACTCAAATTTTTTTTTTCATTAAACCCATACGTGTCTATGGATAGGTCTTCAAAAATGATATTGAGGTTTCTAATATCATTTTCTTCTAAACTGAATAGTTTGCGCGAGAGACACTTCCAAAGTTGTAAAATGTGTCCCCCCCCCGTAACTTCTAAAATAAGAGAATGATAAAACTAAAAAAAATATATGATGTACATTACCATGCAAACTTCCACCGAAAATTGGTTTGAACGATATCTAGTAAGTAGTTTTTTTTTAATACGTCATAAATCGTAAACCGCAATTTACCTTTCATTCAAGTTACAACGAACTACAAAAACTTTTATATTATGTTACTTGCTGCTACGGAACCCTTCATGGGCGAGTCCGACTCGCACTTGGCCGCTTTTTTTTGATTGGAATGAACCATATAATAACATTTTATTCATCATCAGTTTATTGACAGTAAAAAGTCCCAGGGTTGATTGATTTAAATAATAATTTAAATCAAGTGATTTTTTATTTAAATCAATGATTTAAATCAAAGTTGTATTTAAAAAAAAACAAAAGTTATAAAAGGAAAGAAAATACTTGTGAGAATTATAAAGTGTATTTTTTATTCAAATAAAAAAATCGATTATATTTATATAATCTAAATAAAATGAGAAAAAATATTTTATTTTGATTTAAAATAACATTTTGTTCACAAAAATCGTACGTAGGTAGCGCTGTCTTATTTACTACCCTAGCTAATGACGTCACGACCGAAACATCATGGCGGCTAGCGACAAATAACAAAAAAATTGTGATGTAACAAGAAATTTTTGATTTTCGGACTTTTCCCTTTACTTGTGCTATAAGATATTGCTTCCTGCCAAATTTCATGATTCTAGGTATACGGGAAGTACTCTTTAGGTTTTGATTCCCATGCGAGTGTCCAAATATGCGGCATAAACGGCCGTATCTCTTGATTGCGTTGGCATAGAAGTTTGATTTTTCGCTTTAAGGGATTGCTGGCCTGATTATTTGATATAAATTTCAACTTGATACGTCAACGCGTTCCTGAGAAAAAAGGAAAAAGGACTTTTTTTTAATTTAAGGCCTTAAATTAAATTAAAATATCGGTTGTGTGTGTGTGTGTGTGTGTGTCTGTTCAAAAATGGCTTACGATTTTGATGAAACCTTGTACAATACTTATAAGGTCTTCCAATATGCATTAACGACTGCCATCTAGGGATAGCAGCCAGCACCAGCAGATATTACAGATATTATTATTATGACGGTGTCTGTAGTCAGTGAACCTGTATGATCAACGCGACCACGCAAGCCCACTGAGTCACGGCCAACGTACCTTCCGAAGTACGAAAACGGTAAAAATAAATTCTTCTAACGGTCAAACTCATCCAAGTTATGACCGTGTCTATAGTCAGTTAACCTGCATTACCGACGCGACCATGCATGACCACTGAGTCACCACCAACGGCTTAACTACCTTGCGAAGCACGGAAATGGTCGCTATAAATGCTACTAACAGTCAAACCCATCCTGGTCATGAACGTGTCTATAGTCAATTAACCTGCTTGATCGATGCAACCACGCAAACACACAGAAAGTAGAGACCTTTCTTATATTTACAGCAAACACACAGTCAAGATATGACGATATTTAGATCCCTAACTTGAGAAATTATTGGTACCCCATACAAACTTTCATTCCCTATTTCACCCCCTTCAAGTTAATTTTTTGCAACGAACGTACCCTATATCCTTCTCTTATTTACCAAAATTCATCAAAATCGGTTCAGCGGTTTAGGCGTGAAAACGTAACAGTCAGACAGTTACTTTCGCATTTATAATATTAATTATAGTATATAGTAGGGATTCTTAAGCGGTTGAGCCTAAGGGAATTGGTTGTGCCGTGGGTAAAAATATTACCATACATTTGCTACACTAGAAAACCAGTTGTGCCGTGGGGAATTTTTTTTTGGTAAGGCTCAACCAGTTGAGCCTCGCAGTTGAGCCTCGCAGTTGAGCCTCGGGTAATAAACGGATTTTTTTGTGTAGTCCTTTTCTCTTTTTGTGTAGTATTAAGATTCGCATCCCCGGATGAGCCTTTAAATATCCGCATCCGCAGATTTCAAAGAATCTGCATCCCCAACCTCCCTGATTTTAATGTGTCGATTAATTTTCGTACATATACAGTATATTCCGAATGGCCCATTTCTACCCTAAAACAACCCCCTTTATGGGGTCCTTCCATCATCCTCCCCCTCCCTGGGACGACTATTACGCGGATATCACACTGAGGCGGAAATCGGACGGGAGCGCGAAGCGACGAAATTCGTATGCGGCAGCATTCCGCTCCACCGGACGGTTTCCGTCCGAAGCTGCGGTGCACGACGAAGGCACGGTTTCCGCCCCACCGGACGGTTTTCGTCCGAATTCCGTCGTAGACAAAAATCCGGACGGTACTGCGGTGCAGTGGTATACCTGTGAATCGCACCGCGTCTCCGTCCGGGAGCGCGGATCCGTGTCGTCGAATCGCGCCTCCGGACGGAGAAGCGGTGAAGTGTGTGATACCCCGCGGTTTTTGTATACAAATCAACATTTTACAGTACAAAGTTTAAATCTGCTCCACCGCAATTCGTCACGGTGAGCGGAGCAGTGTGTTTTCCGGGTTAGATTTGTGGCGACATCTATCGCACCGCCACGAACTAAACCTAGATCGCGCTATTGAAAGTTTCTACAGATTAACTATACAACTTCCAACCATCATTGGTTGGAACACGGCCGGTCCCCAGGCATACCACCTTGCCTGGCGGAGGTACCTCCCTTTGCCTCCGAAGAGTGGTAACACACAGTTCCTATAGTGGTGACCCCAGACGCTAAACATCCTGGCGCAACCTTAGACATCACACTCCTCAACAACCCTCCAGTTGGTAATGCAAGCCGCAGCAGCACAGCAGTCCAGCTAATCCTAGAACGCGATATTGAAAGTTTCTTCGCACTACGGATATATACGAGTTCCAACCATCAACGGTTGGACCACGGCCGGTCCCCAGGCATACCACCTCGCCTGGCGAAGGTACCTCACTTCCCGCTGAAGAGCTGTCGCCACAGTTCCTATTAAATTAATTATTAATTAATTATTTAATTCGATTTTTTTAATTTTTATGCACTTCTGCACTAAAAACGTCAAAGTCAAACTCAAAGTCAAAATATTTTTTATTTAAGTAGATGCTGTACGCATACTTTAAAATCGTCTTTTTTTTCTACCTAGTACAAAGTTCGTATCACGCGGAACTTGTACACTCAACGTTTCGGGAAGTGTTAGCGGAGCGAGAAGAAACATCGAACCCAAAAGAAACTCGCCCCAACACATTTTTTGATATAAATACTTAATACCTATCTATAACAATTGATGTCATTACTAAAGCTGAGCTGGAAGATCTATACATGTCCATACATCATTGTCATTAACATAGTCTTGGGTTTTCAACGGACTTCAAAAAAAGGAGGAGGTTCTCAATTCGTCGGAATCTTTTTTTTTTTTTTTTTTTTTTTATGTATGTTCACCGATTACTCGAAGACGCCTGAACCGATTTAGAAAATTCTTTTTGAAATACTTCACAGGTGGTCTCATATAAATTTTATCGAAATCGATTTAGCGGTTTTTGAGAAAATCAACAAAACATAGCAAAATTGGAGTTGTTGCGATTGAAGTCGGTTGTTTTTAACGTATTCAGCGTGGTCATAATATCCTCTTGAACACAGGCGTTTCTTTACATAAGTCTTAAACTTGTTTTCGGATAAACTAATTACATTTTCAAGTATTTTGTTGTAGAATTTTATACACTGCCCCATGAACGACTTCTTCACCTTACTCAGTCTCGAATAAGAAACTTCGATATTATTTCTATTTCTAAGATTAAAATTATGCCTGTCACTGTTTTTTGGAAATAAATCTAATTTTTTACGAACATACATGATGTTTTCATATATGAATTGACTGGCAACAGTTAAAATATTTATTTCTTTAAACTTGTTCCTCAATGACTCTCAGGATCGCATCTGATAGATAGCGCGAATGGCTCTTTTTTGCAGTATGAAAATAGTTTCCATGTCAGCCGCATGTCTCCAAATTAAGATGCCGTAAGACATTATACTATGAAAATAGCTAAAATACACTAGTCTTGCAGTATCTACATCTGTTAGTTGCCTTATTTTCTTAACGGCGTAGGCAGCTGAACTAAGCTTTCCTGCTAAGGTTTCTATATGTGGTCCCCATTGTTAGGAAGCATCTAAAGTAATACCAAGAAAAACAGTGCTATTTACGAACTCTAAAGTATTACTATCTAATATTACATTATCGTGAGTTTGCTTGACATTTGGTAATCTGAATTTTATTACTTTTGTCTTTGTGGCATTTAATAGCAAGTTATTAACAGTAAACCATTTATGTATCTCTGAAAGTGTGTTGTTTACTTCGTCATTTTGCTGTCTTTCCTGTCTACCTTAAAAATAAGAGATGTGTCATCTGCAAACAACACAATATTTGAGAGACGTTGCACCATAAATGGTAAGTCATTTATATAAACAAGGAAGAGAAAGGGGTCTAAAATAGATCCCTGGGGAACGCCTATTTTTACTGTAGAGCCGAGAGAATTTGTGCCATTTACTTGTACTGTTTGTAACCTATTGTCAAGGTAAGAATTGAGAAGGCTGAGAGCCCTATCTTCCACACCATAATGCTTTAGTTTAAGAAGTAAAGTTTGATGTTCCACACAATCAAATGCTTTAGATAAATCACAAAACACTCCTATTGCATCTTGTGATTTCTCAAAAGCATCATAGATGTTTCGTATAAGTGCTACTCCTGCATCGGTAGTTGATCGACCTTTCGTGAAGCCAAATTGTTGGTTATGCAGAAGTTTGATTAAAGTGAAGTGTTGTAGCATTTGGTTGAGCATAATTTTTTCAAAGACTTTACTAAGGACGGGTAATACAAAAACAGGTCTGTAATTTCCCGCATCAGTTTTGGAACCTGATTTATAAAGAAGTATAAAAAATTATAATATGGCCAGTGCATTCAATCGAAAGACTGCGATTCGCGGTGGCTCCGCTATATTACTTAAAAATACTATAGTAAAAACTACACTTCATGAGATCTGGAAAGTCACTACTTTCTATACTAATATTGAAAAGGTATGCTAAATGTGGTGCTAATACGTCATTTACATTACTAATTAATTTAACTGATAAACCCCACAAGTCCTCAGTTTGTTTCACTTTAAGCGACTTAAAAGTTTTAATAACAGTTTCAGGTCCAATTTCTCTAAAATAGAATATTTCATCACAAAAAATTACATTTTCTTCTAATATTTTTTTAGCATATGTGGGTGATGAGCCCAGGGCCTCAGTTAGCTTAAGTGGAATGTTTGTGAAAAACGTTTCGAATTCCGTAGCTATTTCTGCGTTAGATGTTATTTTGCCTTTATCTGTTTGTAAAACAAAATCTTTATCGTGTTTCTTGACTTTACCGGTTTCTTTATTTATTATATTCCAAACCGTCTTAATTTTATTATCTTTCTGGCTAAGAAATTAGATTTGGCTGCGCAGCATACATTTCTGAATATTTTTGAATAACGTTTTACATAATTTCTGAAATTGTCATCAAATATATAACTTTTTTTCTCATAAAGATCAAATAAGGTTTGACGGCTTTTATAAATTCCTACAGTAGCCCATTCACAAAACTTAAATTTAGTATCAATATTTATAGATTTAGTTTTAAAAATTTCCTGAAATTCTCGCTCAATTACTGTAAACAAATCATTGTACATATTGTTGGCTTCTTGTTCATTATCAAAATTTGGTATGGGCAGCTTGTCATTTAACGCTTTTTTATACTTTTCTATTCTTTTAACAGTGACAGGCCTCGAATGTATTTTAATTTGTTTTATAATTGACCTGAAAGGAAAGCTAGCCATTAGCAGAGACAGTTCTCCTTTTCTCTGCCATTAGTCCGCTATGATCAGACCTCAAGAAGTTAATTACTTTTTTCTCTACATGGCTACAGTTACAGAAAATATTATCGATACATGTGGCAGAAGTCTCTGTTTTTCTAGTTGGTTCTAAGAATAAATAATCCAAATCAAACGACTTAAAAAGACAAATAATTCTTGTTGTTAGGGACTTCTTTTCTAATAATTCAACGTTATAGTCGCCGCATACGATGACAGATTTTTTACTTTTACTTACTAAATTTAAAGCATCCTCCATTACTGATTCGAAACGAGCAAAGTTATCGTCACATGGGGGCCTATATACACAGATAATGATGTGGTTCTCCAGCTCCACACAAGATAGCTCCACAGTTCTTTCAATCGGAAGACTTACGACGTCTTTCCGTACCTTAGTCTTTAGGTTATTTTTAAGTAATATAGCGGAGCCACCGCGAATCGCAGTCTTTCGATTGAATGCACTGGCCATATTATAATTTTCAAAATTAAAAAGCATTTCATGTTCCTTGAGCCAGTGCTCTGTAATACATAAAATATCTATATTAATTTTTTCCAAAAATAATTCTATTTCGAATTCTTTGCCGAGAAAGCCTTGTATATTTTGGTGTACTAATTTCAAAGAGTTGAGCTTCCTCGTTGTCTCTGAACCTAGTTTAAATCTGGAGTTCGAGACCCGCTACAAGTGCCAGCACCGCAGGGTGCACTGTCTAGTGCAATTATAGGCTGCGCCATACCTACGGTGCCGACACCGGCGACGGGCTCCTTCGTCGTTACGCAGGTAATTACCGACTGAATACAGTCGGTACGATGTAAAATACTGTAAGCTAACGAATTAGCTAGTCTTTTTTTCTGTACAAATGGTAGATACATTGTATCATTGGTCAATTTAAACTTATTTATAAAACTATTGGTGTCAAAAAACAAAACAAAACAAAACAAAACACAAAACACTTCTAGGACACTCAATTTCTAGGGTTCCCTAGTCGACAAGGATATAGTTTCGCCATGTTCGTCTTTCTGTCTGTCTATCAGTTTGTCCACGGCTTAGCTCAGAGACTATTAGTAATAGAGAGCAGTAATTTGGCACGGATATGTATATTAATCACGCCGACAAAGTCGTAAAATAAAATCTCAGAGACTATTAGTAATAGAGAGCAGTAATTTGGCACGGATATGTATATTAATCACGCCGACAAAGTCGTAAAATAAAATCTTTCAGGGTACCTCCCCTACACGTGAAGTGGGGATGAAATTTTTTTTCTCGACTATCTCATGGTGTGGGGAGTTTGTTTGTTCGTAATCTCTTTATTGTACAAAACATTAATTAGTAAGGGAGTCGTTGGGTAGGTTTTTTAAAATATAGTAGGTTTGCGAAAAGCATTTTTCAATTTAGGGATCCGTTTTCGAAATATTAAGCTTTAACATGCAATTTTTTTGTTAAAGTCATGTCCCCCATCTTTCTTCCAGCTAAACGGTTGTTACTAGAAATGAAAAAAAAAAACACGGCAGTTGTTTCTAAAAATGTTAAAAAATTCACGGCATAACGAAGTTAAAAGGAAAACTATCACAGCTAAGGGCGCTTTTATTGTCATGCGGATTTCTGCCCGCATGCGTGCGGTGTTTCCAAAGCGACCCGCGTGCGTGTTCCACGGATGAAAATAAAAAGACCCTAAAAACATGTAATGAAACGATACGTTGCGGGCGGCACACATGCGGGCACGACCCACATGCGGCCAGAAAGCCACATGACAATAAAAGCGCCTATTGGCGACGGACTCCTGGACGGCTGGGAATAAGGCCTTCAAAACCGGCCGTTTAAAAAGAACATCTCGTATCTCGGACCTCACCAGCAAGCTCATGGAGGAAAGACGAAGCCTGATTCTGAAATCCTCTGAAGATGCTTGTCAGTATCGGCGACTAAACAGACAGATCTCCAAGTCCTTGACCCGTGATATACGCCAATTTAATACCAACCGTATTAAAGAGGCTATCGAGCGCAATAAAGGGTCAAAAGTATTCGCAAGAGATCTGTCTGCTGGTCAAAGCCAACTGACAAAGCTGAAGACCGAGGATGGCAGAGTCGTGTCGTCCAAGCCCGAGCTGTTGGAAGAGGTTGAGAAATTCTACGGACAATTATACATGACTACACGCGTACCTGTCAGCAATCTGGCTGAAGACCCGAGAGCCAGATTGTCCCGACACTATACCGAAGATATCCCAGACGTCAGCCTGTGCGAGATTAGAATGGCTCTCAAACAGCTTAAGAACAACAAGGCACCGGGTGATGATGGAATTACGGCTGAGCTTCTGAAAGCAGGTGGAGAACCTGTACTTATAGCTCTTCAGAAGCTATTTAATTCCGTCATGCTCGAGGGACGAACGCCTACAGCATGGCACAGGAGTGTGGTGGTGCTCTTCTTCAAGAAGGGTGATAAGTCTCTGCTGAAGAATTACAGACCCATCTCACTCCTGAGCCATGTCTACAAGCTGTTTTCGAGAGTCATTACGAATCGTCTCGCACGCAGGTTTGACGACTTCCAGCCTCCCGAACAAGCCGGTTTCCGAAAAGGCTTCAGTACCATAGACCACATACATACGCTGCGGCAGATTATACAGAAGACCGAAGAGTATAATCGGCCACTATGCTTGGCGTTTGTGGACTATGAGAAAGCCTTTGATTCGATCGAGACCTGGGCTGTGTTGCAGTCTCTCCAACGGTGCCAAATTGATTATCGATACATCGAAGTGTTGAAGTGCTTGTATGAAAACGCCACCATGTCGGTCCACCTCCAGGATCAGAATTCGAAACCTATCCGGCTGCAGCGTGGGGTGAGACAGGGAGACGTTATATCTCCGAAACTGTTCACCGCTGCACTGGAAGACGTTTTCAAGCTTCTGGACTGGAGAGGACTCGGCATTAACATCAATGGCGAGTACATCACTCACCTTCGATTTGCTGACGATATCGTGATCATGGCTGAGACCTTGGAAGACCTAGGCGCAATGCTCGAAGGACTTAGTAGAGTCTCCCAACAAGTGGGTCTTAAAATGAACATGGATAAGACGAAAATCATGTCAAACGTCCGTGTTACACCCACTCCTCTGAAGGTTGGAGACTCTACACTCGAAGTTGTTGACGAATATGTATACCTGGGACAAACAGTCCAGTTAGGTAGGTCCAACTTCGAGAAAGAGATCAATCGTCGAATCCAACTCGGCTGGGCAGCGTTCGGGAAGCTTCGCAATATCTTTACGTCCAAAATACCGCAGTCCCTCAAGACTAAAGTCTTTGACCAGTGTGTGTTGCCAGTGATGACATATGGATCCGAGACATGGTCGCTTACTATGGGCCTTATAAGAAGGCTCAAAGTCACCCAAAGGGCGATGGAGCGTGCTATGCTTGGTGTTTCCCTACGTGATCGAATCAGAAATGAGGAGATACGTAGGAGAACTAAAGTTACCGACATAGCTCTCAGAATCGCTAGACTTAAGTGGCAGTGGGCAGGGCACATAGCTCGTAGAACAGATGGCCGTTGGGGCAGTAAAGTTCTCGAATGGCGACCGCGCACCGGAAGGCGCAGTGTGGGCAGGCCCCCGACTCGGTGGACCGACGACCTGGTAAAGGTTGCAGGAAGCCGCTGGATGCGAGCCGCACAGGACCGGTCGGTGTGGAAATCCTTGGGGGAGGCCTTTGTCCAGCAGTGGACGTCTTTCGGCTGATAGATAGATTGGCGACGGACTCCACATAGCTTTAACCGTAATATACTTACCTATAAGTAGAACATAAGTAGCTATAACCATTATGTAAACGCAAAGCTGCGACGAAAGCGATTTGTCCCGCAAATTATTAAAGCGTCTCGGCCCGCTGCACTCAGTCTGAGCTAAACCAACAACGGCTACGCACCAGATATTACTTATGGGTCCTGTCTTGTATAATGTTCTTCAGTTACTACAAAGGAAAATTTGTTATGTTCTTTGCTACTCAAAAGTGCGACTTTGTGAGTTTTTCTTCCTATAATTGAACTTGAACTGAAGAACGTTACACATAAAAGGAGCTTTGATTTAAGGAAAGAAAGAATATATGAATTTTTTGCAGGGCTTCATAAACAATATGGACATTAGGATATTAGTCAGTCCATGTTGTATGAATGGTGCAAATTGTTTATAGAAGGTCGCGAAGTGTTGAAAATGATACGCTCGCTCGTCGGCCAAGAACTTCAGTCAATGAAGACAAGTTGAAGCCAAATTGAAGAATAAAACTGTTTAAGAAATAGCAGAAAGAAAAGCAGAAAAGTGTTGGTACCGGCTTCAGTCTTTAAGCATATGGCTTAAAAGCAGCTGCAGTAACTTCTGATACTGGGGTCGGCTACTAGTCCTACAACTCCACCAATCTGGACTTGCCTACCTCCATTTGGAGTATGTCTTAATCTTCCCGAGATATGAAAAGAGATCCGTGCCCCTGCAGTGGGGATGATATGAGTTGTACACACGTACACACAAGCAAACCAGAACCAAGCACATGCTCACAGACACATACATTGAGCCATCGTATACACTTCTTGTGAAATGTTACTTCTGCGCTTCAATGTGTAACTGGCGCATACTCATGCACCCACAGAAAGCCAATCAATCAATCGCAGATAACTGACTGACCTAAGATGCTGTTTTACGTCAAAGATCGAGCAAAGACGAACTATAGAAGTATTTCACTTCAGATCTTTATATACAAGCTGTTTTCGGGAGTCATTACGAATGGTCACGCACGCAGGTTTGACGACTTCTAGCTTTCTGAATACGCCTGATTTCGAAAAGTTATCCGTACCATAGAACACATACATATGCTGCGGTGCGGAAGACAAAACAGGAAATCGTAGAATATAATCAGCCATTATATTCAGCGTTTGTGGACTATGAGAAAACTTTTGATTGGATCGAGTCCTGGCTAAAGCGCTTGAACGGGAACGCCGCAATGTTAGTCCGTTATCAAAACAAAAATTTGAAATCTGTCCCGCTGCAGAAACAGGGAGACGTTATATCTAACGGCCTGTTCACTGTTGTTATGGAAGAAGTCCTGCCTGTGATTGAAAGAGCTCGGCACCAACATTAACAGTGAGTACATCACCCACATTTGATCGTTAACGATAATTACTATGATTTTGCCTGAGACTTTGGAAGTCCTAGGTATAGATATCAATGGATTCAATAGACCATCTCAACAACTCGGTCTTAAAATGAACATAAGACAAAAATGATGTCAAAAGTCCATATCCTGAAAACCCATGGCTCTGAAGTTTGGAGACTATACTCGAAGTTATTGACTAATACAGGGTGACTTTAAATAGTTCTTGATACCAAAGGGTGTGCATGTGCTCATGATAACAAACAAATTTCCCTCAGGAACCCATAGTCAAATCGCAAAAAAATTTGACTCTTCATACTTATTTGGCCGGTAAGTTGGTCAATTTGTATGGAGAGTCCACATTTTTTTTTACGATTTGACTATGAGTTCCTTAGAGAAAGTTGTTTGTTATCATTAGCATATGCACAGTCTTTTATATCAAGAACTAATTAAAGTCACCCTATATATTATGTACCTTGCACAAAAAGTCCAGCTAGGTACGTCTAACTTCAAGAAAGATACCTCTCAAGTGTCTCAAGACTAAAGTCTTTAATCAGTTTGTGTTGCTAGTAATAACTATATGGAACTAACAATAAGACATGTTCGCTTCATATGAGCCTCATAAGAAGACTCAAGGTCACCCAAAGCGCTATGAAGTATGCTTGGAGTTTCCTTACGTGATCAAATCAGAACTGAGGAGGTGCGTAGTGAGAATATAAAGTAACGCACATAGCTCAAAGAATCGCTTAACGAAAGTGGCAATGGGCGGAGCACATAGCTTATAGAATTGGTGACGGTCGTGGGAAGCCATTAGAGACGGGCAACGCAAGACCAGTTGTGAAAACCCTAAAGGGAAGCCTATCAATAACCTTGAAAAATTATTATTACTAAGAAGCTTCATAATGCCTAATACCTAATAGTTTTAATTTCAAAGTTAAAAAATAGAATAAGGGAACTACATGCCTCAGTAAGCAAATCAGTAACGGTTTTTGATAATAATCAATTTCGTCCCCAGTGTTAGCGCAGATACTTTTTCTGTATGGGGATGGTTAGGCCATCCTCATGGACCTCCGATGTGGTATAACAAGTTAACAACTGCCTTTCAAAGCACGGAAACAGTCGAGATAAATGCCACTTACAGTCAAACCCATCTAGGTAATGACCGTACGTGTAATCAGTTAACCAACATGATCTGATGACCATGACCACTGCACAGTTAACAGCGTGTTTTGGCTGTAACGATGAGCATAATCATGATTTTTCCTCGATAAGTGGGTATATTGTATGTTATATTTTCATAAGTTACAATAATACTTACAATTAATTGATGTAATTTTATTGCTCTTTTCTCTTTTTTTTACTATGTTATGTTATTTTAATCAACTGTATTTGTTGCTTCCATATATGTTTGTATTTGCTGAATAAACATATTTCTTTTCTATTCTATATCAAGTACAAACTTTTTCGTTAGGTTATGCCTAATAACTTTTCTTCTGCACGAGATCCAGGTGAGCTATCATACAAAAAATGTTTGTACTTTGTGTGACCTATCTTAAGATATAGGTCACAATGCGTTACAAGTATTACAACATATGGGCCAAAATCGCCCATTCTCCTTTCAAACATTTTCAGAACAAAATGCCGTTTTTGACATTTGATAAAAAAGTTACTGAAAATGACAGTCTTCGGTCACGAGCATACCTACATAGCCTAATATCCGTACTCTCAGACGAGGTAACAATAGTAAAATTTGATTTTTTACTTTACAGTACATAATACGCAAAAAATTCAATAGTATTAGTCAAGGAAAAATCTAAACTCTGTATCCTTTACAGTAAAAAGAATATCGGCACCCTTCCTTAGACTCCCCAAGCAGAGTACATCGTTTTTTTTTTCAAATTAATGTAGATGTATGTATCGCTTCATTGTTTGACCTTGAGCGGATGCAGTACGCGCCACGCGCATCGCGTCTACGTCCGCCGCCGCCCCGTAAGCCGTGAATGTGTAATAAACGTATTATGTAAAGAAATTCTAAAACTACTATTTGCCGAAATTTCATTGGATAGTTTTAAAAAGCTGGTTACTTCTGTAAATTGTGACTTCTAAAGGAATAAAATTGGACTGAGAAATTATGAGCCGTGAGCATTTATACGGAAACTATAACATTATGTTCCTATAGGAAAATGTTTTGGATACTTACACATAGAAAAGTCTAATAAGGTATAAAACCATAGTAAAAAATAAAATTTAATCGAGAAATTATACCTTGGTAATTATAGCAAAATAACATATTTTGTTAAATATCGAAGTTAAAAAGTTCGAAAAAGTTTTGGACAGTTTTACATACATATAATAACAACCTAACACTAACATATCGCGTTGCAATAATGGATTGAGAAATTGTTCGGTAAGAGTTATTAGCAATATTCATGTTTAGGTATAAAATACCTACTTCCAAAACTTAAATCTCCGGGATACCTTGTCACACCTCATCTATGGAACCTACTTAATCATACTGCAAAGTTTTACGGACAGAGGAGTTAATGCATACCTCAACCTCCTCGATGACTGGACTAGTAGATCAAGACGTGTCGTCGTCGTGGAGACCTAACTTTATATGAACTAACTGTTTTACTTGTTAAATTTAGGATGGTATTTAATCGCGCATCAGAAAAATACTAGTTGCAAATCAAATTAACTGAATTGCAAATCTAACCTAACCTAGAGAAGCGGTCGTGGCTTAGTGCCGATTACGCAGGTTAACTGACTACAGACACGGTCATAACCTAGATAAGGTATGACGGTTCTGTTAGTGGCATCTTAACTCGACCGTTTCCGTACTTTGCAAGGCACGTTCAGTCGTTGATGCCGGCTGCAATCACTAGATGGCAGTCGTTAAGCCATGTCAGAGGCCTGATAGGCGGCTTGAAAACTTTTGGCACTGGGGTTGGCCACTAGCCCCACAAGCTCCACCAATCCGGACTTGGCTCCCGTGTGTGGAATATGGCCTAACCTTCCCAAGGTATGGGAAGAGACCCGTGCCCCTGCATTGGGAACGATATCGGTTGTAAAAAATAAATGTAGATTTTTTTTGCTGTGCGATTCAGTATTTTTTGATGGGCGATTAAATATTTCCCGGTATTTAAAACAGAAAATCAAGTGAAGTTAGAGGAAGAAAGGGATGGACTTCAATTAGTTCTTTCCTGAGGATATAATGCTAGATGTGCACTGACCTTAGCCTTACGTTTTCGTGAAAATTGTTTGTCAAAGTCGCCAAAGGAAAACTTTAATAAAGGTCTGTTTAGATTGGTTTCCTTCAATAAAAAAAGAGAATTGCTTTTGAAATTGATTCTTCTGTAAACTACCAACCTGTTTGTCAATAATTTGCCCAATTTTAAGGTAACTATATAAGATTTGCTTTTAAATAGTTATTAATAAATGATTTCATTTCATTACAAGCCGACAATATTTATTTTTATATTTTTTGCAGCCTAGTATACTACGAGTATATAACGATTAATTGTGATAATAATTTATTGATACTTGGTTAATAATACCAGAAATTCGTTGAAAAATAGTTACTAAGTTTAAAAGGCCGGCAACGCACTTGTGAACCGTCTGCTCGTTTGTCACCTATCACATTTAAAAAAACTGTTTTGCCATTTTTGTATGGAGAGTCCAAATGTTTTTTTGCGATTTGAGCAAAGTCGTAAAACAAAAATTGTTCAGTACGATGAGTAGAATCCCCAGTTAACAGATCCTACATCAATTTTATTACACCCTGTATATTTTTAAAAGATACTAAACACCTATATACAATACAGAGAAAATAAATCTGCTCATCCCATAAAATTTGTTCTGAGCGGGAATCGAATCCACGCCCTCGGCGAACAAGTCAAGATAGTCACCACTCCGCCATCGACTCAAACGTTTTGGCTTACATGTTGCCTTCACAATAATTTTAAAGTAAGATAGGTACTAAAGAATCTCACAAAACATTTCAAATAATAACAAAACAATGTTTTCCTCAAATAAATACTTTGGTACAAAAGTCTTTTTTATCGCCGGATTGGATAAAGTCCTTATCTGTCTAATGCTGGTAAAATCGCCAAGTATTGTTACCCCAGAGGAACAAAGAAGTATATTTTCGTATAAAAAGATTTCCTCTTTATCAACAACATTGGAGTAATAGGTCAAAGATAATTTATATTTATAATAAAAGTCGTGTTAATATTTTTATCGTTTATTAGAATTTTGTAAATGTTTTTTTGTTTTGTTTTTATTGATAAAAATATAATACTATAATGCTATTATGACGTCGCGTAATTTCATCAGCTAATTTTGTATGGTACTTTTTTATGATCGTGTTTAAGCTCAGGAGAGGTCTTCTTAGATTTTGGCTATACAATGGTGTCGATTCGGTTTTCACGAATAAACTTAATTGACAGAACTAAATTTAAGTGTTTTTTTCCTTTTTCTCTTTGTATCGAAAAGACAAGGATAGGATGCTTAAATTAAGTTTAGCCATGTCAAATAAGTTTAATCGTAAACACCGAATCGACACTATTATGTAATTAAATCTAGTTTTTTGTCATCTTTTTGTTCTGTTGCATAGACGCTTGATAAAGTAGTGCAGGATTTCGTTGGCTTAGTATTATTAATACCTACCCTGAAACTTAATCGACTAAATGGTTATTTCGTTGTTTATGACTAACTTTTATGAATAGAGTAACCGCTTTAACAGCTTTAAAGTAAACTAAAGTTACAATATTATTGAATGATAAAACTACACTTATCCATTGCGTTACAATATTATTGAATGATAAAACTACACTTATCCATTACGTTACAATATTATTGAATGATAAAACTTACAAACACCTGCAAAAATCATTGCGGACTTTTTACAGTCGTATAAAATAAGGAAACTCAGAATTTAGGCTCCCTCCCTTCTGTTTCCCACCCGTCGAGTTAAGCAATGCGTAACGGAAATTGTGCAGATCAGAGATGGCACAACGAAAAAAAAACCTTTATCGGAAATTAAAAACGTATTCGCGTTTTTTTGAATTCACAACTTTTTAACCGGCTTCAAAAAGTACGGTTATTTACTGCTGGTAATCGATGTCGAGTGTTTGATTGCTTACCTGGTGAATTGGATATTAGTGTTCCAACGCTGGTTTATTACCTGGTACACAGTCATTAGCGATCACGTTTACACAAACATTGCATCTATACATCTATACATAGTGTCAACAATAGCGCAGTTTCTATTGATTTTCAAATGAAATATAGGTATTTATTCCAGGTAGGTAGTAGTGTGTATGTTACTGTAAAAGCTCGAACTACGGTAAATTCCCAGATTTACTAACTCTTAATGGTAAAAGTACAACCTAACCTAACCTAAAACGTTGGAAAATCCTAAGATTTACTAGTAAAACCCAAAAGTTACCTATATACGGGTCTTTACAGTAAGATACACATTACGTAAAGTCACAGTTTAATACAGTATAGAGATAGAATAGGTACTTACTACATACAGTAAACAGATGTCGTGGCCAAATCGTAAAATTGGCTACATCATGTAATGACTGGGCTGTGGCCATATCGTTGAAGTGCTTCGAAATAAATATCTTATTTAGAATAGGCTAGGCGCTGATATCGCTTGAATCATACTAACTATCAAAACGTATAGAAAAAAATATTTACGTGAACTAAACATAAGATTATTAAAAAATGCCGCGTTTTGTGGCGATTGGTTGCAATAATAATGGAAATTATTAATTTCCTAAAGATTTTCAGATGAAGAAGATGTGAAAAAGGTTACGTTTTCAATTATGTACTTTTCAACTTCGCCTTTAATTGAGGAACAGTCCAAGTCGCATACATTTTCCATTTAACAATTTTACAGAATAAAACCTAATTTATAACACCTCGTTATAAATTAGGGTTCAAAAAATATAACTGTCTTTGGTTAATAAACTGTGCTTTGGTTTGCCAACCCCTTGGCAAATGGTCACACATCGGTCACACAGGGAGGGTGAGGGGAGCCTTCAGAGAGCCGCAGGGAGTGTCCATACTGTGTAATGTCCTTATACTGTGGTGTAAATAGTAATGCCCCTACACGTGACCGCAGGTGATACTAAGTGCAACACCAGGCAACCGCGCCATCTATAACTTGGGTATAGACAGTTAAATATGCCACACGTCAAAAAAAAAAAATATTTCAATGGAAAAGCTTATTACGTGTAATAGATCTTCTTTTAATTAATTAACGAAGAATTAAAGAATTAACGAGAGAAAAATAATAAAGTATATTTAAGTAATTATTATTATCTTAAAATATAACTAGGAAGGTAGCGTTTCTCTATGTTTCTGTTGTATACAGGGTGCCCGGTAGTATAAAAGCGAATTTCTCAACTGGATATTCTACTTTTGAAACTAAACAACTAATTTTGCTGATTCATCGCAAAAATAATATAGGACATATAAACTTCGCTTAGAAGCTGAACCATTTGTATGAAAAGTCAAAAAATACGATAATTCGTGATTAAAGCAAAGTTGTAGAACTGTGAGGTTTGCAAGCATGAACTAATGTTCCCATAGATAATAAAGATTCTGTAGTCTTAGAATCTTCCTGTATACAGTCTGTCTACGATCTTTTGGCAGGTGGTGAAAGGCCGGAACTAACGCCGCCATCTTGAAAAATGACACAATTTATATGAAAGAAATGTCAGATTTGCGATTAAAGCGCCGCCATGTCAATGTCATCGATCTGCCTAAAGTAGACATAGGTACTGTACGTATACGGATGAGGTACGTACCTATAAGATTAGAAGAATAATGTGGCTTAGTGTGCCTTCGTAAAGAAAAGAAAAAATTGCGCGCAAAAAGTTTTTATATCTATTTTATTGCGCCACGCTTCGCCGTAACGTCTACGTAAAAAGTGTATGCGTAAACATATACAATCTATTTGTTTTTAACATTAATATTTCGTTCCCTCAGAGTAAAACAGCATTTATTATTTGTGTATGTACGTGGCTATGTTCTTTTGTAGTACTACATATTATTAGAACTGTACCTATAGAATTATGTGGAAAAGTCATGTCAAATTCAAATGAATGCTTATAACCCTAAACAATTTACCTCAAAAATCTTAGATGGCTCAGTTATATAATTATGGAATGAAAGTCAAAAAACAAAAAATCTTTTTTTTTGGACAGGAAAGTAAATCAATCCATACAAATATGCCATCATATCACAACCCCGAATCAATGTGTTAATATACACAGTACACAGTTAATACACAGTATGTAGGAGCTAACCGAGTGTGCATTTGATAAAAACACGCAATCCCCCTCACCACGGACACAGAGCAGAACGGTAAAGAGAGCACACTTGTATGCTGGACCTAAAATTATAGCTTAAAAACTACAAATACGTAGAACTATATCGAGTTCATTTGTTTAGGTACTTAAAAAAACGTAAACAATCTTGATATGTCTTTTTATTCATATGTGCATGTTTAAATTCTGATATTTCTTGCAAACGTAGGTACCAAGTTTCTTTTGCATTTCTATAAAACACGTAATATATATAATACTCGTTTGAGAATTTTAAAAAGCAGGTATCAATAAAAATACATATCAAGATTGTTTACGTTAAACACATGAAGTTAGTTGGAGTAGTGGGAATTCCGTATTTTTTATGATGCTCCAAAAAAACTGCGCTGCACGAAGGCACGGTTATCTTTACATATTTCGGGAAGGGTAAGCCATCCATATACGGGGCCAAGATCAAATTGATGGTTGCACTACATACACAAAATTTAATTTTCGTCTGAATCGACTTTATTCTTAATTATTTTTTACATTAAATTTGTAAAAAAATACAATTTGGCTATTAAGCCAAGTATTAACATAATGTAACAAAAATGTGTGGCAATACTTTAAGATAGGTTTCAACTCGTGAAACTAATCAATAACATCTAACTAATAAACATAAGGTCTATTGTAAAAAAAAACTCGACATCTAATACATACAGTTACTTACATAAAATTTGAGTTAATCTACTAATCAATTAAAAAAATATATATTTTTTACTAAACTCAGCAAAGTCTTATAACAATTGTTGATCAGTTTCATGAGTAGAAAGCCATGTTAAAGAATTGAAATATCTTTTTGTAACATTCTATACCTATACTATGCCTAATAAAATCTACCTTTGCGTGCGTTAGTTTCTAGAATGATACGTCATTTGCCATGACTCATGCTGTCTCGCTTTCGCTTACAAAAACATAAAACTTATGCTTTTATTAACGCGTAGCACTCGCAGTTGTACTGAACTGAAACAGCGCGAGATTACCTATATTGTGCGTTCTGTATGAAGCGGCCTCTCTGTTTATATCTGCTCTGTTGCTTCGTGAAGGGGTGGGGTAGGGATAAGGGGGGTGTTGTGACAAAAACATTAATACAGGGTGCAAAATAAATTTCGTGCCGTTAAACGTGCCCCATACGTGAAAGTAAGGACGTGATACATGGTGATTAAGTTTTCAAAGTTTTGGTATTTAGCCTCCTGATTAAATATAGCGCCAAATAAAGGGCGAAAACTGCGTCGTGTTTCGAGATAAAAGATAGAAACTTAATGTTTTATGAGATATAGGTACCGTGTTTTTTAAATAGTTTTCGATAACTTTCTTAACAGTGTGTCAGAGTTACTAATGTATAATGCGCAAAGTACGCATTTTTAAGCGAAACGAGTTCATTTTGTTCTCCTTGCTGTATTTTCAAGAAAATTTGACCTATCCAAAAAAACTGGCGAAACACCTGATCAGAAATTTTAAAGAGAGAAAAATTGCGATTCGGACGGTAACGTCCACTCGCAAAATGTCCCGTGTGCTCGAAATGGCCCGTTCTCTAAACGGCCCGGTCTCAAAACTGCAAAAAATGTTTTGTGATTTCAAAAAGATGTAGAATAAAACCGTTGCGTTTGATAAGTAGGACAGTTCAAGGGTCTTTACTTAAACGGGTGTTACTCAAAGTCAAATTCAAAATGATTTTTTTATTTAAGTAGATCTTTATACATACTTTTTACGTATACGTAATTTTTTTTCTACCTAGTACAAAGTTCCTACCACGCGGAACTTATTGTACACTCAACGCTTTGGGAAGTGTTTGCGAAGCGAGAACAAACGTCAACTCCAAAAGAATTAATTTTAATACTCCCTGTATGTAGTGTGGAACTTGATCTGTCACCTTGTGTATACATTACAATATATTTTTTCCACCATTTATAACAGTTTTTTCACTCGCGTTGTTTGCTGTGTCAACACCTCGAGAAGGTTTTTGGGGGTGCAACGATTTGTCGGCGTTATGGTAAGGGTTGGTTGTCATTATGTTTTCACGTATACTTCTTACTTAAAAGTGTTAAAGATTTTTTCATGTATATTGTTTGTGTTTTCCTTCTTAATGGTTGTTTTTTTTTGTGATAGGTAGCAAAAGCGCAGACGGATCACATGATGGTAAGCGATAACCGCCGCCCATAGACACCCGCAACACCAGAGGAGTCACAAGTGCGTTGCCGGCCTGTGCAATATTTGAAATAGGAGTACGCTCTTTTCTTTTCTTTCTTTTCTTTATTTCACATAACTAATAAAAATAACAGCAAAAAATACAAAGACAGACTTATCTCGTATGGGATCTCTTTAGGTCTTATGGAGGACTTATGATATTGTAATTCTAGACTTATTTTTTTACTCGACTATAGAAAAAGTTACTATTTTATAGGTATTTGTGTGAATGATTGTTTAAATGAGTATTTCTAAATGGCTTGATAGATTTGGAGAATGAGGTGTCGTTATGTTTGTTTTGCTTCAACCAAAAAATACTTTTGCTTTGCTCCGATTAATTCTATAAGTACCTTAAGAAATATTGTTTAGTTTAATGAGTAGCATTTTAAATTTTGAAGCTTTTCCGAGACGAGTTGCAGACTCATTCCTTTTCACGAGGGTTATATCTCTCTGTTTTTACAGTCATATAATTTCCACTCAATTGCTGCAGTTAAGTAATAATAATAATAATAATTCATTTATTTCAGACTACATAATATGGTCCATATACAGTTCTGTTAGTAAAAACTTAAGACACTAAGTTATTAAATAATTAAATTGAAATAAAATAAGAATAAAATACAATACAATACAGGCATGTCACAATTGTCCAAAAAAAATGTCAAAATTTTAAAAACACAAGTCAAAAACAAAATCCGGCACATTTTATAGGTCTGGCTACAAGTATGGCGTTCCAGTGCCTGATAATTGGGCACTCGTACTTGTCACCGAGCATCCTTTGTCAATGATATTATGTTTAGCAATAAATTCAACTAAGTAATTTTTTTTTTAGGTTTATTGGGACATCAACAGACTTAGTACATGAAACCTACAAAATTAACACACAAAGTAGAAGACTAATTACAGACATCCACATCTTATACATTATACTATGTCGAGGACAGAACGCATAATATGTATGCATATATTATTATTATGCTCGTTACTACCTGAACTACGTTAGATCAAAGAAATAATATAAGCAGTGGTTGCCAGGTTTCTTGTTTACTGTTATTACTTAAAAGTAGTTAATTTTGCTACTGAGAATGTTGAATGTACGCAAATCAAACATACCGCTTTTAAACTGACTCGGTGGCTAAGTGGTTAGCGATCCTGACCTCTGATCCGAGAGTCGTGGGTTCGATCAAAACATTCTCAAGTGGATTCTTCAAAAACTTTTTAGTCCCGAAAAATACAGGGAACCACTAGTACGTTTAGGATCTAAGTATTTGACTGACTCGGTGGCTAAGTGGTTAGCGATCCTGACCTCTGATCCGAGAGTCGTGGGTTCGATCCCCACACAGGGCAAACTTTTCTGTGATGAGCAGAATTGTTTGCTCTGAGTCTGGGTGTATTATATCTATATATGTATGTATTTAAAAGTATTTGTGTATGTATATCAGTCTCTGGTTCCCAAGATACAGGGAATCCTAGTTTGGGGCCAGATGACCGTGTGTGATTTGTCCCAGATATTATTATTATTATTAAATAGAGAATTCGTCGAAAAGTACTTGCCTTTACCTACTTAGAATGTCCGAGTTTCGTAGTCAATACTAGCCCGGACACATCTATCGGCCCACCTTGTATTTTATGCTTTGATGGTCTCGAGCCAAAAACCAAAAAGTATTAATGCAGTTTTTAAATTTAAAAAATAACAATAGCATACAAAGACAAATGTGCTGGCTTTAAAACTGCATTAAAACTTTTTGCTCCACCTACCATTTATTGTTGGCTAGAGACCATCAAAGCATAAAATGCAAAGTGCGCCGATATGTGTGTCCGGGAGTGTATTACTAATAATAAATATACGGGGTGATAAATTGAAATGTTCCAGCATAAGATAGTTAGTTCCCCATTGCGTTGGGGAATCTCAGTAAGTCCGCTTTCATCCTCGGCATCATCATAACTTATTTTCTGTTGTATTTTCTAGATTAAGTAAAACTAATAAATCATTCGTAGTCCAAGGTGTAAAGTTCTACAACAAACTACCTTCAGCAGTTCAGGATCTGACGGAAAGGCAGTTTAAGATAAAGAAAATCCTATGCAAAAAAGCATACTATAAAACCAGCGATTATATTGAAGATAATGACGCTTGAAATTGTTATGACTCACTAGTGCAAACCAAATGATTGACTCTTACATAGCTGAATTTTGTTTTTTTAAGTATTGACATTAATGTAATGGAGCTTTAATGTTTAATTTTTATGTATTGATATTCATTTTTCATTTATTTGACATTCCTGTTATATTTTTCTGTTGTTTTGATATTTATGTATTTGAGCTTTAATTTTTATTTTTTTAAGTATTGACATTCATAATTTATTTTCTCATGTATTTGACATAACTGTTACATTTTTCTGTATTATTGTCATTGACATTTAAAAAGTGTACATACTGTACCTACTTTAAATAAATGAATTGAATTGAATTGAATTGAATTACCACCAGGTGAGATGACGCCAAGGGCTTAGTAACTGTGGATAAAACTGTATCCTCGGTGAAAAACGCTATAAGTCCGAAATTGCAGTTTTGAGAAAAACGGTTTTAAAGTTTTTGCACCTTTACTTGCGTATAACTTTTTTGTTATTATTTTTATTTATGATGTAGAAAATGTTCCAGGATATAATTTTAAGCATCTTTATTATGATGTATAAAGAGTAGCATTTAAATTAATACATTAGGAGCAAATAAGAAAAAAAGTGACTTATATTATTCGCCACATCAGAATGTACATGTGTAATGTAATATAAGAACACTTATATTACTTTACACCATAACTATTTATTTTAATATTATTGGTGAAAAATGATATATCTACGTATTAAGATATCATTTAAATACATTTATACTAATAAGTCACAAAAGTTCCAAAACAAAACTCTCGCAAAAAAGTTGCATCTTTACTTAGCAGTAGATTAAATACAATAAACTACATAATTAACAGTGATGAATTAAAAAATACAAAAAATATCACATAAAATTACGTGTTTAATGATATATTTCAACTTGTTTTGTAACAGTTTAAAGGTTTGGATCGTGTCAAATGATATAAATCGTTAAGGCAGGAAAATAATATAATATCTTTACTATATCAAGGGTTCACGGGCTATTTGTATTAAGCGATATTTTTAGAAATGTTTATGAGATTGATTTTAAAAAATATTTCTTAGAAATATAATCTTCAAAACTAAAATTCTTAATATTATATAGATTCTCGATATTCTTAATATTTTAAATATTATTCAGAAGCTATTTTTTATGAGGTATTTTGTAAGAAATTAATTTTTAAAGTAGAGGTTTCCTGTGTTTCCAAATATGTCGCTTAATACAAATAGCCTATGAACTCTCGATATTAATATTTTCAATTAAATCAAATTCAATCTCGGATACTTTAAGTACCTTTGTGAGATAGAAAATAGCCAATTGGGACACCGGTGAACCTCATGGAAGTGGAATGGGATATCATTAAAGATTTGTTCACCAAAACATCTGGTGAGATTTACTACGAAGATCTACTACGGATGATTCGCCAACTCCAGGAAAAAAATTTATGAGCAAAAAGCAAAACGCAACGCACAATCGCATTTTTTTACTTAAATAACGCCTTTGACACGATTCACAAGGAGGGTTCACAACTAGGATTTCTCCCAAAGTTGCTGAAAATGGATCAATCCTTTCATGATAATATGAAAAGTACCATAATCTTTAATGGTTCCACTTCCGATCCTTTCAAAATGTGCAGTTCGTGAGCGTTGGAGCGTTTTAACACCAACACTATTTATCAAATTCTCCATGGTTTAAGTCGCTATTGGCGATCCGCATCAAGGAGTTCACTTACACATGAGAGTAGATGGCAAATTATTCAACCTCGCCCATTTAAAGTCTCACTGCAATCATGACGTAAACACCTTGCTCGTTGCCGAGACGCAGTTTTCGTGGTGAAAACTAATCAGAGCTCCAAGTTCTCCTGCACTAATTTGCTCATGCATGATCCCAGTTGTCCATGTCAGTTAATGCCAAAAAGACCGTAATTCTCGCACAGGGCTACTCATACCAGCCTAGCATCTTGTGGATGGAGTGACTTTTGAAGTTTTTGAAGCAGTTTTTTTGTTACTTGTGGTCATCTGTGTAGAGCAATCTTTCTATTGATGGAGAGATTAACACTCGCTTCGACGAGGCAGCCACGATGTTCAGTAGGCTTTGTACAAGAATATGGAATAATAAACAGCTTACAGTAAAAACCAAGATGATCGTTTTCCAAACTTGCGCCTTGAGTATACTCTTGTACGGAACTGAGAAGTGGACATCGTATGACAGGCAGGAGTGGCGCCTGAATACCTTCGGAACAATCTAGGTATAATGTGGTAAGACAGGGTAGCAAACGACGGGGCGCTGGAGATCGCGCAGCTGCCTAGCATCACCTGCGGTGGCTAGGGTATGTGCATCGAATGGACCCTTATCGATCGGCTAGGTAGGTCTTGTTGAGCTAAGTAGCATTTGCGAAACGAAAGTAAGGATGACCTTTGCTACGATTTAAATACTGTGCTAAGCGAGACATGGTTGCGTTTAAGATCGGCGGCAGCAAATGGATTGCGTCCAACAGCTATGAGTGAAGAAAATCTATATCTGATGGCTGCAAATCACACAACAATGACTGGTTTTAGGACCTGGCCGACAAGCGAGCCCAAAGGCACCATCGTCTCTTGTCAGACCCACAGCTTCAGTTTACGTGTCAGAAGTGTGGCCGTATGTGTCGTTCCAGAATCGGATTTTTTTGTCACAAGTAGCTCCATTACACTCATTCAGCTGCTAAAGTCATCTATCTACGTCCCTTTGATTCAGTAAAAGTGCAAGAAACAAATAAATAAACTTCATGTTTATAATATACTGATTGCAATGTAATTTTGAATATAATCGGAAAGGACGTAGTAGTTTTTAAATATTATATATAATTTTTATAAAACATAGTTGATTTTTATAATAAGCTAACAAATTAACAAGCAGCAAATAGCCATAATTTCACATGTTTTTATGACATGATCAAGCTATTTTAGTTACTCATTTATACAACTAATAGAATCGTAATAAAACTTGTGCATGTTAATACAAGTCGGCTGTGCCCTACATGTTACATTAATAATAACTCAGATCACTCTGGAAATGTTTCGTGTCAAATGATATAAGTGACGTACCTGGCGCGATATTTTTTCCAAAAAATTACGCGTGCTTTCGCCACAAGGTGTTAGGCGGCATTTATCTTACCACTTTGCACCGCGAAAGTGCGCTGTTTATAATTGTCTCTTTTGCGTCTGTCTGAAGCTTATGTATTAGAAGAAGATAGTACCAAAACAACTTGTATCACTTGACACCAAAATATTGTTTGTATTACTGATAAGGAACTGGTAACATTTTTGATATAAGTGAGTTGTATTGTTAGACACGAACGTAATCGTTTATAAGTATTCTCGTGAAAAATAATATATTTAGATATATATCAGATTACACAAAATTTTAACGATGTCTATCTAGTTTCAATTTCTTATGTCAAATGGATGCCAGTAGACAGGTGGATGCAGTCTATCTGGATTTCAGGAAAGCATTTGATCTGGTTGACAATGACGTATTGCTTCGCAAATGTTCCTCCTTCGGCTTCAGTCCTAGGTTACTTAGTTTCTTAGCAAGCTATCTACGAGACCGCAAACAGTATGTTCAACTGGCAAATTACCAATCCCATGAATATTTCACGCGATCTGGTGTAAGCCAGGGTAGCACTTTAGGACCTATACTATTTCTAATTATGATAAATGACTTGCCACAAGTAGTTACTAATAATACTAAATGTTTAATGTTTGCTGATGACGTCAAACTGGCACAGTCTGTGGGCAGTTGTGCTGATTGTCATAAACTTCAGTCCACTCTTGATGGTGTATCAAGCTGGTGTGAAGAAAACCGATTGTGGCTTAACACCGATAAATGTAAAATAATATCTTTTTCGCGGTTACGTAATCCAGTGTCAGCTGTTTACACTGTTTCCTCGGGTCCATTGGAGAGAGTCGACAAAATACGTGACCTAGGTCTGACACTTGATTCAAAACTAGACATGCATGAGCATATAAACTCGATATGTAAGAGTGCCAATAAGACTTTAGGTTTTATTATGCGTACTGCGGCCCAATTTCGTGACATAAGAATAGCAATTTTGCTATATAATTCGTACGTCCGCAGCAAATTGGAGTTTGGATCAGCTGTTTGGGATCCCAGGGAAATGAAGTACACCTTATTGATTGAACGTGTGCAACGTAAGTTCGCTCGCTATCTATACAAACGGTTATTTGGATACTATCCATTTATGTATCCCTCTGCATTTGTTTTAGGTAGTGTAAGTCTGGAAAGTCTAGAGCTCAGACGGAAGACCTCTCTTCTTGTGCATTACTATCAGATCCTCTGCAGTAAAATAGACAATCCACATGTGCTAAGTGGTCTGCGGCTCTTTGTACCTCAAGGATATACGCGAGTAGGCACCAGGCGGCGCCACCGGCTGTTCGCTGCACTCACTGGCGTGCGCACGCAGCAAGCTAGTAATGCTCCCACAGCGAGAGCTATTACACTTTTAAATGAATTTACAGACCAGGTTCAAAGTGTGGACTTATTTTTTGATAGCCAGAACATAATTTTTAAAGCTGTATGGTTATTTATTAACTATAAACTTTGTCTAGAAATAACTTAATCTAACATATCTAATACTAATAAGTTAACATATATATTTTTTTTATCTTGGAAGGCGTCTTAGTGTTAAACTGTAAGCCTTCCAATGAATTATAATAAATAAATTAAATTAAATTAAATTAAATTCAAGTGTACTATATGGAAATGTATCATTATTCACATTAGAGTTATTTAAAGATTGAGTCGTGAATGATAATACATTTGTAGTTGTATCATCACGCACAATCTTTTATTATTATACTATCTATGGGTATGATGATTCAACTGAATTTATATTATCTTACACGTATCAATTAAGTAACTAATGTTAAATTAAATGTGTGTTTGTCAAGTTATATCACTATACGCGAGGCTTTAATAGCTATTGTATGATTCAAGTCGACTTGTATTATTGCGCACGAAAAATATCTCCGGATCTAAAGCAGTTAGAGCTTCGTGGAGAAGACAGAAAAATAGATTATTTTACACTGGTTCTAAATGTCTAAAAAAACAAAAAGTGATATAAGTCGACTTATAGCGTTTTTCACCGAGGGTACAGAAAAGGGGTTCACCGGTGTAAGGTGAGTGCCCATTACAGGTATAAAACTAAGTACTTTAATATCAGCTAGTTAGTTTCATAAAAAATAAAAATTAGGTTTTCACGAAATTCTGGGGTGCTACAATTTTTTTTTTCTTTTTTTTTATGTGATAAGGAAGGCAAACGAGCAAGTGGGTCACCTGATGGTAAGTGATCACCACTGCCCATAGACACCTGCAACCCCGGAGGAGATTGCAGATTGCAATTTAAAAGCGAATTAAAAGAAAAGATAGCTAATAAGAATTTTTTTTTATGAACTGACTGACAAGCGGCAAATGCCATATATTTATGAAACTGAATAACTAATCCAAGGAATCCATACAATACAATATCGGAGGAAAACAAGTTTTTAATTTTGTATACTAACTGTCAATACAAGATCAGTCAATTTGCAATCTTTATACGAAAAGTCAAAATATAGTTTCGCCCGCAGTAGTTACAGATTCCTTTGTGAAAATTGTTCAGTTTCATTAAGAGAATTTAACTCTTTGCCGCTTGTCATCAAATGAAAAGCCTTTATGTCTCATTTATATTTAGATGTAAAGTTTAATACGAGTTATAAATATGAGATAAGGCGCTCCGCAGTGAATTAAAAGTGGCAAAGGAGGTGCCTTGAATCTCAGACTGCCGAGCAATATGACAGCTCTGAGACGAAATGAAATAAAATATGAAATGAAAGCGACGCGGAGTTTACGTATTACCTAAGTACTTATATGATATTAAGATAAATAAGCTTGTACAAACAAGTTTATTTAGCTTCTGGCTTCTTTAATTTCCCTTCATTACTTAAATAAATTATATGTTGACAGAATAGAATATTGTTTGTAACATTAAAATTTAATAAGGCACTGGTATCCCAGCACAGTATGTAATTTTGGCTTACTTGTGGCCAAGTACAGTTTATGTGTTTATTTGATAGCTTTTACTATTTTGGAGGCTTAACAAAGACACCGATTTTTTTTAAAAGTAGTTTTGGTTATATTGCAATTATCGAGAAAAACCCATAGAAACCATAGAAATGCCATATCTTTTTTCAGATACATCAGTTACAAATAAATTAAGTATCTTCTCGTTAGGAAAATGAAAAACTATAATATTGCCAAAAACTAGACACGAAATACGGATAAATGTTTTTAGCAAAAAACATTATTAATTTTTTGTCGGTCTCTTTTTAAATTACCGCATTTTCTTTTTGATGGAAAATATGAACGATATAATAATACATTTGAATAAAAAATATCAGCTAAAAAGAATAAAGGGGTGATGAGATATCATTTTTGAAATTTTTGTCTAGGGTTGTCACTAACCTTCTTAACCATTTGATTATTTTTTTCTGCTCATTAATAAATTCGTAATTTGAAGTATACTAGATTATTTAAATGATTTTATCACACTCGCAAAACCATCCGTAGCATTTTCAACTGATTTCGAAAAAGGAGGAGGTTCTCAATTCGATTAAATATTTTTTACTACTATTTTTATTGATATCGATTAGACCTTTGCGCCGGGTATATTTTTCATGGCGGCGGCGTCTGAGGTCAAAACCTGCGGCGGCGGCGGCGTGCGCCAGCGCGCCGCGCCACCACAAAAAAGCGGCGGCGGCGGCGTGGCGCGGCGCGGCGTCTTTGTTTTTTATCAAGAAATTATCATGTTTTTATAAAACAAACAATATAAAATTTAAATAATATTTTTTTAAATTAAAATTAAATATTAATTTTAATTTAAATTTTTTTTTATTCGATAATTGATCAAAAAAGTCAAAGTCGAAATCTTTTTTATTTAAGTAGATGTCTTACACATACTTTTAAATCGTCTTTTTTTTACCTAAAAAAAAAACTTTGTTTTATATAAGTGGCACTTTTCAATACTAAATATTATTTACTTAACCACATATATTTTAAGGAAATTGTAAGTCTTTAACATATACGTAATGTTTGTGTTTTTATATCGATCTGTATAACTGTTTCTAAATATATATTAAAAAAAAAAACGTATCGTAGGTGAGTAAAACAACGAGCGGGGTACGCGGTTGATCAAATCTCACACTACTTGTCGTTCGCAATTCGCGGACGCTTAGAGTCTAGACAGACAGACTGCATCCTGACTGCACACCAGCTGCAAACTGGCAGTTAGGATGCAGTATAAAGTATAAAGGGGTCGTGTATTAAAAAAGGTTGAAAAACACTGGTCTAGAGCCTTAATCGCGGCCCGCTGTTTGTGATTGGCCGAACGTACGGCGCGGAGAAAAATACCCCGGCGGCGCGTTCAAACTCGCGGCGGCGGCGTCGCGGCGCGGCGGCGCACAGGTCTAATATCGATATTATATGACCTTTATAACCCATAAAGTTATACTTTCCTAAAATGCAAAAGACAAAACTTAAAAACCTAGAAGCTTCACTCACTCGTCGTGCCGCCGGTTGGCATAATTCGCGCGGCGTAGTCGTCTGTCACAGATTGAAGATTGAAACGTGCGTAATTCTAATTTTGTTTAGATGTTAAGTGTCCTATTAACAAAACAAAAGTAGGTAAAGATTATACTCAAAACTGCATGTCAAACTAAATACAAAACTAATGCACTTAGCGAACATGATTTACCTTAGTTCATCGGAAAGAAAACTGAACACTATCCGATTTTTAACTCTTCTAGAACTGTTTAAGGGCCTTAAACTGCACAGTACAGACCTATTTTTCGAGTGTATGTTTTGCAACACATTTACAGTGTCAATTTACAATCAAAAATTTTAAATACACCAATAATCTAAAAATGCATGCGCTCACAGCGAGTCGTACTGTGATGTGACAACCCTCAATAGTTTAAATCGAAATAAGGTAGTCGTCGCAGGCGACGATTTGTTAGCGGGGGGCAGGTGAATGTCGCTTCTTGTTATTATTATTCTTTGATATAACTTTTTAATTTTTCTTTATTTAACATCTGGACAACCCTATTTCTATAGAAATTTCTAAAATATTTAGAAACGCTTTTTCTCACTACCCCTTTGAGCAACGTGTGTAATTTTTTAGGACATGATAAACCACAGTTGTGTACATATTTATAGCAAAGAATAAAATGCGGTAATGATATGGGTAAAGAAAAAATCGATAAAAAGTGAAATTAAGAAATTTTCACATATTTCATAAACTATCAAAGCTACAGCTCCTTAATTTTTTATATGAATAGATATTCTGATGTTCCGTTATTTGTGTTATATAAAAAACGATACAAGTAACACATTAGGAAAAAAAAACATTAATTTTTCTTTGAGGTCGTTGACCTTTCACAAAAAAAATATTTCTCTGAAAGTATAGACAATTTTACCGTCGGAATTTTCACCAATTAATAAGTATCACAAGTTCTTTCGAATTAATACATAAAATATATCTGGCCACAAATAAGCCAAAATTACATACTGTGCCCAGGCCCTAAGCCTCTTCCGGTTGGCAACCAACTAGACCATATTGCTCTGTACTGTATTAAATTTATTTTATAATAAATAATGTCAGAAGACGATATAAAATAGTGTTTTTCTGTGCTGTGTCCAAACCTACGTGTGTTACGACCATAAATTTGGTCCTTCGAGCCGGATATGAACCAGCGACCTATGGATTGTAATTTTTCTTATTACCCAAGCTAAAATTACAGCTCTGTCTGTAAAAATGAAAACGAAAATTATTTATTTGTACATTTTTGTAAGTTCTTCGTCTAATACGAGTTTCCTACTATGTTCATACCACGTGTTAGGTTTACATAAATAAATAGAGATTTATAATTTAAAATGTACTGATTAACAATTCGTATTTATTTATTACTGCATTTATTACGTACTATATTTTATAAAAAGCCACTATACAAACCATTTTGTCCAACTGATTTCCCCCACTCAACAGTCACGCCACTCCGCAAGTAGGCTTCGTGCGTGGTGGCTGGCCAAGGGTAGTCAGTTCGATACCAGATTCCGGGCAGTGAACAAGTGTCTTAAATAAGTTAGTGAAAGTGTGCAGTGCGAAGGAGACAAAAAAGCAGGTGATTGTACTTATACCATTCTATTTATTAGATTAAATGTTTAAAGCCAGTTTTGGAATTATGGAGGTTTGTTAACATTTGTGAAAATATGAATAAATCGAATTGCCATGAAATGATAAACTGTTGTTTCCTTTTACACGTGGAGCTCGTATAGGTATCTCTCGTTTCGGAAACTGTTTGCAGAGAGGGTCCAAAAGAAACTTTAAGAAACCAAGGACTCAAATAGTAGGTAGTTGATACTTTGGATTGTAGGTTCTTGGTGGAGCATTAAGTCGTAAATAAATCATGAATATCATTATTTCCCTTTCTAAAGCACTGCATGAGGATAGTAACCGGCGCAATAAAATAAAAATAATAATGCATTATGTGTAACTGTAACAGTTTATTAGTTAACTAACATAGGTTAAGTTTTGCTTGTTTCTACCAACCACTTTTATGGACTTATGGTCTGAAATAAATAAATTATTATTATTATTGTTATTTCTGCTTGAAGATGATGTCTGAAACCAGTCGCTAAGTAAGTGAAAGTGCAGTTTTATTTTGAATTTTTGTGAAATATGTGAAAAAACCCTACTAAAATGAGTCAAAACAGTAGATTCAGTGGAATCCCCTCGGGGCTAGAAATATTAACTATAGTTTCGTATAGAGTAGGCTATATACAAAATACATGCTATATAACTGACATACTTAATCCACAGTCCGCATGCCGCCACACTGCGCATGTAAACCGGATATCCGGCTGATTGCATCGTTTCAGAACGTACCTTTTGAATACAATTTCCTTTATGAGAGAAAAGTTTAGTTCGATTTTAGTTCAGTATATTGTCGATACAGGAAATACTGGCAACATTGATATTCTTTTGATTATACATGGTGAAACAAAAAAGTTTAGGTGGGCTTCACTTCCTCACATCTAACTGAAAAAGTTATCTATATTCTTTGTAAGTTCTTTATATAAACCCTTAATATGGTTTTACTTATGTACCGAATTTGCTGACTCAACTAACCAAAGAGTCTTGATATCCGACATCAAATGGCGCCTTTTTTATTTTTCATTTTTTTTTTTAATTTTCTGCGTTATTTTACGTTCGCAATACACTGTGGTTAGGACTTTTTGGCGGGAACTCGTAGCAACAGTTTTTCAGTTTTCTTTTATTATCCGAAAAAATAGATATCGTGGTTTTTAATGCATAATATTGATCGTATATTATTCAATAAAGTGCCATTTAAGTGTCTAATATGTAGGATAATGAAATAAATGTGTGTAGACTGTGTTTCGAGTGCTCTCAAGAAGTCCATGTAATCTTCATCAAAAGTGCTATCATTTTGTTGAAGAATAGAAAAATTTAAAGACGAAAGAAATGGCGTTGGCCTTAATTAAATTTTTCTGTGAAGATGAAGAAATACGGGACAAATGGCTCTTGGCCTTTAAATAAGACAGAAGATTTTCAACAGACTAGGCTGTATGGCTCTGATCCTTTGCCTTCCCCATCTCGGGGAAAAATCAAACAAAAAAAAACACTGTGGTTAGAATTTATAATTTGTGTACAGTACCTTCATAATTGTTTCTGATTCGGGCGTAACGGAACAAATTCAATTCTCGGGGCGACTCAACAAAGATTGATAACACGCAGGATTTGTCCGGCCTAATTAGGGGATGTCAACTCAGGCCGGACACAACCAATCAGGCAGAGAGTTAAAGCTACTGGGTGGTGGGATATTTTGATTACAACCCTAATTAGTTTGTTTTTTGACTTTATACTTTATTAGATTTTTTTAATGGCAGATATAAGATAAGATAATAATTTATTCATTTGTAAAAGGTAAATAATTTACATAGGTTTCTAAAAATTAAACAAAGTACAAATTAATGGGTGCCTGAACTAGGATAAACCTGTATCTCAGGCAACAAAATTCTTACATGTTATACTTATGAGCATAATACAATAATATCTTAATAATTATTATTCGTTCTGAATAGTCTAAATATTATATGTAATAACAATTTTCCGTGTTAACTGGGTCAACATCAATATTGCAAAAATTGTGTTTGATGACAGTGACCTAGAGAAATTTTGCTTAGATTGGCTTAATATTAATTAAATAACTAAATAGTGGTTATTAGCTAAACACTAGTGGTTATTAAATTACTAAATAACATCTTGAAGATAGGCACAAAAACATTACTGCTTAATTGCACTAAAATATGAATATACCCAGGCTATTCGGTGTGACAACTTTTGTACTAAATTTTTTTAAATAAACTACGAGAAAAAGTCTTATAAGTATAAATAATATTTATACTTAGTTTTAATTTAATTTATTAATAAAAAATATTCTTTTCTTTTTTCTTTCTTTACTCTAACTTCTAACATAAAAATTGTAATATTGTATGGATAACTTTTTGACTGACTCGGGGGCTCAGTGGTTAGCGCTTCTGACTACTGATGCGAGAGTCGTGGGTTCGATCTTCACCCAGGGCAAACATTTCTGTGATGAGCAGATGTGTTTGCTCTGTGTCGGGGTGTATTTTATCTACATATGTATGTATTTAAAAGTATATGTTTATGTATATCAGTCCCTGGTTCCCATTCTACAGGGAATCCTAATTTGGGCCAGGTGTCATATCAAAGGTCGGCAAGGCACTTGTGACTCCTCTGGTGTTGCGGGTGTCTATGGGCGGCGGTAATCGCTTACCATCAGGTGATACGTCTGCTCGCTTGCCGCCTCTGCCATAAAAAAAAGGTGACCGTGTGTGATTTGTCCCAGATATTATTATAATTATTGTCTGAATAAAGATTTATTTATTTATTTTATTTAAAACTGATCGTTTGTACGAAGAGTCCATTTTTTAAATAAAAAAGTGGTAGAATAAAAATTTACATATTTTTCTAGAATTGCCTCGTATAACTCTACCTTTATAGGTAACGCAGTATGTGGAATCGTCTGTTTAGGAGAAAACTATAGTAGAAAACTGTTGATGTATAGGATTAGTTTTATCTAAGAGTTTACCATGTTACTTTTTGAAAAACTGAACTGAAATCCATTAATATCTAGTAGAAAGAAATGTTCAGTATTTTACGCTAAGATGCGCCATGTTCACTGAGTTCGTACTATACTGTAATAAAATAGGCGTAGTAAGTAGATAGAACTTCTGCTTATCACATTGGAGAATTTTTGTTCTAGGACTTTAACGAATTCCCTAAAAAAATTGGGACATTCCATACTAAAATGTTGTCCAAAAAGCTGATCGGTTTGTTTAAAGATCCCAAAAATATTCTTGAAAATTCAGTAAACTCATAGAATCACCCTGTATATGTAAATATTTTTTTTTTTCAGACAACTACATGTCCACTCGTTGGTAACAAAATAATTTTAAAAAACTGTGTTAGGACAAATAAAATAAAATAAAAAACAAAATCCCCCGACGCTCCAGTCGCACCCCACAGACAGGCAGGTGTCTTACGTTTGTCTGACCAGAGTCCGGACGAAGTGCCCACGAAGGGGCGAGTCATATTTTTCGACCCACATTTTCAGGTCAGGTCATTTTAGGTAAAGTGTCTATCTAGTTCCAAACTATCGTAGTTTTGTGTCTAGGTCATCATTTAACCCAAATCTCAAAATTTAAACTAACTGCCTAACTGTGCTACCTATACGGATTCCATTTTAGTTTAAATCGCGTTTGATTGTACATTATACCTCTACATACAAGTTTTGTTTCGTCTTTTGATGGGGCATGGCATTGAGCCAAATAGTCAAACTGTGCTATGAATTTGAACCTAATTGTTTGCTGTTTAGCCTACCTATCAATCGTTCTTAGCGGGTCAGTCCAATTTTAGCGTAAAACTTTTAGTATTACGTATTACCACAGTCTGTATATTTCATACAAATTGAGGGTTATTATTACCTGAAAATGAAATGAAAATGAAAAAAATATTTATTTGGAACCAAAAACTTTAGATATAAATTTAGATATGTGTGTTCGATAACAGGAATTGTTCCCTCTATGCAGCATTAGCTTTTGCTGTGTCGCTGCAGTTAGCACCCACCCCTGGTTATAGAGGCGTTCCGACATATTCTTATATGTATAGCAAACCTACTTCTACTTAACAAAAACGTGATGTTTTTATACGCGTTAAGGTATGTTTCAAGACTTATAGTGCGTTGCGAGGATACGCTTTGAAAGAAACCGTTCTCTTTGACAACAGAATACCTAGTTAGTATAAATCCCGTAAATGTGACAGGGAAGTTACATGAATACGTTAAAAACAACCGACTTCAATCGCAACAACTCCAATTTTGCTATGTTTTTGTTGATTTTCTCAAAAACTGCTGAATCGATTTCGATAAAATTTAAATGGGACCACCTGTGAAGTATACCCTTTTAAACAAAAAAAGAATTTTCGAAATCGGTTCAGGCGTCTTCGAGTAATCGGTGAACATACATAAAAAAAAAAAAAGATTCCGACGAATTGAGAACCTCCTCCTTTTTTTGAAGTCGGTTGATGAAAATGGACCTTTAGCGTAGGCAGGCCTCCCACTCGCTCGGTAGACCGATGACCTGGTGACGACAGACCGTGCCGTACCATGCCATAGCGTAAAACCGGTCGTTGTGAAAATCCTTGGGGAAGAATTTTGTTCAGCAGTGGACGTCTTTTAGCTGGTAACGGTGGTTCACTGAACAGCGACAAACGATACACGCCACACAGGAAACTGATCACTTTCCCTATAAAACCTACACAATCAGAGTAAAAGTTGTTACAATATTTACGTTTCATACAAAGAACCTTATAGAGGCCTTGTTTTATTATTATCCTTTTATTTTCAGATAACAAGCTACATAATTGTTAGTAACAAAGGTCTTACAAACTATGTCAGTACAAAATTAAATAAAAGAGGAATATTACAGGATTTAGCAAGTGTGTAGTTAGTGAAGCCATTTGCACGCAGTGCCATAATACGGGGCAGTCGCAGCTGTCCGCCACCGCCTACAGGATGCTGTTGCCGCTGGCCCGCACTCTGCGTATCAGTGAACCAGCCCGCTTGCGCATAATGGCTGGAAATCCATCCACGCGGGCTTCTGCAAACATTCCCAAGGCACTTATAGCGGATTGAAAACTTCTGACATTGGGGTTGGCCACTATCCCCAAAACCTCCACCAATCCGGACTTGGCCCCCGTGTGTGGAGTGGAGGAGGCCTAACCTTCCCAATGTATGGGAAGAGACTTGCCCCTGCAGTGGGGACGATATGGCTTGTTATCAGAAAGAACGCCCATTGACTGATAAAGTGTCCCATCTTTAGGGTACTTCAAAAAGGTTAAATATAGTCACGAAGGCAGCGATGACACAAAAAAGGCGATTGCTCAAACAGACTGCAGGAAATGAGGCAGTAAAAAGGTTAGGGGCCCCTTTTTAGGGGCCACGTAGAACATTGGGGCAGACTTCATTTCCTTAGCGCCAGCTTTATGAATTGTGACAATGTTGGGGACTTTTAACAACTTCAGAACAGGCGATGGTAAATGTTATGGTTTGTTTTGGTACTTAAATCTCTTATATAGTTATATATAATTATGTCTTTAATAACTGATATTTTATTAGAAAATGGCGCTTGTAACTATGAACGGTGTTACAAAATAAGTACAAACTCTAGGCTTCTCCCACCGTCATAGTAAACTTTTTCCGAAACGCTGATATTAAATTTTTCAAAACTGGAATTTCCTATACCTACATATTGACCTATTGGCTGATTAATATGTTTGAAAAGTTAATTTTTCAATTTTAGCTACGTTAACCCAAAAAAAATATTCAGTGCAACGAGTAGAAAGCTTAATTAACGGGATCTACAACTATTTTGTTCCAACTGTATCCGTAAACTAATGTTGGTAAGTCCGATTCAGTGTGGTAACACTGCTGATTAAATAATTGACAACGCTGAACATGTTAAAAACAACCGATTTTATTGTAAAAACTACAATTTAGCATTTTTTTGTTGATTTTTCAAAAAGTGCTGAATCAATTTCGATTAAAATATGGGACCACCTCTGAAGTATATGGAAATATTAACAAAAAAAGAATCATATAATTTAATCCATTAACATTATTTGTAGCAATAATAATATTACATAATATTGTAGCAATGTGTTCACAATACGTGTTTTATACAGATACATCAAAATCAATTCTTAATTGGCGGAGTAATCGCGTTCGAATCGAATTGAGAACCTCCTTTTTTGAAGTCGGTTAAACATATACTCACTCTCTAAAATGATTGAAATAGTTTACGGTTTTCTCTTGAATAAGTACCTACGTGCAGGTTGTTCCCTGTTCTATCTTCTGGGAAATAAATGCTTTTTCTTTTTAAATAAAGTAGCTACACAATAGAAATTGTAGTCATTTAAGAGCAAAGTGTGAAGTCGTGTAATATGACGGCTGGCAAATGCTCGAGCGAGACACGTGGAAACACACTTAACCTAATTATATTCTAAGTAACACTAGTTACATCTAATGTATTCTCGTCATTACCAGATTATCCTCCCAACGCTCAAAAAAGAAAGTATTTATTCAACGCGTTTTGTGATTATTAAAATGACAGCTGTGAAATCCAGGTGACAGGATGATATTTATTGGTTGGTTGCCGGGACTCTGAAACAAGCACACATCTGTGGAGTTAATTTTATAACAGTTTTTGAAGAGTTTCAACGTAATTTTTATGATGGAGAAATAACTGTGATTTAGATTACGTGATAAGTGATCATAAAAAAAGATCATAAGCCCCGTTTTCCAAATTCGAATAGCAAACCACAGCAAGAAGCGGCTGATTGTCATCACTCTTAGAGCCTTGTAGTTCACTTGACATTCGCGTTTGGGCATTTTTTTATTGAGATTCTCACACAAACTTACTTGATAATGACAAAATCACGTTTCATAGATGTGGAATGCCAAACTAAAAAAAATATTGATCGAGACTTCACATTGCCTTACCCTAGACACTATGATTACTAGATAAAGAACACGGGTACTTAGAATATTTCTGAACTTCAAATCTAGAGACACGTGAGACCAAGTATCGCTCAAAGTCAGCCATGCCCCCGAGACTATCTCTAAATAAGACAGTTGTAATGTGATCTCCTGACAGACAAAGTATCAGTTTACAAAGTCTTTAAATCAAGAAATATATAGGTAGTACCTCTTTAAATAAATAAACTTAAAGATTTATAATAATAATGCCCGGTTTGTCCGTCGCTTTTTCTCCTCGTCGCAGTGACCTCTAGCTGACTGTGCTTCTGCTGGAGTAGCTCCTGCCACTTCGCCTAGCCCCGCCAACTGGACAGAGTAGCCCAAAATATTGAAAATATTGAAAATTGAAAATTTTATTGATCAACCAACTTTGGATCACAATTAGTATTAGTAACTTAAATCTGGAACTTAAAGACTAGTGTTAGTGTAAGCATATATGTATATGCAGACGTTTATACATATGTATATATATATATTATATACATATATGTATATGCTCGTAACTTTTTTTTTTGGTAAAGGTTTCGTTTATCTCTAAGTGCGTGTCCCATTTGAAATCTATCAGATTCTGTGCTAAGTTTTTATGAAACATCCATATTTTTTTTTCAACTTTAGCAAAATTGTAGTACATACAAAGTTCTATTTCTTGAGAAAAGTTAAGAAGTTTGCAGATATTGTCCCTCACACGTCGACTAACTCTCCTATCTCATAACTTTGATTATTTGAGTCTGGACTTTATCTAATTGTTTTTAAAAACTTTCGAAAAATGAGATAGGAGAGTTAGCCGTGCGAGGGACGATATGTACCAGTCAGCCTTTGTATCTAATGGACAGCTTGCGACTTTGTTCGCGTAAAATTCCTGATTTTTTATGTTTATGTTTATATTTTCCTGTTTTGTTGTGAAATAAAGTGTTTTCATTCATTCATTCAACTGAATGCTGAATTCAAACAATACTCTATTTCTGTTTTTGGCATTCGAGTATCAGAAAATATATTTCTTAGAATCAGAATAGGAATAATTTAATATTATCATCATCAGCTCGTATAAGTCCTCGTATACCTCCCTTAAATCACGCCTGTAATACTTGTCTTCGGCCATTCGCATTCAGCTATCACTTCACCAACAACCATGTGAAAATCATCGCTCCAATGGCGTTCCGTACTGAACATCGATCGAAAGATCAATTTACCGATTTTCAATAGATCGGTGATAGATAGTCGAAAGCCTTTAAGATCGATGGTTCATTTAATCGAAGTATCAGTCAATTGAACTCAAACAGATTTATCGTTTATAACCTAGTCGGGGCTCCCCCGGTCCTAGACGGAGTCCCACGGCTAAGCTTTGCCTAAACGCAGTTTGCACTGTATAATTCTCTTTGTCCAGCGGTTGTCAGTTCTGTGACAGATCTGTCCGGTCCTATTCTCTAAGTAATGTCCGTTATTTTGGTTCTTAGCCCTCAAGTATCGGCACTTTTTGTATGTGATAGGTGGCAAACGAGCACTGCTCTGATAACTCTTAGAGCCAGGTTACACGCTCAGTCTGGCGTCAGTCTGGTCCATCATTCTGGTCAAAATGATCGGAGAATGATCGTGTAACCCACTGTCTGCCGTCAATTTAGATTAATCGTGTACCGCGAAAATCATCCATCATTCTGGCGTCAGTCAAGACTGATGAACCAGACTGACGCCAGATTGAGCGTGTAACTTTGCTCTTACGTATATGTCTGGGGTTACAGACGCTCATAGGCGGCGGTAGCTACTTTCCATCTGCATGGTGGGCTGTCAGCTTTTTGGTACCTAACATAATAAATAATAAAAATGTAAGGTAAGTGACCCAAATAAGGCCTACCTTATTTTTATCTTGACGTAATTACTAGGTTTTTAAGAAAAACTCACTCATCTTTCGAAATATTAATCTTTATTTATTAAACTTTAAAATAAATGTAGTTGAAACGATAAAAAAACAAAAAACAGACTTCTGTGAATCAAAATATTCAAAAAGTCCTTTAGGCCTTATTGGGAAACCCATGTCGCAATAAGGCCTTTCACACTAAAAGAAAAAAAAAACAATCATTAAACTTTAGTTGCTAAAACATATCAACGTAATATTATTTAAATTTAGTAAGATTCTTTAGTAATCATATTTGGACGTTATAATCAGTCTTGATAATTACCTCAACATATTATCCTTCTTTTCTTCATTTTCTTCAAGCAATCTCCTGCACAGCAAATTTTTTTATCAGCAGGGGTTAATAAGCCAACACACAGCTCATGATACCTACCAGATATTGCAAGCAAGGCATTGTCGCATGTCATCCATTCGATATTATTTGCACTTATATTATTCTGATAGGCCTTATTTGGATCTGTCTTATGTGTAAGGAAAAAAAATATTACAGAAAATACATTGAAAAAATGGCGTATAAATGCTTATGTAGGGGTTACTAAACTTTTAAACTAAACAACACACAAAAAAAATGTGGCCATCCGTGCAAAAATAGCAAAATACTTACATCATTACCTGTAGAAATTTTATAAAACAGGCGTACACTCCGCTTCCCGACTGTTGTCGACTACATGTTCCGACATACTCGTGGTAAGCGGCGCTCGCTATTCTTGTATGTGTCAGATACATCCTTACGCACACCACTGTAAACTTTCGCGGTTATTTGAAATGTCTAAGCGGGAAATTTGAAACCTAGGGCTTATTGGGGCATAGGCCTTATTTGGGTCTCTTACCTTATAAGGGAACTGACACTTCCACACGAAAAGAAGAATAAAAAAATACTTCGTTTTATATTTTGTCCCGCACAAAGACTTTTAAATACACTTCACAAATCGCACTGCCAGTTCAAAACTGTCGCAACTCAAAATGTGACAAAAATGAATTAAGCATACCATCTTGTTCAGCGAATTTTTCTGCATCTGGTCATCTAACCCGTTTTTTTTTAGCTTCCGTAGTTTTTCAACAGAGGGCGCGTAAGTCTCTTTTGGCGCCAGAGTCGGTGATTTATTATTACAACTACAAAGGTCCATCTTCAGTTGGTTCGCGGACTCTGTAAGGTAAGTTACATTTGCTCGCTTCAAAAATGTATTATTTCATATTGTTACGTTTTTGTTGCGAAAACCTTAATTATTTTGTGTATTATTTCGACTTAATTCTGTGTTGCTGCCAAAATTATGTTAAATTATGTCAATCAATTTGTCTCATTGAGAGTTGATACTGTTTAGTTGACAAAATAAACTAGAAACTTAAAATTATTTTGAGTTGAGACCATTTTGACGCAAAAATAAGAAATTTCGAGTTAAGACATTCTTGAAGAATGAAACTTTGTTTATCGATTTCTCTCGTTCTAATTGTCCAATTTTTTTTATTCCTGAATGAAAATTCCCACTGAACTACTTTCTAGCCAATGGATGTAAAAGAATTGAGCTATTGTCAATATTTAAGGTACTTGACTTTTTGTGCTTTCGAGATGTGACACTGTTCGTGCGAAAATCTGAACAGTAATTTTTTTGTGTGATAATGTGACACTGTTGATGCAAAACAATCTTAAAAAATACTAGATCGGAAAAATGTATTATCTCAGGTTTTTTATGCCAATTAAAAAAAGATTACTTAAGGCTACTTACCATACTAAGTTATTCTGACCAGAAGTATAATAATTTATTCATTTATAAAATTTGTATTTTTTATGATTATTTTATATTATTTATATGTGTAGATTTCGTGGGTCCGTACTCCGTATCGGGTCCACTCAAAAGAATAGAAAATCTTAATTAGACTTCAAAAATTAATTATAATTGTATGTAGTAATAAATTGTTTAAAGCATCAGATAGACAATTTATGTCTTGCTACTCAACGATTTTTAGTAGTATAAATATTTACTTACCTACACATAAGCCTCAAAAGAAACTAAATTAATTAATACCGGGATCGGTGGACACAAAAATTATTTAATTTTTGGTGGAAACAGATCCGTGATCCTGTAACGGTATCGGTGGATACTACTCAGCGTGATCCATGGATACTTTAAACCCATCCGGGGATCGGTGAATACGGACCCAATTTTATTAAAATAATTTGTATAATAATACATTTTTGTTATTGTTAAAGCCCGAACTAATTTACCGTGGTTCGGCCTTTTACAGTAATGGACTAGATAAGTTCGAATTTGTTTAATTATTAGTATGGATAACTTTCACACGTCGTTTTTTCATATATTTCATATATTTATTCATTACAGAGTTAACAATGGAATCGAAGCGTGCGGAAAAGAACTACTCTAAAAACGTAAAAATACCTCTCCTGGAAAATTCACCTGTGGCTTTAACTCATCACGCTAAACGTTTCCCATGGAACCCATACTAAATATTTTGGACTTCCCATACAAAGTTGAGTAATTAGCTGTCAAGTTTGTTAGAAAAGACCAAACATATTTTGTTAGGATATTACGTATTTATTCTTGATTAATTCCATGGGGAAAGTTATTCAGTACGATGAGTTGAAGCTCCAGGTGAAGATTGCGGGAGTGCTCTTTTTATATTCAAATAAAGTCTGTGTTTAGCTGTACCGAATACTCGTAATCTCCTGTGACTAATGGTCTCATTTATAAAGACTGCATTTAGATTAGCTATAAGAAATGTTGGTAGTTTGATACTTTCTGTTTTAAAAAAATCTTTTTCTTTTATTTTTATTATGCAACTGTTGATTATTAATTATGTTTCGTCATTCTATTCTCGATTTATATTTTCACCTATTCACAGAAATATAATCGTTGAACTAAATGACTCTTATAAAAAATCCAATCCAGGAATGATCTGAGCCTGAAATAATTTTGAGTTACAACAAAAAAATCTATTAATATTTTTTAAGATCACAATCACGAAAAGCGTCACTACTCAAAAAATTACGAATTTACAAAAAAAAATTGTATATATTTTTTTAGGATTTTAATAACGAAAAAAATCACAACTCTCAAAATTGGCAACAACAACGTAACATTTTGACATAATTTTAAAGAATTGGCACAAAATGAACTTCAAAAGGGTCGTAAGTAAGAAAATATTCATAACTTTAAATCTAGCACGAATAAAATTTTTACACAAGACAAAATATAGAGTACGATTTTTTTTCTACGTGCTGCAATATAAAAACTTCTCGATAATTCGCTACAAACGCCAGGAAACGTTTTTTTCGTTTCCTGAAAAATTAAGTTTTTTGAGTTGCGACAGTTATGAACTAGCAGTGCGAAATATCACAATTTTTACAAGTTTTGATCTTGAACTGTGTGATGTGTTATTATGTCAGACAGTCACGGAAAATATACGTCAACAACGCATATCGTCCATATATTACACATGCACTACTTCACACCTCTTAAGACAAAAACAGTATGCTATTATGATCTCATTTTCATATTTTCATGACACTAATGCAGCTTCACAACTCTGAACGTTTGGATGCAAGCCAAGAGATTTCCTCTTATCTAAGTGATTTAAAAATAAAGTAATAAAAATACGATTTCTGTCTCGCAAATGATAATAATAGGAGTTTGAAGGTTTAATTGTGCAATTGATGAAAACATCGTGAGGAAACCTGCACATCTAATTTTTAGATGTGTATGACGGTCGCGTTGCACACGTCCGTAGGTGTAAATCTTAATGCCCTACACGTGATCGCGGGTGATGCTAAGTGCAACACTGGGCAACCGCCGTCTATACCTTGTGGATAGAACGGTTAAAATGTACCACACGATAAGAAGAAGAAGATTGTACAATTGATGTTTTACTTTTTAACCCAATTAAATAATAATTATATCTGAATGAAGCTAAGTAAAGTGTATTTCTTTGAAGACTGTCGAACATGTACACAAATACAGCTGAATGACCTTTCCATCTGGCTGTCAACGAAATAGTGATGACGTCGCTTTGTGTCTGTGATTATGATGAGTCCAGTAAACTCTACTATTGACCAACATAATGGTAAATGTAAGGTTAGCTAAGATTTACAGTTAAGAGCTGGTAAATCTAAGAAAATGTGTATAGTTCATTCCAATCAAAAAAAAGCAAAAGGTAAACAAACTTACTATGGAACTGACACATGTCAATGTCATCTGCATACTACGTTTGTTTACCTTTTGCTTTTTTTATTGGAATGAACTATACTTGTGTATTGAAATTATGCATTATCATATTTTTAAACAAATCATATCTGAGGGAATGTTTAATAAAGACATCAATGCTCTTTGTTAACATTAAAATAATCACTAGTTATAATGATATTTAACGTACAGACAGAAAAGAGAATTACCCACAAACGATAATCATATTAACAACAGGTTTACACAGCGACATTTTTACCATTAATTTATCAAAATTAAAATTTCCACGAAATTTGACAACTGCTATTTTTTCACATTTTTATGAACTAAAAACACAGCATACCGAACCATTGTTAAATAGAATAGTTTTTGTATTATGACATGTTACAAAATTTTAGTAGCGTCACCACTAAAATTTTACTTCTCAGAATAGCTTGTTATTTGGAACAAAGCAGTGCTGAGAAATGTTGTACAATAAATATAAGGCTGACTATAGATTTCGGCGAAAAGCAGTGATCGGAATTTCGTAGTTGCTATAAAATAGCAATTTAAATATGGCCTCAAATGCGTTAAACGTTTCTTTTTTAAACACTATATTTCGGGAATCTGTTAAAAAATATTAATATTGTAAGACCGTCTACCTGTATAACTTTTTTTTATGTATTCTGTTTATATTTTCCTGTTTAATGTTGTGCAATAAAGCGTTTATTCATTCATTTTTTAATATATTTCGTTATCTTTTTTACTGTGACAGACAGACAGATGGATCTTTCTTTATAACCGTGTTTTATTTATTTTCCTTTTTGCAGTTTGTTTCACGAATACACTGATTTTCTTTTGTATTATAAGTACTATGAATTTAATTGTAGATTCTGAGTTATATCCAATTATTATACAGAGTGTTTGGTGGAAGGTTGATAAAACAAAATTAAGTCTTTAGAACACTTAGAACCTATTTAGCGCAAAATAAAATTTAGTCGACCTAACAGTTTCTTTTTAATTATTTTTTGCAGTGAAGTCCTAAAATTTGTCAATTAGACCTCTTAAATGCTATTTCATTCTCTAACGTTCTTTAAATAATAAATTAGGATCTAACATCATCTGTGACCAGTAGAAAACGTGACTGTCAATTTCTCGGTCTGTTCTAAAAGCTCGCGTGTTTTGTTTCATTCATAAATTTCGTAAGAGCGCGCTGCCACAGATTAGATAAAAGGCGCTGCTGCCAAAAAAATATTTACGCGTGTCCGGGAGACGTCAAATGGTTGTCAATTAGTGATGAGGCAGTTTTTGAGATCTTTGTGGTTGGTAAGATGATTCTCAAAGAGAACCCGCTCGTACCAAAGAGATAAATCTGTTTTCTGTCTAGAGTGTTAAATGAGCCGTAAAATTTTGAATGCGCATACGTTTCCTAATTGAAGTACAGTTCAAGGGAAAAATAAATACTTCTAAGTTTTAGTCATTTTATCAATTAATCAATGTGTGTCCTGAAATGAAATGAAATGAAATAATATTTAATGAAATGAAATAATATTTATTCGAAGTAGGTATCTCTGTACACTTTTCGAACGTCATATTTTTTCTACCTAATACGAAGTTCCTACCACTCGGACTCCTCTGCGTTTATTTGCAAATGCAAAAAAGGTATCTGATAGCAAAGTCTGGAAACTACTAAATCATTGCAATTATATAATAAAATGATGGAAATAGATAGAAAACCGTTGATTAATAGGGTTTAACTTTGATTGGTGTTTTTTTTTATCAAGAGCGTTTTTAATGGCATCTTTTGTAAATATAATGTAGAACGTTATTACATGCCTAACGATATTAGATATTTTGAAACAGTCATGTTACTTTTATCCCGTAAAAATTAACTGTTCCCAAGGGATTGGAAAAAGTACTGACATAATTTATGCTGAAACTACTTAGGCTATATTATCGTAAGTCGCCAAATTTGTATAAAAAACTGAGAAAAAATTTGTGGATCGGTTTTTACAATATTTTTCCAGTATTCTATTGTATATTTGATTCTGAGTAACCCCTTAAAATTTCAAACGGACTTTTTTTAACACCCTGTAAGGTATCCTAGAAAACAGCTTAAGGAAGATCAAGGAAAACATTTCCGCACTCACTGAAGTACAGTCATATAAGATAAAAGTGTTCAGTTAAAGTGGCAGAACTGACCAAGCTACCCTATTCATAGTCCAGTTTTAGTTTATTCGTTCTCAGACGAGACAGTCACAATCTGTCTGTCAGACTATAAATACGGAACATCTGTGTCCCAGCCTGTGCAAACTTTCGCGTAGCCGAAACACTTAAAGTGAGTTCATACAGATACGAAACTTCATCCTCGGTAAGAATAGAAGTCAGACTAAAAGCGTCTGTTAACCAACCAGTGGTGTCGATTCGGTGTTTACGATTAAACTTATTAGACAGGACTGAAGTTAATTTAAGCATCCTATCCTTGTCTTTTCGATACAGAGAGAAAAAGACAAAACACTCAAATTAAGTTTAGTTCTTTAAAATAAGATTAATCGTGAAAACCGAATCGATGCCAATGTATTTTCTAAATTCATTAAAGAATTGACAGTACTTAAAATTATTGACCTCCTGTTTTTATGACTGCTTTATGTAGAAATACAAACATCAGAATTCGTATTTTTTTTGTAGTTTTTGTAGAAATGTCATATCTCGACCGTGTTGAAAATGCGGAAAAAACTGGATTATTTTGCATAGTTTGGTATTTCTCGTGGTAATTACTTTTTCTTCGTTAGGTTGTAAAGGATTTGAAGCCTTTCCTTCAGGTGAGTTGATAACTTCTTTTTTTTATTAGTCGCTACCCATTAGGCTTGACACCTTACGTATGCATACAGCCTATAAAAAAAATTGGCGGAGAAATTAGAGCTCTTTAATTGTCAATTGGTTAGCCATTGGACATCATCTCACCTGATAGTAAGTGGATGATGCATAGGATGAAATCGAGCTCCCCAACGCAATGCGGAACTGGTTATGTTGTCTTCATACCGAAACACATTAGTACTATTAACTTGTTTGGCGGCAAGATTTTGATAAGATGGTGGTAGCTAGCCAGGCAGGCTCAGAAAACGCCCTACCACTAACCAAACCGACTCCCACAAAGACCCCGCCGGGAATCAAACCCCCAATCTTCTGATGTGAAGCGAGTGCACAGCCACTACGCCACGGAGGTGGATTTTTGAACTTGGTCGGGACTTTGTACTAGGCAGAAAAAAATATTGACGATTTAAAAGCATGTGTAAAGCATCTACTTAAATAAAAATCATTTTGAGTTTGAGTTTTTGACAAACTGTTCCCAAAGGGTCCGTTTTCCAACGTGAAGTTGCTGATGATGTCTTCAACGTCTCGTCACATAAAAACCATAAAAACAATATATTTTCAAAAGATTATGCCATTCACAATTTGACTAATCATTTACAAACATATTTCACCAATAAACTAAACGCGCTGTCTCCTCACCAAATATAAATGATGATATATATTTATTTTGGCAGAGCAATGACGGCGACACTAAAGCTTCATTTTTATTTCATCTAGTGGGGCAGCAAATAAAAAACGTATCAAAATCTTAAAACTCAGTAATTTAGTAAAGTAGTTTAGAAATACCAAGGGATTTTCAAAATCCTTTAATTGAAAATATATTTTGTCTGAGGGATTTTGAAGTTTGTGAAATTTTAGTCTCTTTTTTAAGAAAATCAATGTTAATGTATTTTTACCCGACTGCTTCAGAAGGAGAGTTATATTTTTCGAGTGTATGTTTGTATGAATGTATGTATATTTCTTTGGCACGCTCTGTAGCCTAAACGGTTTGATGGATTTTAGCTTGAGAGGTGTAGTTAGATTCGTCTTCATCCCGAGAATGACATAGGATCTATTTTAATTCAGTCGAGTTTTCATTTTTTTAAATCTTGTTAGGTTATTTATACATGTAATTGTAACGTATACCTATTTATGTCGGCACCATGTTATTTTCAACCGACTTAAAAAAAGGAGGAGGTTCTCAATTCGTCGGAATCTTCTTTTTTATTTTATTTTTTATGTATGTTCACCGATTACTCGAAGACGGCTGAACCGATTTCAAAAATTCTTTTTTTGTTTAAAAGGGTATACTTTACAGGTGGTCCCATATAAATTTTATCGAAATCGATTCAGCGGTTTTTGAGAAAATCAACAAAAACATAGCAAAATTGGAGTTGTTGCGATTGAAGTCGGTTGTTTTTAACGTATTCAGCATGGTCAATTATAAATTTATTAATAGGTAGTAGAAATAAATTCACCGAGCCATGTTTATCGAGTTCGTTCCACATGATAAGATCTCGCTTCGGAAAATATCGTTGCGGTGTAACCATTTGTAATATAGTCCATTTAAAAAAAACTTGTATATTTAAAAAAAGTATCGCAAGAAGTTTTTTTTAATGTTCAGCGCATCCTCAAAGAGAGCAAGCTATTTTTATTACTGTCTGTTTCATTACGAGTAAGTATATTATTTATAAAAAAAATCCCCATATTTTTTCTAAATTCGCTCAGTCATTTTGTACCTCTAATCGAGTTTCTGCTTTTGAATCGGAACTTATTTATCCAAAGTTATAGCTATAGCAAAGGAGTTTTATATCATCGGGAGCGGGGTGCAAGTCTGTGAGCTAAAGCCTAAAGTTATAGCAAATTGACAAATAAAACTTGGACTTGCAAATACAGTAGATAATTTATTTGAAAGATTTTTATGAAGATGTTGCGTAGCAGGAAAATATTTTTTCGTTTAGCTATGTGACCTGTCAAAATCTTTTAATTGAAAAGTCAAATCTCAAAACGAATGTCATGTTTATTAACTAACAAATTCAAATAAAATTAAACACATCACTTTTATATTTCATCATATTCAGTTATCACTATAACACAAAAGTAAATCATCCAAGAACCAGTCGCTAAATCGATCGACATTCCCGAAAACTGGACAAAATATATTATCGATATCGATATTTTATCCAGTAGGTACGATTGTTGATTTAAGGATAATTAAATTTAAAAAATTGTTATTATAATAAATAAATAACATACTAACTAACATACATATACATAGTTATTAAGTACAAATTGTACTAACCCATTAATATTCTATGTATTTCTTTGGTCCAAAATAAAGATTTATTTATATATTAGTGAGATATTATAAATGCGAAAGTATGGATGTTTGTTTGTTTATTTGTTTGTTTGTTTGTTTATTTGTTTGTTTGTTCCGCTTTCACGTCGAAACCACTGGACGGATTTGGATGAAATTCGGTAGGTAGATAGATCAAATACTGGATTAACACATAGGCTACTTTTTGATCCGGCAAAATGCATAGTTCCCGTAGGATACCTTAGATACAGTCAAAAAGCGACATCTACGCGGGCGGAGCCGCGGGCAAAAGCTAGTAATAAATAAATAACATACTAACTAACATACATATACATAGTTATTAAGTACAAATTGTACTAACCCATTAATATTCTATGTATTTCTTTGGTCCAAAATAAAGATTTATTTATATATTTATTTATTATAATACATTATACAGGTTCCATATTTTAATTCACGTGCCTAGAGAATGCCGTGCTAATTAAAAAAACATCTATCAAATTCATATTATGACAGGTGACAAGAAGAATTTAATAATCATTATTTTACAGTGTAATTTAACTTTTTTTTTTTAGATAAACCACTTAATGTCTTTAAGTTTTAACATCCATTCCAATGTATTATAACTTCGATAACCTTTATTGCTACTATCATTAACACGGATTCTTAAACGTGATTCTATCAACATTTGCACCAATGATTTTGTCCCGCACTGCAGCTTTCAACAAAACAAACAACTAAACACAACTGTATGCACTACGTGTTCCCCATAATGCCATTTGCTGTGAAAGCTAATGCACTGGATATGCCCTAATGTTGTCCTAACAAATTGCATGATGTATAGTGCACCTACTGTGAATGTTACTATACTGTGGAATGAAATTTATGGTTCCTCTGTAGTAGTGTATCTGTAAGCGTGATATAGCGTAATCTGTGGGTATTTTCATGAACGCATATATCGTAATAGAGTATATTCCATTTTCAAAAAAGGAACGTTTTTTTTAAAAGCATCCTTGGGTAAATATGTTTTTTTATTTAAATAGGATCTCTGCGAAGGAAAAGTTGACATGGCGACATTCGCACGTGTGGCGTGGCGAGACTCGAGACATGAAAACGCACTTTTTGTGTAAACAGTCCGCTTGCTATTCGCTTCGCCACACGCCTCGTTTGCGAATGTGTGAACGCAGCAGACATAAACAAATATAGAAAAGCCGTGTTATCATCACCATGAGCCAAAACACGTCCATTGCTGGACAAAGGCTTCCCCCAAAGGTTTCCACACCGACTGGTCTTGCGCTGCCTGCATCCAGCGGCTTCCCACGACCTTCACTAGGTCATAGTCCTGTACTGGTCTTGCGCTGCCCGCATCCAGCGGCTTCCCGCGACCTTCACTAGGTCATAGTCATGTACTGGTCTTGCGCTGCCCGCATCCAGCGGCTTCCCGCGACCTTCACTAGGTCATAGTCATGTACTGGTCTTGCGCTGCCCGCATCCAGCGACTTCCCGCGACCTTCACTAGGTCATAGTCCTGTACTGGTCTTGTGCTGCCCGCATCCAGCGGCTTCCCGCGACCTTCACTAGGTCATAGTCCTGTACTGGTCTTGCGCTGCCCGCATCCAGCGGCTTCTCGCGACCTTCACTAGGTCATAGTCCTGTACTGGTCTTGCGTTGCCCGCATCCAGCGGCTTCCCGCGACCTTCACTAGGTCATAGTCCTGTACATTTATTATATAGGATGTTAAAAAAGTGCGTTTGTTTTGAAGTATTGCTCAGAAATTCTGAGTAGGTACAGAATACAGGAAGAAAATTTTTAAAAAATCCGCTCTTCAATTTTATTCAGATTCGGATACTTAATCAGAATAGTGAATCAAGAATTTGTATGGAAAACTGAAAAAAGCCTGTAGATCGGATTTTTTCAATATTTTTCCTGTATTCTATACTTGATTTTGAGTAACCTCTTAAGATGTCAAACGCACTTTATTAATATCCTGTATTCACTGTTATTTTTAGCTAAAGTATACATGGAATTTCATTAACTCACTCCGAAAAGTACCGGTTTCACAGAAAATCAATCAAAACGCAACTCGATACTAAGTAAAGACTCAAAAGGAAAACAGTAAACACAAAACTCAATAAAGAAAGCAGAAACTTTTTTGCAAAGCATTCATTTTGGTTGAATCTAATATCCAATGAACTTAAAAACATATTATATAGGGTGACCCTAAATTAGTTCTTGATACGAAAGGCTATGCATGTGCTCATGATAACGAACAACTTTCCCTAAGGAACCCATAGTCAAATCGCAAAAAAAAATTGGACTCTTCATACTAATTTGGCCGGTCAGTTCATCGATTTGTATGGAGAGTCAAAATTTTTTTTTGCGATTTGACTATGGGTTTCTTAGGGAAAGTTGTTTGTTATCATGAGCACATTCATAGACTTTCGTATCAAGAACTAATTTAGGGTCACCCTATATATAATATATATATGTTCATATATATCGTCGTATATATATATGTTTATATATACGTCATGTATATATATATATATATATATATATATATATATATATATATATATATATATATATATATCTTTAAATACACCCAGAGACGTAGAGAAAACTAAATAGCTACTACATTTTTTTTACCCTGGATGGGAATTGAACCTACGCCCCTTGTGTCAGTAGTCAGGGAGCGCTACCCACTGAGCCACCGAGACAGCCGTAGTTGTATCGAAAATGCTGTATAAGTACTACGAACCAACTACGCGTTACAACGCGGTTACTACGCTGTTACATAGGTATTGCGTAGGCTGTTTTTAGGGTTCCGTAGCCAAATGGCAAAAAAAACGGAACCCTTAGGGATTCGTCATGTCTGGCTGTGTATCCGTCCGTATGTCACAGTAACTTTTTTCCGAAACTATAAGAACTTTACTGTTGAAACTTGGTAAGTAGATGTATTCTGTGAACCGCATTAAGATTTTCATACAAAAATAGAAAAAAAAAACAATAAATTTTGGGGGTTTCTCATACTTAGAACTCAAAAATTTTTTTTCATTAAACCCATACGTGTGGGGTATCTATGGATAGGTCTTCAAAAATGATATTGAGATTTCTAATTTTTTTTTCTAAACTGAATAGTGTGCGCGAGAGACACTTCCAAAGTGGTAAAATGTGTGTGTCCCCTGTAACTTCTAAAATAAGAGAATGATAAAACTTAAAAATATATATGATGTACATTACCATGCAAACTTCCACCGAAAATTGGTTTGAACGAGATCTAGTAAGTATTTTTTTTTAATACGTCATAAATCGTAAACCGCTTCAATTCATTCAATCAACTTAAATATAAAAATATAAAAAAAACCATTTAATTCCATAAACACAACGAACTACAAGAACTTTTATATTATGTTACTTGCTGCTACGAAACCCTTCATGGGCGAGTCCGACTCGCACTTGGCCGCTTTTTTAACTTTATCCTTAGTTGGTTAGCTCTTGGCCTCATCTCATCTTGGCTCTAAAATTTATTTTAACAACTTAATTTTACTTAGAAGTCGTTCCATAACCAAGTTAAGATTCACCTGACAAGAGTTTGTCCCTTTCACACTTCAAAAAAATATAATATGCTATCCTGCTGTCAGAGTGAAAATTACTCTAACGAAACTAATTTGGAACGCTTTCTTAATAGTAAATTTTGCCCGCAACTTCTTCGGTGTGGACTTCAGAATTGGGTCCAGAGAGAAATAAACTGTTAAGGCAGCGCCATCTAGTGACAAAGTAAACATTTCAGTTTTTAGCCATTCCTCCGGGAATCCTCGAGTTTTTCGGGATAAAAAGTATCCTATGTGTTAGCCGAGTGCTTTAGCGATCTACCTACTAGTTCACTAGTTTCGGCGTGAAAGCGGAACAAACAAACAAACATCCATACTTTCGCATTTATAATATTAGTAAGATAAGATAAAATTGTACTCTATTTGTTGGCCCTTCTCATCTCAGCTCTGTAATTTATTCTAACATCTTTATTTTATTTAGGTATCTTTAAAGGTTTGAGCGACAGAACTTTTCATCTTATCTTAAGCGATGATGCTGCCGAGGACATCCGGTGATACATATCACGCAAGCTCAAATAGTGCCTGTTGACAAGCGATAGTGCCTTGAAAATGCCTAAATTATACGAATTCGGCACAGATGTAGGCAGACAGTTCTACTCTTTAGCCGTCAGCATAATAAACGATTATGCGAAACCCTTCTTGGGTGGGTTCCCTACGTGATTTCGAAACACTTTTTATCGAGTGTCGATACATCGATGACGGTCAATCGAAAAATTATTGCTCGACGTGTTTATAATACGAAAGATTCATCTGCCGATATTCTTTTCCTCGAGGGTTCGTTTCATCGAAAAACTTTACAATCTACAGGTTGATTCTGCGATTGATAAATTTGTCGAAAATTTCGTCGATAGTATGTTTAAGGCTCCTTTTACAGTCACGCGGGTTAGTGACGGCATGCGGGTATGGCCCGCATGTGTGCCGCCCGCAACCTATTGTTTCACACATGTTTTTATTGTCATGCATGCCACATGATCTTGATACAATCGACAACTAAAATTTAAACAATTTTATTATTTTTAACCCCCGACGCAAAAAGAGGGGTGTTATAAGTTTAACGTGTCTGTGTATCTGTGTATCTGTGTATCTGTGTATCTGTGTATCTGTGTATCTGTCTGTGGTATCGTAGCTCCCAAACGGATGAACCGATTTTCGTTTTGTTTTTTTTGTGTCATAGATAATTTTATCCCGAGTGTTCTTAGCCATGTTTCGTGAAAATCTGTTCAGCCGTTTGAAGATCATCAGCTCTTTTCTAGTTGATGAGGGGATCTGACTAACTTCCTTATGTCCGATCGATTCGAAATTTGGTACCGTGTTACTTCTACGATATTTAAAGAACATGGTAAGGCAAGCGTGAGCTGGTCAGCCGTTTGAAGATCATCAGTTCTTTAATAGTTGATGAGGGGATCTGACTACCTTCCATATCGTCCCTCGCACCACTAAGTCACGTATCTCAGTTTTTTGATGATTTGAGTTAGGACTGCCGCTGACTTCCTTGGGTTGTTATCTATGTTTTCCTTTAACTCACGCTTCAGTATGAATAATGGTTCTCATGATATTGGTACTTACATAGTTAACGTATCTCATAAAAATCCAGGAAAAAATTCCACTAAGTGACGTAACTCACTTAGGGTTTTTAGTCAAAACCTGTTTTAAGACTTTGATAAAATATTATATCCTATATCATATAGGATTTTTAGTGAAATGTTATTTACTTAGGTAATGAGATACAATACGATATTATTATACAGTTCTTTAATTTGGCGGGAGATAGACGGTTAATATGCTGTTAGGCCGCGGGTGCACTCATCTGATCCGGTCAGATCCGACAGCTTAGCCCCGCCCACCTGTCGGTCCTCTTAAAACTGTCGGATGTACGCGGGTGAACTGGACCGGTAAATTATCGGACGGAAACAGTCATGCCACCTTTTTAGCCATAAAGTAAGCGTCGTCGCGTCGTTGTTATTGAATAGTGTTGTGCGCAGTACATGTGTGCCCGGCTTTTAGCCAACGCCAATTAGTGATGTATGGTTATTATTACTAATACAGTGTAGAAGTATAAGCATACCTATGCTTGATTTATGATGTATTAAAACCAAGTGTTTAATACCTACATCTAAAATTGTGGTTATATCATACAACGTTTCATATTAAAAATACCATATCATTATATGAAACTGCATACATATTCTAAAAGTGTATGTTAATTCCTATAGGTCCAAAAATAAAAACGAACCTTGTATGTTTTATTAAAAACACATTACATTAAAACAAGAAGAGGCTTGGGTGGCTACAGTACAGAACCTAAATATGTAAATTTTATTGAAAATCAAAGTATTTTTTATCTTACGAAAAAAAATACGATTTAAGAAAATGTGTAAAGCATCTCGCTTTACACATTTTCTTTTCAGTTTCACATTTTTTCTATTAATGCTAAAATACCATAATATACATACACACATATGCATTTGAATATTCCATAAATTTATATTGATTTCTGCAGGTACCTATAAAACATTATCATATTAATATATATGTAAATCGATAACTAAACTCTACATGTCGATGAATTACGCACAACACTTCGTCTCGTCCTGTAAGGATGTCAGTGTCCGACTGTGTCGGATGAGTGCAGCACGTTCATAGAAAATATACAGCGACTAGTGAGAGCCGATAAAATAAGATCCGTTTTATAAGTTACAAGTCCGGTAAACTGTCGGAGTCGGATGAGTATACCCGCCCTTATACAAAATGTACAGCGACTGGATCGGACTGTGACATCATCTGTCGGATCTGATCGGAATGGATGAGTGCGCCCGCGCCTTTAGGATGTTTGCGGGGGTGAACGACGGTGGCGCAGGGAAGTTCTGGCTAGCGGGCGCCGCCGCGCCGCTTGCGCTGACAGTTGTGGTGGTTATTTAGTGGAATGAAGACGTTTCGCTGTCGTCGAATACCTATCATAACGCAATAGTTCGATGGTAAGTGTTTGTCGTCTATTTTAAGTTTCGCTAGTTTTAGTATTGTTTCGTTGATTGAATTATTGATACTGTTTCGTTGATATCTCTCAAACCTATATAATGTTGTTCTAACAGTGGCAGCGTAACGGTGGGGGAGGCGGTCCGCCCCGGGTGCCCAGCTTCAAGGGGGTGCCACGCGGAGAGCAATTGTAAAAAATATATTTAACATGTCATGCATTATCTCCGCACTGCCACCCCCCCTAACGTGAAGAAACATCGTATTTAGTTGCTACCTATACGAAAAAAAACCTATAAAAAATTGCACATAATACCTACAGTTAACATTTATGTGGCCTTGTTAATGAGTAATTCTCCATCTTAATTACGAAAAAGATACATTATGTATAATATGATGCACTCCCTTGAAAACACCTACGGTGTTCGGCATCGACACTTTTAGGTGATGGCAGTTAGTAAGCAAGAGTATTTGACTGTATCAAGGTATCTCCTTATTTTGAGTGAGCACACTAGATAACCGCTCCGGGTGCCAACCCACGCTATGCCGCCACTGTATTCTAAAAACCTATTTTGACGCTTCCTTCTAGAAAAATTAAATTAAATACAGGCTGTCAAAAAATCCGAAATGCGATGGTCCGAATTTAAACTTTGTACTGTAAAATGTTGATTTGTATACAAAAATCGCAGGGTACCACACACTGAAATTGCATCATCGTCCGAAGGTGCGATTCTAGGTATACGAGAAGTACCCTATAGGTTTTCATTCCAAGTGTCCAAATAAGCGGCATATATACGGCCAGTCACGGCAAATCAGATTTCTTCACAGCTCAAGGGATTGCAGGCCTGAGAATTTGATATAGAGTTCAAGATAATGTGTGATTATGAATTTATACGGATGAAACCCTCGGTGCGCGAGTACGACTCGCACTTGTCCGGTTTTTTCTATAGAGATAGGAGTCAGCCACTGAGGTAAAATCAAAATGTCTATGCAAATGTGATTTGTTAATTGTGTTAATCTTGTTATAGATTCAATACTACTACGGTAAAATATAACCTAAAATGGATGTTATTGTAAAATGGCGAGATGGGACTGAAAATTGCGTGTCAACAAAAGACCTAAAATGCACACGAAAGGGCGATAAAATGCGTATTGGAACTCGTGTAAAAATGTTGTATGAACGAAAATGGTATTATGGAGTTATTGTAATTACAGAAAAAGATTGCCCAATTACCGAAAATGACTGTCTAATTACCGAAAAAGACTGCCCAATAACCAAAAAAGACTGCCCAATTACCGAAAAAGACTATCCATTCGACTCTGAATCTTCTTCTAATGAACCACTTGCAAATATCGTATTGTCCAAAAAGTCGAATTATGAAGATCCATTTCATGATTCAGAAGACTCTGTAAATGACCCCGATTATAATCCTGAACCAAAAAAAAATCGAAAAGGATCAGTTTTGAGCGGCGTTACCCATTGTAATGAAGATGATTTTGAAGATCACGCTGTATGTAGCCAGAATTCACATTCTGATTATGACCAAAATTTTGTTTCTTGTGTTAAGTCGATTTTATCTAAAAGTCTATTAATAGTTACTGGCCATTGACTTATTAATTTTAGTAATAAAATTTAATTACAGAATGAACAACAAATGGACAATGGTGAAAAAATTTATGTAACTTCCTGTATAGAAATGGACCAACAAAATACATCTACCAGTATAACAAGAACTTTGATTGCAAGTGATATTACCGCTTGCGACGTTGATACAACTTATACCGATGACAATTTGGCAGTACTACAAATCGCAGATAATTTTGCAGTTCAACAGAACGTACGTGAAAATTCTAAACCAGATTCCATGTCGAGTGACAGAACGGATTGTTCAGAAAGCATAATATTAGCCAGAACTGTTAACGATTCAATATTTTGTATCAACGAGGTTCGTACTACTGAAGAAACAAGCGCAAATAATGAGACGCGCACAACTTGTGCGACACAGCAAGATATATCTACCAGTATTAGAAGGGCTTCTATATCAAGTAATTTAACTTTTTGCGACGATGATGTAACCGACGCTGCTAACACATCGACAATACAACAAATAGCGGATAAGCTTACGATCCAGAATATACCTGACAACTTTAGATCTGATCCTACAACGGGTAAGAAAACGAGTTGCTCGGAAAGCACAATATTAGCCCACGACGACGATCAAATAGAATGTTTCAATGAGGAACATGCTATTAACCAAACAGTAAATGATGAAGCACACACAATTCCTACTCAAAATTATGGAGACGAATATAGAGTTCAATGCTGTGAGGTGAATGAATGCAATGAGAAAGTTTTTAGTTTATGTGTAAGATGTTTAATTTTATTATGTTGGCATCATTTTGAAAATGATTCTACCTGTGAAAATCATTCACAAACGCTTCATATTTTACCATCGAATAATGTAGATTCTAGTTTGTCGAACCAAAGATTCATACCAGAACATTTTGTAGTCGAAGGTTCACCGAGAGAAATTAATGTTCAAAGGACAAGGTGTGACAAAAAAAAAACTAATAAAATTAATAAAGATTCTGGGAAGGAGTATTCTACACAAGTTTTGAAAAAGGTTTTAGCTGAACGCAAACTACGACCGTTATGTAACACTGAAAACTGCAAGAAATTTCATCGCGACTGTCACATTTTTAGTGAAGACTATCGTCAAGAACTGTTCGAATCCTACTGGTCTTTAGGCAGTTTAACATCACAAAGAGCTTTCATATCAGGATACATTGAACAGGTAAGTACCAAACAAAAAACAGCTGGTTCTGAATCCAGAAGACAAAACACTGTGTTTTACTATCTCTGTCACAAAGGTGAGAAGAAAAGAGTTTGCAAAACATTCTTTTTAAATACTCTAGGCATTGGGGAGAGCATTATTAGAACGGTCATTAAAAATATGTCACCCAGTGGAATATTGGAGAAAGATATGCGTGGAGGACGCCAACAAGCAAATATTGAAAAAGATGAACGTGCTAAGGCCGTTGTTGAAGAGCACATAAAACGTTTTCCGAAGGTAGAGTCACACTATTGTCGGGCAAAAACTACTCGCGAATATTTACATTCGGATCTGACCATAAAAAAAATGCACTGCATGCTAGAAGAAGAATTAACAGATGAGCCAAAACCCAGCCTTTCCCTTTACAGGAAAATTTTTAAATCTAAACATCTGTCCTTTCATCAACCCAAGAAAGACCAATGCAGTCTGTGCTCTACATACTTCCAGGGAAGTGAAGAAGTCAAGCGTAATTTGCAAGAAAAGTACGCAGCTCACACAGAACAAAAAGAATCATTCCGTGATAAACAATCAGAACGAAAAGCAGAAGCCAAAATAAACAGATTATCTACAATTTGTGCTGCCTTCGACATGCAACAAGTTATAAATTTACCTATAAGTAGTGAAAGTGCTGTGTTCTATAAGCGAAGATTATCCGTATTCAATTTTACTATCTACAACATGGTTTCACATGACTGTTATTGTTATATGTGGCATGAAGGGCAAAGCAAAAGAGGTGCTTCCGAAATTGCTACTGCATTGTATTTGTTCTTGAGAAACTACGATGAAAAAGGCATTAAGAAAGTATTTTTATTTGCGGATGGCTGCAGCGGGCAAAACAAAAACTCTATCGTTGCATCTGCCCTTCTGTACATCATAAATAATTTCGATTCCATTGAAGAAATCATCTTAAGTATCTCTGTTCCTTGCCACGGCCAAAATGAAGGCGACTCAGCTCATAGTGCTATAGGTTACGCAATAAAAAAAAGTGGTGAAATTTTCATACCCTCCCAGCTGATACCTATTATGAGATTGGCACGAAGAAAACAGCCTTACATAGTAATGGCTTTGAACTATTCAGACTTTTTGAATTTTAAGAAACTGTCTCAAGATTTACGCCTACTTTCTCTGCGAAAAGATAATGAAGATAAAACTGTCGATTGGAGGAATATGGCAGAACTTGCCTTCTCGAAGACCAATCGTGACAAAATATATTTTAAAACTGACCACACAGCTGTGTCTTATCGTTTTTTGTCCCTAAAAAGACAAGTTAATGTAGTAATGGAGTCTCAAATTGAGCCCCTCAACCTTACACAGCCAAAAATTTCTCAGGAAAAATACAACGATTTGATGGCGTTGACTATAGGCAATACGCCAGTCATTAGGATAACCGAGTTTGTGGAATTTTATCGTTCACTGCGGCTTTAGGTTGTTCCGTTAGCACAGAAATATGAGTATGTGTGAATGTTAAATATTTATTGATGTAATTTGATTGCAATGCGATTGTTTTGTGATTCTTAATTTCGCAGTGTCATGTCAAAGTTTAAAGAATTGATAAATTTTACTTTTCTAGATTTTATTTTTGTAATGCTTCTACGATTCGAACTCTTGATTTAGTTTTAAGAGTGATACTTACTTATTTATTAAGGTTTGTCCAAAGTTTACTCCCTTTTAGTAAAAGTATTTCTTTAAACGCCTGTTATATGCTCAATTGCATTTTGAAAATTAGATTTACTTAGTTATGAAGATCTGCTGCGTATTAACTTTTCTAGATTTTATCTGTAGTTTACTTTTGAATGTGTTCAAAGTTAACAGAGCAAGACTTAATTAATTGTTAAGTTTAGTAACGTGTTTATCCTTCTAATGTCTAGAGTGTACATTTTAATGCTGCTATAATTTATTTTATGTTTTGTCAGACTGAACGGAATATTCCACTGCAATTATCTGTGATTATAAACTATATAACTTGGTGATAAGAAGTTATTTAATTATTCTATCTATCTATCAGTCGAAAGACCTCCACTGCTGGACAAAGGCCTCCCCCAAGGATTTCCACATCGACCGGTCCTCTGCGGCTCGCATCCAACGGCATCCTGCAACCTTTACCAGGTCGTCGGTCCACCGAGTCGGAGGCCTGCCCACACTGCGTCTCTCGGTGCGCGGTCGCCATTCGAGAACTTTACTGCCCTAACGGCCATCTGTTCTACGAGCTATGTGCCCCGCCCACTGCCACTTAAGTCTAGCGATTCTGAGAGCTATGTCGGTAACTTTAGTTCTCCTACGTATCTCCTCATTTCTGATTCGATCACGTAGGGAAACACCAAGCATAGCACGCTCCATCGCCGTTTGGGTGACTTTGAGCCTTTTTATGAGGCCCATAGTAAGCGACCATGTCTCGGATCCATATGTCATCACTGGTAACACACACTGGTCAAAGACTTTAGTCTTGAGGCACTGCGGTATTTTAGACGTGAAGATATTGCGAAGCTTCCCGAACGCTGCCCAGCCGAGTTGGATTCGACGATTGATCTCTTTCTCGAAGTTGGACCTACCTAACTGGATTGTTTGTCCTAGGTATACGTATTCGTCAACAACTTCGAGTGTAGAGTCTCCAACCTTCAGAGGAGTGGGTGTAACACGGACGTTTGACATGATTTTCGTCTTATCCATGTTCATTTTAAGACCCACTTGTTGGGAGACTCTACTGATTTTAATGATTAGTTATATTTTATTACATATAGGCTGAAAACAATACTGTTGCTCCAACCACATAAGTTTTGATGATGCGTTCAAACAAAGTACAGACTAATATGATGTAACAAATCTTTTATGTGGGAAATTTTCATATTTTCATAATAAAACTATGATCAGTTTGGAGTGTTTATTTTCATAAACTAGTGTAACTGTAGGATCGTAAGTGGAAAATGATTCGGATATTGAAAAACAAAGTTATCACAAAGTCACGTATCTGTTTTCAAAAATCAAAAAAAATATTACTAATACAATTAAGTGAGTAGGTAATACATCAAATGAAAGCAGACACTTTCCTCTATATATAGGTATATTCGTTTTATTTCAGCATGTCCTTGGAATTAAAATATAATTAAATTTTGAAATTCCCTAACTGAAAAACGGTTGTTTTGAAGAACTTGCAAAAATGAGATACGTGAGTTAGTGGTGCGAGGGACGATATGTCCTATCGATTCGAAATTTGGTACCGTGTTACTTCAATGATATTGAAAGTATATGGTAAGGTAACCATGACCTGATCAGCCGTTTGAAGATCATCAGCTCTTTAATAGTTTATGAGGGGATCTGACTACCTTCCATATGTCCTATCGATTCGAAATTTGGTACCATGTTACTTCAATGATATTGAAAGTATATGGGTAAGGTAACCATGACCTGATCAGCCGTTTGAAGATCATCAGCTCTTTAATAGTTGGTGAGGGGATCTGACTACCTTCCATATGTCCTATCGTTACTAATTCAACTAACTAATCATTATAAATACCTTCCTAATATTTATACCTACTTTAAAAAGGACAAAATAAAAGTAAAATTAAAATTTTAAAAACCCCCCGACACAAAAAATAAACTTTAAAAACTAACAAATAATATTTTAAACCTATTATAATTATTATCGTCACATATATTATGTAAGTTCAAATATTTTTATTTTCCAAGCGTCGTCGCGTCGGGGGACCGCTAAGTGAGAAAAACAGGTGTAGTCGTAGATTGCAACAAAATAATTTACTCCGCTCGTAACTAAATGTAATTCTTAATAATTAATTAGCTGTTGTTGAAAAAATACTTTATAAACTTTAGCGGTCCCCCGACGCGACGACGCTTGGAAAATAAAAATATTTGAACTTACATAATATATGTGACGATAATAATTATAATAGGTTTAAAATATTATTTGTTAGTTTTTAAAGTTTATTTTTTGTGTCGGGGGGTTTTTAAAATTTTAATTTTACTTTTATTAAACTATTTAACAGCTGAAGCGGTCGCGGCTCAGTGTGGCTAGCATGGTCGCGTTGATCACGCTGGTTAACTGACTCCAGATACGGTCATAATCTGGACGGGTTTGACTGTTAGTGGCATTTATATCGACCGCTTCCGTGCTTCGCAAGGTATGTTAAGCCGTTGGTGCTGGCTGCTAACGCTAGATGGCAGATGTTAAGCCATGTCGGAGGCCTTATAGGCAGCTTGAAAGGTTCTGAAACTGGGGTTGGCCACTAGCCCTACAACCTCCACCAATCCGGCCTTGGCCTACAGTGGAGTATGGCCTAACCTTCCCATGGGAAGAGACCCGTGCCCCTGCAGTGGGGACGATTTGGGTTGTTGACAACGGCTGATCAATTTGTACGAAGAGTTAGGTTACCAACATTACACTTTTCAAGGTTTTATAGAAAAAAAAATGTTCATTATAATGAGTAAGAAGCCTCAGTCGAGTCATACGCCTATTTTATAACACCCTGTATAAAAGAACAAATCTTCTTGTCACTATTAATTATATTTGCTCATTATTTTCAAAATTACGAAACTTTGTCAAAAGCGCGTGAATATTAATTATTTTGCTCTTAGTTAGACACCGCTTTCATAATCCGGCAAAATTAAAAATTTAAGCACTAAAACAAGTATAGAGGTAGCAGGGGACAACGTAATTTGGCTGGGGTGTTTGAAACACCACCCTTTCGTGTGCTGGGTGAAATTTTGCATATTTAACCAGTATAATTTGGCCTCGCATAGTAGGAAGCTTTCTTGATAGTACAGCTCAGATTATACTGGAAGTTTGACAATTAACGTGCGGTTGGCAGTCCCATACCTTATTATAAGTATTATGAAAAAGTTTGTTTGAGATTTTTAAGGGGTTACTCAGAATCAAGTATAGAATACAGGAAATCTATATAGCCCCCGTAGGTACATATGTGGAGAGTGTGGCATACCTTCCAGACGATGTATGGGAAGAGACCCGTGCCTCTACAGTGGGGACGATATTAGTTATTCAAAAACTTTTAATGCTATCTAAGTATGGTATGAAGTACACATGGATACTCCATGCAGTAGGGCATTTTAACTGTCCAGTTACACGTAAATCTGGGCATGCGCTAAACTACCGTCACTGGATATTACTCGCAGGGGGGTGAGGTCGCCTGTAGAGAGGGGTTGCGGCAGGGAGTGGCGATATTGTACAACTGTAGGTATTAACTTACACAGTAAAATGCCCTACCTACCTAAAAAAGTGCGTTTAAGATTTTAAGGGGTTACTCATAATCGAGTATAGAATACAGGAAAAATATAAAAAACCCAATCTACAATTTTTTTTTTCAGTATCCCATAAAAATTCCCCAGCCAGTTCCCCATTGCGTTAGGGAATCTTGGTAAGCCCGCTTCCATCTTCGGCATCATCATCCATCACTTACCATCAGGTGAGATGATGCTAAGGGTTTACCAACTGAGGGTAAAAAAAAAATGATTCATTACTCAGAATTAGTATGGGAAAATGAAAAAAAAGTTGTAGGTCGGTTTTTTTATATTTTTTCTGTATTCTGTACTAAGTAATCAAGTCTTGATTCTGAGTAACCCTTTAAAATCTTGAACGCACTTTTTTAACATACTGTATATAACTGTCACTATTAACTTATTTAGTATGAAACTCTCAAAAGTACCTGACCTCAAACCCCAACCAAAGTTAAGACGTTTTCTACTAAAAAAGTTGACGGTTTCTATGATTTTGCCAGTGACAATGCAAAATTAAAAAAATATTAAATAAAAGAGAAGATCATTTTCATCAAATTCATGACCAACGTACATTTGAAGTCAGTCTTTTGAGATAAATCGGCTGTCATGTTATATCTTTGTGATATTTTTGCGGCACAATAATATAATGATGTATTGACTTGTACAAAAAATTGCCTTATACAGGGTGTAACATTCAAGATGTGCAATAGTTGTTGAGAAGATGTATGAGCATTTATTTATTAAGAATGATTTATCAAATTCATGATTAAAATTAAATTGAATTATGTAACCTATTTTTTCTGTACCAGTTTTACTATTCTGTGGCATTAGAATACTGAACATGTCTGCTCTGTAACGCCACGGGCCACTGCTCAGTGGCGCGACCTTGTCGGAGCCGCGCCGTTGGGGGATTATTATCGAAAGTCGATAAAAAAAAGTTACCTATTCTGAAAATCATTCGAAAATTTCATTTTTTTAAGATGTCTACTTTTTTTGTGATTCGTAATCAGTTTGAGAAGCTTAATCACCTCCGTAAATATTGCACACCTTGAATGTTACACCCTATATAAACCTTTTCTAAGGCACTAAACATAGTACCTTTGCCATATCTGTACCTACATTCTAGAATCCTCTAAGTTTCTTAATGTAAATTTCAATAAATATTATGTTCAAGGAAAAAACAGTAGCTAGAAATAGAAGATACCCTGCAATATTAATAAACGAAGAATCTAAATATAAATAATGTAAATCTTTTGAACATGCTTTATTTACAGGATACTAAGATTCCACAACATATTAAAGATTTTCTTTGTAAGAAGTTCCAAATAGAATTATAGTTCGCGTCACGTAAAAAGAGCGCTGGCTGGCGTTCCGAAGATGTACTCTGACAGCAACTCTTTAGTACCCTCTCTTTCACACTTACGCGATTTATATTATGCTATCCTGTTGTCAGAGTGAACTGTTGTGCCCTCGGAACGCCCGCCAGCGCTCTTTTTACGTGACGCGAGCTGTAAACAGGTGAATTCTTCTGTGCTTGTGAAAGTTTCTATTTACAAACAAATTGTGTTAACAACCCATTACGTCCCCACTGTAGGGGCATGGGTCTCTTCCCATAACTCGGGAAAGTTTAGGCTTCGGATTGGTGGAGGTTGTGGCCAACGCTAGTGTCAGAAGTTTTCAAGCCGCCTATAAGGCCTCTGATATGGCTTAACGACTGATAGCGATAGCAGCCGGCATCAACGGCTTAACGTGCCTTGCGAAGCACGGAAACGGTCGAGATAAATGCTACTAACAGTCAAACCCATCCAGGTTATGTCCGTGTCTGTAGTCAGTTAACCTGCGTGATCGATGCGACCACGCAAGCCGCACGTGAGCCACGACCGCTTCAACAAACAAATTGATCAACTTTTTTACTTTCTATTCTAATCTCTTTCGTCCTTTAGTGCCGTCATGTAATTTTTTTGGCTTTTCGAAGAAACACGACGATAATGATTGCAAAACCTAGCGATGTTCACTAGCTTCCATGTTCTTTTGTCCATTATGAGTGATTGTGATGAAAGACCTAACGATATTGTGAGATTTTACTTTTGCAACTGAACACATCGTTAGAAATGCAAAAAAAATACGCCCATCATACGAACTCAGCTTGATGCTATGAAACATATAACAATCTTTATTTTTATTTTTTTATGTACATTATTTAGGCCTTCCACTCGGTGGACCGATGACCTGGTGAAGGTTGCGGGAAGCCGCTGGATGCGGGTAGCGCAGGACCGGTCGGTGTGGAAATCCTTGGCGGAGGCCTTTGTCCAGCAGTGGACGTCTTTCGGCTGATGGTGACGATGATGACTGTTTAGGCAAAGTAATGTAGCGCGATCCTTTATTTTCAACTTCACAAAATTCATTTCCAGAACTTTTAAAAATGTCAATACAAGTTTTTTTTGATGCCACACGTGAACATATCCAGAATACATAAGCAACTATTCGGATCCCATGTGACTACTTTGCTTCTACAACTTTTAAATGAACAACAAAAAAATTTTTTTTTATTATACAAAAATGTTCAATCTGACTACCAAGTAGATTTGTATGGAGAGTTCAGTTGTTGAAGTTTATTTTATAAAGTGGTTGATCAAAACTAAGCATATTTGAACCGCATAAATACCTGAAAATGTCTATATCAGTATTTAAAAAATCACCCTATAGCTTAAATATAGAGAAAGTCGGTTTATGCAGGAACTTAAAGTTTATGGAACATAATCAAAATCAAAATATTTATTATTTAAGTAGATGTTTTGCACATACTTACTTTTAAATCGTCTTTTTTCTACCTAGTACAAAGTTCCTACCACGCGGAATTTGTACACTCAACGTTTCGGGAAGTGTTTGCGAAGCGAGAAGAAAAGTAATATGTAATATGGAAGAGACACAGCAATGGTGTCCGTTTTGCTTTTTGAGTAAAGGAACTTATTTCGATTATAGCGAGATTCGCGATTATCTGCCAATGCCTTTTCCAAAACGAGAATAGACACTATATTTCTTTAAATAATGACATCGTCATTCATCATACAGATTTTCATTAAAAAATTCAAACAAAATACAAAAACATACTTGAACTCTTTCTTCTCCGCGAGTTTGGACCGTTTGTGACAAATAACAAGTGACAGAAATTGATTTATTTCCAAATAAAATAAATAATAAAGAAAGTTTTAATAAATTCTTATTTAATTTTTTGCGCGCTAAATTGTGGCGGGAACGTTGCCAAAAGTGCGGGAGCCAGGTGTTGAAAATGTTATTGTTTTCCAGGAAATTGTGGAAATTGTGCAAAAATTTTAACACACTTTTATGTTCTAACTTTATCTTAATAACAAGACACAAAGTTTAACGGACTGTATTTTAACTTTTCAAAATTCAAAATTCAAAATGTTTTTTATTTAAGTAGATGTTTTGCACATACTTTTAAATCGTCTTTTTTTCTACCTAGTACAAAGTTCCTACCACGCGGAACTTGTACACTCAACGTTTCGGGAAGTGTTTCCGAAGCGAGAAGAAACGTCGAGCCCAAAACTCAAAATATTTGTTCAAAGGTTGTTATAACAAGCACGTTTATATTCTTTGGACCTATCAAAATACGTGATCATTTGATGACTTTATATTTTCAGTACATATACATATACATGAAGTTATACGGTTCAAAGCTACCAAAATGTTTAGTTTTTTTTTTATTTCGTTTATAATACTTACGTGCTATTGCTTTCCTAGCTTCACTAAACCTATAAATAAAGGTTACCCAGCTGACCATTTCAAGTCTAATTTATCGTTCTGCACACTTCATGAATGATTTAGAGATCCAATCTTTACGACTGACCGTAAATGCAGGGAAAACACAATAAATAGGATTTTAAACTGCACGCTCCTAGGCTATCAGACCAACCGTAAAAATAGTTGTAAAAATATATTGGAGCTGGTTAAATAAGAGGTTAACCATAAATTTAAAATTATAGAATTGAGTTGGTGGTTATTTTTAACCTAAGATATTTGCTTTTATTGACACTGTGGTACTTTTTGAACATTTTGTGTGCTAAAAATTGTTCATCTTGTTTTAACACATTTATTTTATAGTCCAAAAGTACTTATCTCAGAAAAGTATTGTAGAAAAAAGCGTCTTTAAAAAATATATTTTTTAGGGAAAAACTCTGTGTTATTATTAATAGAAGTACCGGTTAAACCTTACTTAAGTTGTCCTAATTAGAACTTGTTATGACTAAATTAATATACGTTAAATCTACTGCCTCCGTGGACCACTCGCTTAACATCAGGAAGTCGTAGGTTCGATTCCCAGCAGAGTTCAATTTTGTAGGACACGGTTTAGTGTTCAGGCATTTATTGAGTCTTCCCATATGAGCTATCACAATCTTCTTTAGATCTTGTCGCCAAACATCAATGTTAACAGATAAGATGGCCAGTTCCCCACTACGATTTCGTTGGGGAATCAAGATAGGCCCGCTTCCATCTTCGGCATCAACATCACTTACCATCAGGTCAGATGATGCAAGGGTTAACTTTAAGGGTTAAAAATACATTTTCATTATAAGATTTCCGCATGTTATAACTACTAAGAAAAAAACGCCGATCTCGAAAGATGTGTAAATCATTAAATATATAAAATAATATATAATATCCGGGCCAAATCACACACGGTCACCTGGCCCCAAACTAGGATTCCCTGTACTATGGGAACCAGAGACTGATATACATACACATATACATTTAAATACATACATATATAGATATAATACACCCAGACACAGAGCAAACAAATTTGCTCACCACAGAAATGTTTGCCCTGAGTGGGCATCGAACCCACGACTCTCGGATCAGTAGTCAGGATCGCTAACCACTGAGCCACCGAGTCAGTATAAAAATAAAATATAAATAAAATAAAAATACACTTTTGGACACATCTTTAGGCTCACCTAGGATTTAAAGTTTTAATAGCCTATAGATACAACCTAGCTATAGACTATTCCTGAGTTTGAATTTGAAACTAAAGGCATACAAAAAATATTGCTAATGTTCCGGCTTCAAAACTGCATAAAAGCATTTTGCTTAATTAACTAAACATTTGTTTTAGCTATAGTCCATCAAAACTTAATGCTTAAAACTGAATGCTAGGAGGGCCGATGAATGAGTCCGGAAGTGTATTTAAAAAAAAAACAGGATGCTACACATAGTTACTGAAAAGCAAAAGTAGAACGACGTTAATATAGAAGTTTCATCAACTTCAGAATGTCGTGTCTATTTCGTATTTTTGAGGCGTACTGCAACACCGCTGCCAGCTCTCAGTTTATTGGCCGCGCGCCTCGGAAAACAACCGTTTATTGGGAACGTATTCTGCTCCAATTTTGAATTTCGAATCCAAATTACAGACCGTTTGCCGTACTTTTGTGCGATGACGTCATCGCCATGGCGGCAGATCGAACCGCAGTGGGAGTTCGAAATTTGAATTCGTGGCCGCTGTAAGTTTTTAGCGTGAATTCGGTTTTCCATTTTTAAATTCAAAACAGCGTCAAGTTTTTTGGTGGGAAATCAGCGATGTTTTTAACAAGAATTAAATGTAAATATTTAACGGTATGCACGGTACAACTACAAATTAAAAGACCGAAATTATACAATTAACAAATTGGCTTCAACTTCTATGTTTTCAGTATTTTTAAACTTTCAAAAATATTAACTGTAATTTTCTCATTGATTTCAGGTACAGTGCAGTGTTAACCAAAGAGGCTAGTGATCAAAAACAAAAATAAAATATATTCTTTAAAAACACCAAAAAGATTCAATATGTGCTAAGTGGCCAGTGTTGTGACGATGGAGCAGACTTCGCCCCTGGATGTGGATGAAGAAGGCAGGCCTCAGCAAGGGTCTTCAACTGGAAGTGGCTCTTCATCCGGGACAGGATACTATGGACATAAAAACGGTGAGTTTAAACGTTTAGTATAAGCTGGAAGATTTTTTCAAAACTAAAATACTAAGAAAATAATTAGTCCATCCAGAAGGCAAATGGCAGGCGCCTTCCGGACTATCTAAGTGAACGATTTCGATCACCTATAGACATTAGATCCTGCCGCAACTTATTCCAAAAACGTTTTGTTGCTTTGTATCGTTTTTGAAAGTACTGAGGAATTTTAATATCTATAATTGACAAGCTGAGAAAAATAAAGAATATTTGATTTGATTTGATTTGATTTGATTTGATTTGATTTGATTTGATTTGCTGAACACGTTTAAAATAACAGACTTCAATCTTAACGTCATTGTTTGATTTTGTTATTAAAAAAGCGCTGAATCAATTTCGTTAACATTTATATGGGGCCACCTCTGAAGTATGACCTACGAAACAAAAACAGAATCATCAAAATCAATTCATAATGTGCGAAATAATCGCGTCACAAACATACAAAAGAAACATTCAGTCGAATTGCCTCCTTTTTGAAGTCGGTTAAAAAGCATAAGTAGGTATACAGCCTTACTAAGATTCTGATTGACTCGGTGGCTAAGTGGTTAGTGATCCTGACCTCTGATCCGAGAGTCGTGGGTTCGATCCCCGCACAGGGCAAACTTTTCTGTGATGAGCAGAATTGTTTGCTCTGAGTCTGGGTGTATTATATATAGTATGTATTTAAAAGTATATGTGTATGTATATCAGTCTCTGGTTCCTAAGATACAGGGAATCCTAGTTTGGGGCCAGATGACCGTGTGTGATTTGTCCCAGATATTATTATTATTATTCCGCCTGTATTCTGTTAGTTACACCCTGTACAGGTTCCACAGTTAAAATGGCGATCAGGGAATGGTATTGACAATCTAAAATCCATTAGGAACAGGTGTTGGCGGTTCCGTCACGCTACATTAAATCTCCTTTGTTAATTTTCATGAATAGCCATTAAAATAGCACAGACATTGTGATGGCACTTCTACCAAACCTCGATATTCCAACAAAGTGTAGCATAGTGTAGTGTAGTGTAGTGTGTTATAGAGGCCGTCCATTAATCACGTGATGTTTTTAGCAACTTTTTAGACCCCTCCTCCCCCTGGTGATACGTGGCGAGGTTTTAGACTACCCCCCCCACCCCCTACCCAAAATCACGAGTATTTTTTGGTACAAAATATTATCTTTAAATAAAGGCATCATATCATTTAATTTTTGAAAATTAAGCACCGAGATAAAAAAAATCCAGACACAAACTAAGGTTGCAGGTTGTTTCTGGCTGCCAAAAGCCGTTTTGAACCTTGGGGAGAGTTAAAAACAACATAACAATAACAGTCCACCATTTGCAAATTACTCTAGAAAACGCGCGTTCAACGAAAAAATTAATACACGGATATCTCATTACACCCCCCCTCCCCCTTGTGATTTTTTAATCATCTGTTTTGCCATGTTTGCCATTTTTATATGGAGAGTCCAAATTTTTTTTGCGATTTGAGCAAAGTCGTAGAACAAAAGTTGTTCAGTACGATAAGTAGAAACCCCAGTTAACGGTACCTACACCAATTTTGTTACACCCTGTATACTTGTTTGTACTAAAACTGACTGTTTATTTAGTAGGTAGGTCAAAAAATCAGCGTTCAATATTATTACTACTTTTTACATAAATTATTATTTGCACATTAACTTATAAAACCAAGAACTGTGTTCGACATCATCATAATTTGATAATAATGCTCAACAAACATTTGTTTGTTTGGAAAAACCTGCGTAGATTCATATAATTGAAATAATCGCTGTTACTTTTGATTTGATTGGTCAGAAAGTGTAAGATGGAGTCAGCAAAAAAAATACAATCTGAATACCAAAAATGATCTTAAATGATAAAAGAAAAACGCCTTTAGTTGTTCTGTAGTTTGTAAAAAACCGGCTTGTTTATGTACGATTACTTGGTCCTTGGCATCATCTCACATGGTGGTAAGTGGAACTACAACCAAACTGTGGAATGAATTGTCGCCTGCGTTATTTCCGGACCGATATGACACTCAAACCTTCAAGAAAAGAGCGTACTCCCATATCAAAGACCGGCAACGCACTTGTGACTCCTCTGGTGTTGCGGGTGTCTATGGGCGGCGGTAATCGCTTACCATCAGGTGATCCACCTCTGCCATAAAAAAAAGTGACAATGATGCCGAACATAGAAGTGAAATTACACAGATTCACCAATGCAATGGTGACCTGGCTCTCTTATGTCAATGCCGGAACACATCACTGCTGTTAACATTGATGTTTGGCGGCTGTTTTATTTATAATATGTGGGTACTTTGTCCAGCATTGGACGTCTTTCGGCTGATGATGATGATGCTTGTGGGTAACTACATTGGTATTGGTAATTATTTTTTAGTTACTTTAGCGATTTAACATTTAACATAAAATCGGAATCCATAAAATGTACATCTACTGTTAGTTTTTTGGATTTGACAACTTTATTGCACTTTAAAAATTTTAGTGTACTTCGTATTAAAAAAGAAACTAGCAACACTCAAAATGTCGTGTCACTCCGTTTTGAAAAAAGGACGAGAATCTACAGGTTTGGAGATACGATAATTTTTATACAAAATGGTGTCGATTCGATGTTTACGATTAAACTTATTTGACAGGACCTAAATTTAAGTATACTTATCCGTGTCTTTTAGATACGGAGAGAAAAAGACAAAACACTTAAATTAAGTTTAGTTCTGTCAAATAAGTTAAAACCGAATCGACACAAATATTTGTTTTATTCGCTGGATTGTTTTCATTAAATTGGTTAGGGTAACTTTATTTAAAAAAATATTTTTTTCCCAACGCTACAAGCGTAATGGCAGAGGGCAGGCGCGTAACTTTTTATCAGATTTGGCGGCAAAATTTTGGTGATTTGTATAGCGACAGCGGCAGCTAATGTGGCCACGATGCAAATTGTATTGCCAAATTATGTAATTTTCTGTACTTAATGGTGGCAACACTGAAGTTTTGAGTTAAGTCTAGGATAACATAAAGAAGTTTATTTTTAATTATCATTTTTCTAAAAAAAAAAAAATTAAAACGATCTAAAAATATCGCCTTATACAAATAGCCCTCGAAATTAACTTCTATCTTCTTCTATGCTGCTCAAAAGGGAAAAATAAAACTTTTTTTATTAATGGATTTTTTAAATCTAAATACATAGATCACAGGCAACCATAAAAACGTTATTACTTTCATATTGGTGTTACTATGGTATCCTATCACGAAATAAATATTTAGGCAGAGGTCCTATCGTTTACTAAAGTTGCCTGAAAGAAATCGCTGAAAGCGATAAGTGCGCCTTTGTTATTTCTGTATATTTCTGTTTTTCTAGTGGGTTATAAGTAATAATACATAACTTATTTACTTAAATAAATCAGGGTATTAAAAAAAGTGCGTTTTGGATTTTAAGGCGTTCACTCAGAATCAAGTATAGACTAAATACATAACTTAAAAAATATATATTGAAAAACTCCGATCTATAAATTATTTTTTCCCTCTATACAGAATGTAACAAAATTGGTGTAGGACCCGTTAACTGGGGTTTCTACTCATCGCACTGAACAACTTTTGTTCTACGACTTTGCTCAAATCGCAAAAATATTTTTGGACTCTCCATACAAATTGTTCATCTTGCCATTTTTGTATGGAGAGTATGTACAAAACGTTTGTGATTTGAGCAAAGTCGTAGAACAGAAGTTGTTCAGTACAATGAGTAGGATCCCCAGTTAACGGGCCCTTCACCAATTTTGTTACACCCTGTATAAATAAAACAGCTGGTATTTTAGTTAGAAAACCATGAAGCTTTTATCTCTGGACAGCGCTTGCAGTAACTAAAGAGATCTTACATACGTACGTATCTCAAGTGGTCTGCCCTGCGGTCTTGACACAGAAGGCTATATCTAGAATTCTAGACCTAAATCTTTCTATTACCTACATACGTACTCCTAGATGCAAGCTCGCATACAAAATATGTGTTTTTTATGAAAACAACAGCCAGATTTTTTAGATACGTATACTTTTTAAATCTCGACGCAAAAAGAGTTATTAAAAATTTGATCCTATGTACTTCTGTCTTTGACATCGTAGCTCTGAAAACGCATGGACTGATTTGAGCTATATTTTTCACTTAAGAGGCTCCATTTGAAGAATATCCTCTTTTCAATAGCTATAATAAAACGCATTTAAAAGTAACGCTACGGCAACAAAAAAAAATATGATTCATGACTTATTCTTATGTATTTATGTGGAAATATATTGTTCTGAGATCTGTGGCTTACAAAAAAAAAGTGAACGTCTAGTGCGGCACTAAAAATCCTATAGGCTTCCTAGTTTTATGTTATGACGTATTGGAACTTATCGAGTATTGTGTACACTATAATTGACTCGATCACTTTTCCATTTAAAATTTTATAGTTTCTGAAATTCAGTTTTACGTTGCATTGGTTAGTTTCTGATCGCGGGTGGCTTAGAGCGGGAGCCTCCGAAACTATCCAATGCAACGTATGGTTCATTCCAATCAAAAAAAAGCAAAAGGTAAACAAAAATAGTATGCATCTGACATTGACATGTGTCATTTCCATAGTAGAAATTCACGCCTTTATAATGAAAGTACTTAGCCTAGTTTCAGGGAAACATAAATCGCTCATGAGATCATTAATTATATTAAGCTTAGACCAAATTCCTATCTCATTAACATCTCAAAACATTTTTAAAAGAACTTCGCTTCGCAGTACTTTTTTGAGACCAATATTCTCTCTCACCTCTATAAAACAGGTCATAAAACTTGGTGTGGTCATTTCCAGGCTTCTTCCAGGTTTTAGAAGTGGCAATAAAGGTTAGTCAATACGAAACGTTTTATTGTGGACTTGTAATGAGTTTTTATTTAAATCGGACTTACGGAAATTGTTCAAATCTAAAATGAGTTTTACTAGTTAAGTGTTAATGTTAACAACTCATATTGTCCCCACAGCTGGGGCACGAGTCTCTTCTCATAGCTCGGGAAGGTTAGGCCATACTCCACACACGGGGGCCAAGTCAAGATTTTGGGGTTGTGGGGCTAGTGGCCAACCCCAGTGTCAGAAGTTTTCAAGCCGCCTATAAGGCCTCCGACATGGCTTAACGACTGCCATCTAGCGATAGCAGCTTGCACCAAAACTTTTACTACTGTTAGGACCTTATTATGCAAGGCGGTGGGTACCACCACGCTCTATACTGCTGCCAAGCAGCGTACTGTGTTCCGTCGGGTAAGTGGGATGAGTTAGCCAGAGTAAGATGCATCTTGTTTTTACTTTCTAGGCTTAGTAAGGCACTGTTCTTCTAGGACTACAGACATAGGCGGCGGTAGCCACTTTCCATCAGGTGGGCCGTCAGCTTTACGCCACCTTCACTGAGTACACGGTCATAGCCTGGATGGGTTTGACAAGGCAAGTAAAGCCGTTAGTACCGTTTGCTATCACTAGATGGCAGTAATTATATGCAATTTTGTACATTTGTTAGGGTTTTGATTTTGACAGTAAATGTGGATAGCTTTGCTACAAAAAAAACCGGCCAAGTACGAGTCGGCCTCGTGCACCGAGGGTTCCGTATAAATTCATAATCACACAGGCCTTGAACTTTATTTAATCAAATTCTCAGGCCTGTAATCCCTTGAAGCTGTGAAAAAAAAGGTACGGAACCATAAAAACGGTATCATAATTGTTAATTAACAGGGTGTTACAAAATTAGTACAGGATCCGGAAACTGCGGCACTAATCTTGATACTTAATCATAAATTAAGTATAATTAAGTTTCATAGGCATAATTAGGTACACTGACCAAGAAAAAGTACTGCCATTTTTCTTTATAATTTTGCTAGGGAAAATGTTATTTACGACAATTTGTAACAGTATTAGTGTCAAAGTTATTTATTTATTTATTATTATTGTGTGAGGTGGAAATCAAGCGTACACTGAAAAAAATAATTGTTAATATACATCAAAAAAAAGGTTAATATTATCAAGTCACTTGTTTATATACGAGCGCACAAAGCTTTGTGATTCCGGGAATCAAGCCTTCTTGATTGAGAAACGAAACAAGCAAAAGTACATTTCAATAAGTAATTGTCGGCTTAATCAATTCTAATCATTATTTTATAATATTTTATTGGGTGAACTAAGTGTAATGTGTAGTAATAATAAAGCAACTTGATGGATCTAAATAAGTTAATGATAGAACTGACTATGCCTCGACATGAATAAAGTAAACTTAATAAATTCAGCACTTTCAATTTAATAAACGTTCAATCATTTCAGCTTTATTGTGGCAAGAAACCGTCAATTATTGTTTTTGATATTTCTTTGAATGATTTAGTCATATTTTTTTCAATTAAGCAAGATTGTAACTTATTTAGCCATGTTTTTTTTCAGTGTATTAAGAATTATGTAGAAATATAGGGTGTTCTTAAAATATCTGCCATGGCTCAAAGCAGAGTTTCTACTCATGATTTGGGTTTCTGAACAACTTTCGCCAAGGAATCCATCCATAGTTAGTTCGCGAAAATATTTGGACTCTTTGTACTTACATATCGATCAAACGAACGACCAAAGCGTCATAATTTTTTTTGCGAACTATTAAGGACATTGGTTCAGATTCATGGGTAAAACCCAAGTTTGAGCCCTTTCAGATATTTTGAGAGCACCCTGTATATCTGACATGTGACATTTTAAAGTACAGTTACGAATTAATCTTGACCTATCGGAAAGACGGAATGGAAACCTTACGGAGAAAAAGTAATAATCTCGAGAAATAACCGACTATTATACGATAAAAACAGTTAAGTATTTTATTTTTGCATTTTATACATAAAACAGTCATAAAAACTGGGAAAATAAAATATATACCAACATAGCGGGCGAGAGAATAAGTGAAAGGGCAAGTCGGTCGAGGACAAACAAAGAAAACTTACATTAACCAAATTGCTGATATTTTGAAATTATGACAAGTAAGGAGTACCTGGAACCGACGAGCATGCCTGAAAGGAGTAATGAGTGTGGAAGAAGCAAGAGAAGTACCTATATCAGAATAGGAGCGAATAGTTATCCGTTGTTTATGCCTATCCCAATGAAAATAAATAAGGGTAAATATAATGTACACATGTATACAGGATGTTAAAAAAAGTGCATTTGAAATTTTAAGAGGTTACTCAGAATCAAGTACAGAACCCTGGAAAAATATTGACTACTATACTCATACTAAATCTAAATAGTGAATCGAGAATTTGTATGAAAAACGGAAAAAAAAATTGAAGAGCGAATTTTTTCAATATTTTTCCTGGATTCTATACTTGATTCTGAGTAACCCCTTAAAATTTCAAACGCACTTTTTTTAACACCCTGTATAAGAACTGGGGTTAAAAAATTAAAAATGTTGTTATTTCACATTAGCGATGGCGGCGACTCATTGCCAGCACTTCCTGGACACTCCATACAAATTGTGCGAGTTATTTAACTAATACGACCTACTGTTTGTAATACTATTTTTTTTCTGGGACAAATCATACACGGTCATCACAGAAAAGTTTTGCCCTGTGTGGGGATCGAACCCACGACTCTCGGATCAGAGGTCAGGATCGCTAACCACTTAGCCACCGAGTCAGTCAAATTTTATACAGGTGTAAATCTAGTCGTGCGTCATATTTTAATCAGTGCTTAATAGGAACCCATAAGTACTAAATTGACCGCTCGGCTGATCGATCAAAAATTTTTTTGCGATTTGACTAGGGGTTCCTTGGGGAAAGTTGATCAGAATCAGCAATAGAAGCACTGATTAAAATTTCACGCACGATGATTTACAGTCGGTTTACTGTGCTAGTATAAATTGAGCCTAACTGTACTTTAAGTATCAAAATTTTCGTGCAATCCTTCGCACCGTAAAGCCCGCATGATTGATGCCCCATAGTTACAGGGTGGGCTATAAATAACAGGTTGCATTGCGGTGGGCAGTGGACACGCCCCTATTGGTAATTTTTCTTCGCTTCCACACGGAATGTTGTTAGCTCTGGATTTTGCCGCGTTGAAATTGATAATTGCATAGGGTAATAGCACCGAATTGCAGCCTTTTAGATTTTAGTTATTTAAATAGGATTGCCTAACTACATGATTATAAAAGACCGTTTTTTAATAGCTGATATAAATATACAGGGTATAAGAATACGAAAAAAAAATCGGCTTCTCCATACAAAATTATAAACTTGATTGGACAGTTTGTATGGAGAAGCGGATTTTTTTTCCGTTTCCTGAAAAAAATTATTGTGGAAAGTTGTTCAGTTTCGTCTACTGAGCAAGCCCTTAAAGTTTTCGCAAACTTGTCCCTTACACCCTGTATATTTAAATTTGCCAAATTTTTGTTCTACCATTTTTTATAAATGACAAAAAATATTTGAACTATCCATAGAAATCGATCATTGACCATTTTGACGCATTTGAAGCCAATAATAGCCTGGGTATAGTGTTCATATCCGCCATTAAAATATCGCCTTGTATAATTTTTTTTTTCATTAAACAGACTAGCAGGCTGAAAATGTACTTAAAATCCAATAATATTTTAATAAAATACAAATTCAGATATTGGCCGAAATACCTTAATGCAAATAGAAAATGAAAACATTACTACAATCCCATTGGTCAGCTTTATGAGTATTTTTTATACGTAGAAGCCAAAGTTAAACAGTATTTAATAATAGACAAAGCTGAACACGTTAAAAAATCTACTTCAATCGTATCAACTACATTTTACTTTGTTTTTGTTGATTTTTTCAAAAAACGCTGAGTCAATTTAGATAAAATTTATATGGGACCACCTCTGAAGTATTACCTACCAAACAAAAAAATAATCATCAAAATCGATTCATAATTGGCGGAGTAATCGCGTACAAAAAAAAACAACATACAGTCGAATTGAGAACCTCCTCCTTTTCTGAAGTCGATTAAAGGACAGTATTATTTAAGTATAGATAGGTAATTTAGGGATCGTTGAATTAATTTTAAAGATGTTACCTTTTTCTTATTTTATGTCACTCGGGGCGAGGTACAAACTTAAACTGTCTACCAATTGTTTTATCGTTCTTCTCCGCAGTACAATAGGAGAATGGCATATTGAACTCTTTCAAAACTATGAACTTCTTACTACCAGTCATTTTATTCGGACATTTTAGCACCTTAATACTTAATTAAGGTACCTACTTTCATATTAGAAGTAGGGAGTAAGGGAATATACTTACTCGCTTTAAAACTAAATCTCAGTAGGTCTAGGTATTATTTTAGCCTTTTCTGCTGCAGACCTACCTATATCGTAGTAGGTCGAACTATCGTTATGCCTACATCGCGTTTTAATTAGGCATAAAGCGAAGCAGTTGTCCTGCGAGTTAGGTACCCTTCGCGAAAAGGAAACTGGCGTCATATTTACTTTTCGCATACTTCGACAAAGACCTAATTATTAACCTATCCAGTCTCTACAGTACCTATACTTATTAAAGTAGAGGCCGTGACGGTGGCTTGAAAACTTGGAAAAATTGACACTGGGGTTAGCCACAAGGGTCACAACCTCCACCAATCCGGACTTGGCCCCCGTGTGTACAGTATGGCTATGGGCTTTACATTCCTGACCTAGACTCTTGCCCCTGCAGTGGAGACGATACGGATTGTTAACGATAGGTTGGTATATTAAAAGCGGTGAACGCAGCGATGTGGATGACAGAATGAACCACAATTACTAACCATATTAAAATTTGTCTCCCCTGTGCTTTCCATTAATTAACAAGCGATTTATACCGAATTATGTTCTACCACGCAATATTCTGGTGATATTTGACACAGTCGACGCTGTATCATAGCAAAATTTCAGTCCCGTTCTAAGAACTTTCTATTCTATTTTTCTATTTGGCATTCCACATCTCATTTAAGGAGTGATTTTGCCAATATCAAGTGAAAAATGGGAGAATCTTCAATAAAAAAATGGCAAAACGCCAATGTTTAGTGAAAGACGCGGCTCTAAGGGTGATGGGCACTTAAAGACGCTCCACGTGGTGGTTTGCTGCTGGAATTTGGAAAACGGAGCTGTCTTCCGAGTTGATCTTCTTCTTTTGACCGCTTATCACTGAATCGGAATCACAGCTATTTCTCCATCAAAAAAATAACGTTGAGACTACTCTAAAACGGAAATAATTAAGAAAATAACTCAGCGGACGTGTGCTCGGTACAAGTCCCGGTAACCAACCCCTCTAAAGACTTTATCATCAAGCATTAGAGATCAAATCAGTGTGGGACTTATGTCAGGTCTGTGTGGTCACGCCGCACAGTGGGCTGAAATTAGCCTTTTATAGACATTCAGCATTTTTTTTCTTACATATATTTTTTTCGCTTGAAATGGGTACTGTAGATCATGATCATACTTACCTTTATCAAGAAAAGTCATATAATGACAGTAGTGTATTATTGGGCTTTTAAAATCACTTTTTGAGAACAGCGTTCAGTAAACTCCGTTCGCCTCGCTTCGCTCGTCTTCACTCCGTTTCCTGAACGCTATTCTTAAAAAGTGATTTTAACGCCCAAAAATCCGACGAAAACTTCTGTTCAAAACATACAAAGAACGAATGTTAAAAATATCTTAAGTGAGTTAGATTTACAATAATACTTAAATGGTTCAGTATTATTATTATATTCGAAAAAAGTTGTCATATAAAGAATAGGTATATAAAGCTGAAAAAATAAGTTATATTTCATTTTGTAATCACACCTGAACAAGATAACACTTTTTTTTGTTTGAGATATGAAATTTGTGAAACAACTTCATTCTTTGAATTTAGATAAAATTGAATTGGCACAAAGTAAACAACTCTACCGCCATGGCCCGCTTTTACCCGATACTATACGCTGCATAATTGTAGGTCCTTCAAATTGTGGAAAGACAAATCTCGTGATTGGTCTTCTTTTGCATGAAAATGGACTAAAATTTGAAAATGTTTATATCTATTCAAAAACTTTATTCCAGCCCAAATATTTATTCCTTGAAAGAGTATTTACACTTGTACCTGAAATTAAATTTGTGAAATATCGCGAAAATGAAGAAGTGATAAATATTCACGAAGCAACTCCCAATTCTGTTATACTATTTGATGACATTTCTTGTGAAAATCAAAACAATGTTCGTGAATTCTTTGCAATGGGAAGACATAAAAATATAGATTGTTTTTACTTAAATCAAACATATAGCAAAATTCCAAAGCAACTTATACGAGATAATGCGAACTTGATTATTGTTTTTAAACAAGATGATATTAATTTGCGTCACGTTTATGATGAACATGTTGGTGCAGACATGACTTGGATGCAGTTCCGAGATATGTGCTCAAAGATTTGGAGTGAGCCTTACGATTATTTAGTAATAAATAAAGACTGTGAAAAAAATAACGGATGTTACAGGAAGAAATTTGATACGTATGTTAACATAGACTGAACAAAACATTAGCATTATATGAATAGAATAAAATATAAAACTTATGCTTTTTATCATCAGTATTGCTTAGACATAACCACGACGAGAACGTATCAATTATGAAGGAAGAATCACTTTTAAAAAAACAAATAATCACATCAGCTGCTGCAGTGAAGCGTAAAGTAAGAATGTTACGAGATTTAAAAGAAACTCACGACATAATTTTAGAGTCCGCATTGAAACCAATAACGGAACCATTAAACCAAATTGCTAATAAACAAAAAATAGCAGAGAGAAATTTTAGCACCCCTATATCTACATCTAGGGATAAAAAATGTATTATTAATAAAGACAATAATATGTCATCTATAAAACGTAAGCGTTTATCAATGGCTACATTAAAGGGACAGAGTTTTAGTAATACGTCCGATGATTTGTATTCTGCCGATGATGAAAGTGATCCTATCGCAAATCTAATTAGTAGCAATATTCAACCAGGTAATTTAAATGACACGATCCTAAATGATTATGAAAATGATAAAAGTATTAATGTAGATAATAAAAAGATAAAACTTGACGAGAGTGCTGAGACTTCGTTATCTGATGAAAGTGTTAGCCCTCGACGTTGGTGGTCGCTGTTTGAAGAGGTCCCAGAAAAGATTCCATTTGGTGTTAGAAGAGAGAGAGGAAAGCTCTTGATCGGCTCAACAAGAATGACAATAGATGATAAGGAGATTATTGTGGGTAGTAACAAATATGAAAACACTCCAGGATTACGAGAATTATTACTCAAAAAGACACCTGAGTTAGATCTTATTACTGAAGCTGATAAAAAAATATACAAGTCAATATTACTAGCCACAAACGCTCATCGGAGAGATTATGATCCTACCAAGCCTATTAAAGGTAACAAAGGTTTTAAGTATACACAAATAATAAAACCTCTGTTCATTAAATTATCCAGAAATGCAGCAACAACTGAAAGTGAACCAGAAAAAGAAGGGCAAGGTTTACCCATTACAAAAAAATTAAATAAAGACGTAGATTACATATACTGGGATGATCCAAATGAGCTGGTTAATCGCTTGAGACTACTAATTGCTTCTCGTGATGCTGGTAACACAGGTTTGAATAACGAAATAATTTCTATTATAGAGGAGCTAAAAGAAACTGGTATCATTTAAATAAAACCTATATATAAATGAAATACTGATTTTTATTTCTCATTCGTTATTCAATATTTGTACATTAAAGTCCCTGAAAGATGAATGTCGATAAATTTGGTCACCATGTTCATAAAAGATTACGTTTTTCTACAGAAAATTTTGATAATCACTTCGTTTTAGTGAGATTTGAAAATGGGGATTATGATTTTCATTCATCACATTTAAAAGGAGTGAAGATACCTATAGACTCAAAAGACGCAGCAAACAAAGAATACGTTGATAAAGAACTAGAAAAATATTGTACACTTCAGCAAATGCAACAGGAACTGAGTAATTTAAGATCTAACTTATTGTTAGTTTTAAACAAACAAGTTGATAATAATAAGAAATCAAAAGTTGCTCCACCTTCAAAATGAGTAAACAGCAAGTTGTAGATGAAATCCATAAAGGTGCAAGGAAGAATTTCGAACGTCGACATGTCATTCTAAAAGGGATTGATGATTTATGGCAAGGTGATCTAATCGACATGCAAAAATATGCGAATGAAAATAAAGGATTTAAGTATATTTTGATTGTCATAGATGCATTTTCAAAATATGCATGGTGTGTTCCAGTAAAATCTAAAACTAAATGGGAGATTACAAACGCTTTTAAAAACATACTTAGAGAAGGACGTATTCCTTATAATCTTCAGACAGATTTTGGAAAGGAATTTTATAATGATTCATTTCAGACATTAATGAAAAGCTATAAAATAAATCATTATTCAACATATTCGGTAAAGAAAGCATCCATTGTTGAACGCCTTATCAGAACCATAAAAAGTAAACTTTATAAATACTTTAGTCTAGTAGGTAATTATAAATGGATTGACTTGCCTTTAAGGAACATTGTAAATTTGTATAATAATACTGTACACCGTACTACAAAATATAAACCAAACGAGGTTAATGTAAAAAATCAAGTATCAGTTATGAAAAACATTGAATGTTCTAAACAGTCTATAAAAAAGAAAGCAAAATTAAAAATTGGAGATCACGTTAGAATAAGCAAATACAAAAGTAGTTTCCAAAAAGCATATACACCCAATTGGTCTACTGAGATCTTTAAAATAGTCAAAGTTAATAATACAATTCCAATAACTTACAAAATTGAGGACCAGCGGAAACAGAGAATATTAGGAACATTTTATGAACAAGAACTACAAAAAACGAAGCATCCAGATATATATTTGGTAGAAAAAGTTTTAAAAAAGAAAGGCAATAAACTGTTTGTGAAATGGTTAGGCCTTAATAGTAACGAAAATAGTTGGATAGATCAAAAAGCTATTGTTTGACTGTATAAATTTTGCTCACACAAAAACCCATCCTCAGTTGCATTCTAGTTATGCAAGGAGGAGGTCTTGTTAATAATATAATAAATAATTTACCGTTTGAGTTACATTTACCAGGATATAATTACTGTGGTCCTGGAACTAGACTACGCGAAAGGTTATTACGAGGAGATAGAGGAATTAATCAGTTGGATGACGCCTGTATGCGTCACGACATCGCATACTCGCAATATTCAAAACTAAGGGATCGACATAAAGCTGATTTAGAGTTATTAAACATGGCGAAAAAAAGGAGTAAAGCAAGTGATTCAAGTAGAGGGGAGAAAATTTCGTCCTGGTTGGTATCTAAAGCTATGAAAACAAAATTAAAATTGGGTGCCGGAGTACACAAATTTAATAATATCGTATCTAAAATAAGATCACAATTGCGAAAATTTAAACCAAAAGACAACAAATCAGCAATCAAATTTGCTTATGCCGCAGCGAAAAAATTTTTATCAAAAAACGCAAGAGTCCGTATGCCACGTGTAATTCCAATACCAAAAACAGGTGGTGTATTGCCACTGATTCCGATATTTGCTGGACTGTCAGCGCTGGGATCTTTAGCTGGAGGCGCAGCCGGTATTGCTAAAGCTGTTAATGATTATAAAGCTTCTAAACATCAATTACAGGAATCTGAACGCCACAATAAAATGATGGAATCCATAGCTCTTGGAAAGGGGTTGTACATTAAACCATATAAAAAAGGGTCAGGTTTATTTTTACCAAAAAACTAGAGAAAAGGTTACCCAATCGTGCATTGACTGATATCGATATTTTAAAATATGCAAAGAATATTCCATATTTTAGAGGTGTTTATATGAGAGACCGCCTGCCGAAGAAACCCAGAAAAATAGAATGTGCAGTTCTTAATTTAGATAGTTTTAAAAACAACGGAACTCATTGGGTAGCCTACGTTAAAATAAATAAATTTTGTGAATATTTTGATAGTTTTGGAGACTTGAAACCTCCTTTAGAGTTGGTTGAACATTTAAAAAAGTGCAATATATTTTATAATTATAATAATTATCAGAGTTTCAATACTGTCAACTGCGGTCACTTATGCTTGGCTTTCCTTAACAACTTTTGGAATGATATGGGTATAAAATAAGATTATAGTGATAACTAGTACCATTCTCAAAATGTCTTTCACACTGTCAATATCCAGCACTTCATCGTCTCTGACTACGAATTACTCGCCTCCACTTCAGCTAGATGGGCAATATGAGTGTGGGCTTCTATATTTATCCACATTTAACTCTATACCGAACATAGATAAAAGAAATAACATTTTTTTTTATGGAGATAACGAGGTCGTAGAAGTACCTGAAGGATCGTATGAACTATGCGACCTTAGTGATTTTTTGCAAAAAAGTGTTAAAGATTGTTCATTGAAATTGTCTTGTAACAATAATACTTTAAAAACCGCACTTACCTGTACAAAAGATATACACTTTGAAAATAAAAATTCTCTTGGAAAATTATTGGGATTTGGAAATGATACTCTAAAAGCTAATAAATTACACGAATCCCACTATCCTATTAACATTCTATCAACAACCGTGCTTCGAGTCGAATGTGATATTGTGAGTGGCTCTTTTGTAAACGGAAATCCCTCTCATATAATTCACGAGTTTGTACCTAATGTTCCACCAGGCTACAGAATCATTGAAATTCCAAAAAATATTATTTATTTTCCAGTCAATCAAAACAGTATTAGTTGTATAAATATAAGAATCTTGGATTCTTATAACGAAACAGTTAATTTGAGAGGAGAAGAAGTACAGTTATATCTCCATCTTAGAAGAAAATGATAAATTTTCATAAATATTCAGTACCAGCTCCACATTCACTCAGTAGACATACTGATACCAGAAGGATAACATCTCCGAAAACATCTAAACAAAAAAGGAAAACAAATCCACGTAAAAAATTAACACAAGAAAACAAGAAATTTTTGAAGTTAATTGGATTACTAAAATGAATATCCTAAATGTGACAGATCCTCTTACTTATGACAACTCAATAGAAAGTTATGAGTTTCATTCTTATAAGCCTTACGTGTCTAGTTTTAATCACAATGATGAAATCCGCATACCGATTAATCAACAAGATTTATATCTACTACCGGCAGCAAGTACGCTTTATGTCGAAGGTATTATTCGAGCTCAGAACGAACAAACGAAGACGGCGTTGCCATATTTTCATTTTACGAATAATGCGATACTTTATCTCTTTCAAGATATACGTTATGAATTAAACGGAATAGAAATAGACAAAGTGAAAAACGCAGGAATCACAACCACTATGAAGTCTATTTTATCAATGAATGAAAGTGAAGCTAAAATGTCTAAATACTGGGGTTGGAGCGTTGATGGTATAAAACACCCACAATCCGAGTTTTCGGTATCAATTCCACTAAACAAAGTACTAGGGTTTGCTGAAGATTATAACAAAATCATCATTAACTGTAAACATGAATTGATTCTATTAAGAAACAATACTAATTTAAATGCAATTAAATTTAATACGGGGGAAGTTGTAGAGGATATTACAATACGCAAGATAGTTTGGCGTGTCCCACACATTAAAGTTTCAGATCGGGAAAGGATTAATTTACTTCGTCATTTAGAAAAAGATCGTCCTATTCAAATTGTATTTCGAAATTGGGATTTGCACGAGTATCCATTACTTCCAAAAACATCGAAACATACTTGGTCGATAAAAACCTCATCCCAGATAGAAAAACCGAGATATATAATTTTAGGTCTACAAACTAATAGAAAAAATAATATTCATAAGGACATGTCACAGTTTGATCACTGTTATCTGCGTGATGTTAAAGTATTTCTGAATTCTACATATTACCCCTATGAAAATATGAACATAAGTTTTGCTAATAATAATTATTCCTTAATATACGAGCAATATGCTAAATTTCAACAGTATTATTATGGTCGTCGACCGGAACCGTTGTTAACTTTTGAAGAATTTAAAACAAAAGCACCTTTATTTGTGATTGACTGTTCACGTCAAGTAGACTGCTTAAAGTCAGGAGGCTCCGTGGATGTAAGGCTTGAGATAGAAAGCCAAACTGACTTACCTGAACAAACGACAGCTTACTGCCTTATTTTAAACGATTGTGTTATAGAGTACAAACCATTGAGTAGTGTGGTAAAGAAGATATCATGAATGATATTATTTTTGTAGACGTTCAAGGTTTCAAAGATCACTCCAATAATTTTATCGTAAAAGAATTAGCTTTAGCGACAGCAGAGTATACTCAATCATTCTTAGTCAAACCTCCATATCCATATTCGAAACTAAACTATGAAGAGAGAAGACAAGTGACTTGGATCGAAAAGAACAGACGTATATTATGGAACGAGGGCTTTATTGATTATCAGGAATTTAATAGAATGACGAAAGCTATATTAGTGAATAAATGTGTATTGGTTAAAGGAAAGGAAAAAATAAACTGGATAAAACAACTAAGTCATGAATGTAACATTATAGACATTGGTGAAAAAGGATGTCCTAAACTGGAAACCTTATACGAAAGATTCTGTAAAGGTAAACTATTTTTTAATTGTGCGTATCATGTTAATTATTGTGCTCTCAAGAATGTATTATGTATGAGAAAGTGGTATTTTGAAAACAATATGTATCAATTTAATCTATTTCATTAGCGTTACCTATATTATTTAATAATTATTATATTTATAATTCGTACTGTAATGTAATTACTAAATAAATTATTGAAAAGTTACAGCTTTTTGTTTTTTTCCTACCCAATCTTATTTAAAAAATAAAAGAATACAGTTTAATTAATATTATATTATTTATTTATTTAATTTAAACTATCTAGTACAATAACTTATAAAATACTAGCTTAGTAAAAAGTCTTAAAAAACATAAAAACTATATCCACATAATTTTTTAGAAATATTATGGACAAGAGCCTCAGTCTGGTCCATAATATCGTCCATCGCTTCTTTTACGATGTACTGCGCGCTAACCACAGTAACTCCTTCTTCTGCATCCTTATCGTGCTGTGGTGACTCTGTAGTATCAATTATTTCAATTTTGATGAGACGGCGACCCTTTCCCACTTCTTTGCTGATTACATAGGATGATGATAAGGCACTGTGGTTCGATTTTCTCTGGACATAATATGGCTGCTGTTTTCGGTCACGTCTTTTCGCTGTGCTTTTCACTTTGGAGGACGAGGGCTGAAAGAGGCTTGATTCTTCGCAGACTGAGCAGGGTGCTTCTGGACTGGGAAGGTCAAAAATATATTTTAAACCTGGCTCCTTTGAAATGGGGTCCATCTTCTGAAACAAAAAATACAAAAATGTTAACACAGATTTTATTTCATTAATAACTACCTATTCAATTATTTTAAAATAAATCAAGTCCATACCTCTGAATTCAAGATACAGGTAGTTCACTACCCGTAGTACCAGCACTGGAATATGAAGGTGGTTCGTCCGTGACGCTTCGATAGAGACTGAATAATAGGCTAACGGTTTCGCAGGTTCGAGTAACTTATTTCATTGTAGCAAGTCAGCATTCTGATTATTTTGTTAATGCAATGCCTTTCATGAGCATGTTTGTGCATGCACTTAAATAATTAGGTATAAGTATCAATTTAATATTTGCGCACCTGCGGTATTATATTACCAACATGTTCGAACATGAAAGAGGCTTGCACATTTAATGTTTTCACAAAAAGAGTAAGTGTTACAAAACATAAAGGCAATCGTTTTAGTAATTGGTTTTTATTAGGTAAAAATCTATCTAAATTACAAAAGAAGGATATTACCAAGTACAATATTTAGGTAATCACTAAACAAATTATTTCATAGTATATACCTACTTAGAGGCGCTAAAATAAATGTAACATATCGCATTTAACAAAATTTCTTAAGTAATTTATATACTAAACGGTGTTCATTAATGACCACATGCATAGGAACAATTATTAAAAAAAAAATTTATTATAATATTATATGTATATTATGATTATAATAAATTTGCACTTGCACTTGAAGGATGTTATCACGATCGCCTCAAAGTTTTGTCCTTATGTTTAAACTATTAAATTATAAATTTTAATGTTTTAAATAGGCACGTGGTGATATAACACAGTCAAATAAATAACTTTCGTTCGTGGCTAGATCAATCAGTGTCCTCTGATGTGAGCTGAACAATGTGCTTTGAAACAATGATACTGACTTAAAAAAAACTTTCATAATGACCCCAGGATGAGGTTGAAATACGGTTTTCTTGAATAATACGTTTATCGTCATTAGAAGAAAATGCTACTTTGTTTTGTTCTTGGGTGAAAACCTCGTGTTTGAGTGATTTAAATATTATATTTTTCTTATATATTATCCTATTTTTCATGAGTACTTCATAGTAATCTTTTAAATGAATGTTCCTAATTTCACGTTTCTGTACCCCTTTTGCTTTTTTTAATTCATCTTTCTTTGTTTTAATACAATAAAGTTTGGAACGCAAACCTACAAATTCAGTTATGATTTCTCCCCCCATTTCATCTTTGAAAAATCCAGGAACTTTTTTATTTTTAATCTGAATACCATAAGAATTGTCCACTGAATAGTTACTGGTGTCAAAAAAGGTATGAAAATTATTTCTCAAATCTTTATAAAAATCTTTTGTTTCGATAGAATAAAGGAAACTGTCTGTATCAGTATAACAAAGTTTGATTTTATCCTGATAGTAAGGCTTTATGGTAGAATAATGGAAATCAAACATGTGACTTTTTGATATTTCTAAAACTGAAAATCCAATATAAATTGGTTTATCAAAAGTTATTGTTTCAGGCTTCATTTGAACTGCTACGAAATTTTCTGTAAATACTGTTACGCTGTGGAAATTTGGTCTTGCAATGAGTTGCTCGACAGAAGTCCTTTTTTTCGTTTTATTTTCCATATCATTCCATACATTAACCATTTTAACATCAACTCTTTTTTCAACATCTTCTAATGTTTTACCAAATATGCTATTAATAAACAATTTGAATAAATCCTGTTCAAATAATGATTTTGCCTTTTTTCTCAATTCAGTATTTACGTCGATATATTGTTTCAAAAAAGGGCTTTGATTAAATTTAATAACCCTATGAATTTTTTTAAGTTTCAATCCATGTTTGATACAAATTTGTAAATGATCATAATGAATTACGTAATTGTATTTATCATATAAATTTGGGATAAGTTTTGAATTTTTGGAACCAGGAGGTGTGAATTTTTCAGCACAAAATGGAAAATCATTATGAGAATCATGTAGTTCTTCAGGATACTGAAGATCTACTTCTAAAATATATCCATAATTTGAATCTGCAGGGACCTTAAAAAAGTCTGTTTGTTCAAATTCCGTTCTTTCTAACAATTTAAAACCAGAGTGAGGCAAATAGGCGCACATGGCATATCCATACAAATTCACACAATCAACGAAGATTATGTAATTATCTTTTATTGTTGGGTCATAATCACTTGTGTACTTATTATTAGCCTTAGAATATCTGTGAGAACATAAACATATACCACCGCGTATACCCTGCTTAATCATTTTCATAATTTCTAGGTCATTAATTAATTCCAATTTTATATTAGTTTTTAATAACATAGCGTCCCAACTAAGACTTGGAGCTGTTAAGTAAAATGCTGGATCGAGCTAATAATACGATTGTAATACGATTTACAAGCTCTGCGAAAGTTTTCAAAAACATCTGCAAGTAATATTACATCTGTTTTTAAGTACAAGTCCGTGTATTCTCCTAAAGATTTTAAATCAAACACATTCCATACATGCAAAGCATGGGTGTAATCCTCATCTGAGATGTTAGAACCAGTTACTCTACTAAAGAAACAGGTTTTGGGTGGTAGTTCATTTTCTTCATAAGTATTCCAATCTGTCATATATTCATAGGGATACACTCCTTTTCGCCTCAATAATTTGAAATGTTCAAAGTTATGGAAAAACCGAGGCATGTGCACAAATTCATCATCATTTAAACTTACCACAAGTTTCTCTAAGCTGGTACCCAAAAATTTGAAGGAATCTACGAAACGTACTGGAAGACAATTATCAAGATCGAACATTTTGGTAAATGAAATATAATTTTCCTTATTTTTCGCTACAACTTTAATTTTACCAGGAATTTCGCCTAAATGTTTAATAAAAAGATGACTGTCATATCCTGATAAATTGTGAAAGAATACAGGTATGAAATTCGGTAAACGAAATTTGATGTTACAGTATGAATGCGCTGCACCACGATACCGTCCAGTAAGATGACAGTGATCTCGTACTTTATCTTCAAACAATAAACCATTACAAAGAAAACAATATTTAGCTTTCTTAAAGTTATCTTTGTCTTTATCTGTTAATGACATAGGCATAGGTGAATTAAATATTGAAGAAATATTTTTAACATCGCTTTTAAGGTTATTTATAAATTCATCAACACAGTCTTCCCCTCGATAAGAAACGTATTTGTTAAGTGAACTATCATATGAACACACAATATAGTAACCAAATGCAGATGGTACGTGTTGTTGTAAAGTTAATGTATTTGTTTTAGAGTCTCCAGTACTTTTCGTGGGTTTCAACAAAGATTCAAAGTCAGCGTAAATAACAAAAGGCATGTCTTGTAATCTTTCAAAATGTTCAAATTTAATATGAGTTCCTTTATCAGGTAGTACAGTTGCTACACCACTGCAAATGTGAGAATTAAGTTTATCGCTTTTATCGAAAAATATCATGCACTGCTCACAAAGAAAAACTTTTGAATGATGTTTAGTTAACTGAGGACGAACTAATTTTGCTAAATCTTTAATAAGACAGTAATGAGTTCGAGGACCATCTTCCACAAACAATAAATTAACATGATGTTTTTTTCGAAACTCGCTTTTATACAGAGGCCCAACAATTTTTGACTTTTTCAAGCCATAAATGTTTACACTTATGTTTTTGTTATTTTTTTCAAATACCTTTATGTCAGTGAATCCTACAGGGAATGACATGTTCCGTGTGTTAAGTACAGTACTAAAGTGAGGATATGAAGATGTTCGCTGCGCGTTACTTGTGGCAGGAAACAAAGCTGCCATTATGCACCACAAAAAACAAAAATTGTCATTGTTTTTTATGTTGATACAAGCCCTTTTATATTTAATATTTTTTGGTAACTCAATATAACTTGAAGCTCTTAAGGGATTATATTTGTTTATATTTATTTCAAGGTAAAGGTTTCGTACAAATGCCCATCCACTATCTTTTTCTTGAAACTCGTCAATTTTTTTTGTTATTGATTGGACTATTCTTGAAAATAAGTCTTCAAAGTTATAGCTTTGATGCAAGACAATGTTTTCTGTAGCAAAAGATTTAACAGATAGTAAGTCATTTTTGGGTAAAAAGAATTCTGAAAACAATTCAAAATTGACCTTGAGACTATTATGGGCTTGCATACGTGCTAAAAGCAAAGCACGCACGCGCTTTCGTAAACACATCAAGAATTTAGCCGGCAGAAGCACTTCTGCATCGTTTGTGCTGGCTTCCGACTCACATTTTAATCTATATGATGCAATTCGACTTCGAAATGCGCTAGCAACTTTCTCAACACCATCACATTCGCTCACAGCTGTGTTGTTTTTATGTACTGTACTTTTTAAATGAGCAGAAAAGGCTTTACTTTTTACTGAGATATCGCAAACTGAACAAAATATTGATCTAGCCATGATATTGAATTGGAAACAAATAAAAAAAAAACATAACAAGTTAAAAAATTTAGGACAGAGGCTTTGAGGTTTAAAACTTAGAGCAGATTTTAGTTGACATAAGATTAAAAATTAAAAATATAATTAATTGTCACTAAGAAGTATCATTTATTTATTTAAGTAGTGTTTTAGTAAAGTATCATACAAGTATCATTTTTATAAGTAGTTGTACTGATATAAAATGTACCCAGTTTATAGAAGAGGGCACATATCAAAAAAACAAATCTTAAAAAACTGACAAAAAATATTACTTTTTGGTTTTAAAAAATGTGCCCTCTTCTGTAAACTTAGTTTTAGCTATTTTTAAAAACTTTTTCAAAGCTTGCAGCTCCGGCGAGTTGGAGTCTCCAGTGTAACGGAGCCACACCACTGCTTTTTCGCACCTCTCGTAACCGTCGAGGCCGCAGACCTCGTCCGGGTTAAACAGTCGTAGCTCCGCTAGTAGATCACCTGACAGATGAGCCTTGCGTCTGATCGACCCGCCAGCGACGCGCCTCGCGTACACGCTGTTATGCTCACGCTTGCTGATCTGCTCCTCTTCGCGCTCGTCCTCCGACTCGCTGAATAACCACGCCTTAGCGTCAACGTTGCTTGACGTTGATGGTGCAGTTGCAGCCTTGCGCGCCGCTGCTGTTTTTCTTGGCGCCGCCGTTGATTTGGCTTTCTTTTTGTTGCTGAAAATAAGTAAAAAAGAATTAAAAAAATCACAATGTTTTCGTAATTAAATGTAAGACTGACACGACTGGACTATGAAAAAACAAAAGAGTATCTATACAAACAATACCAATACAATAAAAGAGTCACAGCTGAGCAGTGCTGCAGTGCTGAGCACGGACCTTGTCTCAATCACTTTGAAAACTGGATTGAAAATTATATCGTATGTACCTACCTTACGGATTCATCATCTGAATCGAAGAACGCCTCGCTCTTCTTTTTACGGTAATTTTCTTCAGACCTGTAAGAAAATGTAAAACTTTACTTTCTTCCTGCAACAACTTTGAACGGAAAGCGTATTCCACTCAGAGTAGGTACCTAGATCAACGTGAACTGAAAAAAAAAAGCATAATAGCTTACAAAATTATAAGAACTTACGAACATTATTTCAACGGCGAAGTGTCTCAGGTTGATGCGACGTAGGGCAGAGCCGGCAGCAGAGTAGGGACCGGATTCGGAGGTGCTTCCGTGCACTGAAGAATTTCACTCAAACACTGAGCAAAGTATGTAACAAATTCCGCAATTCTCCCCATTTTATAACACAATAATTCCCGAGTAAGCAGAAATCCTCACACGTGGTCCGAGCTAGTGATGGGAAATAATCGAGAACTTTCTCTCCGCAAGAACTTTGCGCTTAAGTTCTCGAGAATGTTCTCCGTGGGGAGAATTTGCGAGAATTTAAAAATGTATTTAAAAATGTTTTTTTTTTGTATAAAATAAAATTTAATTGATAAGGTGATTTAAAATAACATTTATATTTACTAATATTGAATGCTAAATAGTTTGTTAAGAAATATATTGTTTTAAGAATTTGCACGCTTAATTTAAGCAAAATTTTGCGGTAATTTATATTTATAACAACTTGTACTGGTACTTACCAAAATTTATGCAAATAAATATATTTGATTTGATTTGATATAAAGTATTCATACTAAACTGCCACGTAAAGGTAAATTTTGTATACTAAATTTGTAGATGTGTTGGTTGCCTGTTACTTACAATTGACAATTTTATATATAATTGGTTATCGAGAATATTCTCAAACATTTTCTGAATGAGAATGTTCTCGATATTCCTTTCCCCATCACTAGTCTGACATGCACTTGAACACCTATTTTCTCACAGTAAAATGGCAATCTCATCAAAAAAAAAAAAAATTCATATTAATAAATTGAATTATAAAGCCTTTGTAACTTGAAACATGCAGGTACGGTATTCACTTGTAAGTTGATTAAGTCAGCAAAAACGGTCGCCTTCTTGGTCAACCTAACACATCGTATACAGCAGGGTTTATTTTATACAACAGGGTTTTGATATTTTGATTTACTCCGTGTTGAGATTCGCAGAGCGATCGAATTATAGTACCTACATAGAAACTATAGGCTACTTTTTATGAAACTATTAGTATTGTAAAATAAAATAAATACAAATTTAACATAACTAAACAATTAAGAGATCCAATAATTTGTCCGATGATATTGTATTAAAAATAAAAAGCCTACTCGACATTCGATAGATAGTCAGTGAAGAAACGGGAAGAGGTGGGACGTTTGGATAACACAAGGGTTCGAATTAGAAGTGGTTCAGATTTAAGAGGTTCTGCTGAATTTGATTTCAATAAAATTATGTTAGCAATAAAAAAAGGATGTACATATTTAGCGAAATAATTTTTGATCTCTGTTTCTTACTCAACAGGGTAAAATTACTATTTTGATATTAATGCGAGTCTTACTTACCTTGTTATCTTAAAATCCGTTTCTAATAAAATCTAAAAGACATTTGTTTGAGATAGTTGCGTTAAAAACTCTTTGAAGAATACACGATCCTGTAGGCAAAGTAATTTTTTGTCACGAATGTTGTAGTCTTAGATAAGCGAGTTGGTATAATAAGGTCAATGAATGTATTTTTGTCACAACAGAATATCATTTTTTTTTTTCGTATTAACTATTAATGTTTTGTCATAAGCTTATTGAAATTTTAAAGTGTAAATTGGTCACAAGAAGCATAACCGATACCTATACAGTGTTAAGTAACTGTTTTTAATATTAGATTTTTAAACTTATTTTTTATCCACAATTGGTTCCCCAACGCAATGGGGAACTGGTTATCTTATCTTCATGCCGGAACACATCAGTGCTGTAAACATTGATGTTTGGCGGCAAGACTTTTGGTTATCATGAATGAATCTTCACTTGTGCATCACCCTAGTAGCTGTTATTAATTTTATATTTTTAAAACGTAGAGCTCTGTGATATTTTTTCACCTAAGTAATATTTGCATCCATTTTAATATAACGTTATTATACTCAGCATATTAAAATAATCAAATTCTGTTACCACTTTTAATAGCGACCTTATTACACTAAACTATTATTTGCGATTGAAATTCTGTGACCATTATTTACCATGACCATAATAGACTAGCCAAGCAAGCAAGTTTATTCATAATAATATGATCAACAACTCAGCACTTTGAGGTAAAACCTTTGCCGTATATCGTGGGAATGGGAATGTATTTTTGAAGTACAGTCAAATTTAAAAAAAACATGATTTTAATATTCAAGTTAAGTTAATTAGAAAAACCTACTTAAATTCCTCTCCCTCTCTCACGAATTTCCAAAGAAGTTTCAATTTTACCTATTTATTTTTACATTTACATAATTAAAGGCTACATTATCACAAAAATCACATGTCGTTGGACTTCTGATTACATTAAGCTACAAAATGTTTAATTTAATTTTAAAGAGTTAGTATCAGTAATACTTTTTATAATATAGAAATAAATCATACTTCATACTTATTTACTTACCTGCTAATCATAAGTACACCGTTGAGATAGAAATTATGTGTGTGACAGTACTTATTGGTTGAAGTCATAAGCGCATAGCGGGAGTGAAAAGCAAATCATTGGAAGCTTAAAAAAACTGAATTGATAAATGATGAATTCCTTAGTTCTTAAAATTATCATCAAATGAATATTAATAAAATCTATATATGTTTTCCTAAAAAAAACAGAATCTATAAAATGAAGATGTAAACAAAACGAAGTAATTTCGTAATTCCTAATTAAATCAATTCTTCTGAAATAAAAATTCTACTTCAAAACTTATTTAGCTAAATTGCTACTAACTTAATTATTTTTAAATAAAAGGCAAAAACGCTTGTCGCTTATGATCACGCCGTGTCATTTGTGTAGATTTGCAAGCGTCAGCAGCTTCTTCTAGTGGAGGTTTACAGTGCAGCGGGAATGACGTCGGATGTTCCCGCTTAGTGAAATATATTATAAAATTAATTAAATGTGTATAACTTAGTTTTGGTGTGAATATAACCAAATTTTATGAACAGATAAATATAGATGCAGATCGAACATGTTTGAAAAAGTTGTAAACCCAACCGAAGCACTCCTGCAGTTAAACGAAGTTATCAGTTATTTTTATTCAAGGTGAACCTAATCATAATTAAAGGTACTAAAACTTCAGCAACTCAATGAATGTCAGTGTCGGGGAGCCAGTTTCGAGTAGTTCGAAACCCCCAGCCATACACTGCTGCAATTGGGTGAAGTTAAAAAAATTTAAGGTACAGAAACTTCAGCAACTCAATGAATGTCAGTGTCGGGGAGCCAGTTTCGAGTAGTTCGAAACCCCCAGCCATACACTGCTGCAATTGGGTGAAGTTATGAAAACTTAAGGTACTGAAACTTCAGCAACTCAATGAATGTCAGTGTCGGGGAGCCAGTTTCGACTAGTTCGAAACCCCCAGCCATACACTGCTGCAATTGGGTGAAGTTATGAAAATTTAAGGTACTGAAACTTCAGCTACTCAATGAATGTCAGTGTCGGGGAGCCAGTTTCGAGTAGACCGAAACCCCCAGCCATACACTGCTGCAATTGAATGAAGTTATCAGTTAGGTGCAGTAACTGAATTATATAAGTGAGCCTTGAAAAAATTAAAATACTGAAACTTCATCCAGTCAGTGAATGAAACCTAAATCAACCAATTTATAATATCCCATCCTATACGCGACCGCGTAGTTTAATAACCAACCTATCACAACAAAACTATGTTATCTATTTTTTTCAAGTTTATGTGCGTTGTGTTTAATAAATAGTGATATTTAAAAGATGTTAAACTTCAACGGAGACAGCGGCTTTTTACTGGTGAGTACTAATATAATTTTAACATTCGCTCTTTGTATGTGTTGAACCGAAGTTTTCGTTGGATTTTTGGGATTTTAAAATCATTTTTTGAGAACAGCGTTCAGTATACGGAGTGAAGACGAGCGAAGCGAGGCGAACGGAGTTTACTGAACGCTGTTCTCAAAAAGTGATTTTAAAAGCCCAATAATACACTACTAATGACGTTTCTGATTATTTTGATTTTTTTCGGTAAAAATGAATGGAGCCGAAGCTACACCGGAAGTGCGTTGTGTTTTTTTAATTAAGAAAGTATTTCTTTAATTTATTCAGACAACATGGTCCAGTGGTGTTAGCAAACTTCTTAATGTTACTAAAAATAAGACTAATATCGACCGGTAAAACGCTATTTTCATGTCAAAATATCGCTTATTTCACGTTCTAAAGACTACTTTGTTTGAAAAAAAATCTTTAAAAAACGTATTAGGTACTGTAACATGAAAATGTCGCGATACTGTCATAATAAAATAAGAAGAAAAGGTTTTTTTTATTCTTTTCTTTTCTAGCAAGGCAATCTTGAAAATGGTCTACAGAACCTTTCAAGAATTATCGCAAAATAAAAAAGGCCTAATTCAAAGATATAAAGCCAAATAAACAAATTATGGTGAAATTTAATCTCCACGCGTTCACTAATTGCAGGAGGCATAAGCCTTCTGCCTAAAGAGTACATGAATAAAATACAAAACACTACAACTACCCTCAGGATGTTCGTTAGAGCTGGCGCGCATCGTGCTCAGCTCAGTTTTGAGCCAATATTTATCATCATCAACATCTAAAAGACTCCCATTGCTAGACAAAAGCCTCCCACAAGGATTTCCACAACAACCAGTCTCGCTGCCCGCATCCAGCGGCTATTTCCAATATTTATAGTTTAAGGAAAAACCCGACATTTTTGGAGACAAAAATACTGTAAAATTATTTTTTACCGTATTTTTTATGATATTTCTCAATAAATTGATTAAGGGATTTGTTTATCTATCCCCATCTCGCAGTATCAAAGGGGTGAATTTTCAATTTTCCTATTTCGAAACTCCGCCTAAAATTTCCATACCTCTTCCGTCAAAATAAATATTTAAATGGGAAACGATGTCATCTTCATTATATTCAAATAAGGCTCTCGCCTTTGTAATATGCATTATTCCGCTCGCTTAAATTTGTGAGCCTTATGAAATGTGAACATACCTTTATTATTTTAGCTGAAATTCATTCCTGGTAAGCAATATGTTTTAAAAAAATGATCTTTTGTTAACGATACCTGATATTAAAAGCTATATTTGAAGCCTTACCTGTTCTGGTTCTATTTATCACAATAAATAACTCTTGTTCTATGACTTTGGTGAAATCGAAAAACCTTTCTGTAATTATTTTTTTATTTTAACCGACATCAAAAAAGGAGGAAGTTCTCAATTCAACTGTATGTTTTTTTTTTTGTATGTATGTTACGCGATTACTTCGCCAATGATGAATTGATTTTGATCATTCTTTTTTTGTTTGGTAGGATAATACTTCAGAGGTAAAAAATGAAAATAAAATGTAAATGTAAATTCATGTAAATTTTATCAAAATTGATACAGCGCTTTTTTTTAAACAAACATAGCACAATGGTAGCTGTTACGATTGAAGTCGGTTGTTTTTAACGTGTTCAGCGTTTTCAATTATTTTATCCACAATTGGTAAGCCTTTGGCATCATCTCACCTGGTCTCTTCTCATCTTTGAGAAGCTGTTTAGTCAATATTGTATGGAGAGTCATTTTTTGATTTTTTTCTATAGGTCTCTCAGATAAATTATCTTACAAAAATAGGGCCTTCTTCTCAAAATAATGAACTACATTATTTTGAGAAGAAGCCCCTATTTTTGTTATCTTTTAAAGACTCGTATAAAAAAAATACAGTGGAACAAATTCCACCTCAACTCCCATAGTTATTAATAATATACTAGATGTTATAAACAAAAACGAGAGCAAAAGCTTATAAGCATCGACATAAAACACTATTTTATGTCGTTAATCGATAAAAATAATAATTATACTGTAACAAAAAAAATGTCATACGTATATATCCGTCTCACAAACAGTATCAACTGAAATGAGAGGTCAAAAGGATGAAAATAATCTTAATTAACATAAAATAAATTGGCATTAATTGCAATCCAGCATCATACGTGACAGTGAATTATTTGCAGAGCACATTTGCATAATCCCATTCGGAATGTAACTGTGTATGTGACGTGGCGCGCGCTGAATGGCGGAAAATCAATAGAGTAGTATCATGCGTGATTGAGGCAGTAATTCGTATTTAATATTTAATTTCCATTCAAATTAAGTTTTAATGCTGATTTTTTTTTCATTATTTTATTTTATTGTACCTATGTGTTTTTTGTGTTATTTCTATATTTTCTACAACAGCTGGCTGCTGAGAAAAACTTAAAAATATGCAAAAAATGATCGCAGATATTAAGATACGATTAAGATGAAGGTATTATATTGATGAAAAAATATTTTACAATAAAGTTTATAAATGCAAGTTACTGCGCACACAATTATATTTTAAACAACATTTTCAAAAAGGCTTTCTTAATTATTAATATTTCATTCTCATAACCCATTTTAAGCAGTTAACTAATACAGTTAGGATGAATAATAAAAGTCAACTCACTTTAATTAATTAAGCGGTTTGCCTACTGTACCCTAACTAATCAGTATAATCCTAATCTTGGAAAAGTATATTATATCTCAGTTCGGTCAGTTAAATTAAGTACGATTATAATGTAATTATGTAATATTAAGATCATGAAAATTTTATTAAAGAAAATTTAATTTTCAGCTCTAATTACTACTTAGTATGCTTAGCTATGTACTGAATAGTTCTATTGAGTTTTCGATACTGCAAGATGATAAAAGTAAGAAAGTACATCATGGCTGTGAACGGCTCCTTTCCTTTTTTCTTTTTTATTTGGAATGGGCTCTATGTTTTGATATTGATTTGTTTTTTTTGTTTAAATCCCTCTCATAATTTGAAAAGACAAAGGCTTCTGTGGCCATACAGCCTTGTCTGATGATTGATATTCAGCAAAAATGACAAATAAAATAATTCCAATAAAGTTGCTCATTAATAACTAAAATTTATATTCCGGCGAATCGTTACAATTTATCTAAAACAATTTCCTGACGTTCTTTCCTCAAAGCGGCCATTTTGTCACCGAAACAAAATGGTGGTTAATGGTTGAGATTATGATGATATAATCAAACGCTTCAGGGTCGGAAATTTTGATTGAAATATTTCACGTTTAATCGCGGCCAGCTTCATTATGAAGGTGTCGTTTCATTACTTTGACTAATTTGTTATCATCGCTGTTACAAGCAAAATTATCTTTTATAATATTTATTTTTCAATTTGTAGCTGTTTCTCTCTTACAATTAGTTCTTTTTCTTTTGTTTGTTTTTGTCATTTGAACTTTATATAAGGTGCTACTTTATTAGTGCCCGATATTTTAGTCAGTGCTTCTACTTATGATTCTGATCAACTTTCCCTAAGGAACCCATAGTCAAATCGCAAAAAAATTTTTGGACTCTTCATACTAATTTGGCCGCTCGGCTGATCGATGTGTATGAAGAGTCCAAAAATTTTTTTGCGATTTGACTATGGGTTCCTTGGGGAAAGTTGATCAGAATTAGGAGTAGAAGCACCGACTAAAATATCGGGCACTAATAAAGTAGCACCTTATATGACTAAGTATTTGCATTTGATTTTTCAGTTATTTTGATGATCACATTATATCTTCTCATTTTTAATGCGCTACTATTTTATATTGTGTATAATTTAAAATTCATAATGTGAAATAAATGAATCTACTTAATTTAATTTATGGCATCTCTCATACTGGGAAATCTTAATTTATTTTTATTTCTTATTTTATCAACAATTTGGTTAACTAATGAGTCATAATGATGCAGAGGATTGATTGATTGATTGGCTGTTTTTAACCGACTTCAAAAAAAGGAGGAGGTTCTCAATTCATCGGAATCTTTTTTGTTTTTTATGTATGTTCACCGATTACTCGAAGACGCCTGAACCGATTTAGAAAATTCTTTTTTTTTAAAGGGTATACTTCACAGGTAGTTCTATATAAATTTTATCGAAATCAAATTAGCGGTTTTTGAGAAAATCAACAAAAACATAGCAAAATTGGAGTTTTTGCGATTGAAGTCGGTTGTTTTTAACGTATTCAGCGTAGTCAATTATATCATCATACTGGAACACATCATTGCGTTTATTAACATTGATATGTTTGGCCACAAGACTCAGATATAATGTTGGTAGTTAGCCAAGTGCACTTCGATAATTCCCTACCTACAGTTTAATGAGTCCTACAAAGTTTTACTCCGACGAGAATCGAACCTGCCACCTCCTTATGAAGCCACGCGAGTGCCCTAGTTACTACTTACGCCACGAAATTATCATCCTAATAATCTCTCGGTATTATCACACCCTGGGCAGTCCATACAAATCATTCGAGTTACTTAACTTTGACCTCCCTTTCTAACAGTTATTTCATGGGAAATAACTGCATGATGACTGTATAGACTGTCACCGGATCTTACCCGCAAGGGGGGTGTAGTCGCCAGAGAGCGGCAGGGAGTGTCCATACTGTATATCGTAACACTATTTAATATACTGTGGTATTATTATGCCTTCATCGATGTTCATTCCAGAATGAGGGAATTTTGTAAAGACCATTAAATCACAGATACCTAATACATTTGCGATACCAAGAGGCCAAAAATATATAAGAAGTCTGCGTTTGATCAAACGAATCAATATTTATAGTTGTATTTCATTTACTACTTATACTATTATATTAAGAACTGAAATGAAATATGTTTTATTTCCAAATGAAATTACTTATCTCTTTTTTTTCTCTCAGACAGTCTAATAGAGTTAATAGAGTTCTGTTAAAAGAGAAATTTGAGTCTTGATATTTCATTTTATTTAATAATAACTGTACCTACACAGCCAAGTAATAAAAATATTGAAAGCACCTACCTTATGCAACAAAGAATAATTCGCACCTTGAAAACCATAACGTCATTATACGAAATTTGGTAAAATCACAAAATTGAGCTTTTATCGCCTTTTATAAAGTTCAAATTCGAGATTTACCCAAAGGAGAATGCCACGGAAGTATGAAACGCTCGTACCATATTGCGTCTTGAAAAAACCTTCCGAATTGGATAGGGGATAACATATTTAATTATTATACGAAAAATTACTCTCATATTTACTGTAACTCCAGAGCTTTTTCACTTTCATTTTATGTTTTGAGGTTATTTTTAAGTACTTTATCTACGCTCAGGCGTACACGAAATTCTTAGTTTTAACCAATCATTTGATAGCTAGTTTTAGTTAATTATGGTATGGTTCAGTGATGCTAACGAGTAATATAAAGGAGCACCACAAACCGAACGCGGCACTGTATGTATATTGTAATGATGAAGTGCAGTCGACGAATAAAACGAAGTGCTTTAATATAGAAGAACGCTCACGCAAAAGCATCACTCACGCCTCGCACTCGTGTATGCAATTCCTAACGCATGCTTGGGCCTCCACACGTACGCCTCAAGTAAACACGTAGGCGCCTGTATCCAGCAGTGGACAGAGCAGGGCTAGCAACCGCTGGCATATTTCAGTAGAAGACTTAAGCCCAGCCAAACCACCTGGCCCGCCTACTACAGGGAGTTGTTGGCCGTGTACATTTTCGGCATATATTGGAGGCGCAACACTTCATCATATATACCGATCACAAACCACTACTGTACGCGTTCTCACAACGTCGCTAAAAGTTGCCTCCCGCACAGCTGAACCAACTGACGATCATCTCGCAGTTTACTACGGAGATCGAGTACGTCAAAGGCGAAGACAACATCGTCGCGGACGCGATTTCCCACGTCGAGTCGAAATCGGTTCTTCTGTCAAATTGGAACCGACGCTAATTCCAGGCATGAATATTACCATCGCGTGCAACGTGTCGACGGGGCGGCCGCTGCCGAACCTGCCGGCGGCGCTGCTGCGCGCCACGCACGCGCGCCTGCACGCGCTGAGCGACCACGGCGGCCGCGCCTCCGCGCACTTCGTCGCTGACCGTTAAGTGCGCTCCGGCGTGGCGCGCGACTGTCGAACCTGGGCTGTCACTGCCTCCACTGCCAGCGACGCAAGGTGATGCGCCACGTGACCGCACCGCTCGGTGAATTTTCCCTCCCATCTGGGAGATTGAGCCATGTCCACCTCGAAATCGTCAGCCCCCAGCCGCACTCTGAGGGCTACACCTATTGTCTCCCGGCAATAGACCGGTTCTCGAGATGGCCCGAAGCATGGCTCACGTCATCCATCACCGCCGAGGATGTTGGCGATAACTTCGTACGCGGCTGGATCGCGCGATTCGTCGTGCCCATCACGGTCACCGTCGATCAAAGCCGCCAGTTTGAGTCAGCGCTATTCAACTGATTCCTCGACCTAGGCGCTACCAAATGCGTACGAACTACCAGCTACCACCCGCAAGAGAATGGCATTGTGGAGCGCTTCAACCGCCATCTGAAGGCTGCACTCATGTGCCACAGACCTATTGTGCTTCTTGGTATCAGATTGGCTCTCAAGGAGGACTTCAAATGCTCTGCTGCAGACCTCCTGTATGCTTACAGGGGAGCTCCTGGTACCTAGCGCTTTCACACAAAATGTAAGTGAGGACTTCGTGGCACACCTGGCCATGACCGATACACTATTTGTATGAAAAAAATGTCAGATTTGTGACAAAAGCTATCTTGTCAATGTCATCAACCTACCAAAAGATCGTAGTCAGACTGTAATTTGTGATTAACACTGCTTGAAACTTGACAAAATAATGAAGCTATACTATATTAGGTATACTTTTTTAAATATCGTAAAGTGCAGCGGCTTAACATGACCTAACGGGGCGTGTGTGCGATGCCGATTTGCAACGTACTGTGTAGCATATGTGGATTTAAAAAATGCCGCTCCGCAACGTGACTATGGCCCTACGTTACGTCCAAACAAAAATTCTTGTACGTCTGGCAACCGTGGGACGCACCAATGTGATCAAGAATCAAATCTATAAAACATCGTCTGATAGTCAATCTTACCAGGAGTTGAAGAAGAGGGCGCGGGTATAGGAAAATGGTGGTGTAATGCGAAGACATCTCTTAGATTAAGAAGAAGAAATATGTGGATGAAGCATAAAAATCTCGATACAACCATAATGTAGTTTCGGAACACATTTTATGAATCCAGGGCCGCGTTCCAAGGGTGCACTTGACAGCAACCGCTTTGTACCCTCTCTTTCACACTTAGGCAATTTATATTATGCTATTCTGTTGTCAGAGTGAACGTTTGCTGTCAGAGTGTACTAAATGTAGGGGATATATCAAATTAAAATCTTTTTTCATACATTTCTTTCCTGCAGTTCCAATAGGTCTAGAAAAAATTAAGTGGGCTTAATAAATTTAATTACGATTTTTGACAAATGTCTGGTTAAGACGCAACATGGTACGAAATCGGGCAATCTCCTTTCGTATAATGACGTAACGTATGGTTCTCTAGGTGCAAAATATTACCGAAATGGTGTTAATAAAATACTACCCTAATTTTTCGATCAAATGGCAACATCAACATTTGTCCATCATTTGTCATAGTCAACCGGCTGAAAGAGTCGACCCGAGGCCAATAAATTTTACCAAAAAAAAAAACCGGCCATAATAAAAAAAGTGCGAGTCAGACTCGGGCATCGAGGGTTCCGTATAAATTCATAATCTCACAGGTCTTGAATTCTATATCAAATACTCAGGCCTGCTATCCCTTGAAGCTGTGAAAAAATCAAACTTCAATGCCAACGCAATCAAGAGATACGGCTGATCACAAAAAAACCGGCCAAGTGCGAGTCGGACTCCCGCACCGAGGGTTCCGTATTAATTCATATTCACACATGTCTTGAACTCTATATAAAATTCTCAGTCCTGCAATCCCTTGAAGGTGTGAAAAAAATTAAACTTCTATGCCAACGCAATCAAGAGATACGGTCGTTTATGGCGCATATTTGGGCATTCGCATGGGAATAAAAACCTATAGGGTACTTCCCGTATACCTAGAATCATGAAATTTGGCAACAAGCAATGTCTTATAGCACAAGTAAAGGGAAAAGTCTGAAAACCATAAATTTGTAGTTACATCACAAAAAAACTGAAGCTTGCAATAGTAGGTCACGTTCAGAAATTACGGCTTCGTCCAAATATTCCTCAGATGCTTTCTCTGACTCTGACTGACTGAACACCCTTTTGTTCTGACTTCTGGCAACGGTGTACGATTTTTAAAATCTGCGGATATGCCTTGCCTTTTTTACAAGCATAACAGCTGGTTTTCGAGTTACTTGTCGGACAACTAAATTATTAATTTCAATGGTATGTACAAAATCTAGTTTCTGAACGTAAAATGCTCAAAATTGCGCTCGCTTCGCCAGGTTGGGTGATATATATGTTGCGATTGTTAAATCTGAGAATCTAGATGAACCTCGCAACGAAGGTAAATCGAAGGAAATTTACAATTAGAAAAGACTATGTTTCTGATGACCTATTTATGATGTTTAGTATACAGACCAGGTCCAAGCTCCGTAGTCCCATGAAACGTCTCCTTTCAAATTGATACGGCTACGCGTTCCTGAGAAAAAGGGTCTTGACAGACAGACAGACGGACAGACGGACGGACAACAAAGTGATCTTATAAGGGTTCCTTTTTTCCTTTTGAGGTACGGAACCCTAAAAATTACCTCATGGTCATCGTTGGCGTTATTCATTCTCGAAAGCAGTAAATAATAGCATTCGAAATTTTAAATTTGATTTAAATTGCTTCAAAACGATTCTAAATTTAAAATTTACATAGCTTACGAAAAAAGAACGAGAGATCACATTGTTACTTATTTCTACATACAATACCAATGTAGGTTTTCTTTTATATGAGTGTTGGGCTTTTGGGGCAAAACGCGGTGCAAACTGTAGCTTTTAGCTATTTACAACTTTGATACGTTCAGTCTCTTTGCATCACATGCCTCATAAATAAATCTTTCTTAGTTTTATCAAACACCCCGCACATTTCCTTGTATTTTGAACAGACAGAGAAAACAATATAAATTTTATTGCTCCCCTTGTTTCACATATGTACGTATTTTATGTTTCCTAGCCTTAGTGCGAGAGCCAACAATAAAATGTTTGAAAGGGTCGTATAAAGTTAAATAGGGTTTGTTACCCGGGTATACGATCTTGTACGCTATCAATAAATTAGATTTTAGATACGTGAAATTCTAATTTAATGGGCAGCTTCCACGGCGTTCACTAGATGCCACTAGCGTAGATCTCAAATTTAATACCACATGTGAAACAAAAAACTACCAAAAATCATTTTAAATAAACAAATAAAGAATGATCTAACTTAAAATATATTTGTACGATTCTTCTTCTTCTTAAGAGCAAAGCTTTTGTCGGTTGAGCAATCTCCAAGCTTCCTGTCTTCAGCACTGGCTGAAGACAGGAAACTGAAGAAACTGTTCTTCACCTAATGATACGACGCAACAGTTACCTTCTCCTTTATCCTTTCTACATAATTTGTACACAGATAATTGACCACGCTGAATACGTTAAAAACAACCGACTTCAATCGCAACAACTCCAATTTTGCTATGTTTTTGTTGATTTTCTCAAAAACCGCTGAATCGATTTCGATAAAATTTATATGGGACCACCTGTGAAGTATACCCTTTTAAACAAAAAAAGAATTTTCCAAATCGGTTCAGGCGTCTTCGAGTAATCGGTGAACATACATAAAAAAAAAAAAGATTCCGACGAATTGAGAACCTCCTTTTTTTGAAGTCGGTTAAAAAAGCGGCCCATAACAGCAAGTAACATAATATAAAAGTTCTAGTTCGTTGTAGGTAAATTGCGGTTTACGATTTATGACGTATTAAAAAAACTACTTACTAGATCTCGTTCAAACCAATTTTCGGTAGAAGTTTGCATGGTAATGTACATCATATATTTTTTTTAGTTTTATTATTCTCTTATTTTAGAAGTTACGGGGGGGACACACACACATTTTACCACTTTGGAAGTATCTCTCGCGCAAACTATTCAGTTTAGAAAAAAATGATATTAGAAACCTCAATATAATTTTTGAAGACCTATCCATAGATACCCCACACGTATGGGTTTGATAAAAAAAATTGTTGAAAAAATTTTTTGAGTTTCAGTTCTAAGTATGGGGAACCCCCAAAATTTATTGTTTTTTTCTATTTTTGTGTGAAAATCTTAATGCGGTTTACAGAATACATCTACTTACCAAGTTTCAACAGTATAGCTCTTATAGTTTCGGAAAAAAGTGGCTGTGACATACGGATGGACAGACAGACAGAAAGACATGACGAATCCATAAGGGTTCCGTTTTTTGCCATTTGGCTACGGAACCCTAAAAATGAAAGATACAAAAGAGAACTGTAAAATTTAAAATTTCCATGAAATACGTTGTCGAACACCGAGATGAATACAAGAACTATCCATCTATTAATACTATTGCTATGCAGAAAAAGGGTTGTCGATGAAAACGACAGGTGTCCTCAGAGCTACCTTGAGTAATAGGATTTAAATTAACGTCGCCGGTTCGTTAATTCCTAGTCAAAATATACTCATGGACAAAAATATCGACTCAAGGTTTGTTGCACGACTTTTGAAAAAATAACTCTATCTAGCAAAAAAACACGAAATCAAAAGTTCAAAATCTGCGTGTTTACTCTTTATGATTTTAGTTTGGTGAATTTCTAGTTTTTTGTTTTTTCTGTTTAGTACTTTTGTAGACTTAGTTTTTTTTTTAAAGTCCATGAACAGATTTTGAGTCGATGTTTTAGTCCACCAGTGTAGTTGATTCGGTAGTTAAAACACGACCCGCAACAAAGTTCATCAGGATTTAACTTATAAATGTAAAACTTATTCCCAAATCACATCCCGATGTCACTTTACAGAGCAGCGAACAGAATTACTTACTTTTATTCCTAACATGAGAAAATCCCAAAAAGTCTAAAAGTTTCTGTAGGCAGTAGATGAATGGTAAAACTTCTACCGGACTCCGGACGTCAATTTCAGTGAACCTATTGAAAGTTTTATAAGCTGTTCTACCTTTCTGAGGAATAGGGAATATGCGTATTTATTATGCCTTCTTATTTCCTTACACTGAAAAAAATCATGACTAAATAAGTTACAATCTTGCTTGATTGAAAAAAATATGACTGAATCATTCAAAGAAATATCAAAAACAATAGTTGACGGTTTCTTGCCACAATAAAGCTGAAATGATTGAACGTTTATTAAATTGAAAGTGCTGAATTTATTAAGTTTACTTTATTCATGTCGAGGCATAGTCAGTTCTATCATCAACTTATTTAGATCCATCAAGTTGCTTTATTATTACTTACTACACATTACACTTAGTTCACCCAATAAAATATTATAAAATAATGATTAGAATTGATTAAGCCGACAATTACTTATTGGAATGTACTATGTATGCTTGTTTCGTTTCTCAATCAAGAAGGCTTGATTCCCGAAATCACAAAGCTTTGTGCGCTCGTATATAAACAAGTGACTTGATAATATTAACCTTTTTTTTGATGTATACTAACAATTATTTTTTTCAGTGTAACTTTATCAATCTTTCCTAATTTCATTTCCATACTACTCAAATATAACAAAAATTCACAACATTTTATTTATTTACGTATTTACTGGTCATAGTTATGCTATAACGATCCAACTGATTTAAGCTAAGCGAGGGATAATGTACTTTAAGTCAGTGGCATACATTGAGGGTATAAAAACACCTTACTTACTTTGAATCAGTTGGACCGTTATGGTATAATGTATTTATTCAATCGTACACTGTAAATTGCGGATGCCGAGGGGGCCAGTGGAAAAACGGTAATTTTCAGCCACCATACGTCTTGCCTGGCCTGTCCAACTCTGCGGTCTACACTTACCTGGCTTTGTTTTCTTACGATACTTTTTATTTGTTGTATTTTCTTTGTGTTACCAATGTCCTGTTTCGAGTGTGATCGCAGTTATTGTGAATAAACGTTTATTTTTAATATAATAATAATAATATCCGGGATAAATCACACACGGTTATCTGGCCCCAAACTAGGATTCCCTGTACTATGGTAACCAGAGACTGATATACATACACATATACGTTTAAATACATGCATATATTGATATAATACACCCAGACACAGAGCAAACAAATCTGCTCATTACAGAAATGTTTGCCTGGGTGAGGATCGAACCCACTTCTCTCGGATCAGTAGTCAGGATCGCTAACCACTGAGCCACCGAGCCAGTCTCTATCTATTTTATACACTGCCCAATCGCACCCCGGACACTAATAAGTTTCGTGTTAAAATTGCCTATTACTACCTACAACTTACAAAATAATCGACAACGCTGAAAGCGTCAAAAAACCGACTTCAGTCGCGTAACATACGGGTGAAACTGAGAACCTACTTTTTTGAAGACGGTTAAAATACTAAAACCTTCTCCTAAATGTAACAGATACTTTTCTGAAAACCGCATTAAAATTGGTTCAGCCAAACGCCAGATAATCGCGGACAAACATACATACAAACATAGATACATACATACATACAGGTCAAACTGAGAACCTCCTTTTTTTTTGAAGTCGGTTAAAAAGACGACTTTTTTACATCCATCAATGTGTGTGTTGAGTTGCTTGTGCTAAGGAACCGTCGCTGGTTTTTTTCGCAGGGAAAGTGACGTTGCCTTTAGAGGCATGAAGGTAGTGCTAAACATCAATGTTAACAGCGTTGATTTGTTCCGGAATGAAGTTAAGATAGCCAGTTCCCCATTGCGTTGGGGTATCTTGGTAAGCCCACTGCCATCCTCGGCATTACCATCGCTTAATACCATCAGGTGAAATGACATCAAGGGCACAAAATAGACACAGAAGGTCCGCTCAATACAAACCACTAAAATCGTAAGCATATACATGCTTATAGAAATATACGGTCGTTCGAGGCAAGGTCACGATCGCACAGTACGTGATCGTGCCTACAACGACCGTATACGTCTATAAGCATGTATATGCTTAGGATTTTTGTGAGCGTATTGAGCGGAACTTCTGTAATCTATGTGTTTTGTGCCAAGGGCTAACCAGTGGGGAAGAAAACGCAAAGCTATTTGCAGATGGCGCTACGGACGCTTGACTCATAACAACTTTGAATTAGTTCCGTGTTTTTTATTATTGAAGTGTTATAAATTAGTTTTCTTTTCTGTAAAAGTGTTAAATGGAAAATGTATGCGACTTGGACTGTTCCTCAATTAAAGGCAAAGTTGAAAAGTACATAATTGAAAACGTAACTTTTCCCACGTCTTCTTTATCCGAGAATCTTTAAGAAATTAATGATTTCCATTATTATTGCAACCAATCGCCACACAACGCGGCATTTTTTAAATAATCTTATATAAAACAATTTTTTCTATACGTTTTGACAGTTAGTATGAGTCAAGCGATATCAGCGCCTCTATCGGCGAGCTTTGTCAGTTTTCTTCCCCGTTGCGACAAAATAAATACTTACCAACTTTTCATGACGACTATCATTATATTCTTCATAAGTTTAATTTAATTTGTAAGTATATTTGTTTGTCTCCATAACTTAACATTAATCCCGAAATTCCCGAAGGTCGTTCCGAAACATTCAATAAGTGTTTTGTCACCAAGATTAAAGAAAATCACCAAACTTTTGTTTACTTATACCTTCTCGTAGTAATAACCGCTATTTACACAATGGACTTGGTGGATTTATGTGTTTATCTGCTAGCTGTTTTGACATTTCCGCTATTTAGAGTCGATGTCGTCATGAAAACATTTTGGACGACAAAAATATAATTTTTTCTTATTGCGTCCAAGAAAAATGGCGCGTGTCTAATTAAGTTGGTGAGATAGTATGTATGTTATACAGGGTGTAACAAAATTGGTATAGGACCAGTTAACTGGGAATTCTACTCATCGTACTGAACAACTTTTGTTCTGCGACTTTAGTCAAATCACAAAAAAATTTTGGACATTTCATAGAAAGTTTTGCAATTTTTTGCTATTTTTGTATGGAGAGCCAACAATTTTTTTTGCGATTTCAGCAAAGTCGTAGAACAAAGTATGATGAGTAGAATCCCCAGTCCTACACCAATTTTGTTACAACCTGTATAGTATAGTATGTATTTTATCTCATATTTAACTGCCTAGAGGTAATTTCTTTTTTCTTTTAGCTTATTGTGTAGTACAATAAACCATGCAATCTCCAAATAACATACTTTATTAACCGACTTCAAAAAAGGAGGAGGTTCTCAATTCGACTGCATACTTTTTTTGTATTTATGTTACGCGACTACTCCGCCAATTATGAATCGATTTTGATGATTCTTTTTTGTTTCAGAGGTGGTCCCATATAAATTTTATCTAAATTGATTCAGCGCTTTTTGAAAAAAAAAATCAAAATCATAGCAAAATTGTGTTTCCTGAAAAAAATCTTGTGGAAACTTGTTCAGTTTCATCTACTGAGCAAGCCCTTAAAGTTTTCGGAAACCTGTCCGTTACACCCTGTATAGTTATCAGATATTTCATAGGTTATCTCACGATATTATCTTTCACCATATTATGTAGATGTGTGTATTTCGAAGCTCTCATTGGTAGATCGGCTAGTATTTCAAATCGTACCTCTGCTTCGGAAGTTTAGTTTTACCAATAATAACTGATAAAATAGATTTGAAAATGTGTTTATTTATTCCCTTTTTAACCGACTTCAAAAAAAGGAGGAGGTTCTCAATTCGACGGAATCTTTTTTTTATGTATGTTCACCGATTACTAGAAGACTCCTGAACTGATTTGGAAAATTCTTTTTTTGTTTAAAAGGGTATACTTTACAGGTGGTCCCACCTAAATTTTATCGAAATCGATTCTGCAGTTTTTGAGAAAATCAACAAAAACATAGCAAAATTGGAGTTATTGCGATTGAAGTCGGTTGTTTTTAACGTATTCAGCGTGGTCAATTATGACGTCTCAACTACTCAACCAATCCCGACGAAATTTAGCATGCTCATAACCTGTGATGTAAAAAAGGATAGAGGCTATCCTTTATCTCAATTTCTCAAGTGTTTCCTGTGGGATAATTAAAAATTGTTTTCCAGCGAAGTTGCGTGCAGAACGCTACTATTTATAAGAATAAGATACTTAAGATGCTTTCTGAATTAAGTGTTTATAACAATTTTCGTAATGAAATTTATAACACCATTAAATTTATATTAACCAAAGGGCTTAAATGAGTTCAGAGTATATAAGGTGCTACTTTATTAGTGCCCGATATTTAAGTCAGTGCTTCTACTCCTGATTCTGATCAACTTTCTCCAAGGAACCCATAGTCAAATCGCAAAAAAATTTTTGAACTCTTCATACTAATCGATCAGCCGAGCGGCCAAATTAGTACATATGAAGAGTCCAAAAATTTTTTTGCGATTTGACTATGGGTTCCTTGGGGAAAGTTGATCAGAATCAGGAGTAGAAGCACTGACTAAAATATCGGGCACTAATAAAGTAGCACTTTATATAAAGATAGCAACTATAAGAAAAGCCCATTAGAAAAGTTAATTTAATTGTTTTTGTAAAATTGTAAAATTAACTTTACGGTTACGCAGAGTTCGAGAAAGTAGCAAGGGTATGAAAATAATAGTGTTTGTTTTACTTAAAACCAGTCTGGTGCGAGTCGGACTTGTACACCGAGGTTTCCTTACCACCGCACATATTATACAGGGTGTACCAAAATTGGCGTATGACCCGTTAACTAGGGATTCTTCTCATCGTACTGAACAACTTTTGTCCTACGAAATTTTGAACTCTCCATACAAAAATGGCAAAACAGATGATACAAATGTATGAAATTCTTTTTTTTGTGATTTGAACAAAGTCGTAGAACAAAAGTTGTTCAGTGCGATGATTAGAATCCCCAGTTAACGGGTCCTACACCAATTTTGTTACACCCTGTATAGGGTCCTTGAAACAGGACTTGAATATGGATTATATTTATAAAATCTAAGCATAGCATATTCAAAATTAAGATAACATATCTAGGTAGGTAGCCAGGTAGGTCTCTCCGGAACCTTTATATTATGGATAACAAAGTTATTACTGGAAACATTTATTAAGTCGAAATTACTTAGTTAACTTTAGGCTTATGATGTTGAATGTTAATTAAAACAGAACAATAACATTTCAAAATGAAACATCTAGAAAGAAACTAGACAACGACTAAAAAGAAACTCGACAACGAACCGTTATTTTGTTTTCATTTAAAGTAGATTGCAAAAATCTTATTTCGAGATTAATTAAACCAATAATTATAAATTAGGTTTAGGTTTAAATAAAATTTATTCTCATAAAGACAATTTTACAAGTCACATGAGAACGAAACTGTATAACTTAATCGTTCATATCCTGTAGGTTTTTTATATACATTGTTTCAATTCAAAGATTAAATTAAAGTACAATATATACGGGTATGCTGGAAGAAATTTCTACTAGAAATAAGCTGCACCCTTTGTGTATATTTTATGTTAAGCCTGTGTATTATGTCTATTATGTGTACACAATAAATTGTAAAATAAATAAAAAATATATATATATAAAAAATATAAATTTTGAAAATCCCACGACGAATGTAAACGTTGTACCTAATCGAAAAAGGCTTGATTTTTTTTTCAAAAACCCCCGTTAAAAGAAAGTAATTAAGGGATAATTTAAACAAAAAAGGTTTTAATAATGACTTCTATGTCGCGAAGATTGTCATATCGACGGGGAAGAGCTAACAACTCCTAACTTACGTTTTTTTTACGAAAACGACTTATGAATACAGTTCGATAGAGAATGAATTTGCGCGTTTACTGGTATATGAATTAAGTTGAAATTCGCAAAACTGATGTAGCTAGGCACCGAGAAAATATCTCCTATATTAAGGTCCATCACAACCTGATTAATTTTGGCTGGAAATATATTCTAACTAAGTTTTTTAAACTTTGTAGGTTAGGAGTTATTAGCACTTCCCCGTCGATATACAAAACGTATGTGGACACACAAACAAACAAACAACCTCACACCCTAAACGCTTACACCTTCTCCGTTCCGTCGTGAGTAATAAAGGACATGCTTTAGTAATGACATCAATTGTAATAGATATTAAGTATTTATTTCAAAAAATGTGTTGGGGCGAGTTTCTTTTGGGCTCGACGTTTCTTCTCGCTCCGCTAACACTTCCCGAAACGTTGAGTGTACAAGTTCCGCGTGGTAGGAACTTTGTACTAGGTAGAAAAAAAGACGATTTAAAAGTATGCGTACAGCATCTACTTAAATAAAAAATATTTTGACTTTGACTTTGACTTTGACATGTAATAAAGCAGTTTGTACAGCTAAGAATAAATCTTTATGATTGTGGTACCTGTGGTTATTAATAACATCGCCATAATATAAAAATAAAAATACCACAATAACATGAAATTGTGTTATTATCTTTAACTAGCTTCCGCCCGCGACTTTGTCTGCGTGGACTTCAGATTTGGGTCCAGAAAGAAATAAAATTCTAAGGCAGCGCCATCTAGTGACAAAGTGAAATTTCAGTTTTTAGCCATTTCTCCGGGAATCCTCGAGTTTTTCGGGATAAAAAGTATCGTTTGTGTTAGCTGAATGCTTTAGCTATCTAACTACCAAAGGAGAATGCCACGGAAGTATGAAACGCTCGTACCATATTGCGTCTTGAAAAAACCTTCTGAATTGGATAGGGGATAACATATTTAATTATTATACGAAAAATTACTATCGTAGCTACTGTAACTCCAGAGCTTTTTCACTTTCATTTTATGTTTTGAGGTTATTTTTAAGTACTTTATCTACGCTCAGGCGTACACGAAATTCTTAGTTTTAACCAATCATTTGATAGCTAGTTTTAGTTAATTATGGTATGGTTCAGTGATGCTAACGAGTAATATAAAGGAGCACCACAAACCGAACGCGGCACTGCATGTATATTGTAATGATAAAGTGCTGTCGACGAATAAAACGAAGTGCTTTAATATAGAAGAACGCTCACGCAAAAGCATCACTCACGCCTCGCACTCGTGCATGCAATTCCTAACGCATGCTTGGGCCTCCACACGTACGCCTCAAGCACACACGCAGGCGCCTGTATCCAGCAGTGGACAGAGCAGGGCTAGCAACCGCTGGCATATTTCAGTAGAAGACTTAAGCCCAGCCAAACCACCTGGCCCGCCTACTACAGGGAGTTGTTGGCCGTGTACATTTTCGGCATATATTGGAGGCGCAACACTTCATCATATATACCGACCACAAACCACTACTGTACGCGTTCTCACAACGTGCCTCCCGCACAGCTGAACCAACTGACGATCATCTCGCAGTTTACTACGGAGATCGAGTACGTCAAAGGCGAAGACAACATCGTCGCGGACCCGATTTCCCACGTCGAGTCGATTTCGGTTCTTCTCTCAAATTGGAACCGACGCTAATTCCAGGCACGAATATTACCATCGCGTGCAACGTGTCGACCGGGCGGCCGCTGCCGAACCTGGCGGCGGCGCTGCTGCGCGCCGCGCACGCGCGCCTGCACGCGCTGAGCGACCCCGGCGGCCGCGCCTCCGCGCACTTCGTCGCTGACCGTTACGTGCGCTACGGCGTGGCGCGCGACTGTCGAACCTGGGCTGTCACTGCCTCCACTGCCAGCGACGCAAGGTGACCGCACCGCTCGGTGAATTTTCCCTCCCATCTGGGAGATTCAGCCATGTCCACCTCGAAATCGTCAGCCCCCTGCTGCACTCTGAGGGCTACACCTATTGTCTCCCGGCAATAAACCGGTTCTCGAGATGGCCCGAAGCGTGGCTCACGTCATCCATCACCGCCGAGGATGTTGGCGATACCTTCGTACGCGGCTGGATCGCGCGATTCGTCGTGCCCATCACGGTCACCGTCGATCAAGGTCGCCAGTTTGAGTCAGCGCTATTCAACTGATTCCTCGACCTAGGCGCTACCAAATGCGTACGAACTACCAGCTACCACCCGCAAGCGAATGGCATGGTGGAGCGCTTCGACCGCCATCTGAAGGCTGCACTCATGTGCCACCGAGAAACCTGCCACAGAGCCCAACCTCTTGTGCTTCTTGGTATCAGATTGGCTCTCAAGGAGGACCTCAAATGCTCTGCTGCAGACCTCCTGTACGCTTACAGGGGAGCTCCTGGTACCTAGCGCTTTCACACAAAATGTAAGTGAGGACTTCGTGGCACACCTGGCCATGACCGACATGCGTCCCGAAGTCGTTCGCTTTTAAGGACCTGGCAGACGCATCTCACGTTTTCCTTCGCGACAAACACTGTACAACGGCCCCTATAAAGTCCTCAGTCATTCTCTGAAGACTTTTACCTTAGATGTTTCACGTAATAAGGTACAGGTGAGCGTCGATTGGATCGAATGGAAGCCTGCACACATCGCTGCAGACCCCGAGCGAGGCGCGATCTCACCGAGCGCACAGGCGCCCGCGACGCCCCCGGCCTCGCAATGCAACCACATGTCCAGGTCCTACGTCTGTCCCACCAACAGCTCACTCTGCACCAAATCCTCCCACCGTCACACGATCAGGTCAGGGTTAGATTTAAGGATATTTTAGATTTGTGACCTAGTTTTAATAAATTTTTTTAAATTATTATTTCGTGTTCTCTAGTTTATAGTGTCTTGTATTTTATTCTATCATACAGCTACACTGTATTCCTTTAAGTGAGGGTGGGGGGGATGTGGCGGCATACGCTATTTGTATGAAAAAAATGTCAGATTTGCGACAAAAGCTGTCCTGTCAATGTCATCCACCTACCAAAAGATCGTAGTCAGACTGTAATTTGTGATTAACACTGCTTGAAACCTGACAAAACAATGAAACTATACTATACTAGGTATACTTTTTTAAATATCGTAAAGTGCAGCGGCGTAACATGACGCAACGGGGCGTGTGTGCGATGCACGTACTTACTGTGTGGCATATGTGGATTTAAAAAAATGCCGCTCCGCAACGTGACTATGGCCCTACGTTACGTCCAAACAAAAATTCTTGTACGTCTGGCAACCCTGGGACGCACCAATGTGATCAAGAATCAAATCTATAAAACATCGTCGTCATCGTCATCATCATCGTTGTCGTTCGTCTGTCAATCTTACCAGGAGTTGAAGAAGAGGGCGCGGGTATAGGAAAATGGTGGTGTAATGTGAAGATATCTCTTAGATTAAGAAGAAGAAATATGTGGATGAAGCATAAAAATCTCGATACAACCATAATGTAGTTTCGGAACACATTTTATGAATCCAGGGCCGCGTTCCGATGCACTTGACAGCAACCGCTTTGTACCCTCTCTTTCACACTTAGGCAATTTATATTATGCTATCCTGTTGTCAGAGTGAACGTTGGCTGTCAGAGTGTACAAAATGTAGGGGATATATCAAATTAAAATCTTTTTTCATACATTTCTTTCCTGCAGTTCGAATAGGTCTAGAAAAAATTAAGTGTACTTAATAAATTTAATTACGATTTTTGACAAATGTCTGGTTAAGACGCAACATGGTACGAAATCGGGCAATCTCCTTTCATCCAAATCCGTTCAGTAGTTTCGTCGTGAAAGCGGAACAAACAAACATCCATACTTTCGCATTTATAATATTAGTGAGATATGTATACTGAGCAAGGTTTCGCATCGCTATTGAAAATATTTAATTCCCAAGAATAATCACATTATTTAAAAAAAAAAAAAAATTTTCGATAAACATTTTCAGCAAATCTTTTTCGACAGTCAGCCCCACTCATTTATGTCAGATATTTTTTTAATTAAGTAAAAAACCAGTGAGGCTATTCATTAAAACCGACAGTATTCATCTGTGCTGAAATAACTCGGTTCCTCTTGCTACTGTGAGCACTGAAAACGGAAAAGCTGCTATTGCTCAAAAGGCCGTATTTCTGTTTCAATAAACATACCTACCTACATTATACTTTTTTAATATTTTTCCTGTATTCTATACTTGATTCTGAGAAGCCCCTTAAAAATTCAAACGCACTTTTTTAACAAGGGGTCGTCCATTTATCACGTGATGTTTTTTAGCAACTTTTTAGACCCAGGGGGAAGCCTGGTGATACGTGGTGAGGTTTTAGGCTACCCCGCACCCCCTACCCAAAATCACGTGTATTTTTTTTGGTACAAAATGTTATATTGAAATACAGGTATAATGTAATGTAATTCTGGAAAATTAAGCACCGTCATAAAAATGTACTGATAGACATTAAGGTTGCAGTTTGTTTTTGACTGCCTGAAGCAGTTTCGAACCTTGGCATGAGTTAAAAACAACTAATAACAACAGTCCGACGTTTGGAACTTACTCTAGAAATCGCGCGTTCAACGAAAAAATAAATACACATGATATCTCAGTACCTTGTGATATTTCGTGATCTTTTCCAAACCCCATCCGCCTTCTGAGCCTCACGTGATTAATGGACGACCCCCAACCTGTCTATTCAAATAAGTTTTATATGGACGCTCCTCGAGCTGGCGAATTTACTCTGTGCCTTCATTAATTGATGAGTATTTACTTATAATACTGCCCTCCTAAGAAATAAGGCCGCAAAGTAATATAATACAGGGTGTTGTTTTTAATTTATATTAATGATCTACCAGAAGTAACGAATCATAAGAGCATTCTGTTCGCAGATGATATTTCGGTAGTTGTGGCTTCAAATAAAAATATGACATTGAATCAATATATAGATGACGTAAATAATGCCTTAAATTCTATAATTTTATGGTAATAATAAACTGACAATTAACATTAATAAATCTAAATTCATTAATTTCAATACGTATAATGACATTATTAAAATATTTTATAACAATGAAGCTATCGAGAGTGTTAACAATGTAAAATTTTTAGGCATTACCATGGACCAAAAACTGAACTGGAAAGACCAAATTGACATAATATGTACCAAATTAAACAGATTTATCTTTCCTTTATATAAATTAACAAAAGTGGCTTCAAGAAACACGGCTATGGTTGCCTACTATGCGTACATAGAGTCTGTACTTAGGTATGGTCTTATAGTATGGGGGAATAGCACAGACGTAGGAAAAGTTTTTGTGGCACAAAAAAAGTGCATACGTGCGATATGTGGTGTTGCCCCTGACGTGTCGCGCAAACCACTTTTTAGAGATTTATGTATTCTCCCTCTACCTGCTTATACATCCTCGAAGCAGCCAAAGTTAAACTGCACCAGGCCAATTATTACGTTGAAGCGAAAGACTCAGTCACTAGGAGTAGAAGGTACCCGGAAAGATTAGTCCATGAAGAAGTTCCCAAGAGCACAAGGTACCAAAAAAGCTGTTTCTGGATGTGCAAGATTATTTATAATCAGGAACTGCCATTTAATAGATTAAAAGTAGAACTAAACAGATGGATTCTGCGAAATACATTCTACTTAGTTAAGGAATTTCTGGACTACAAATGCACAACATAGATATCTTCAATATTATTTTTTTAATGTTTTACTTTAATTTTTAATTGTAATTTGAAATGTTTTGCATGCTATAATATCATAGCTGAGCTTGGCGATTCTTCTAAAATGTTTTATGACCAGTATAATGTACCCAGCTCAATGGCAAATAAATATCGACCCTTGTAATATCAAATGTAGTAAAAGCCAAAACACGACTTTACAGGAGAAGCAAAAAACAAAAATGGTCATCATATTAATGTCCATAACTTTTTTGATTTTAAAGTTATTTTAATAAATTTAATAAAATAAACATGGAACTAAGAGTTCTATAACATGAATAACATGGAAATTGCGTACCATGCGTAGTTTAAGATTTAGCATTGCATTTACTACAAAAAAACATTTTCAAAATGGTTTTTATGACCCTAATTTTAACCTAAAAAACTTATAGCTGTAGTTAAACATTGTAGTGCAAACCATTGGCATTAGTTTCGTTGAATATTTTATGTATTAAAAGACTGGTTTTTAATGTATCAAATGGAATTTATATTGATAAATTTACGTGAATAGTCACAAAAACAAAAAGATAGGAAGCAAAATTGTTTATCAAATGAAACAATACAATTGAAAACAACAAAAAGACAACCAATGCATAGGTTTACAATTTAACAGAACAATTTCTAAAATTTTCACATTTTTTTAGTATTAAAATTGTTCATTAAATTAAGTAATAGAATTTAAAACATCAAAGAAAATATCTTATCTTAAAAATGTCCTGTAAATTATAGATTTAAATTTCACAGAAACATTAACAAAACTTGTGACACAAAATATTTTTACAAGAAGCAACTTTCTTTTAAAAATTACAAATATACAGTTGTAATATTATAACTACAGTAAACTACAACAAGTAACAAAACCAACTATTACTTTAGTTATTGATAAACAATTAAACAACACAACATCAAACATTAACCGTAAAAAAAAATAACAAAATGAAATTCCGTATTTTTCCTGTAAGTCACCCTAGATCATCAGTAAATGTAGTCAAAAGTCATACGTCCTTCATTACGAATTTCAGCAAAAAATAGATACTTTTAATCAGGTAATATAAACGTAACAAAGAAAACATAGCAAATTGAAAAATAATGTAAAGAAATTGTGATCTTAAATTCTATTCTTAAATTAGCCTCTTGATATTCCTACATCCTCCTCATGTAGATCAGATGAAAAAATACGGTGTAGCATTTTGTTATTTTGTTACGGTTAATATTTGATATTTGGTTGTGTTGTCTGTGAATAAACTAAAGTTATAATGATATCTACTACTTTTTGTAGTTTACTGAGCCCACTTTTTTGTAAATTGAATGTGTTTCTTGAGATTAAGATTTTTGATTATACATTATTATTTTCCTCACTGTCTAGATCTTCTTCATCAGTTGCAATTAGGTTATCAATGTAATTGCCCTGGAAGGGCATTTCTAAGTATTTCCTATGAAATCTTTTAGGGATGGTTCCATCTAAACACAGTTTTTTTAAGTCTTTATATTTAAGTTCAGAGAGAGGCCGTTTTTTAACAACAGTAACAAATATTATTTGTTACAAGAACTCAACGATTTTTATAATTAATTGCAATAGGTTGCAATGATTTTTTTACGAAGTCTAATACGACATAACAAAATGATACACCGTATTTTTTCATCTGATCTACATGAGGAGAATGTAGGAATATCAAGAGGCTAATTTAAGAATAGAATTTAAGATCACTATTTCTTTACATTATTTTTCGATTTGCTATGTTTTCTTTGTTACGTTTATGTTACCTGATTTAAAGTATCTATTTTTTGCTGAAATTCGTAATGTAGGACGTATGACTTTTGACTACATTTATTGATGATCTAGGGTGACTTACAGGAAAAATACGGAATTTCATTTTGTTATTTTTTTTACGGTTAATGTTTGTTGTGTTGTTTAATTGTTTATCAATAACTAAAGTAATAATTGTTTTTGTTACTTGTTGTAGTTTCCTGTAGTTATAATAATATAACTGTATATTTGTAATTTGAAAAAAAAAATGTTGCTTCTTGTAAAAAATATTTTGTGTCACAATTTTTGTTAATGTTTCTGTTAAATTTAAATCTATAATTTACAGGACATTTTTAAGATAAGATATTTTCTTTGATGTTTTGTTGAATTAAGTAATAGAATTTATTCTATTACTTAATTTAATGAACAATTTTAATACTAAAAAAATGTGAAAATTTTAGAAATTGTTCTGTTAAATTGTAAACCTATGCTTTGGTTGTCTTTTTGTTGTTTTCAATTGTATTGTTTCATTTGATAAACAATTTTGCTTTCTATCTTTTTGTTTTTGTGACTATTCACCTAAATTTATCAATATAAATTCCATTTGATACATTAAAAACGAGTCTTTTAATACATAAAATATTCAACGAAACTAATGCCAATGGTTTGCACTACAATGTTTAACTACAGCTATAAGTTTTTTAGGTTAAAATTAGGGTCATAAAAACCATTTTGAAAATGTTTTTTTGTAGTAAATGCAATGCTAAATCTTAAACTACGCATGGTACGCAATTTCCATGTTATTCATGTTATAGAACTCTTAGTTCCATGTTTATTTTATTAAATTTATTAAAATAACTTTAAAATCAAAAAAGTTATGGACATTAATATGATGACCATTTTTGTTTTTTGCTTCTCCTGTAAAGTCGTGTTTTGGCTTTTACTACATTTGATATTACAAGGGTCGATATTTTGGAGCAGCTCCCAACCAAAACATTAATTCTAAGTGCTGTAAAAGCCACACATTGTGAAACTGTGTATTTTACGACAAAAGGACCTGATAAGTTTACATTAAATGAATTTATTTAAAGTGTTGAAAAGACCATTCGGTAGTGGATTATGTCTTTTACGACAAAATTCCATGATAAATTTACTTCAATTTACACTGCTGTATAGGGCACTCGATAGTGAATTCTGTATTTTACGACAAAATACCCTATCAAATGGGCGTTTTTGAAATGTCGTAATAAGTTGAACGGGCAAAAAATTTGTAATTACAGCATTTAACTGACTATTGCATTGTCGATTACTGTCAATTACAACACGATTTTCAAAGAGAATCTGCATAATTTTTTAGGTCGTAATTACATTTTTTTGCGAATATCGAAATTTTAAATACACAGATCGACAGATCTCGCGAAACTGAGTACGACGGTGTCAAAACGTCATTTTTGCTAAAATGGCTTTTACTACATTTGATATTACAAGGGCCGATATATTCTGATTCTGATTCTGATTCTGTGAGAGCAGAGCAGTATAATACAGGATGTAACAAAACTGGTATAGGACCCGTTAGCTGGGGATTCTACTCATCGCACTGAACAACTTTTGTTCTACGACTTTGCTCAATTCACAAAAAAACATGAAATTTTCATACAAATTGATCATCTGTTTTGCCATTTTTGTATGGAGAGTTCAAAATTCTTTTTGCAATTTGACCAAAGTCGTAGAACAAATGTTGTTCAGTACGATAAGTAGAATCCCCAGTTAACGGGTCCTACACCAATTTTGTTACACCTTGTATAGTTCTGGACTTCCCTTTCATACCATTTGCTAATGCATGGTTAATACGCAATTTAATTATAACTTTTAATAAGTAATGAAATGAATTTTTTATACGAAAAACGGTTTGCTTTAAGGAATTATCGCCCACGTTCGGATATAAGGACCCTATCCTTATAAAATACCTGAAAAAAAAGGCTTCTACTCATGAAACTGAACAACTTTTGCCAAAGAACTTATACTCAATTCGTGAAAAATTTTGGGACTCCCATACAAAACTGGCGGGTCACTTGATGAATTAATGAAATGATGAAAAAAAGTCCAAAAATCTTTTTGCGAATTGACTATAGGTTTCTTGGGGAAAGTTGTTCAGTTTCGTGAGTAGAATCCGTAGTTATTTTTTTTAGGTATTTGAGAAGAACCCTATACATTTGTATACTCGTGTACCTGAAATTACAGTAAGTTCGCGTAATAACAATAGCGAAAGAGTTAGAATACACGATCGCGCGCTGATTAGCGCTCCTCACTACTGCTCCAAGGGTCGTGAGTTCGATTCCCATCCAGGACAAATATTTCTGTGATGAGCAGATTTGTTTACTCTGTGTCTGGGTATATTATATCTATATGTGTATGTATTTCAACGTATCTATTTATGTATATCAGTCTCTGGTTCCCATAATACAGGGAATCGTAGTTTGGGGCCGGCTGACGGTGTGTGATTTGTCTCGGATATTTATTTATTACTAATTGCTAGTAGCACCAGTGTATGTCCAAAATACACTAGAAACAAAAATTATGCGTTTAGTATTCATTATAATATCGAAAATACGGAAAATGGATATTAAGAGCAAGCATTCGGCTTTTATACTAACAAATCTCTTATAAAAACAATGAATAAAAAAGGTTCGCCCGTTTTATTTATTCCAGTACTTTTCACTTCTTTTTTCATCGAAGGAGTTTTTTTTTCAGGGTTTTATTACTAATGAAATTGCTTAATGTACCCATTTAGGATGGACCGACTCGGTGGACCGATGACCTAGTGAAGGTCGCTAGAAACCGCTGGATGCGGGCAGCGCAGGACCGGTCGGCGGGCATGGAAATCCTTGCGAGAAACCTTTGTTCACGAAGTCTTTGTTGAGTTATCAAAAAATAAAATGGTTAGAACAATCGCAACGCCTAACCTAGACAGTGCTATTGATATAATCTTGTTTTTTTTATAAATCGTAAGCCTGTTCAAATTAAGAAAAACCTTTTTTAAAACTCATAACTTTGGAAGGTTTAAATATCAAGTGTAGCACACGTTACATTTTGGGCCTGGACACTGTACAGAGTACGAAAAATATAGAAAAATATAGGCTTTCTCGGAAAAAGAATGAAAAAAATATTAGAAGCAGGGTTGCGTGGTAGTACAAGCATACTCATGTTTTGTTGACATTGTTTAAAAAAAACTATATAAATCTCTGTCCACAAATTGTTTCTATAGTATCGATGAGTTTATTAAATTAAATCCCGTTACTTAATATATTCCATAAATTATTGATACTTATTGTTTTCTGTTTATTTTTGTTGACATATTAATGTTTTTGATTTAATTTTGTACATAATTTATCATTTAGTAATTTACATATTTATGTAATGAACGAATGTCTTACTTTAAGGTGTTGTGTTTTTACATTAAATAAAGAGTTTCTATTTCTATTTCTGTATTCTATACTGTGATATCTATGAAATATTTTAAAATAATTTTTTACTTTTTAATTTTTATTTTTATTCTAGTATTCTATTTTTACTTTGTTTTAAATTATTAATTTTCATATATTTTTATTTTAAATTTTTAATGCATTAATACTTATCCGTAAATTTTTACATGCCATTTATGTATGGTTAAACATGAGACACCAAATTTTTGTATGTCACATCTTCAAAACCATGTTTACAGCAAATAAAGCAGCTTGCTCGTTTGCCTTCCTTATCACATAAAAAAAAAAAAAAAAAAAAAAATCAATTTCATGTTAGCGCTTCTTACAGTATAAATGATAACACCGAAGCTTACAATCGTGGGTCTAGTTCAGAAAGACCTAGGGAAGACCCATTACATACACTTCAACCTGTCAGGTAGGCATTATAAGCCGCTAACCGTCGCGATTGATAACATCAACCTAGAGCAAGTGAAAACCACGGTTTTTCTAGGTTTTCGGTTAGACTGCGCGCTTACGTGGGAATACCAAATTGATCAGCTCTGTGAGAGATTGGGTCGAGCAAGCTTTGCGCTGTGGCGCCTATCGGCCACCCTACCGCCGGAGATGGTCCGCTCGTGCTACTTCGCGACGGCGCACGCGCTATTGCAGTACGGCGTCGAGCTCTGGGGACGCGCCGCAGATTAGCTGCGTGCTTTCAGAATGCAGAAAAGAGCCGCACGAGCGGTGGCGCGTGTTCCGCGTGATACTCCAGCGCGACCCTTGTTTCAGTCGCTACGTGTTTTAACACTGCCGTCTCTTGTTATTCTGCAGACAGCACAGTACACGGGAAAATCTTAAGATATACCAAGAAAATGGCGATCGTCATCCCTATAACCTTCGTGACGCTCACAGACTGGTTCTCATTCCGCACGCTTTAGAGAAATCCGCCAAACTAACGCACACAATGGGACCCGCGGTGTATAACCGACTACCATCCCACGTGAAAGATGCGCCATCTCTCCCCTCCTTCAAGTCGCGGTTGAAGACTTGGCTTGTAGAGCGAGCCTTCTATAGTTGGGAAGAATTTATTAGCTGTAAGACTTCCTAGCTATTAAAGAAAAATAAAAAAGAAATGCTTGTTAACAGCTCTGTATTTTACGACTTGTAAAATGAAATTTTATTTTATATTTTCATTATATTTTAATATTGACCTGTAAATTTATATTATGATTTACCAATAAAAGACTATTATGACTATTATGACTATTATGACTATTAGTATATCGTACACAGACCAGGCCCAAGCTCCATAGTCTCGTGACCAACCGTACTTCTAAGATCAAGAAACTGCTGTGGTGTTTTGCATCAAAAACTTATGAGGTCAAATTAATAAAATAAGAATGACCTTACTAGGTACCTTAAAAAAACTGTCCTGTACGTGAACGATTATATTGAACGAAAGTTTTGTCACAGTTCAATGTTTTGCAGCAATATTTGTCGGACTAAAATTTCGTCGCAGTTCGGTGTTTTGCAGTAATGTTTGTTGAAGTAAAATGTTGTCGCAGTTCCACATTTCTCGGTAGTGTGTGTCGCAGTCAAGTGGTGCACTCTTCGCGAATCGATTGAACGTTAATACATTGGGCTAGAAAGTGTCGTGAATAGTTTTGAGCAACAAATGTTGCAATGTCTTTGAAGAGGACTTTTCCCACACATTCACGTGCGCACTCACACACATACAGTCATACACATTACACATACAAACACACACACGCACAGGCAACGCTGACACTTCAAATATTATTTTTCCCTCAATTAGTGAGCCCTGCCATCATCTCACCTGATGGTAAGTGATGATGCCGAAGATGGAAGCGGGCTTACCAGGATTCCCCAACGCAATGGGGAACGATGCTATCTTATCTTCATGCCGGAACACATCAATGCTGTAATCATTGATGTTTGGCGGCAAGACTTAGATAAGATGGTGGTAGCTAGCCAGGCGGGCTCAGAAAATTCTTTGACAAGCGAAATTTTGTTAGTACCCGACTTTTCTGGTTGGTTTCACAGTAAACTCAGCATCCATGTTGTCATTTATCCTTTAACATTGTGTTTCTTTATATTTATCCTAGCTTTAAGATAACTTGGTTCGTGTAATACACTCTTTTGTACTTTGTAGTTCTTTGTAGGGGACATTGTGATAAATTGTCGTGGACACAATACTCGGACGTTTTTCCAGTTGACTGAAAATGGTATAAGGAATGGGATTATTATGACTCTTAATAATCCCATTCCTTTTACCATTTATGAGGTTTTTGAGGTCTCACAAAACCTGCAGAAACTATTTAAACTGGGACTTCTATATTTGAAACTGAACAGTTTTTCTCAAGTTGATCGACTTGAAAAAAAAAAGCTAGAAGAAAATCGGGAACTGACATGAGTAAATTTCAGGTTAAGTAGAATCATAATAGGTTGTTTTATACTTAAATGAGCGTAGATTCCTTGGGGAAAGTTGCTTAGTTTGAAGAGTAGAAGGTCTATTTTTTTTTTGATATTTTAGAAGAACCAATAAATAGTGGGACTTAAATATCGCTGTGTGTATAGGGTTTTCTAAAAGTCCTGAAAAAATTAACAGTGGCTTCTACATATCAAACTGAACAATTTTGCTTATTTTGCATATGAATTATTGGATTTTCCATACAAAATTGGCGGATCACTTGTTCAATTAGTATGAAGAATCTGTATTTTTTTCTGTATTGAGTACCTATAGGTTCCTTGAGGAAATTTTTCATTTTCACGACAAAGACGGCACTGTTATTTTTTTAAGTTATTTTTAAAGAACCCTGTGTATAATATCGCAGCAAAGTAGGTCGATGGTTTGCCTTTTGTATCTTCACATAAAGTGTACATTGGTACCTACCACCCAGTCAGTCGTACCAATCCTAACATTATTTACACAAAGAGAAACTAAATTAATTTAGCTAGCAGTGCCCCGTCACGTATTTACTATAGTGCGTTTAGTTATAATATCAAAGGGGACCCCGATCCTAACAATGATATTCTGGCGGCCCCTGAATATGTAGCGATATGTGTATGGTTTATAAAATTATTGGAACGCAGACCCCGTAGGCTATGGACTTAATATTGTAATTGTTAAATAAGCGGTCGTGGCTCAATGTGGCTTGTCGGTCGTGTTTATCACGCAGGTTAACTGACTACAGACATGGTCACAACCTGTATGGGTTTGACTGCTTCGCAAGTCACGTTAAGCCGTTGGTGCCGGGTTCTATCACTAGATGGCAGTCGTTAAGCCATATCAGAGGCCTTATAAGAGGTGGCTCGAATAAATGATATTCTATTCTATTCTATTCTAAAAACTTCTGACACTGAGGTTGGCCACTCGCCCCACAACCTCCACCAATCCGGACTTCCTCCCCGCGCCCCTCCCTCCCCGTGTGTGGAGTATGGCCTAATCTTCCCGAGTTATAGGAAGAGACCCGTTCGCGACAGCGACAGCGGGGACGATATGGGTTGTTAACTATTAAATAAACTTAGAAAAGCCATATTTATTTTTTACCAAAATGAACAATTGACAACATTTCAAAACTTTGACCCCTTGTTTATGTTGTTTATGTTTCATCTATTGTTTCATTAAGGAAATGCAATAATAAAACGCCATTTTTTTTCTTACACATTTACCGTTTCTTTTTTCGTTCGGGTTTTATAGGCTCTATGCATATTATAAGGTATCTGTGTTGTGTACGCTAACTTCGTGACAACTAATTTAAAAAAAGTTGTAAATTCGACCTAACGGATAGCCTTATGAAGAAAGAAGTAATTATTTCGAAAAATATCAAAGTATTTGTGTTTGCTTTTTTTACATAAAACATCCGTAAGAGTGAAGCTTTTTTTTTAATGTTTTCAGTTGTGGAGCAGAATGCTTTTTATTATCTATCTGTTTATCTAATAAAACACTCCTTTGAGAATGATCCAAAAACGAATTTTTATTCTTTTGTTACAGGTACACACTTAATAAGTCGCGTCGTCTAACGGCCAGTTTGGTATGAAAAAGAAAAGCATCTACGTTTCATTCCTATCAAGAACAAGTAAAAGGTAAAAAACTTATTAACCACTGACGTTGACATGACGTGTCAATTCCATAGTAAGTTTGTTTGCCTTTTGCTATTTCTTGTTTGGAACAAGGAAAATCGAATTAGCAAAGAATAGTCTCAACTCTTTTCACGTCCAGATGTTCCAGAACCGAAAGAATAAAAAAGCGGCCAAGTACGAGTCGGACTCGCCCATGAAGGGTTCCGTAGCAGCAAGTAACATAATATAAAAGTTTTTGTAGTTCGTTGTAACTTGAATGAAAGGTAAATTGCGGTTTACGATTTATGACGTATTAAAAAAAACTTCTTACTAGATATCGTTCAAACCAATTTTCGGTGGAAGTTTGCATGGTAATGTACATCATATATTTTTTTTAGTTTTATCATTCTCTTATTTTAGAAGTTACGGGGGACACACATTTTACAACTTTGGAAGTGTCTCTCGCGCAAACTATTCAGTTTAGAAGAAAATGATATTAGAAACCTCAATATCATTTTTGAAGACCTATCCATAGATACCCCACACGTATGGGTTTGATAAAAAAATTTTTTTTGAGTTTCAGTTCTAAGTATGGGGAGCCCCCAAAATTTATTGTTTTTTTTCTATTTTTGTGTGAAAATCTTGATGCGGTTCACAAAATACATCTTCTTACCAAGTTTCAACAGTATAGTTCTTATAGTTTCGGAAAAAAAGTGGCTGTGACATACGGACAGACAGACAGACAGACATGACGAATCCATAAGGGTTCCGTTTTTTGCCATTTGGCTACGGAACCCTAAAAAAACATTGTGAAGCTCCTGTGACATCAACGTGGAAAATGGTTCTAAAAGCCTGTCGAGTCTGTTGAATATTAAATTTTTAAAACAAAATTTAAAATCCATTACAACTAGTTAGGGATCGGTTGAAGAATAATCCTTCTTAGCGCTTCTTTGCACCTTCTGGAGAACATGAGGTTCCCAATTTTTTTAACTTCAATGGCTAAGCTGTGCTTTGTCGGTGGTTCAGCTTGGATACAAACTGTTACAAAAAGTATTTTGGAGAAATTAGCATAGAAATGTCGAGCCCACAAAAAAACTCGTTAAAAACATTATTTTCAATAAAAAATGATCTTAAAAAAACAAAGATTTGTAATAGTTTAAAAAATGGAAACATGGAACTTGTTACAAAAAAAACTTTGGATAAAAAAAGTTTTCTTTTTTGAAATAAGTGACATGTATACCTTAGACAAAACACATAAAACAGTACAGTTAAAATCCTCCGCTTTTGACGGTCCAAATATACTTCCACCCCTTTTTTGTCAGCTAGGCAGACCGTGTTTTAATTACGAAGTTTCCTTTAGTTCCCGTTTATTTAATTGGGAACTTTGTTGTAGAATTCATCTCCATTAGTTTAAGTCAAATTGTTCTCCAAACTCAAAGCTTCAGAGGTATTCCCTGAGAACCCTCAAGCTGTGGAATTAGCTTATCTCCAAACTTGTTTTTCTTTTGACTTTATTGACGTGAGAATGCTAGTTAGTAGAGAGAAAGGAGGAGTCAAAAGAGGATAACTTTAAACCTTGTTGTTTGCGAACGCTTCGCAAGTTAAAACAACGCTGAGTTTTGCCTTTTTTTACCCTCCATTGGTAAAACCTTGGCATCATCTCACCTGGTGGTAAGTGCTGATGATGCCGAAGATGTGGTCCCCATCCCATATGGATTCCCCAACACAATGTGGAACTGGCTATCTTATCTTCATGCCGGAATACATCAATGCTGTTAACATTGATGTTTGGCGGCAAGACTTAGATAAGATGGTGGTAGCTAGCCAGGCGGGGTCAGAAAATGCCCTACCACCAACCAAACCGAGTCCTACAAAGTTGGACCCCGCCGGGAATCGAACCCGCGACCTCCTGATATAAAGCGAGCGGACAAGCCACAAGGCTACGGAGGCGGTTGCTTGCTAGCTTCGTCAAAGTTTCCGGGATAATATTATACACATTTTGTTTTACACCTATACAGGGTGAAATGTGTGTTATCAGTAACAGTGGCTGTGACACTGATAACGTTCTCTACATAACCAATTAAATGGGAGCAAAAAAAAAAATTGGACTTTCCATACAAAGTTGGCGACTCACCTCATCGATTTGTGTTCATTTTTTTTTAAATTACAGTTTCATAATCAGAAACCAGAGTTTAAGTTATGGAGGTCCATAACGGGTTTCTGGCCCTACAAATTAGAAGAAAATAATGTTGATCGTGCGTATGTAATCTTAGCATTTTATCTCTTTTGAATCCTTTCACTCTTTATTCTTATTTTTTTATATTTTATTTACAGACATGACATTGTATAATTCATTTATTGATCTAGCATGAAGATGTAATAGAATATAAGACTTTAAAAAAAATGTGTTGGAGGGAGTTTCTTTAGGGCCCGCCGTTTTTTGTCACTCCGCAAACACTTCCCGAAACGGTGCGGTGGGTATACGAGTTCCGAGTGATAGGAACTTCGTATTAGGTAGATAAAAGAATGACGTTCGAAAAGTGTACACTGTTACCTACTTCGAATAAAAAATATTTTCATTTTCATATTATTTACTAGCTTTTTGTCCGCAACTTCGGTTGCGTGAACTTCAGAATTGGGTCCAGAGAGGGAAGAAAGTTAAGACAGCCCCATCTCGCAGTGAAGTAAAATAACCAGTTTTTAGCCATTCCTCCGGGAACCTTCGAGTTTTCCGGGAGAAAAAATATCCTATGTTTTAGCCGAGTGCTTTATCTATCTACCTACCAAAGTTCATCCAAATCCGTTCAGTAGTTTCAGCGTGAAAGTGGAACAAACAAACAAACAAATAATCAAACAAACATCCATACTTTCGCATTTACAATATTAATTAGTGAGAAGAACTTTTATTAACATTCGGGATCTGTAATATTTTATATTGCAAAATGTTATTTTACTAAATCTATATTCACAAAGGATTACAACTTATCTATCTATGTACTTAAAAACAACCATATTTTTCAGGTGTTTTCTAAACATATATTCCTCGTAATAAATTAATAACTTAAATTTTGCGCCAGTCCTGAACTTCACAAATAAAAACAGTTTTACTACGGACACAGGTGAAGCTGTGACTGTAAAAAGAACTACAAACGCTAAACCAACGAAAACATATTAGTCTCCTGGAGTTTTTGGAGCAGAAAAGTTGTACAAACTTAGCACTTTTGACTTTAGTCAGCCACATTTTGTATACTTAGTCACTGTAGAATTTTGTTTTAAATCCTGAAGTATACGTAAAAGAGAGACGTTTTAAGTTTAAGGCCTAGATGTGTTATGTGTCTAAGCCTGTTTGTAGCACCGTAGCTCTGAAACGGATGGACCGATTTGAATGATGTTTTTTTTAATTTAAAGGTGGTTTGATTGCGGTGATTTTTAGCTATGTTTGGAGAAAATCGGTTCAGTGGTTGCGAGTTATTGAACTTTAATGTTAGAGGTATGAAATTTTGTTACGATACTTTACATCTTCTCACCTTCACCTTTTACTACCTAATTTCCTATCTATACCTACGGATTGCATTCTGCCCTATATACAAGGTTTACAAAAAATACCATTAAAAATTGCCTGGTAAATAAAGTATATTTACACTATAGAAAAATATTCATAAACACTACAAGAGAACGTCGCAGGTAAACGGAAAAGTCGGTCCGTATAAATATTGCCCGGCGGATGTAAATAATTCATGACAGGGATCCGCCGCGGCAGCAGAGGCGCCATCTAGCGGATGCAAATAGCGCGCGGTCCGCCCGCTTGCATCCGTATGCTTTATGATTGGAGGTGTGGTTTGAATAAAAGGCGGAAGCTATCCGCTCAAATATAACAACGTTTTTCTAGGTTTTCTTAGATGAATTTATTTATTCGTATTTAATAACAAGTTTGACATTTGTTGTAGCGGTCGTGCCTTAGTGAACGGTCACAATATGAAAAGAGTTGATTGTAAATGCATCGTTAAATACCCATATTGCTCCAATAGTGGGGACGATATAGTTGTTAACCATTCATTTACAGAAGAAGTAACGATATCAACGCTTCGAAGCCCCTAAGTGCTTGTATGTATGGCAGGTAGTTTTTCATTCCTTTCGCCCGCTCATAACTTAAATCGAATAAAAAGCCTCGACGGAATTGCGGTTTCTTTGCACCGGCATTTCGTCTCGTTGCAGGCTTAAATACTTGTTTTTTTTTGTGTCCGTCTTTCTTCCTTTTATTGAAGGTCTTCTGGAACATTTGTTAGAAATTAGACTTTTATAAGCTTTCCATTCCATTTGAACTCGGAACTGCGATGATTTATTTTTTTGATTCGCTTTTTTAGAAAATATTAATTTTTTGTCATTTTTTAACTAACAAAACGTCAGTAGAAAACAATGATTTGTAAAATAACGATCTTCTCTTAACACGTAATATTTAGATTTTGTCGGACTATTTAAAGTCTGCAGTTTATTAGGATAATTAGTGTTTGAACCGGATATATGTTAAAAGTCAATTAATTACTGTGCCTAATTATTGTTGAAATTGTATAACGGTTTACTTCCCTTTAACGCCGAACTTTAGGAAAGATTGAAGGGAAGCTTCGAAGGAGAAGACCGAGGATAAATCATACGGAGCAAATGAGCAAATTAAGAAAAAGATTGACGTGATGTCGTACAGAGAGGTCAAGGAGAAGGCCTTGAACAGGAATGAATTTTGTGAGCAACACGTAGAAGAGCCCATCTCTAAAACCATAAATTGTTTCTGATTTTCAAGTCTACATATTATTTTCGTTAAATTCACCCATTAACCCAATCAACAAATGCACAGTAACATGAATAATAATAAAATTGTTATCAGGCAATAAACCTAGTGCACCGATCATAACGATGTCGCAGTCAGTTAATGAAAATAAACGAGATGCACTTGGACGTTTTCCAAATTGACCGTTTCTATTTTCGAGGTGCAAATAGTGCAGTGCAAACGTATATTTGTTGTGAAATTCAAGACATACAGGAACAATGTCACTTTTTTATTTGCTGACAAACGGCAGATGGTAGATTCTAGGTTCTCATGAAACTGAACAACTTTCCCAAGAACCCTGTACAATCGGAACAATATCAAAAAACAATAATTGTACAGTTGGTTTGCCAGTATTGTATAGAAAGTTTAAAAAATACTCCAGTTACACAAATCGGACTTTTTACCTATTTTCGGAAAAACATCATTTATTAAAAACCAAGTAGTTTTTTTTATTAGCTTTAGCCTATCTGGTGGGACGTTAGACAAGCTATCTACCATACCAATTTGATTCACCCATTCTGGGACACCGTATACAGGTTGTCATTAAATCACAAAAAAATGCTCGTAATATAAAGTGATCGGCTGTTTGGGCAATGTTGTATGGAGTCCATATTTTTTTTTGTGATTTCATCAAAGTTGTAGAACAAAAGTTGTTCAGTATATTGAATAGAAGCCCCAGTTAACCTATTTTGTTACACCCAATTCTAAAACCCTCACACCTAAGAGATTTAAATAGCTTATCCTGTTGTCTTGATAATAATTATTCTCTCTAGAATTTTAGAATGAAACCTAAAACTTTATCAGAGGTAGGGAAAAAAGTACTCTCTCTAATGTTTTGGAACGAAACCTTTATATAACTTTATCAGAGATAGGGATAAAAGTAATAAAACAATATAAAACCACTCAAAAGGACCCAAAGCGGACACTTAGTGCAAAAGACAGTTAATATTTCATCTGAGGACTCGAAAAGAAACAACTGGACACAAACATATTGGATCCGTCTGTTTTATTTATGTTCCTAGAGTTGATTAAACCGCTGTTGCCGCCGCGTCTATTCCGTAAAACGTTTTGATGTTTTTTGGAAATAAAAATGGTCACTCTAGGTAATTATTTGATATATTTTTTAAGGTTAAGTTAAAGATGAAATTACCATTGATGTTTTTGTGTCATTTAAATGTACAGAAAATAAATACAATATATAATTAATATTCAACGATATTATCAGACAAGGTCATATAACCCCTATTATAATTCTAACACCCTGGGAATCTTCAAGTCGAGTGTGAATAGGTTAAAAGATAGATACTATTATTGTTGTTAAATAATGAACTGACGAGGATTAATAACTGGACTGTATTTAATTATATTTAGTTAGGTATATCGAAAAATTAGGGACAAGTTACTTATATTATATTTTTAGGTATGTGTCGAAAATATTGTATGCAAGGAATTAGATATATATATATATATATATATATATATATATATATATATATATATATATATATATATTTTAGTAGGTAATTTCAGTGCATTTGACTACATCACATCTGATGGAAAGTGACGAAATAGTCGAGAATGGTACACGTAAATATTTTTTTACCTATTTATCTATAATCGACTTAAAGATCTTCAGATTTTAAGAATCGGGAAAAACGGCATCTGTATAACTGGATATAGAACTTTCTCCCATTTTTTATCGATAAAATTCTACCAAATGATATTACATTTGGTTAGTGCTATTCCTTACGTAGATATCACTTGACAGACTTGGATATAATATTTAGATAGGATTTCATTTGTTTTTTTTTTTATGGCATAGGTGGCAAACGAGCAGACGGATCACCTGATGGTAAGCGACTACCGCCGCCCATAGACACCCGCAAGACCAGAGGAGTCACAAGTGCGTTGCCGACCTTAAAACAAACCGATCAACCGGTGACAAACGGTCTAAAATTAAAATTATAATCCTTCTGTTTAAATTTAAATTTACCTTTTTTGATATAATTTTTTACTTTTTTGTTTTGTTTTTTATCTTCGTCGTTATTGTCTTTTTGACTTTGTCTTGGCTTTTGCTTTGAATCAAAACTCAAACTTAAAATGTTTTTTATTTAAGTACATGATTTTAAATCGTCAATTTTTTTCTACCTAGTCCCTACCACACGAAACTTGTACACTCGACTAGTTATCGGAAACCAGCGTCTCTTGATTTTAGCTATACCCCAGTGAGCTTTACCTTGTAAATCAGCCTATCAATTAATATTTCATCGTCTTACGTGATATTTTGTCAGAATTTTGGCAATGACAAATAAAATAAACAGAAATAGAAATAAAAATAATATACCGCGGATGTTGCCGCAACTATTCCGAGAACGTTTTTGTTGTTTTTGAGCTCGTAAATAGATATTTATTTAAAGAACGGTTGATCGTTTCGAATTTAGATGTATTTTATCACGAGAGTCCCAAGACGTTAGAAATATGACGCTATTTCTCATATGAATCGAAAGGCGATTTTACGTTACGACCCATTGCCCAAGTAGATAGGTCATAGGTAGATGTACAAGTATGGTAACTTAAAAAAAACCGGCCAAGTGCAAGTCGGACTCGCGCACCGAGGGTTCCGTATAAATTCATAATCACACATGTCTTGAACTCTATATTTTTTATATTTGAGTTGATTGACTGAAAGGTAATTTGCGGTTTACCATTTATGACATATTAACAAAAAACTACTTACTATATCTCGTTCAAACCAATTTTCGGTGGAAGTTTGCATGGTAATGTACATCATTTATTTTTTTCTAGTTTTATCATTCTCTTATTTTAGAAGTTACAGGGGGGGACACATTTTATCACTTTGGAAGTGTCTCTCGCGCAAACTATTCGGTTTAGAAAAAAATGATATTAGAAACTTCAATATCATTTTTGATGACCTATCCATAGATACCCCACACGTATAGGTTTGATGAAAAAAAAATTTTGAGTTTCAGTTCTAAGTATGGGGAACCCCCAAAATTTTTTTTTTCTATTTTTGTGTGAAAATCTTAATGCGGTTTGCAAAATACATCTACTTACCAAGTTTCAACAGTATAGCTCTTATAATTTCGGAAAAAAGTGGCTGTGACATACGGACGGATAGACAGACAGACAGACAGATAGACATGACGAATCCATAAGGGAACTACGGAACCCTAAAAATGGGTTTATGACCACAGGAAAATGATTTTTTTTATTAAGTATATGGGTTATGGGTATGTAGTGGCCGATCATATAATTGGCTAGATCATGAAATGATTGGCCATATCGTTGAAAAACTCTAGATTACGAAAGATAACTAAATATAGGTATGTAAAGTTCTCACTGTCCGACAGTTACTTTTCTTGCACGTAATATTGAGGAAACATGCCACAGTACCTTATAACCCAAAGGACACGTTTCATTTTGTGCCTGGACATGTACGTAGTACGAAAAATATAGGCTTTCTAGGAAAAATAATGAAAAAAATATTAGAAGCAGGGTCGCGTGGTTCAAGCATAATGTTTTGTCAGCACTTTTTACAATACAAATGGTAACACTGAAGCTTGCAATAGTAGGTCACGTTCAGAAATTACGGCTTCGTCCACATATTCCTCAGATGCTTTCTCTGACTCTGATTGACTGAACACCCTTCTGTTCTAACTTCTGACATTGGTGTACGATTTTTAAAATCTGCGGATATGCCTTGCCTCTTTTACAGGCATAACAGCTGATGGTTTTCGAGTTACTTGTCGGACAACTAAATTATTAATTTCAATGGTATGTACAAAATCTAGTTTCTGAACGTAGAATGTTCAAAATTGCGCTCGCTTCGCCAGGTTGGGTGATATATGTGTTGCGATTGTTAAATCTGAGAAACTAGATGAACCTCGTAACGAAGGTAAATCGAAGGAAATGTACTATTAGAAAAGACTGTGTTTCTAATGACTTATTTATGATGTGTAGTACACAGACCAGGTCCAAGCTCCATAGTCCCGTGAAACGTCTCCTTTGTTTAAAAACAAGCGCAGGAAAGATAAAGTGTGTAATCTAATCCCATGCAGAATAGTACTTTCTAAAAATCACTTCCACAATCTCAGTCCTAGTCTTTACAATAGAGTAAATAAGGCTTTGAATATATATCCACGAGAATCTTCACGAGAATGTAAACTAAAAGTAGCTAACTGGTTACAGAACCTCACTTACGCTGAAACAGAAAACTTGATTACTGACACAATATGACCTAATCTACATACATATCATATTCATGCTCTTACACACACGCAGGCTCACACTCGTACACTCACACACACAAACACACACACACACACAAATGCACACACACTAACTCACACATACATACACAGACACTCACATACACGCTTTCAAACACACACACTCACACACATGTTTTTTACCTCTTTATATGTTTTTATATCTCCTGTGTTAAGAAATTTGTATAATAATATGTATTTAGTAACTAACTGTACTTTTATACAATTGTAACTAAAATTGTTATAGTTTGAACCCACTCTCATCCGGAGATGGGTAAACAGCTGCGACACAGTTTATACTAATGTAGCTGTTTACGTAATATCAATTATGTTCACATTTTTGTTGGTTCATAAATAAATCTTTAAATCTTTAAATCTAGATTAGGTTAGGTTACTGGTGTTACCGTATACAGGAGCACCGCCAGGCGGGGCTCCGTTGACTCTGTTTGGTCAGAACTTCTCCACGATAATATGGGTAGTGATTTTATGGTCTGGTCACGACAGATACACGGGGTTGGCCACTACCCCCACAACCTCCACCAATCCGGACTTGGCCCTCGTGAGTGAAGTATGGCTTAACCTTCCCGGTGTATCGATTCGACGTCAACGGCCCGAGCGTAACGGTTCAGTTTCATTTACTGCTTAGTTAAGTGCGCCTAAAGAAGTTTTAACTTCAAAAATTCATGAACTAAAAGCTTTTAGGTGTTGCCGTCAACGTATACGGTGTGCAATAAAGTTTTTTTTATCCTTAATTGGTAAGCCTTTGGCATCACCTCACCTGACGGTAGGTAAGTGATGATGATGACGAAGATGGAAGATAAGATGGTAGCTAGCCACGCGGGCTCAGAAAATGCCCTACTACCAACCAAAAAAGAGTCCTACAAAGTTGGACCCCGCCAGAAATCGAACCCGCGACCTCCTGATGTGAAGCGAGCGGACTAGCCACTAGGCCACGGAGGTGATAAAAAGTCTCTCAATGGTTTATGGTTAATCTTTTCTCCTACCTATTGTTATCTCAGCTTGAGCCAGGGTCCGCTTTCCGACTTTAACTTTTCCATTTTGCCCGATCTTCAACATCCTCCTTTGCTCTCATGTTCGCTCTCACTATGTCAAGATGACAAGGTGGACCGACGACCTGGTGAAGGTTGCAGGAAGCCGCTGAATGCACAGGACCGGTCCGTGTGGAAATCCTTGGGGGAGTCCTTTGTCCAGCAGTGGACGTCTTTCGGCTGATAGATGTCAAGATAACGCTTCCTGAGCCTCCCAGGGATCTAGGGCCTTCAACCATTAGTTCAAGGCATTTGTTACCGATATACTCTTGCGGTTTACGTATTACGTGACCAAACCATCAGAGACGACTTTCTTGCAGCTTGTACTTTTTATCTAAAATGATCATTTATAAATCATCTCAACTAATCTTTCGAATCGTCCTAAATCAACCACGTCAGTTTTGCTGATAGCTCACTAAATTAATAATTTCTTAAATGCTATCTACAGCCAGTATTAGTTCCAACGCGATAACTGACGCAAGCAATTTATTAATAGGACTTATGAAGATAATCTCTATTGGAGAGATACAACTAGAACTTGCAGTTTGGTTATATCGATAATCGATACACAATAAGTTATTCAGTATTCTAAGCGGTAGCGACAACAGTGTATTATATTATTAATTAATAAGCAGATTGTTCCTGCTTTGTAGACTTTGTATAGGTGAACTGTTGCTAAGTACTATTGATTCTTCAATAATACTTTGAAATGACTTTTTTCCTATAAGTTATGATAGAAACGAACTCATAAAACATAGATAATGTAAAAGTGTTGCAAAAGGGGTATATTATTATCAAAAAGCTTATTTTGTTATCATAATAATGTATTTTCTGCCAAAAGCCATAGTTTAAACCACGAAACACAGTAAGATGGAAAATTTTAATAACATAGATCCATAGTAACACGATATTTAAAATACCTGTTTTAAACTCTATTTTCGGTTTTCGTTTTGATGAATAGATAAACAGGATTACTTGTTACTGTATTTCAAATTCAAAATGATAACCATTACTGTATCCATTACATTGATTATAAAAAGCGGCCAAGTGCTAGTCGGACTCGCCCATGAAGGGTTCCGTAGCAGCAAGTAACATACTATAAAAGTTCTTGTAGTTCGTTGTAGGTAAATTGCGGTTTACGATTTATGACGTATTAAAAAAAAACTACTTACTAGATCTCGTTCAAACTAATTTTCGGTGGAAGTTTGCATGGTAATGTACATTATATATATTTTTTTGTTTTATCATTCTCTTATTTTAGAAGTTACGTGGGGAGAAACACATTTTAGCACTTTGGAAGTGTCTCTCGCGCAAACTATTCAGTTTAAAAAAAATGATATAGAATCCTCAATATCATTTTTGAAGACCTATCCATAGATACCCGACTCGTATGGGTTTGATGAAAAAAAAATTTGAGTTTCAGTTCAAGTATGGGGATCCCCCAAAATTTATTGTTTTTTTTTTTTCTATTTTTGTATGAAAATCTTAATGCGGTTCACAGAATACATCTACTTACCAAGTTTCAACAGCATAGTTCTTATAGTTTCGGAAAAAAGTGGCTGTGACATACGGACGGACAGACAGACAGACATGACGAATCCATAAGGGTTCCGTTTTTTGCCATTTGGCTACGGAACCCTAATAATAATGGATTTATAATCGAGTAGCGTCTAAGGGTTTTTGAATATTATCAAAATTTTTACATTGACTGTGACATCGATATCGACATCATGAAGTCTCCTCTCTAAATCAGCAATTTACTCTAAAATTTATTATTAGCAACACTGCATGCGTGGTTTGGATGTATATTATCAATCCGGTAGTTGACTGCTAGTCATTTGAGTTACTTTTTATCAAATGTCAAAAACGGCATTTGTTCTAAAAATGTTTGAAATTTTGTACGATGACGTCATTGTACAAAATAGTAGTTTGCATACTAATTAGGAAACACTTATAATTAAAAAATTGAAAATATAATGAAAATTAAAGTGATTTAGTTTTTCAATAACTTCAATTAAAGAGCTATTACGTCAATAATATTTCGTAATTTATTTTTCATGCAGTCAACTCCCGGTTGAATGTTAGCGAGGAATAACGAAATAGGTTACGACTGTCGACCAGTATACGTATGTTCCATTATAGAAAAAACATTAAGAAACATAAGTTTAAATATAATACATAAAATAGGGTAAAAAATTCAGTTTAATCAAGAAAGCAAAAAGCGCTTTTAGTATAATTTTCCAATTTTTTTATGTTATAGGTAGCAAACGAGCCGACGGATCACCTGATGGTAAGCGATTTACAATACAATACAATACAATACATTTATTCAAAAAACAACACATTACAAAGTTGAGTACACACAAACAAACATGACAAAGGAAAAAAAAGATAAACAATAAATAAAATAAAATAGGAGAATAACAAGAAAAAGAAAACTCACTTAAATATCCTACACGTGTAAAGTTTTATTACAATAATTAAAGTTTATTTTCAAGAAAATTTGTTTGTGTGGGAGACTAGACGAAGTCGTGGCTCAGTGCAGCTTGCGTGGTCGCGTCGATTACGCAGGTTCATTGATATAATACAGGGTGTAACAAAATTGGTGTAGGACTCGTTAACTGGGGATTCTACTCATCGTACTGAACAACTTTTGTTCTACGACTTTGCTCAAATCGCAAAAAAATTTTGGACTCCATACAAAAATGGCAAAACAGATGATCAATTTGTAAGAAATGTCCAATTTTTTTTTGCGATTTGAGCAAAGTCGTAGAACAAAAGTTGTTCAGTACGATGAGTAGAATCCCCAGTTAACGGGTCCTACACCAATTTTGTTACACCTGTATAACCTGGATGGGTTCGACTGTTAGTGTCATTTATCTCTGCCGTTTCTGTGCTTCGCAAGGCACATTAATTTAGGACTTCTGTATTTGTATATGTGTTATTCTGTATTTATATTTTATTCTGTACTTATTGGTGCTGGCTGCTACCACTAGATCAAACTCAAACTCAACTCAAAATGTTTTTTTATTCACGTAGATGCTTTACACATGCTTTTAAATCGTAATTTTTTTCTACCTAGTACAAAGTCCCTACCACGCGGAACTTGTACACTCAACGTTACGGGAAGTGTTTGCGAAGAGAGAAGAAACGTCGCCCAAAGATTACTGGTGTTGGCTACTAGTCGCACAACCTCCACCAATCCGGACTTAGCCGGATTCCGTGTGTGGGGTGTGGCCTTACATTGCCGAGGTAGTGAGAGACCCTGCCCGAGACCGTACTACCGTACTAATTCTTGTACAATGTACATTAGTAGAAGTAAGTACGCAATCTTTCTTAAATTTTATTTTTTTTATCATTTTTTAATGTCATAATACATGTATACTCGTATATTACCCGTGACATCAATTTTAACTTTTCTCCTTTAAAACTGTTTTAAAATTGTCAGCAAATGAAGCAATGTGCCTTTTTAATGTTTTCCAGGCTAAGTAAAGTCGGACCGGAAACGTCGCAAAGGCGTGTCTTTTCCTCGATTTTCTTTTAAGTCTAGAGCTAACTGCTTGACCTAAGATTGGTGCTCGCTTTAATTATTTTTACGTACGAGTAATAGAAATGTAAGTGTAACTTTCGCAGAAACTTTTCAAACATGTAACACTTTTTATCTATTTATCTTTTGACAGACAGGGTCTTTATAGTATACAGGGTATAACAGAAGTGTGTGACAATACTTCAAGGTTGGCTTTTACCCATCAAACTAAACAACTTTTGTTCTACAACTTTGTTGAAATCGCAAATTTTTTTTTGGACTTTTCATACAAATCGATCAGCTGGCGAACCAAGTTTGTATGAAAAGTCCAAAAAGTTTTTTGCGATTTCAACAAAGTTGTAGAACAAAAGTTGTTCAGTTTGATGGGTAAAAACCAACCTTGAAGTATTGTCACACACTTCTGTTACACCCTGTATATGTGTTTGTATCATCATCATCATCCGCCGAAAGACGTCCACTGCTGGACAAAGGCCTCCCCCAAGGATTTCCACGCCGACCGGCCCTGTGCTGCCCGCATCCAGCGGCTTCCCGCAACCTTCACCAGTCTTTGTATGCATATTTGGAATCTTTTTCCATGTTTTTACTAATGTGAATTATTGTGTTTCCTCAATCCTATGGGCTTCATTCATTTTCCGACAAGTTAGCTTCAACACTTCGTCCTGTCTTCAACATCCACGTTAGATCATTTAATCCTATGTCCGCTTTCAGTACCTACGTCGAGGCGCTTTCTTGCACCTGGACTTACTTGTTCAATTTATTTTTCATCCTATATATTTTATCACACAAAATCCACCTAGCAAATATCTACCTTCTTTCTTACTACAGCATTTTCCAGATTTCCACAGCTTTCTTCACGGCTCATGAATTTTATTTGTCATGTAATTTGAGGGCTGCGCGACAAAATTTACTTTTATGTCTGTGTTTTCTACTAAATCCAGTATATTTGCTAGCGTCGGTATCTACAAGTCTAGGGTCAAACGGGCTGACGCGCTTATTTCTTGTTCGTAAAAATCTGAATACTGGGGTAGAATAGTGTTTATTATTTGTCACTGGGATTTTTGGAAATACGTTCTAGGGTTCAGTAGGTATAAAAGGAGCGCATGGTTTTTTGAAATTCACAATTAGTAAGCCCTTGGTGTTAGTAATGATGATGCCAAAGATGGAAGCGGGCTTACCAAGATTCCCCAACGTAATGAGGACCTGGCAATCTTATCTTTATACCGGGACAAATAAAGATATCCGGGACACTTACACCGGCTATCTTATCTCAGTGCTATTAATATTGATGTTTGGCGCAAGACTTTAGATAAGATGGTAGAAGCTAGCCAGGCGGGCTTAGAAAATACCCTACCACCAACCAAACCAAGTCCTACAAAGTAAGACTCCACCGGGAATCGAACCCGTGACCGCCGCGACATCCCTGTCTTTTAGGAATATTCCTGGGAATAGCACATCAATAGTACGACTGAACCATGCGCGAATCCGTATCCGAAATACTTACCTAGTTCTTATTGTAGTAAGAAGTTCTAGTAAAACACTTCTACCACAAAAATGACAACTATTGTATCCTCGCGACGCAAACAAGGATATTTCAAAGAATAAAACGGGGTAGTTTTACAGAGATGACAAAATAATACTACTCACTATAATATGTAGTTCAGTTAAACAGGATGAAATGACTGGAGTAATCATCGATGAGCTCCTAGAAAATATAATCAACGGTATAGGATAACACTAGCAACCCAACCGAACCTGGAGTCTTTTCAGCCCTCCCCAACTACTTATATCTGGAACAAATCACACACGGTCATCTGGCCCCAAACTAGTATTCCCTGTATCTTGGGAACCAGAGACTGATATACATATACATATACTTTTAAATACATACATATATAGATATATACAGCCAGACTCAGAGCAAACAATTCTGCTCATCACAGAAAAGTTTGCCCTGTGTGGGGATCGAACCCACGACTCTCAGATTAGAGGTCAGGATCGCTAAACCACTTAGACTTAGAAATGACAACTACTGTATCCTCGCGACGCAAACAAGGATATTTCAAAGAATAAAACGGGGTGGTTTTACATAGATGACAAAATAATACTACTCACTATAATATGTAGTTCAGTTAAACAGGATGAAATGACTGGAGTAATCATCGATGAGCTCCTAGAAAATATAATCAACGGTATACGATAACACTAGCACCTAACCGAACCTGGAGTCTTTTCAGCCCTCCCCAACTACTTATATCTGGAACAAATCACACACGGTCATCTGGCCCCAAACTAGTATTCCCTGTATCTTGGGAACCAGAGACTGATATACATATACTTTTAAATACATACATATATAGATATATACAGCCAGACTCAGAGCAAACAATTCTGCTCATCACAGAAAAGTTTGCCCTGTGTGGGGATCGAACCCACGACTCTCAGATTATAGGTCAGGATCGCTAAACCACTTAGCCACCGAATCAGTCATATGGCCAGTAATTTTATGATTTGGGCACGATATTAATACTATCTATCTATCATTTGTATAGGACACATTTTGTGCAGTCGAGTTTGTAATAGTTATAAAATTACCTAAACATAATATCAACTCCCTTTATTCTAGACGAGTCTACTACCAGTTCAGTCCAGTTGTCCGGTAACCGGGAATAACTAGTTTGAGCTAGTTCAATGGAGTTAATGGTAACAGCTTCCGGGAGACGTAGTAACTTTGGCCAATTGTCCGATTTGATTTGGTGTTTCATAAGTTGGTGGGTTAGAAACGTTTTTTATTATGTTTGTTAGGTAGCAAAAAGGCTGACGGTCCACCAGATGGAAAGTAGCTACCACCGCCTATGAGCAGCTGTAACCCCTATACATTAAGAGTTGTTAGTGCCATACTGATTCTTGAGGACTAAGATGGAATGCCTCTTATGCCACACACACCGGAACACAGCGCGCTTTAGAGCGGGCAGTGGTACCCATCCAGCCGGACTTTGCATATTAAGGTCCTAGTAAAGTTTTTTAACTAGCTACCTTAGACCACAAAACATATAGATACAGAAGGTCCGCTCAATACGCTCACTAAAATCCTAAGCATATACATGCTTATAGACGTTTACGGTCGTTGTAGGCAAGATCACGTACTGTGCGATCGTGACCTTGCCTCGAACGACCGTATATTTCTATAAGCATGTATATGCTTACGATTTTAGTGGTTTGTATTGAGCGGACCTTCTCTGTCTATTTTGTGCTTAGACATACGGTAATCAATTTCGTGATTTTATGTCTCTTATTTTGACTGAATCCTTAGTTTAAATTATTTTTTAGATACTGAAAAATGCGAGAAGACCTTAGATTTGTCTTGATACTTGGACTGCCATTGGTATTAGAATTTTTATTTGGTAAACTTATACATACCCACTAAATGATGTTTTTGGACCCGAAACTAATATTCAAATAACTAAAAACATTTATAATCTCTTTTTATCTCAACCACAATCCAGAGCCTTCTTAACGATTTGATGTACAAATAAAGCGCCGTCCACACTCGTTTCAAGACTATCTATCTGTATTCAGTACTGTTACAGCTAAATGCTTCGTTCATTAGGGCAGAGATAGTGTGGAGTTCGCCTTATGGGGGGTTGCCAAATGGTTGTAGATACGAAAGTGGAGTTTATTATATGTATTTTTGAGTTTTTTTAACAGTTTGTTTATATGTTATACTGTAGAGTGAGTAACCTATTTGGTTATACAGGCTGTAAAAATACCTCTGCAGGAAACTTAAGGCTTTAAGATATGTGAAATGTCCAAATTCTTGGATATTTCAGGCAAATTGTTTCAATAACTGTTAATCTAATCTATAAATAAAAAATAGACAATAATAGACAAGGGTTTAATTAATCTTTTGTATTGATCAAAATTGTATTTTTGACAACCACCTCTTAGAAAAAAAAACCCTGAAGAACACCTTGTTTGCCATAAATGTTATTTTCTCTCGGAAACGGCACAAGATATCGTGTTAATTTTGACACATGATAAAGATCTTAACAATATTAACAGTTTGTATTGAACATTTTATTTTTACTGCGTAATTTATTCGTGGAAAGTATTTATTTCTCCAAAATCGAAGTAAGTCCGCGTGACCCTGCCTGCTCCACCGTCCTGTAATCCCCCGCGGGCTCTGCCGCCAGTCCGCGTCGCGATCTCATCGAGGGTGGACTGCGCGTCTGTGTCGGAGCGACGTCCTTGACAAAAACACTTCGCTTTTGAAGACTAAACTCACTTGTGCATACTTTTTATAACATCAGTAACTTAGTTAAGATATTTTCTACGCATTAGTGGGCGAAAAGTTAAAGTAAATATTTTTTCACGAAAAAATTTTTTTTTTTATCATGTCAAAGTAAAAGGAACCAACGATTGATTGTTTTGTGAAATAGAAATGCCTAAATACAAGAAAAAATATTATGTTAAAGCAGGACGGCGATTACAAGAGTACTGGTAATTATTTTGACTTTGGCTCAGTGATCAGGAGCGCTATCCTGACTACTGATCCAAGGGTTGCGGGTTCGATTCCCGCCCAGAGCAAACATTTCTTTGGGGATATATTTGTTTGCTCTGTGTCTGGGTGTATAATATCTATATATGTTTTTATTCCAAAAACTTATTTATTTACATATGTATATTATTCGTCTCTGGTTCCCATATTACAGAGAATCCTAGTTTGTAGCCAGATGACCGCAGGATGATTGTATGTTAATTGTCCTGGATATTTATTTATTATTTTATAATTTTTGGATATTTGCACAGAACCCCTGAGGATACCCTCTGACCGAAATCTAAATAAATAAAATAATATACAGGTTGTCCCAAAACTAATGCCACAAATTTTGGTTGGTGATAGCTTTGAGCAAGACCTAACAAAATAACGAAACATATCGTCGTATCTTACGAATAAGGGCATAATTGCAAAATGACAACTTTTCAGGAAGTGGTTTTAACTAGAGATGGGACAGATATCCGGTTACTATATACAGGGTGTTAGGTAAAATAGTGCAGATCTTTTAAGGGCTAGAAGGGTACCCTAGATGCAGTACATTTATGCTATTTACAAATTTATATTCGCTTTAATAACTGAGAAAATCGAAGGTTTTGTTTCCGTGAGTGGCGGCCCTTAAATAACGTCATAGCCCGCACAGATCACGCACACATGCACGCGTGTGCAGAGCGAGTGACAGGCTCACGCACACACAAAAACGAGCGCGCGCACACACACAAACGCGCTCGCAAATTCTCGAATGCACTGTTTAGTCGCGCACGCATTTCATCCGCTTTTTCGACCTCTTTAACTGACACTTTGTCCTTGATGTAGCCCCACAAAAAGAAGTCCATCGGTGTCAAGTCTGAGGGGCGCGCTGGCCAAGCGACGGGACCGTGTCGACCGATCCAGTTCTCGTCGAATTCGCGTCGAAGTACGTTCCCCACGGTCCTTGCAGAGCTGGAAAGAGCGCCATCATGCTGGTACCAAACACGTCGTCTTTCAGACAGTGGCTGGTCATCTAGTATCGGTACCTCATTTTCTTCTAAGAAGCTGCTGTATGCCTCAGCAGTTAACCTGTTTGGTAGAAAGAACGGACCTACATGCGCTCATACATGCGTGTTGCGGCGATTAAACATTCCACATCGCGTGAATGTGCTCTTATCTGACCATAATACATTCTGAACTAAATCTGTTTCCTCCTCGGTTTTCCGTAGCAACCACTGACAGTATGACACGCGATTTCCAAAGTCTGGCTCTATCAGGTGCTGAACAGTCTTTACCTTGAAAGGATGTTGCAAATCATCTTTTAAAATCTTGTGTACACTCCAGTTGCTGATTCCAAATATCGTTCCTGCCGATCTTGTGCTATCCTCGGGCTCTTCTTCGAAATGTTCCAGGATAGCATCCCGCAAGTTCAAACCGACGATGCTCGACCAGCGTCACGGTCATGGAACAAAAGTCAATAAAATTACAGAAAACACGACAGCTCTACTCCACAGCGAAGCAAGACCAACAGTGTAGGTATTAAATTCTCGCTGGGCGGCGCGGCGCGACGCGGTTCGCGGGTGACGACGACGTTGCCACTTTGAATAGCTATGACCTACTGGTTGAGCGTCACACGGGTAAAAGAATACGATAGTGGTTGTAGGTTTGGTTTAGCCCTTAGTTGGTAAGCCCTTGGCATCATCTTACCTGATGGTAATTCGTAAGTGATGAAGGTGGAGGCGAGCTTACCAAGACTTCCCAACGCAATGGGGAACTGGCTACCTTATTTTCATGCCGGAAAACATCAATGCTGTTAACATTGCCCTACCACCAACCAAACAGTTCTACAAAGTTGGACCCCGCCGGGAATCGAACCCGCGACCACTAGGCTACGGAGGTGGTTGAAAGGTCCTAAATGAAAGTCCTAAAAAACTACCACCAACCAAACAGAGTTCTACAAAGTTGGACCCCGCCGGGAATCGAACCCGCGACCACTAGGCTACGGAGGTGGTTAAAAGGTCCTAAATGAAAGTCCTAAAAAACTAAATTTTAATAGAAAAATAAAAAAAATGATTTCATTAAAAAGGATGGACCACATAAGTTTAGTCGTACGCCTGATTGAAGTAAGATAAGACTTGTTTGACGGTAATAATAAAGTTCAGTTCATTAGATTACTATCAGTTGACATATTACTCGTACTGTTTTTACCTAAATTATAAAAAACTATACCTACGACCTACGTACTATTCGCAGATACAAACATACGTACCTAGTCCACGTGGACTGAGTGGTGCTCGTAGCGTGTCGCGTAGGACGCATGCGCGGTAGCGCGCGATAACCAACCAATAGCAGCGCGCACCCGGGCACGGGTCGACGCAAAGCGCAGCCACAATAGAAAACTGTGACGCAGTAGTCAGTAGCGAAACTTACGTTGCTAAGTGCGTTCGCGTTTCGCGCACCTATGAGAATTTTATCGCGCATTGTATTGTATCGCGTAGTACTCGTAAAAGTCACCGTACAAGTGAGTCCATACTGTAGGAGTCGAAGATCAAAAACAGTGAGATACTTTTGTCTACAGTAATCCGAAGAACACTGCTATTTCGGTCACGTTGTGCGGAGAGAGCCTACAAGTTTGGAACGATCCATTATTTATGGAAAAGTGGAAGGGAACAGACCGTGGAGCCGCAGACCAACTCGATGTGCCGATCTCGTCACGAAGACGCTGAAGATGTCGATTCACGAGGCATCGAATCTAGCGATGAACCGCGAGGCTTAGCATTACACTATCCAGGAAAATAGTAATTGAAGGGGGTCACGATCCTCAGTACTGAGGGACCGACTAAGGAGGAGGAGAAAAGTGCATCAGAAAACTGTAACCCAAATCGCCCGATATCCAGTGTGAACACCATAGACGGGATCGTTCAAGCGCTTCGGAGAGAAGGCCGTAACTTCATCAGTGGTCCTCGTGCGTTGCAGGAAGTTTAAGCAGCAGTTGAGCAGTTTGGAGACCGCTGGCTAGGACGAGGAGGATCAGTGGCTTAGCCGCCACGGTCACTCGACCTTACCTCATTGGATTTTTATGTGTTGAACCACGTGAAAGACTTGTGAAAGTGAGAGTGAAATGGAAATGCGAATCAAAATCGACATGGCCTTTGATATTATTCAAATGGACCCTCAGGTCATTGGCTCCTTGCATAGACCTGTGCGGAAACGTGCTAGACTCTGTGTACGTGTAAACGGTGGGCATTTCGAACAATCTCTAATATCTACTAAGAATTTGTTTATCTACCTATCTCTACAATTAAACTATTTATCAAAATAACAACTTACATTGTTTAATTTTGATTTCCCTACTAGTATCTGGCTTGTCTACCAATATTTTTTTAAATTGCTAATGATCGCCTCCGTGGCTCAGCAGTGTGGCGCTCGCTTCATAAGGAAAGGTTGCGGGTTCGATTCCCGACACTGATGTTTAGAGGCAAGACTTTGGTAGTTGCTAGCTATTTTTGAAAGAGATCTAATTACTTAGGCGACTTGTTAAACGCCCTACCACCAACCAACCCGAGTCTTTTCGAAGTTGAACCCCGGTAGGATTCGAAGCCGCGGCCTCCCGTGTCCAGGGGCGCCGACTTCATAAAAATATTGGGGGTAAAAATAACAACTTTATTGTTTAATTTGGATTTCCCTACTAGTATCTGGCTTGTCTACCAATATTTTTTAATTTGCTAATGATCTCACCTGATCGCCTCCGTGGCTCAGCAGTGTGGCGCTCGCTTCATAAGGAAAGGTTGCGGGTTCGATTCCCGACATTTATGTTTGGCGGCAAGACTTTGGTAGTTGCTAGCAATTTTTGAAAGAGATCTAATTACTTAGGCGACTTGTTAAACGCCCTACCACCAATCAAACCGAGACTTTTGAAGTTGAACCCTGGTAGTATTCGAAACCGTGTCCAGAAGCGCCGACTTCATAAAAATATTGGGGGATAGGTGGTTTTTTTTTATTTTTTTGATATTTTCTAACTAGCTATCGCCCACGGCTTCGCCTGGGTGGATATCGTTTTTGTGATTACTGTTGCCCTATGGACTCCCGATTGTTGCTATGCAGGCGGTTATCCCCGCGCCGCCCGCAGCGTCCACACGTCGTCGCCCCGTGTGTTTGTGTGTTTGCGTGCGTACCTATTGCATGACGTCATTGAGTAAGGCAGCGATACTGATTGTACGTGCGAGAAAGAGATGGAACAAATAAGGGCGGCCATACACGGGAGCAGTTAAAAAAATAAATTGTAATTGAAGTTTTGTGGGGAAAATTAAATTTAAAAAATCTGGGGTTAATTGTGAGCGTTCAGCATGTCTGACTCGACCTGAAAAGTGGGTGCAAAGCGGAAATTTGAGAAAAAATAGGGCAACTTTACACCCTTATTTCTCGTAAACTAAGGGGAATATAGACTTCGCTCTTTTTTATTTGTGATAGGTTCTGCAGCCCCTACGTGCCATTTAAATATCTGCAGTATTTTACCTAACACCCGGTATAACTCAATTATCCGGCCCCCGCCGGATAGTTAGAATTTCGTAAATGAACATCGAAAAACACAAAACCAATTTTTAGTCTAGCCCAATAGTGAGGTAGGAGAAAAAGAGTAGTAGAGTAGGAAAAAAAGCGTCGGTGGCGCAGCGGGTAGTGACTCCGTTCTCCTAACCAGAGGTCGTGGGTTCAAATCTTGGCCACTGCGTCAATGAGTTTTTTGAAACTCACGTGCATTTTCATACAGACTGCTTTAACGGTGAAGGAAAACATCGTGAGGGAACCTACACATCTGATCTCTAGATGTGTATGATAGTCGCGTTGCACACGTCCGTAGGTCTAAATTTAAATGCCCTACACGTGACCGCGGGTGATACTAAATGCAACACTAGTCAACCGCCGTCTATATCTTGTGGGAAGAATGGTTAAATGTGCCACACGATAAGAAAAATAATGAGGTAGTACTTATGCTTTTTGAGCGCCGAGGTTTCTGCCTTCTTCCCAGTGATACCTTGAGAAATCACCTCACATAAATTATACTTAGCAAATTGTTGTTCTTCGACGAAATACATACTAAGTACTTTATGTAAATTTTGTCTAAATTTTTGATTGTTATTTGCTACTAATAAACATTTTCTTTCTTTCTTTCTTTCTTTCTAAATCTCATCTCATCTCACCAATATTTATGAATGCGAAATTATGGATGTTTGTTAGTGTTTTTGTTTGTTTGTTTATTTTAGTTTATTTTATTTTTTAGTTTATTTATTTGTTTGTGCCACAACTACTGAACGGATTTAGATGAAATTTGATAGGCAGATAGATAAAGCACTCAGCTAACACATATGATACTTTTTGTGCCGGAAACTTAAGGGTTCCTGGAGGAATGCTTAAAAACTCAAAAATTACCTTTCGTCACTAGATGGCGCCACCTTAACATTTTTTCTCTCTGGATCCGATTCTAAAGTCCACGCAGACAAGTCGTGGACGGGAAGCGTCAAGGTCAAGGTGATGTATCAAACAATGAAGTAGGATAATCGAGTCATAGATACTTGTAGTCGACTGAGCAAGGAATGTTCGCTCTCTAATTTGTAGTAGATCTATTAACTGCAGGCCAATGTTCACAATCACCATGATTGCTGATTAACATAGAGTAATGGACCCCTTAACCCCTTCTAGACCTGGGAGTAGTTTTGCGTTTGATTATGTGTTTAGAAGTACCTGGATATTCAGGAAAGGAAATATACCAAATGATACTAATACATGTACCTATCAAACTGATGAAGTTGGATGATCGAGTCACAGAGGTCAACTTGGCAAGGAATGTTATGTCTCCCAGTATCAGTAGGGATTTGTGGTAGGTCTGTCAACGGTAAGCCAATGTTCACACTCACCATGATTGCTGAAGAACATAGAGCAAAATATTTAGTTTTGGCGATCCACTGCGAAGCAAAAATTTTAAACGCTTGATGTAGGTGATAGCGCTCGAATTACTGATTCGATCATATAGAATAATCTCTAAACATTTTTGGGAAATCTTAAGATTACTAGATGTCATTTTGAATGGGACAGCCTAATATTTATTGTCATAGCGGCAAAAGAAATACACACTCTGTAAAATTTCAACTCTCTACTTATTACGGTTCATGAGATACTGCCCGCTGACAGACAGACAGACGAACGGACGGACGGAAAGTGGAGGCTTAATAATAGGGTCCCGTTGGCTTTTGAACTTTGAACCCTAAAAAAGTTAAATTTTGCCGCCACTTTTCCATCTTTCTTCCAAAACAACGTCTTCGTCTCGTCTACTTCGGCCAGGCAGTCTTTCAATCAGCAGCTTGGGTGTATTAAAAATCTAATAGTACAGTTGTCTCCGATTAAGGTAGGTACTTTTGTCCCACAGTGTCGCCGCTGCTCTGTCTCCCTTGCGATTTAAATGAAATGCTCACAGAGTTTGAATCGCTACAGAGTGGCGCTCATACAAGTGACGTGCTTTTAGAGTTTCTTGTACGATAGTACGGAACCCTTCATGTGCGAGTGCGACTCGTACTTGGCCGGTTTTATTTTTATTTTAGGTAGTTAGTCACGGTGACCTTCTAGAACAAACGTAATATGATCGCCTTTCTATTTTTAATCAATCTAATTAATTTTATTTGAAAACCTCGAATATAATAAGTCAGCACCTTGAGGTCAAAAAGAGCAATTAACTCATTGTTTGCAAGGAAAATATTTTTTAATTGATGATGTATTTCTGATGGCATCTTTAATTTTTTTTTGTAGAATAAAGTAGTGATTTCGGGTGGAGACACTAATCAACAATATTTGAGTCCAAAAAAAACAAGTTAATTAAAAAACATAGTAGTGATTTTCATTTTTTAAAATCTGGTATACCTCGAAAACCATAAACTTTTGCAGAACACATGTTTCGTTATTTTGATAGGTCTTGATCAAAGCTATCACCAGCCAAAAGGAGATCATTACTTTTGAGCCTTTTATGAAAGTGCCAGCCAACAAAAAAGAAGTACGAATTGTTAGAACTAGCTATTTGGAGCAATAGTTAATGTTAATATGACACAAAAGTTGAAAAATTTAATGAAAATTGTTCCAGATGATAAACTCTAGTTATATCTGAGCTTTCAGGAATCAATAAATGTATGAAAATGATGATTCATCGATCTTATATAACATTGTTCAGAAAAACCCTACAACTTTTGTGTCATTTTAACTATTGCTCCAAATAGCAAGTTCTAATAATACGTAATTTTTTTGTTGACTGGCACTTTAAAAAAGGCCAAAAATGTGTGAAGCCTGAATGATCTCCTTCGTCGCATTAGTTTTGGAACACCGTTAGGTTGACACAGTTAGAAGAATATTTTTATATCACACCTAGTCCTAAAATCTAAAAACATAAACTTGACGGACTCGTTGGCTCAGTGGTTTGTGCCCCTGACTACATCCGAGAGTTGTGGGTTCGATCCCCACCCGGCGCAGGGCAAACATTTCTATGATGAATAGATTTTTTACTTTTCTCTCTGTTATCGCAGGCAACAGCTAGTAATAAAATAGTGTACCCCATGTCACTCCCACAACTGAGACAAATCTAATAACATCAAATATTGAAATCCCACAAAAGAAGTTGAATCCGTTTAGGCTGTAGAGCGTGCCAAAGAATTAAAAATACTTACATACCTCGTATTGGTTCCTGACGCCTACTGGTCATAAAAAATAAAACTCAACACTTTGCACGTAACGATGACGTCAGTTGCAGTGATGGGCAAACAAAAATAGGCAGTTATGTAGGATAACTAATAAATAAAACTTGTCCCTTCTGCAGTTTTTATAGTATTTCAACTGTACCAACCGTAGCCGCTAGATGGCACTGACGTCGGCAAAACTCTCAGCGATCTCCGTTTCAACAAGGTTATTCAGACTATTTCGCGCCTTAAAGCTTCTTCTTATCGTTCTGAACAACGATTTCCAAGGGCCCATACTGTATTGTCAAGTAATTTTTTTGACTTCGCATACAAAGTTGGCCGATTGGTAAAGATTTGAATGGAAAAGAAAATATAAAATTACTGTGCAAATTGAGGAGTAGAAGTCCACTCGTGTAAATTTTCGGAAGAGGTATTTTTACGCTATCTGTAGGCAACCTTAACCTTCTACATTCCTCCCGACCAGTTCCACCATCATCACCATTAATCATCATCCGAAAGACGTCCACTGCTGGACAAAGGCCTCCCCCAAGGATTTCCACACCGACCGGTTCTGCGCTGCCCGCATCCAGCGGCTTCCCGCAACCTTCACCAGTAAACCCGCAACCTTGACCAAATTTAAACTGTATGATTTATCCCCTTAAATTGATATTTGCTACCTCGAATATACAAAACCACAAAACAAAACTTTCATTACAAATTCCAACGGCGTAGGCCGGACTTAATCTGACGTGAACCTGACATGCGGCTGACATTGGAAAATATTCGCTACAGACATCGGAATATGATCGAATTTGGAATGACAAATTAGTTTAAGATTCACTGACATCCAGTTTGGTGCAAGTGATAAGCGGAAAGTGATAGAATAAATATGATATTTACTGTTTCAACCAAGTCATGAAAAAAATGTTTTTCAGTTTGATGGGTAGAAGCCCACCTTGAAGTATCACCACACGTTTTTGTTACACCCTGTATAAATAAAATTAATATGGAAATAGAAAAAATTATCAAGATCCTTCGCATAAATTTATAGATAGTGTTTACCACATGTGGGAGTCTTTGTCACAATAATTAAAGTTAACTACTTTTTGAAACTAACTGTCACCTCATTGGCAAAGGCTACTTACCATTGTACAGTCATGGACATTGCCTTCTTCTTCTTATCGTGTGGCACATTTAACCGTTCTATCCACAAGGTATAGACGGCGGTTGCTTGGTGTTGCACTTATCATCACCCGCGGTCACGTGTAGGACATTTAGATTTACACCTACGGACGTATTGTCTTGTGAAGTATGTAATTATTATTTCAAAAAAGTGGACAGAGGACTAATACAGGCTTATGATGAGAAACGTGTGTGTTTTATAATTGCCTATTCTCCATAATTCTCCAGAGGAAATTCAAAAGAACTGAGAGAAAAAAAACACACTCCACCGCTCACTGCTTGCACCACTTTACAAAGTACAAATCCAACAGTCCGTTTGTTAGTTTAGACTAGTTTGGTAGGTCGAATCTACCTCGTAGCCATGGTACTAGTCAATTTGTCTTGTGGACTGACTGGAAGTCAACTTGAACCGACCCTGTTCACCCTGTCATATCGGAATTGTGGTTTCGTGTGTTTGCAGTAACCGGTTTTGAGTTAGATGTCCTTGATTGGAATTATAATAAGAAATTTTTATTCCACAAACGGAGAGAGGAACTTCTAGGGATATTTGTACCAGAGTCCTAACTGGACACTCCAACTAGCTGTCGCGTTAAAATTGCCTATCAATACTTGGTGACGCTTATTCTTCTTCTTATCGTGTGGCACATTTTAACCGTACTATCACAAGGGATAGACTTACGCATCTATACGCTTAAATGACGTGTGTGTTGCGCGGCTTGCGCTAAGCACCTGGCACCTGAGTTAACCCGCAGGGGGAAGGTGGCCTTTAGAGAGGGACAGGGAGTGATAATTCTGTAACTGAATTCGACGAAATTCCATACACTTTTATTGTTACATCCTTTATAATACAATACAATTTAATTTATTCGTATACTTTGAAGCTATACCAAATGGAATTCTGATACATTCGTTAAAATGCAAAGCCCCGTTACGAAGATTTTGAATTTCAAATTTGAAAAAATGCATTCATTTTAATGTCTACTTTTGCAAGTAAAATCTTGACACAGTAAAATCTTTTTGTTGTGAGAGCGAATGCTGAATTTCATAAGCCCTGTTTTATACCTCGCTCCCCCGTATCTCATAAGCCAGGTAGCCAAGTTAAGTGCCAATTAGGTAAGCTGAAAAATGCGGAAAATGTAGAAATATTTTAGTTTTGATGTAAAACCTTGCGTTACCGACATCGACATATTTTTTCAGTAAAATAAAACAAGAAAATTTGACATTCCTTGTATATTCCAAAAAGATCGCACGACTGCGAATCAATTTTTGATGTTCAGCGCACCTAAGAAAAAGAACTGATAATATTTTTTATTTTTTTTACCCGAAATTTAATGGGTGTCTTATGTAGAATATGAAAAATAAAACATACAATTATTTCTTTCTTCAACAGATATTTTCAGAGAGAATTACATTATTCTCCGTTAGGCTGTATAGGGTATGAACTCTTGAAGTCGAGTTCACACCTTTTTTTTTAATAGGTTGTCACCCACTTAGCATAAGTATCTTAGCCAAAATCAGTTTTAGGATGTGCCGACTCTTAAGAAAGTCTTATTCACACAGGAAGGAAAATACTTCCTTGTAACTAACTAGAAACGTTTATCGCTGATTTGTGAAAGTTGTAGTTGTTAACAACCCATTACGTCCCCGCTGCAGGGGCACGGGTCTCTTCCCATATGTCGGGAAGGTTAGGCCATACTCCAAACACGAGGGCCAAGTCCGGATTGGTGCAGGTTGTGGGGCTAGTGGCCAACCCCAGTGTCAGAAGTTTTCAAGCCTCCTATAAGGCCTCCGACAGGGCATAACGACTGCCATCTAACGATAGCAGCCGGAACCAATGGCTTAACGTGCCTTGCGAATCACGGAAACGGTCGAGATAAATGCCACTAACAGTCAAACCTTTCTAGGTTATGACCGTGTCTGTAGTCAGTTAACCTGCGTGATCGACGCGACCTCGACGCGAGCATGAATAACGTACATACAGCGTGGCTTTACAATTTAGTCACGTCATCGTGCGGTTATTCAACAGTTATTCAGTTCATTAAGCCCAAACATTAGTTCAGCGGAAATATATATAGTAGGCCATATTTAAACAGGGAACTAATTTCGTGAAATTAATCCTGCCACTACAACCTTTGTTAGCCAATCAAATGCTGAAAGGTAATCAACTGCCGAATTCAAATTTGGAGCGAATGAGTGAATGGTTCGCTTGTCAAAGTGAATGGAAACTCAATTGAGTGAGTGGGTTTGCTAAACGGTAGACGTGTTTGCGTGAACTCGCCACGAAAGGTTTCAGTGCTATAGAAGAGAGTAGATAGGTATGTATAATAAAATATAGGGACCTGCAGTTTTTTTACGATTTCAAGATAAGATATTCTTTATTGTCAAAAAATTGAATAAATAAAGTTGTTATAAGTTGTTCAGTATAGGATATTGAGGTTTTTTTTCACACAGCGAATTTCTGTCAGGTTTTTCAGAATGCATATTATAATATTATAGGTTAAGGTTTTTGTATACTTCTATAGTTTGTATGTTTATATGTTTTTGTTTTTTATCTGTTTTAATTATAACTAACATAGTCTGTAAGTCACATTTTTACTATTTTTTAAAGACCTTGGAAGTCTGAAATAAATAAATGAAATGAAATGAAATAGCATTAGGTAGGTACTTCATTTTTTCTTACTTGTCTTATTTTTGAAAATATTATAGCGTACCTACTCAACATTACTGACATTTCATGGAGTTGGAAAAGCTATTTGGTAAATTTATATGACGAACTTCATAACTAGGTATCCCAACACTATAAAATGTCTGTGGCAACGAGTAGGTATGCTTTAATATTTTCAAAAATAAGACAAGTAAGAAAAAAATAAGTATAGGAGCATGACAGTCGAACATTGAATCTTTCACTTAATCTTTGACTGACTCGGTGGCTAAGTGGTTAGCGATCCTGACCTCTGATCCGAGAGTCGTGGGTTCGATCCCCACACACGGCAAACTTTTCTGTGATGAGCAGAATTGTTTGCTCTGAGTCTGGGTGTATAATATCTATATATGTATGTATTTTAAAGTATATGTGTATGTATATCAGTCTCTGGTTTCCAAGATACAGGGAATCCTAGTTTGGGGCCAGATGACCGTGTGTGATTTGTCCCAGATATTATTATTATTATTCAACACTGAAGGACGATTTTCTTTTCTGTTGGCCTGTAGTACAGAGTAGACATAGCCATTGCTGTTACTTTTACTTCAAATGTTAGTTTCAAAGTTATATGGACTGCTGTAGTCAGTATCATTTCTTCCTACTATGTCCAGCGAATTTCTGTGTTCATTGTGTCAATGCCGCTTGGGCTATGTACGGCTAGGTACCTTTAAGGGCGTCACACACTAGCGCTATACAGAGCTAAAATCCGCCACATTAATGGACGGCAATACTAGCTGCTGCTTCTAACTTCACGGTTACCCCACTCCGTCCATGAGTGTGGCGGATTTAATAGCACAGTATAACGCTAGTGTGTGACTCCCTTTAAGACCCGGGTATGAGTCGAAACGGGACGCCATTTGATAAAGCTATCGTACATCTGAACATTTGACCGTATGTACAGGGTGTTAAAAAAAAGTGCCTTTGAGATTTTAAGAAAAAATCCGCTCTTAAATTATTTTCCCGTTTTTCATACAAATTCTTTTTCACTATTCGGATTTAGAATGGGAATCTGAAAAAAAAATTGGTGAGCGGACTTTTTCAAAATTTTTCCTGTATTTTTCCCCTTGCTTCTCTTTAGCAACTGCTTAAAATCTCAAACACACTTTTTTAACACCTGTATACATTTTGATATTTTTTAAAGCCTTTCTCTAGTGGTACCAATGCCACTCACACAAATGTAAATTCACTCGTTGATACAGGTCGGGTCGAATGACTTTATTTGGGAGAGAGCTTTTAGTTCTGTTTACATGTTGTTTTCCTGTTTTTCGTGATTTCGGCACGACGTGATATTGGGACACTAGGATATTCAATAAATATCTGAAATGGCATTTATTCAATGGCAATAAAGTTCATATTAGATTTCACTTGGTCCTTCGAGGTTTAGCATCCCCATCTGACACTTAGGGCGAAAAGAAAACATAACAATGAATCTATGGTTTGGGCGATTTATTAACATGTCTATTCACTTTCGCCCTGAAAACGTTATATAAAGACTAGATAAGGTTGGTTGCCGTGACTTGTAGCGAGCAGACGTCTGCTGAGTTATTTTTTAATTATTTCCGTTTTAGAGTAGTCTCAACATTATTTGTGTGATGGGGAAATAGCTGTGATTCCGATTCAGTAATAATTATGACCATAAAAAGAGAATTAACTCGGGAGACAGCTCCGTTTTCCGAGTTCCAGCAGCAAACCACCACGTGGAGCGTCTTTAAGTGCCCATCACCCTTAGAGCCGCGTCTTTCACTTGACATTGGCGTTTCGCCATTTTTTTTTATTGAAGATTCTCCCATTTTTCACTTGACATTAGCAAAATCACGCTCAATATGAGATGTGGAATGCCAAATAGAAAAATATAATATAATAGAATAGAACGACTAGATGGCAAGGAACTTAAAAGTTCACCTATTCACTCTCGCCTTGAGAAGGGTTACGTTAATAAACCATACCGTCCCCACTACATCGGCACAGGTTTAAAATATAAATTATAAAGACTAATTTCCTATTAAGGCTGATGTGATGATCTTACGTGATTCTGGAACGGGACCTTTAAAGAAGTGGTCGACAACCTTCTCATTTAGACTGAAGTTGGTAAACCGTTTACCAACCCATTAAACCCAACTGTTTAATAGAAAATCTCCGGGTCAAAATACATATAAAATTAATTTATAAGCTGCGGGTATGGATAAACTCTTGACAGATAACGCTTTGTTTTGCTGCCAAAATCATAAAAACTTTTAATTAGATGTAGATCTGTACAGAGAAGAAAACACAAGTTGTGCTTGTTTGAATAGTTTGAAAACAATGATGGACGAGATCGACCGCACTCAGAATAGACTACGTGACTGCATTAAAAATAAATTATGTATGTATGTATGAACACTATTGCACACAATGAGAACATTACAAAATAAAAATGAACTAACAATCTGTCAAACTGAAAATAAATGGGGGGGGGGGCGCTCGCTGTTCGTTTCAACACGGCAACATTCGAGCACATTCAACCAATGAGGATCCAGAATTTTAATTAATATATATTTTTTTTAATTTTCTAATTAAAAATAACGTTCGTTTTGTTTTTAATCCTATTTTCAATAATTAATTAATAAAAATCAAAATGAGTCCGCTGACGACGCTGAAAAACCATAAAGCCACGTCTAGGTATGTTTTTTTTATAATTTTATATTTTGACAGATGATAAAAAGTAAATCAAATGACTTGCAGTCATCAATCCTCCTACAAAATAACATAGGGTCATCTGGCCTAAATCTAGGATTGCTATTATGGGAATGAGAGACTGACATACATAGATGACATCACAGAAACGTTTGTCCTGGTTGAGATTCAAACCCACGGCTCTCATAGCAGACACGTCAGGAGCGCTAACCGTTGAGCTATCATTCTTAATTCTCGAGTAATTTATTTCTTTTCAAAGCTAAACAAATCTTAAGTAAATAAAGCTTTTTTCTTCAGTGAAATAATAAAATAGCTTATTTCTTAATATTTATTTTTTATCCCTTACAAAAATAATAAATACACAGGAAGCAACAAAGAGAACCAACGACCCGTATTTCAATATTTGACACCCGCAAGATTAGGGTTGCCATATGAAAAATAATACACGGTCAAAGGCTGAAAGCACAGGATTGGAGCGGGAAAAGGGACAGCTGTCAAATGCGATATAAATATTATCGTGGAGTGCGAACCTGCTCTTTTTTTAGGGTTCCGTAGCCAAAAACGGAACCCTTATGGAGTCGTCATGTCTGCCTGCCTGTTTGTCTATCTGTCCGTCCGTATGTCACAGCCACTTTTTTCCGAAACTTTAAGAACTATACTGTTGAAACTTGGTAAGTAGGTGTAGTCTGTGAACCGCATTAAGATTTTCATACAAAAATTAAAAAAAAACAATAAATTTTGGGGGTTCCCCATACTTAGAACTGAAACTCAAAAATTTTTTTTCATCAAACCTATACGTGTGGGGTATTTATGGATAGGTCTTCAAAAATTATATTGAGGTTTCTAATATCATTTTTTTCTAAACCGAATAGTTTGCACGAAAGACACTTCTAAAGTGGTAAAATGTCCCCCCCCCCCCCCTCTGTAACTTCTAAAATAAGAGAATGATAAAACTAGAAAAAATAACATATGGTGTACATTACCATGCAAACTTCCACCAAAAATTGGTTTGAACGAGATCTAGTAAGTAGTTTTTTTTAATACGTCATAAATCGTAAGCCGCAAATTACCTTTCATTCAATCAACTCAAATATAAAAAATATATCTGGCAACACTGCCGGTTGACAGTTCGTTCTCCGTATTTAAATTAATTTTATTATAATTTAAGTGGTTAATTATCTTAAAATATAGTTAAATTGTGATAATCAGAAGATAATCAAACGACGAAAGTATTTTGCACAAGTTCTGAGTGGTTTTAAGCAAAAAATAAGCATCGTAAAATAAAACAGCTGAGACCGCCATTCATAACGGACGACCTACAAGGATTTAAAAAACCTAACGCATCGAAATTACATTGGATTTAACCTGGGGAGTATTGTTTTCATTATAAGAAAGCGTTCCAAATTAGTTTCGTTAGAGTAATTTTCACTCTGACAGCAGGATAGCATATTATATTTTTTTGAAGTGTGAAAGGGACAAACTTTTGTCAGGTGAATCTTAACTTGGTTATGGAACGACTTCTTAATGTACTTACAGTTAATTTAGGTATTTAGACACCCACATCGTAACCCTTTTTCGAATAATATTATTGCACTTTTTTTCTGTGACTGGGTGAGCGTTTGGTACGAGTATCCCTTTGTTTATCACTATTAAAATACTGTTGGATGATATAAACGTTACACACGGTCACTTATCATAACAAATTAAGTAAATATCTCTGCTAAGATACACATTCTACAATTTTAACTTGTGTTGGTCCACGAATCCTTTCTTTTACGCCGCGATTCCGAAACAAATCGTGTTTGTTTACCGTGTCTGCACTCAGCAGCAGCAATAGGTACTAAACGAGCCGGTAGATAACGCACATTACTCGTACTGGATGTCGCTTGGCTGGCATGGCTATACTTAGTTATAGTTATTGCTGAGTTATAAGCACGATCTGGACTGTATCACACTAGCTAGCATTTACAGTAAACAAATAGTTAGGCACATAGTTAATTATATTAAATATAGGTTTTACTAGATTTAAATTTGCATAAACCTAACATTCCAGAGAAATGACTACTAGAAGTATGGCCAAGACACTTGAGCTGGACTCCAAACTGCGTTCTGCCCTGGACCAACTGAAATCAACTCGGGCTCTGTGTAGCGATGGGCGTTTTAAAACGTAAATAGTTTCTGTAACTATGTATTGGTGCAATAACCGAAATACGGTATTCGGTATTACGAAAACTATGTATTTCCGAAACTATTTATTGGGAACATCTGAGAAGCATGTTTCAAATCTCAAGTTATTGCAAGTCATGCATTATTTGGCAAGAGTGTCCCTTTCTCGCTTACGAGGTTTGCAAAAGACCGTCCTGCTATCAAGGAATAATTTCTCGTGCGGAAGTGTTTCAGAACACGCACGAGCAACGAAAAAACTCAGGAGTACGTTCCAAGTCAACGTTCTGACAGCAACGGTTCGGTCTGACAACAGGACGGACTATAGCAAATCTCGCAAGTGTGAAAGGGACACCAATATCACACAATACCATGTTTACCACCATAACGCGATAACACCGACAACCACAGATAACTGGTAACGTAGAAATACCAACACCCTACAATACCAGTATCGTTTTCTCGGTCGCCGATACATAGTTATTAAAATAAATAGTTTCAAAACCCGTTATTGGGTACTGATAACTAGTTACGTTTCGGTATTGGAAAATCGCGTACCAACCCACCTCTAGCTCTGTGTGACAAACTACTAGCGGAACGCGAGGACAGTGAGGTGGAGCTCCAAAGGATTTTAAACAAAAACAAGGAGCTTAAAAATGAGCTAACTGAATATGACATCAGGTACCACGACATTCTTGACCAACGCGACCGGCTACAAACCACCGTCTCCACATATGACCAGTGCAATGAACTCTATGAGGAGGCGCTGGACCGCGTCAGACACCTGGAGCGCGAGCTGTCCGCGGCGCAGGGCCGCGTCGAACAGCTGGAGGCGGAGAAACACCAGCGGCAACTCAAGGACACTCAGACCCTGTATGATGAGTTGGTTGGTCAGAAGTCTAGGCCGTTTGTAGGCATTTGTAATAGCCGTAACATTTGTAAAAAATATGGCAAAATTAATAGATTAGTTAAGAAGTCTGCGTTTCAGATAAAAAAGTATTGTAGCAAATGCAGGTCATCGGATAAACTTAGAGCGGAACGTAGGGACTTATTAGCGCAATTGGATACATATAGTGTTGAATTAGATAATTATAAAATCAAATATGACATCCACTCGCGGAATTTAGAGTCGGAGATTATTAGATTAACGGACCGTCTTACGGAAATGACACAAAAATACGAACAAGCTGAGAAGCAAATAGACGAGCATGTTTTGGCCACGGATAAGTTATTGGAACTATGTAAATATAATTCAGAGCGATTTGAGTCTTTAGTAAATAATCATCAGTGTGACTGCGCGTGCGGCCAGCCAACTCTCACCGGCGAGGGGCCGGCCGCAGATCCGTGCATAGGCCGAGCTTCGGAAAGCTGTCGGGATGTGTCGCCAAGCGCTGCCCCTACTTCGCCTCGGGTGTTTACACGGAGCACCGAATTTACATCACTTAATCCTAAGAAAAGAACCATTATTTTCTCTGATAGACTAGGTATAGGTTTCGGGCCGCTGTTTTCAAGTAGCATTGAATCTTCCAGGGTGGTAAATAGGTGTTATCCCGATGCCTCATTAGAACAAATAGTTGATAAAATTTGTAGTAGTTCATTTGATCACAGCTCCTCAGTTGTGTTAATGTTAGGTAATAGTAACAATGTTAAAAAATCTCACATTAAGAAAACTGTCGACCGGCTTTTGGAGCTAAGCATGGAGAAGAAATGTAAAATAACAGTATGTGCGTTTCCTTATTGTACTAATGCAGCGCACGACTATAATAAAAAATTGCATATTTTGAATTTGTATTTATACAATTTGACATGCAGTCATAGCGACTTTGTTTTGTTTTTTGACACAAATAGTTTTATAAATAAGTTTAAATTGACCAATGATACCATGTATCTACCATTTGTACAGAAAAAAAGACTAGCTAATTCGTTAGCTTACAGTATTTTACATCGTACCGACTGTATTCAGTCGGTAATTACCTGCGTAACGACGGAGGAGCCCGTCGCCGGTGTCGGCACCGCAGGTATGGCGCAGCCTATAATTGCACTAGACAGTGCACCCTGCGGTGCTGGCACTTGTAGCGGGTCTCGAACTCCAGATTTAAACTAGGTTCAGAGACAACGAGGAAGCCCAACTCTTTGAAATTAGTACACCAAAACATACAAGGCTTTCTCGGCAAAGAATTCGAAATAGAATTATTTTTGGAAAAATTTAATATAGATATTTTATGTATTACAGAGCACTGGCTCAAGGAACATGAAATGCTTTTTAATTTTGAAAATTATAATATGGCCAGTGCATTCAATCGAAAGACTGCGATTCGCGGTGGCTCCGCTATATTACTTAAAAATACCCTAAAGACTAAGGTACGGAAAGACGTCGTAAGTCTTTCGATTGAAAGAACTGTGGAGCTATCTTGTGTGGAGCTGGAGAACCACATCATTATCTGTGTATATAGGCCCCCATGTGACGATAACTTTGCTCGTTTCGAATCAGTAATGGAGGATGCTTTAAATTTAGTAAGTAAAAGTAAAAAATCTGTCATCGTATGCGGTGACTATAACGTTGATTTATTAGAAAAGAAGTCCCTAACAACAAGAATTATTTGTCTTTTTAAGTCGTTTGATTTGGATTATTTATTCTTAGAACCAACTAGAAAAACAGAGACTTCTGCCACATGTATCGATAATATTTTCTGTAACTGTAGCCATGTAGAGAAAAAAGTAATTAACTGCTTGAGGTCTGATCATAGCGGACTAATGGCTAGCTTTCCTTTCAGGTCAATTATAAAACAAATTAAAATACAGTCGAGGCCTGTCACTGTTAAAAGAATAGAAAAGTATAAAAAAGCGTTAAATGACAAGCTGCCCATACCAAATTGTGATAATGAACCAGAAGCCAACAATATGTACAATGATTTATTTACAGTAATTGAGCGAGATTTTCAGGAAATTTTTAAAACTAAATCTATAAATATTGATAATAAATTTAAGTTTTGTGAATGGGCTACTGTAGGAATTTATAAAAGCCGTCAAACCTTATTTGATCTTTATGAGAAAAAAAGTTATATATTTGATGACAATTTCAGAAATTATGTAAAACGTTATTCAAAAATATTCAGAAAGGTATGCTGCGCAGCCAAATCTAATTACTTAGCCAGAAAGATAAAACTATCTGATAATAAAATTAAGACGGTTTGGAATATAATAAATAAAGAAACCGGTAAATTCAAGAAACACGATAAAGATTTTGTTTTAGAAACAGATAAAGGCAAAATAACATCTAACGCAGAAATAGCTACGGAATTCGAAACGTTTTTCACAAACATTCCACTTAAGCTAACTGAGGCCCTGGACTCATCACCCACATATGCTAAAAAAATATTAGAAGAAAATGTCATTTCTTGTGATGAAATATTCTATTTTAGAGAAATTGGACCTGAAACTGTTGTCAAAACTTTTAAGTCGCTTAAAGTGAAACAAACTGAGGACTTGTGGGGTTTATCAGTTAAATTAATTAGTAATGTAATTGACGTATTAGCACCACATTTAGCATACCTTTTCAATATTAGTATAGAAAGTGGTGACTTTCCAGATCTCATGAAGAGTAGTAAAATTATACCTCTTTATAAATCAGGTTCCAAAACTGATGCGGGAAATTACAGACCAGTTTCTGTATTACCCGTCCTTAGTAAAGTCTTTGAAAAAATTATGCTCAACCAAATGCTACAACACTTCACTTTAAACAAACTTCTGCATAACCAACAATTTGGCTTCACGAAAGGTCGATCAACTACCGATGCAGGAGTAGCACTTATACGAAACATCTATGATGCTTTTGAGAAATCACAAGATGCAATAGGAGTGTTTTGTGATTTATCTAAAGCATTTGATTGTGTGGAACATCAAACTTTACTTCTTAAACTAAAGCATTACGGTGTGGAAGATAGGGCTCTCAGTCTTCTCAATTCTTACCTTAACAATAGGTTACAAACAGTCCAAGTAAATGGCACAAATTCTCTCGGCTCTAGAGTAAAAATAGGCGTTCCCCAGGGATCTATTTTAGGCCCCTTTCTCTTCCTTGTTTATATAAATGACTTACCATTTATGGTGCAACGTCTCTCAAATATTGTGTTGTTTGCAGATGACACATCTCTTATTTTTAAGGTAGACAGGAAAGACAGCAAAATTGACGAAGTAAACAACACACTTTCAGAGATACATAAATGGTTTACTGTTAATAACTTGCTATTAAATGCCACAAAGACAAAGGTAATAAAATTCAGATTACCAAATGTCAAGCAAACTCACGATAATGTAATATTAGATAGTAATATTTTAGAGTTCGTAAATAGCACTGTTTTTCTTGGTATTACTTTAGATGCTTCTTTACAATGGGGATCACATATAGAAACCTTAGCAGGAAAGCTTAGTTCAGCTGCCTACGCCGTCAAGAAAATAAGGCAACTAACAGATGTAGATACTGCAAGACTAGTGTATTTTAGCTATTTTCATAGTATAATGTCTTACGGCATCTTAATTTGGGGACATGCAGCTGACATAGAAACTATTTTCATACTGCAAAAAAGAGCCGTTCGCGCTATTTATCAGATGCGATCTCGAGAGTCATTGAGGAACAAGTTTAAAGAAATAAATATTTTAACTGTTGCCAGTCAATTCATATATGAAAACATCATGTATGTTCGTAAGAATTTAGATTTATTTCCAAAAAACAGTGACAGGCATAATTTTAATCTTAGAAATAGAAATAATATCGAAGTTGCTTATTCGAGACTGAGTAAGGTAAAGAAGTCGTTCATGGGGCAGTGTATAAAATTCTACAATAAAATACCTGAAAATGTAATTAGTTTATCCGAAAATAAGTTTAAGACCTATGTAAAGAAATGCCTGTGTTCAAGAGGATATTATAAAACCCAAGACTATGTTAATGACAATGATGTATGGACATGTATAGATCTTCCAGCTCATAGCTTTAGTAATGACATCAATTGTAATAGATATTAAGTATTTATTTCAAAAAATGTGTTGGGGCGAGTTTCTTTTGGGCTCGACGTTTCTTCTCGCTCCGCTAACACTTCCCGAAACGTTGAGTGTACAAGTTCCGCGTGGTAGGAACTTTGTACTAGGTAGAAAAAAAAGACGATTTAAAAGTATGCGTACAGCATCTACTTAAATAAAAAATATTTTGACTTTGACTTTGACTTTGATAGAGTTCAAGACATGTGCGATTATGAATTTATACGGAACCCTCGGTGCGTGAGTCCAACTCGCACTTGGCCGGTTTTATTTTTAATATTTTAGGTAGTTTACTTCTGATTCGAATCGAATCGAATTCAGCGCAATAAAAATACAATATATTGTTGCCGTTTTTGCTCGACTTTTGAATATTCGGTTTTATAAGAGGTTAGTTGACAGCAATCATTAGAAAAACTAACTAGCTTGGAATTTCAATATAGACATATCTTTATTTTGACACAAAAATACATATCATCATGTTAAGAATACAATATCGAAAATAATAATAATATATTACGTGCAACACTTTAAAAAAAAGACGTAACTAAGTATTGAAACGACTACACAAAATTATGACGTCATAGTTCGCTATTTCAATTTTGTTTTTTGAACAAATTGTTGTTTTTGAAATTTGACAAAAAGTAAATGAGATAAGTAGCGAGTAGCCCATTACCCTATGAGTAAAAACATACACTGTTATGTTTTTTGAAAGATTCAGAATAACTACTACTTTGTTATTATACATTTTTTGCGATGATGTGCTCACATTTTTAGTTTTTAATACTGTTTTGTATTTTTCATATTTCACAACGAACCCTATTGTCTTTGGTTACAGGCGAATGGAGAGGGGAGAGAAGGATGCTGGACATCACCAGAGACAAACCGGTGAAAGTCTGCGTCAGGGTCGTGGTGCCAGTACGAGATCACCCTAAGGTGAGTAAATAAGTAGTTGTCGTTATTTTTAACCGACTTCAAAAAAGGAGGAGGTCGTCAATTCGACTGTATGTTTTTTTGTATGTATGTTACGCGATTACTCTGCCAGTTACGAACCGATTTTGATGATTCTGTATTTGTTTGGTAGGTCATACTTCAGAGGTGGTCCCTTAAATTTTATCGAAACTGATTCAGCGCTTTTTGAAAAAATCAACTAAAACAAAAAAAAACAGCAAAATTGTAGTTGTTACGATTAAAGTCGGTTGTTTTTAACGTGGTCAACGTAGTCATTGTTTCTTCGGTTCCTTTTTTTTAAACTTGTCAAATATAATAAATGTTATCTATTTTATCTATCACATTTATTAATTGCTTATAAATCATGGTCCTGTGTTGATGCAGCTTAAAATTTAAACACGGATAGGTGAAGCGGTTGTTACTCGATGTGGCTTGCGTGGTCGCTTCGATCACGCAGGTTAACTGACTACCGACACGGTCGTTGGATGGGTTTATCTGTACCGTTTCAATGCTTCGTAAGCCACTGAAACCGGTGCAATCTATCCCAAATAGAAGTCGTAAGGCCATGTAAGAGGCCTTATTGACAGCTTGAAAGGTTGACACTGGGGTTGGCCACAAACCACCCACTTATACCTTGTTCCAATCAAAATAAAGGTAAACAAACTTACTATGAAACTGACACATGTCAACGTCAGTTGCTAAGTTTGTTTACCTTTTGCTTTTATTGATTGGAATGAACTATAGTGAAGCTATTCAATAATCAATTGTTGATGCAGTTAACCACCCCGTAACTGAGTAATATTTTTCTTCTTTATTTTTTATAAAGATTATTTTTAAAAAGTAGGTACCCTAATTGTCAATTTTAATAAAGTTAATTTTGAGCCAACATAAAGTGTTTTTCTATTCCGTCATTTTATAGGTAGGTAGGTAGGTACTTACAAAAATCGATAAATACAGACCAAAATATATTTATTTTACACATTACCGGCAGACTAGCAGGTACTCTATATAATACCTGGGCATTGTATACATTACCTAGGTAAAGTATGTAATGATCAAAAATATTCATAATATTTCATACACTGCCTGAATGCTCCAGGTATTCTATACATTGCCTGGGTATTGTATAGAATACCTGAATTATACAGATTGCCGGTAACAGATATTTGAAATAAAATTATAATATTTGCATCGTTTAGGAAAAAAATCCAATTTAGGAAAAAAATAAAACACTTTAAAAGCTGTGGAGCCGTTTGATCTACAGAAAGTTATAATGACACGGACATACATACATCCAAAAAACATTATGCTTTGCTTGGGCAATCGAGTAGAAAATTAATTATTAATTAATTATTGTGGTGTTGCTGAATAAACGTTTTCTTTCTTTCTTTTCTTTCTAATTAAATTTTAACCTTTTGAGTGCCACAGTCGGCTAATGCCGACAACCGGTTTCCGTGCCATAGTCGCCAGGTTTGAGATTTTCATACATTTTGTTAAACACAATAGTTGGGCACGATTTGTTAAAGAGTAGCACAGTAGCGTGGCGGTCAATGGGTTAACCAAGCGAAAGTATTAAGTCTCACGGATTTTACATACTAACCGGCAAAAATTCGAAGCAGCGATAAAATCACTTAAAAATTCAGATTTTTTAATAAAAAAAGGAAATTTTGAAATATGTATGCACAAGTATGAACAGTCCCTTATTCCTACCTAATATACCCCATTTTTCTCTTTCACTCCCTAGATCGGGAAATTTAATTGACAAATGATGTATTATTTCCAGTTCACCGTTTGGCAGAATTGTATTTCCAAAAAAATTGCCAGAAAATTGGGCTGGAAATGATAGAATTCGATTTATCAACGGTAACAGCACAGGATGTAGTAAAATTGGTGTAGGCCTGGGAATGAAAGTTCTATTATTTGCTCGTATTATTGATCAGTCAATATGTATGTTCAGAAAAAGTTTCAGTTGCTCAAATATTCATTGAACTTGAGAACGAACCGAACGCAGACTACCCCTACCATGGCCATGTTTTTTATTTTTCCATTTGTGATCCTACAGAAAATCCGACTTCAACCGCGTAATATACGGGTCAAACGGAGAACCTCCTTTTTTGAAGTCGGTTAAAATACTAAAACCTTCTCCTAAATGTAACAAATACTTTTATGAAAACCGCATTAAAATCGGTTCAGCCAAACGTGAGATAATCGCGGACAAACATACATACATACAGATCAAACTGAGAACTTCCTTTTTTTTGAAGTCGGTTAATTAAAAATGGTCGTACTTTAAACACTGTAGAAGACTTTAGTTACTTAAATAACTGTGGATTACGCCGACAGTAACTTAAGATTTACAAGGCATGTCTTTAGTTTTGGGTTATTAAATCCTTTACTATAAGTACCACTATTAGTCCAGTGCCCTCTTAAACAGTAAAGTGCGAAATCATTCGAGTAGACTTCAGATGTAAAAATTCAGCTTTCATTTTCAGCCACTGAGATATCGATCGGTATATGAAAAAATTTCTGGCTAGCGTAGGCGTAGCGTAGTCACAGATTGGTTATGGTGTAGTCGTAGTGCCTATAGTCAGTTCGCTTCACATCAAAAGGCCGCGGGTTCGATTCGGAGCTGGTTCAACTCTTTAGGACTCGTTATTATCTGTATGTCGTTTTTATACATTAAATCTCTTCTAAGTCGTAACCCCAGGGAGTGGGGATCGTGACCATCATGAGGTCAAGTCAGTGAGAACTGTAGATTGGGGCCGAGTCAGGTACTTCCACTTTTCCCTGTCCACGGCGGTGTGAATAGCTTCGTGCAGGCGGAATTGCAAATCTTAAGTTTGGTCACACTATCTAACTGGTGCTCGGCCTCTTTTTCTTTTCCCCTCTACTTTACCCATTAGAATATGTTTTTCAAGGGACTCTGGTTCATACGTTAAATGCAATACATTAAACCCTGTATTTCGTCCATCTTCATCAATAAACCCTACTTCGTTCAAATATACAGGTTGATTTAAATTCAAAACGCGAATCGCCGTTCACACAAATCGTAAATCGATGAAGCGACATTGACAGATACATCCATCGGCAGGGAAGGCTCAAGTGAAACGCGCTGTGAAAGGAAGAGATCATTTAATCGTTTATAGATTCAGTTCAGGATATAAAACACGCTTTATAAAGGAAATAAAAATGTTTGTAGATGTTGTGATATTAGGAGTGGAAGAATTTATATGAATATAATAGCTAATAACCGCCATTTCATTTGCGTTAACACAATTTCTGACATATCTGACACCATATCTCTCATACTGTATCGAAACCATCATAGTACACAATGACTTAAAGCTAATAAGTACTACAAAACGCTAGGGGCAAGTAATAACTCAAAAAATATACTGTATTGGAATAAAATGCAATTTATTTGTTATAAAATTTAAAAAAGTTAATATTTTCATTTGATAATCTACTTATCATATGTAAACTAAAGTAACCGACATAGCTCACAGAATCGCTAAACTGAAGTGGTAGTAGGCGGGGCACATAGCTCGTAGAACAGGATGGCCGTTGGGGCATTTAGTTCTCGAGTGGCGACCGCGCACCGGAAGACGTAGCGTGGGCAAGCCCCCCACTCGATGGACTCGGTGGTATACTAGTGAAGCTCATAGCTCAGATTAAATAATAGTACTAAGGCCATGGTCACGGCAAGCCGTTGGGTGCGGGCAGCGCAAGACCGGTCGGCATGGAAATCCTTGGGAGAGAAGAGGTCTTTGTTCAGCAGTGGACGTCTTATGGCTGATGATTATGATGATGAAACTACGTATATTTTAAAAACTGTCAAAATACAATTATATTGATGAGTTAATGATATTTCCGCTACCTTTTCTATTCGAAACTTATTTCCTGGGATGGATACGTCTGTACATTTGTGTTCAAACACAGAGCTCGCCGTGCAAAGAGCAAAGTAAACGGAACGGGAAGCGAGTACGGTCTGCAAAGAACAGGTCAAGAGTGTAATTACTGGCCACAGGGCCGGTACAAGGTATTTCAGGACCCTCGTATACTTAAATAGGGCGCAAATGTACTTAAGATACGTTACTCTATAAGTTAGCACATTTAAAAGGTTAAGATGATGCCTACGTTAATCTACGTGAGCTTGCATTAAAAAGGTACTCATCTTTAAAAGTTATAATAATCCAGGGCATAAGATCAATGCAAAGGAAATTTGACCCAACATGATAAAGTCATAAACTTTAATTATAGGTAAAGATACTTTAAAACATATACACGATTTGTCTTTATCCACAATTCGTAACGTATGTGGTATAAGATGTGGTGTTGGAGGAGGATGGAAATGATCAGTTGGACAGAAAAGAAATCAAATCAAGAAGTTCTTGATATGATTGAAGCAAAAATAAACATGTTGGAAACAATACATTATAGACGAGGAAATATGATAGGAAACCTAATAAGACACGACAGCTTCCTATAAACCATAATAGTAGGAAAGACAGATAGAGGGAAGAAGAGGAAGAGAAAAACCAAGACGAAATTATATCGAACAGATAAAGGAGAAGGTTGATGTACTGTCGTATCGGGAGGTCAAGATGATGGCTGAGGACAGGAACGGTTGGAGAGTGCTCCACCGACAAAAGCTTTGCTCTAAAGAAGAAGGTAACGTATGACCTTGGCATTATGTGACCTGATGGTAAGTGACGATGATGCCAAAAGCAAGAAGCAGACTTACTGCGATTCCCCAACACGATGGGAAACTGGCATGGGAAATCTTATTTCCAAACTGAAACACATCAGTGCTATAAACAGTGGTGCTTTGTTTTGATCATTGAAATCCTTATTGACACTTGACTAATTCTATGAAATATATTGTAAAATCTTTTAAAGTCGGAATTAATTCCATTATGTTGTCGTAACTTACAAAGAATCTAAAAACACTCCCTCTATTCTGTACGACGAAAATGTCTACAGAATTATTATTGATTTGATTTAATCATATTTTCTTAGAAATCTTGTCTGGATATTTCAATAAGGTATTGAAATATCCAAACATTCATAGGCCAAGAGGCTTAAGTCATCTTATGTTGTTTATTAATTCATTCTAATTATATAGTATATTCATAAACAAGTTGGTTTACCCTTCTCTATATGTATTTTAGAAAGGTTAGGTCACATACAAAGGCCCAGGCACACGTTTTTTTAGTTAATATTTTACTTTTATTATTTAATTTTCTAGTTTTTACTATGTCAACCTCATAACTTCATGCTTAGCTCACTTAATGTACCAAAGTCATTGTAACTAAATTATAAATAAAATAAACTACTTCCGAATTGAATTATGTACCGAAGGGATCTGATTTCTAAGATACAGGGTTACCCTAGTTTAAAAATCAGCGCAACAAATTGATGCAAGCTTACCTTTATTATCAATAATTTGTTTTTGTTCACAAAATTGTTAAGCCATTATAGACCAATAAATATATTCTTATTCTTATTCTTATTTCGGGTTGGTATAATGAGTACAGTCCATCTATGATCTTTTGGCAGGTGGTAAAAAGCCGGAACTAACGCCGAAATCTTGAAAAATGACACTATTTGTATGAAATAAATGTCAGATTTGTGACAAAAGCGCCTTCTTGTCAATGTCATCCACCTGCCAAACGATCGTAGTCGGACTGTAAGTACTAGTGATTTGATTTACTTTTTATTATCTGTCAAAAATGGCATTTTGTTCTTAAAATGTTTGAAATACCAACACAAGGAAAAAGTTTAAAATTTATCTTGTCTCTGGAAATACGATGTCACAGTTTTTCAGTATCATTTGGATTACTTTTGTAATTTTTATAAACTGAAAATCGACCATTGGTTAAACAATCTCTGATTTTACTGAGATTTTATCGTTACCTTACGGAATAAAACCCCTTTCTCCTGAAATAACGACTGCATTCCGTAACGCATAGGTAATAAATATATCTATTACACTATTTTCTGGGTTTTCTTTATTTTATGCGTAAAAATACATTTTACGATATCTTACCGGGGTGACATATACTGTACCAAAATTGGCGTAGGACCCGTTAACTGGGGATTTTGAACAGCTTTTTTTGCTCTACGACTTTGATCAAATCGGAAAAAAAAATTTGGACTCTCCATACAAAAATGGCAACACTGATCAATTTGTATGAGAGTCCAAATTTTTCTTTGTGATTTGAGCAAAGTCGTAGAACAAAAGTTGTTCAGTACGATGAGTAGAATCCCCTGTTAACGGGTCCTACGCCAATTTTGTTACACCCTGTATAGGTGATGCTACCTACTACTACTAAATATTTTATATTTCATATAAATCGTTTTAGCTAGAAACCTAATAATCCGTTAAAATTTTCTCAGAACACGAATTTGATAAGTAGGTAAAAACTTCAAACTCCTCGCACAAAAAATACATTGAGTGAAATTCTATCTAACTGAGAATTCGCAGAATCGTTTTCGGCTTAAATCAAACAGAAAATTGATTTTATTTTCTCAAATTTCTTTTGAGATCAGCTTATGAAATTCGTTTAGGCTTAATTTTTGTTTGTGTTGGTGGAAAATTTCGTTTTTATGAAGAAAACTATATCTTTACCTATAAAGGCTGTAAAATTACGATGATGATGATGTCCTCCCAGACGTATCCGTCGATGGCGACACCCTTAGCTAGTGTTGTTAGCCTGGGTACAAAATAGACACAGAAGGTCCGCTCAATACAAACCACTAAAATCGTAAGCATATACATGCTTATAGAAATATACGGTCGCTCGAGGCAAGGTCACGATCGCACAGTACGTGATCTTGCCTACAATGACCGTCTATAAGCATGTATATGCTTAGGATTTTAGTGAGCGTATTGAGCAGACCTTCTGTATCTATGTGTTTTGTGGCCTGGGCCCTTGCATGGGCGCGAGCGTGACATGCAAAACCAAATTTGCTTTTGAATATCCTATTGCAGGAAACACAGAAAAGAGATCCACTTAAATCATAATTATGTGTAATTGTAGGATTGTAGGAATGTGTAATTGTTTAAAAAATGTGTTGGAGGGAGTTTCTTTAGGGCCCGACGTTTCTTCTCTCTCCGCAAACACTTCCCGAAACGTTGGGTATACGAGTTCCGAGTGGTAGGAATTTTGTATTAGGCAGATTAAAAAAAAACCTAATAAAAGTGTACAGTGCTACCTACTTCGAATAAACATATTTTGAGTTTGAATTTGAGTTTGAGGAGGGTTTGGGTTGAGTTTTTCGAAACTGGCGTTTGGCATCAAGCGCTTCAAGGCGGGCACGGTTATTGTGTATTTTGTTGTGTTAACATTCTTCCTTGTACATTGTTACTGCTTGTTAATTTTTCCCTTTTTTTTCTGGTTATTTTTTTTCGGTTGACCAAGAGGTTGGCTCCAGCCAGAGATCCCTTTTTTGGGATAAGTCCACTTTTGTACATATTTAGGGGCCGTCCATTAACCACGTGATGGACCCCCCCTCCCCCCTGGTGATACGTAGTGAGGTTTTAACCTAACCCCCACCTCCTACCCAAAATCACGTGTATTTTTTGCTACAAAATATCGAGGGTTCACGGGCGACTTGTATTAAGCGACATTTTTGGAAACACAGGTAACCTCTACTTTAAAAAATTATTTCTTACAAAATACCTCACAAAAAATAACTTCTGAATAATATTTAAAATATTAAGAATATCGAGAACCTATATAATACTAAGAAGTTAAGTTTTAATGATTATTTTTCTAAGAAATATTTTTTTAAATCAGTCTCCTGAACATTTCTAAAAATGTCGCTTAATACAAGTCGCCCGTGAACCCTCGATATTATCTTTAAATACAGGTATAATGTAATTTAATTCTGGAAATATAAGTACCGTGATAAAAAATTACAGACAGACATTAAGATTGCAGGTTGTTTCTGAATGCCTGAAGCCGTTTTCAACCTTGGGAAGAGTTAAAAACAACATAACAACAACTATCCGACGTTTGGAAATTACTCTAGAAATCGCGCGTTCAACGAAAAAATAAATACACGTGATATCTCAGTACCACCCCCCCCCCCCCCTTGTAATATTTCGTTATTTTGTCTGAACCCACTCACCTCTTTTGAGCTTCACGTGAATAATGGACGACTCCTTATATTTATCGATACTTCTGGGCTCAAAGGGTGTAAACGTCTAAGGTCTATTTAGCGTTTGAGCCCAGAAGTATCGATATGATTTATTTTGTTTTATTTGTACAATAAAGACTTTACAAACAATCAGCTTTAGCACCAATTTATACCTCCTTATGGATCGATGTTACAATACAATACAATAATTTATTCATAAAAGTATTTACACGTCATTTGATATTAAATATTCAATCAAAAATTAATAATAATAATATTGTAATTAATATAATAAACATTATAGTATTTGCTTTGGAATTTACTTGAGCAACTTGTCATGCATCATGAATTATTTTGCCTTTTGCCAGTTTGAACAGTCCTTTTGCCTTTTGCCCGCAGTTCAACTTCGTGGGCAAACTACTGGGTCCCAAAGGCAACTCGTTGAAAAGACTGCAAGAAGACACCATGTGCAAGATGGCTGTGTTGGGCAGAGGGTCCATGAAGGATCGGCAGAAGGTTTGTTCTTAATTTTGTTACATAATTCGTTTAGCGACACGAAGAATTCCCTGGTTTAATTTTGCCACCAAAGAAGGGGTTAACTCCTTGCTCTTTTGTCGATATCTTTTGTGTGAATATAGTAAGTACTCTTTATTTTTATTTAACTACTTTAGTTATGAGCCAAAGACAATTATACTTCTTATAGATCTCTGTTTCTCCTCTCTCAATCTCTCTTTCACTCTCATTATCCTCTTCTCTTAATGTGGTACAAGTAATCGTGAGTGAAATAACCAGATCGTACCTACAGGAGGGTGTAATCGCCTTCAGAGAATGGCTGATAGTGTGACCTATGTACACTATGAAATTGGCCAGAAATTCAATCTGGATCACCTTTTAGAAGGGTTGAGACGCTACAGTGGAACAACTGACTACATTCTACGTTTAAAATCTAATGTTTTTTTTCTATACTATAGGAAGAAGAACTCCGTATCTCCGGCGATCCAAAGTTTGCACATCTGTCAGATGAGCTGCACGTGGAAATCAGTGCGTTCGCGACTCCCGCTGAGGCACATGCAAGGATCGCTTACGCTCTGGCTGAGTTGCGGAGGTTCCTAGTACCTGTAAGTCATTATTTCATTATCATCATCATCAGCCGAAAGACGTCCACTGCTGTACAAAGGCCTCCCCCTGCTTTCCACATCGACCGGTCCTGCGCTGCTCGCATCCAGTGGCTTCCCGCAACTTTCATCAGGTCATTGGTCCAACGAGTAGGAGGCCTGCTTCGCTACGTCACGCTTCATTATCATGAATGAAAAATACTGAGAAAAGATAGAATAATTTCGCTCTGATGATCACACGCATGTATAAATATACAGCTGATGTATAAACACTACAACATGCTGAGGCAAATTCTTTTTACTGGTGCAAGACAGAAGATAAAACTGTACCTATTTTATTTATAAGTAACTACCTAGTTGTTAAAGGTGTATGCATTTTAACAATAAATGCATTGTTAAAATATTTTGTATTGTGTCAGTAAATAAACGTATTCTATTCTAACTTGATTCCCCAAAGAACAATTTCTACTAATACAGTTGTAATTGTTTCCTCTAATTACAATTCTTATAATTATGAGCAACTGAAGAATAGGCAATCAGTGATTTTATATCAACTTGACAGAAACCTTTCAATCTAATAATCTAATAACAATTCAAATAATATTTATTTTTAAACCAATTTTTTTGATATATAACTATAACCCGTAATAAACCATATCCCCCCAATTTCAATATAATACCAGCTAAAATTTATAGAACCGGAAACTGGAGCTTCAGCATGAGCTTTAGGTTATCATAAGTGAACAAAATATATTGGTATTTTTACAAAAAAAAAACTAAAATTATTGAAAAATATAATATTAATATATTTATATTAAAAAAAATTTTTAAATAAATATTTATAAAGCCATTATTACAATAGAGCGGCATGGAGCGGAGTGTCCATGTCCATACGGTATAATGTCCTTATACTGTGGCACGGCATAAAACTGTCATATGTTGATCCTCGCACTCAATTTCGGTTAATTATCAAGTTACTTAAAATGGGTTACCTGTGTGATTCCAGAGGGAAGTCGATATTTTTACAAAATTCAACGTAGCTTGAGTCACATCCCACTCTGTCAACTATAAAAAAAAACATGTCGATCCATTGCTCCGTAGCATCGTAACAAAACAGCTAACAAACAAACTCCCTAACGCATTTATACTTTAATAAGAATTAGTACGGGAAGCATTTGTTTTCTTTGTGTGTATATAGAAATGGCAGCAGAAGTAAGTAAACAGGGTGTAAGGGACAGGTTTCCGAAAACTTTAAGGGCTTGCTCAGTAGACGAAACTGAACAACTTTCCACAAGAATTTTTTTCAGGCAACGAAACAAAATCGGCTTCTCCATACAAACTGTCCAATTTTATAATTTTGTATGGAGAAGCCGATTTTTTTTTCGTTTCCTGAAAAATTTTCTTGTGGAAAGTTGTTCAGTTTCGTCTACTAAGCAAGCCCTTAAAGTTTTCGGAAACCTGTCCCCTTGTATATCCTAAGTAACTTTGACCTTAGCTTACCACACCATAAATAACTAAACAAATAAACTAAAACAACACACTTAGACATACACACACCCATACACACACACACACACACACACACACACACAAATACACACACACTCACACACACGCCTGCACACACATTTTGTGCGTTAAATAAATAAATATCTACATACCTTCTTATATCCAGTGTTGGAGACTGTATTTGAAATAGAAACAAGCACCTTTATTTATAATTATTTATTGCTATAAACTATAAATTCATATAACATAACATTAACTATAATAATTTTTCTAGCCTTTGGTAATAACTATATATATTTTAATAAATCTTAAACTATTATATCTAAACTTAAACTCAAACTATGCTATAAAATGTTAATATAATATAGTAAATATAGTAAATTAATGTATATAAATCAAAATTAAATAAATAAGTAACAGAACACACAACATAAGACCTACCCTTAAATGATTGTAAATGGTGTCCTTGGTTTGGGATGTGGTGAACACCCACAACACAAGTTTTTAAACTTAGCATGGGTGTGATCCGCAGAACAATTCAACGAACATAAGAGCAAAAAGATGTAATGTATGTGTTTATCTTGTATCGTATTGTAAAAATGTACCCACTCTTATTTTTTGAAATAAACTATTTGTATTTGTATATATTCTGGACAGGAAAAAGATAAATATATCACAGAAGAAAAGTAATTGTTATAGTTTACTTCAATTTATAAACCTAATTTATAACACATTATTACAAAGTAACGGTTTAAAATAGGTATGTATAAGCCAGAAGCGCTCGTAATAAATGCCAATTGCGTCCACACCTGACATAGTCATAAAATGCCATTAATATAACCTTTGATTCAAATGTACAGGGTGTCACAAAATTAGTATAGGATACCTTAACTGCAGATTAAACTCATTATTCTAAACTGAAAAACATTTATTCTATGACTTGTTCAAATGGTAAAAAATGGACGTTCCATACAAAAACAATAAGTTTATCAATTTTAATTGATTATATGAAAAGTAAAAAAAAAGCTTTTTAAGCAGTTTTCAGAATTATGAGAAGAATCCGCAGTTAACGGGTCCTATACCAATTTTAATAAATCCTGTATACAGAATATATATTTTTTTTCGAAAACATTTGAGAAATTTATACACTTCAAAAACAATCGATTTCAATCGTAGAAAATAAGGTGTTACTAGTTTTTTGTTTTCGCAAATTTTTTGAACCGATTTTTATTACAATCTATATAGAACTACAGTGGAGTCCTAATATATTGAATAAAAAAATATTATCAAAATCGGTTCATTATCGATGTACCCCTTAATTTGGACGTGTCACACATACATTATTTCTTATTTTATAGTTTTTTTTATATTGTATGTATAAGTGTAAGTCAATGGATAGCCACCAAAATCTCAAGTCGAAGCATTTTTGTTGGGATTTTAAACTATTGCTCAAATAAACTGTCGTCTTTTTAGCCGTTGTCGTTGGCATTATAAATCATTGGTCAAATGAGTTGTTGATCTTATGGTGTTGCTATAAGGATTGCTGTTCAAATGATTGTTAATACTAAGTATCAGTTCCCTACATGGAGGAGACGAGTGCCACTATTTAACGTAAAAATAATGTTTTCACCTCTCCAGCACGAAAAGGGTGCCTTTGGTCGTAAAAACTTGCAGGAAAAACGCTTTTTGCTGCGAGCGTAAGAAAAAGTGATTCGAATTTAGAACACCGCCTTTTGCGCTGCGCTGAAAAAACATCGGCGATGGTTCGTTCAGAAACTCATTTTGGCCTAGCGATTTAACTCATAGGCACAAAATGTTGTCTCTTTTAATGAAATTACAGTTTAAAGATTGTGATATTGCAATTTTTAAAGACGTAATATTTAAAATAAATATGTATAATAAACATTAATATCGCTTACTTGAAAACATCATGTTTGGTTTTCGTATCACTCACTGTGCTCAGTAGTCTATATTAGAATAACTCGCTATGCTCGTAATTCAATTCTGGACTACTTCACTAGTTCGTGATTTAAAGTCAGCACTCGTAGCAAAAAATAACTTTGCTCACTTGTTGAACAAATAACTATTGAACAAATATAGAATTGAACAAATAACTATTTTTTCAACACACTTGCTCATAAAGTGGCTCTATGGTCACCGCAATTAGGCACAGAATGACACCCATAATCAAACTGTGACTTTTTCATTGCTATAACTCACTAGTGAGTTATAGATATTTTTTTTATTTTATTGGTTGAGTTGCTTTGTTCTTAAAAAAGTTTTTATTCAAAAAAAAAGATCGTGTTCAATAGAACAAATAAATTAATGTTCCTATTGCTTGCTCATTTCATGCAACTTCTTATTTAAATAGATAATTTTAACTCGTACGTGTTTAATAAATAAAACTTTCACTCAAATATAACTTTTGTTTTCTATGTAATAAAAGAAAACTTTAAATTCCCCATTTTGTACGTGGCAGAATAGGCGCAAATCCTATGCGCCGAAAATAAAAATAAAACCTCATCCCTTTAGTCTGTGGCCGATCGCAATGCGCGCGCATAGTAAAACTGATTAATTTTTCCCGCCATAGCGAAACATTTTTCACAACTCGTTTTCACTGTTGAAATAAAATGAGTTTTTATTGTTATTTTATTCACAAGTGTGTTGAAAAACGTCGTATGATACTCGTGTGTATTGATGATTACCGTCCTTGGATCTCTTAAGATTGGCTCTATTAAGAATGGCGCCTCGACGGTAATCACCAATATTACACACTAGTACCATAATGTACTATTTCTTAATTCTAAGCATTCTCTTATGTAATACTCGTACTAGAATCAAATATATTGCAATCTCTTCGATAAACATTTCAGTAATGTCCTGAAGTCTTACCATTTTATACATTATCAATTTGATAATATTTCAAATATTTACCCCCAATTTTAATGCGAATTTATTTAAGATGATGCCAAAATAAAGGCTTAATATTTACTTATTTCACGAGTTTTTTTAAGATTTCTTAAGGGGGAATAGTGTGTTATTCGAAAGGCTACTGATAGAAAAAAACTATAGATTACGACTTGACTTTTTGTCCATTTGATTTGTTTTGTTTTTTTAAATACCAACTATGCAATAATGTTGTACTACGTTTTCTGCATTTTATGTTGATTTTTCATCTTTAACAATCCCCAATAAAAAAAGGAAGTAATTTTTTTGAAATTATGTCAGTTAACTTTAGCAACACCCTGTAAAGTGATTTATAAGGCTTTGACGGTCGCTATCAGTCGGCAAATATTTCGATCGTAACCCAGGGCAAGGGTAAGGGGGTTATTGCCGCAAAGGTGGGCTTACGCAGACCGGCGAAATTGTCACGGAGCTGTCATGTGTAATTTGTCACGAAATAGTTTAATCTTAGTAAACGCACTTGGCATACTAAGCAGACTTTTATACGCAATTTACTAATTCTATACTTTGATAATGTAGATCTGTGTTTACATATGTGTACGTTTCCGAGTGCACAAATGTCATTATGGCTTGTGTGTGCTCAGATTATTTAATTAATAGTGTGTGTACTGTGTGTGTGTGTGTGTGTGTGTGTGTGTGTGTGTGTGTGCGCGAGTGTGCGTGTGTGCGTATGTGTATATGTATGCATGTGTGTGTGTGTATTGGAGTGTCTATGTATATCTGTGTATATTGTGTGTTTGTGTGACTGCATGTGAAATAAATAATAATGTCCATCTCAACCTCCATACGATATGACTTATCTATAACCACAAAAAGTTATAATAGTCGTAAAAACCCGCAAACCCATATTACGAGCACTGTCGACATTTATGACCAAGTATCACCCTATTTTACTGCGATTCCAGTCGTAAATAAGAGTTAGAATGATTAAGAAACTTCCAGGAGATAAATACGTTTGTTATTCAAGGGTTTTTGAACAGGTTCCAAGACTGTTAAGTCCTTTAGAGTTTCTACGGGGGGTGTTACAAAAAGTTTGGTTATATAATATTATGATAATGAGTTATTCCTAATTCATTTAATATAAAAAACAGTTTTTTTTAACGAATGTAAGGTGAGACAATGCCAAGGGTTTTACCAATTGTGGATAAAAAAGCATCAAATGATAAATCAGATTCTAAGAAAAGCTCTGTTTTAAAATATACTTTTTTTTGTATTTAACAATTTGGTAGCGTTTGGTTCGAATCTCAACAGGCGTCAGTGATGATGAGTAGATGGTAGAAAACGCAATTTTACAATTAACCTGTTCACCATCACCTTGAAGATCCCCACATTGAAGCAGTCGGTAAACTCTGCTATTGGCAAGGAATTCCATTTTATTATCTAAATTATAGGACAAAACTTACCAGTTTCATGAGTAAACGCCGCCGAGTAAATGAAATGAAATGAAAATATTTTACTCGAAGTAGGTAGCAGTGTACCTAAACTTTTCGAACGTCATTATTTTATCTAAGTACCTAATACGAGGTTCCTATCACTCGGAACTCGTATACCCGCCGTTTCGGGAAGTGTTTGCGGAGTGCGAAGAAAAGACGGGTCCAAAGAAAATCTCTCCAACACATTTTTTTGACAAATCCTTATATTATGTTACATCTTAATGCTAGGTCGAGAGATGATTTATATTATGTAATGTCTGTAAATAAAAAAAGGATTCAAAGGAGATAAAAGCAAATTGTAATTAGTAGCTAATTACGAACAATTACAAAAACAATCACAAGAGCAGGAAACGTATTGCTATGCTTTTTTTACACCGCTATATAGGTTTTATATAAGTTACATTCACTTAAAGTGTCATAGAATACTTATATCTTTTTTGCGTGAAAATGGAAAACATTTAAATACCTGCTTATATTCAGGCTTTTTTCTGTTTTTATGTTTCTTAAATCGTGTTTCTTTCCTACCATTTCGTTAGAGTTGTGTTTGCAATTGGAAAATGAAGTTTAAAAAAAGTTTTAAGTCAAAATGAAAATATTCTAGGTCGAATTTCCTTTGTTTTCCCAAAAAAAGAAAATATTTTCTTTGTAATCTAAACCAGGGCCAGTCTTCAGACTCAAACATCTCTTTAATTAAAATGTATTTAATTAATTTACTTATGATTAATGAATGAACAATGAAAACATTCCATTCAGTCTTCGAAAACATCTTAGAATATAGATTTGTCTGCCTATTCCATTGTTCGATTCCGTACCGGCGTTCGTTCTAAAGGTGAATTCATACTAAAAAGAAAAACAAGAAGCAAGCAGGCCAAATAATTTTGCAAATATAATGGTAAAATCAGTAAATCATGTTAGGAGATTTAATAATAATGTGAAAGAGACAAATAGATACGGATAAAATATTGTTGCTTGATATTAAATATCGTTTTTTTTTAAAAAACCCCTACAATCGGAAATATAATCGATTTGGATTATTCTTATAAAGTTTGTGAATTATTTGATCATATTCTATTTTTTTCCTGTATTCTATACTCGATTCTGAGTAACTCCTAAAAATTTCAAACGCACTTTTTTAAACCCCCTGTATTTTTAATTTAAAAAAAATCTCAATTTTCAGTAAGATTTAAAGCATTGACCTTCCGCGTCTCCAGATGGAGGCATGTCCACTTACATTATTGTAGCTATTAACATGAATGATAAAATTGTATAAATATATGCATACTACTTAAATAAAAAAATAATTTTCTACGAATTGTTTGTTTACGCCTACGTGTGTGTGTGGCTTTGTGGCTGGCAGGTAGCTGACAGGCGAACTCAGTTTGGATTTGCTTTGTGGACTTTGTAATACGTCACTGTAAATACACCCAAAAATACAGCGTGTTAAAAATGCGTTTGAAATTTTAAGGGTTTACTCAGAATTAAACATAGAATACAGGAAATTATTGCAAAAATCCGATCAACATTTTTTTTCAAATTCCATTACTAAATCTGAATAGTGAATAAATAATTTGTATGGTAAACTGTAGTGAACTGGTGAAGAAACGGTCGTGGCTCAGTGCGGCTTGCGTGGTCGCGTCGATCACGCAGGTTAACTGACTACAGACAAGGTCATAACCTCGACGGGTTTGACTGTTAGTGGCATTTACTAGATGGCAGTCGTTAAGCCATGTCGGAGGCCTTATAGGTGACTTGAAAACTTCTGACACTGGGGTTGACCACTATCCCCACAACCTCCACCAATCCGGACTTGGCCCCCGTGTGTGGAGTATGGCCTAACCTTCCCGAGTTATGGGAAGAGACCCACGCCCCTGCAGTGGGGACTTATGGGTTGTTAACAGGGTTTTTGTTTTATATTTTTCCTGTATTTTGTAAGTACTTGATTCTGAGTAACCCCTTAAAATCTCAAACACACTTTTTTAATACATTGTATAATCCTCCTTGGTTAAAAATGTTGGCTAATGTGTTTTTTTTTGCGTTTTCTTTATTTCTGCTCCATCATGCTCGCGCCCTAAATCTACGTGCTGGTAATTCCTTAGCTGAACTTCTAAAGTATTTGCTCATTAATTCATAAAGGAAACGACGTCTGTCTGGAATGAAATCAGCCCTAAAATAAAGACCTTAGATTTCTGAGAAAGATTTTAAAATATCTCAAGCAGGCTGATTGATCAATTTCGCAAATCGTAAGAAAAGGTTTAGCTTTATAACGATGTTGTCGTCATGAATTTCAAATTTTGGAAAAAATTAAGGAAAATTTAGCATTAATCCAAAGCTCACTTAAAAAAATTTTACAACTTTGATTTTTATTTAAAAAGAAAAAATAGTAACTACCTAAGTCGTTATTATAATGGGTGCGGATACGTATAATTTTGAAATTAAAACATAATATTTTTATTTGCATGAAGCGGTACACCGTGTGAATTGTGCAGCCGCCTCGATCACGCAGGTTAACTGGCTACAGACACGGTCATAACATAGATGGGGTTGTCTGTTAGTGGCACTAAAATTTAAATTTATCTCGACCGTTTCTGCGCTTCGCAAGGCACTTTAAGCCTAACGGCTTCCACATTCCGGTTGCTATCGCTAAATGACAGTCTTTAAGCCGTGGCATGGCAGAAGCCTTTTAGGCGACATGTTACTTATCTTTTTTAAACTTAAATTTGAATATTTTTCACTTGATAAAAGTGTCAATACAATCGAAGATGGTACATGCAACTTTAAGTGGCCTATTCACTGTTACTTCAAATATTCTCACTCGAATAAGAATTAATCATATACCTATTAGATTTAGTTGTGAAACAATTACAATTAATTGTGATTGGCAATTATTGGCATTTAAACAATTAATTGTAATGGTCACGTTTACGACAGTTATTCTAACAATTACGATTACTCCTTTTTAATTAAAATATCTAGAAGACAATCGTTTATCCCAACCGTTCTGCTTGAAGTCTCACTATATAATTTCGAAATTCTGATTATGCCAACAAATAGTGCCTAAATAGTAATTATTTTTTAAGTTAAACGACATAAAACATATAGCTTTTAGGTTTTGACGGGTCATATTATGTCGTGTTTTAGGTCTCGTACTTAGAGTTTTTAATACATAGTCTTTAACAACCCAGGCACTTTTATTAATACACTTTCACTCCTAAATAAAAAAAAGAACAATATAAATTTCAATAATTGTAATTGTAATTGGCAATTATGTTAAGAAATAATTGTAAGTGCTATTGTAATTGTTAACCTGTAATTGTTTCATGACTAATTAAATTATAATTGATAACAACATTTTTGTTCCAGGACTACAACGATGACATAAGGCAGGAACAGATGCTGGAGATGCAGATCCTGTCATCACAGAACGACCAGAGGAGGCTGACTCCTCCTGAGTCTTCCAGAAGTGGAAGTGAAGAGACACTGCCTCTGAGGGATCCTGCTCACAAACATAGGGTAATTGATGATAATAGTAGAGATCAAGTTGAAAAGGAAGAAACACCAATGTACTATTGCTGCAGCTGATGAAAAAGAAAAGGTTTAACTAGCATCAAAGATAACATAATTCAAATCAGAATAGACTGATGGAGGTTACAACTAGATGAAGCTATAAAATAATCAGTTATTTGAATATAATAGACACTTTTAGTCGCAAGAGGCATCTCATCTTAGCCCTCAAAGACCGTCATGGCACTGATAACTCTTATTTCTGGGGTTACAGATGTTCATTGGCGACGATACATCGACGTAGAAACAAATGGACGACGGGTCTAGTACATAATTCACGAAAAAAGCGTCCGCAGTTAAATTGAAAAAAAAAATTGAGTTTCAGTTCTATCCCCCCAAAATTTATTGTTTTTTTATACCTATACACGCGTAGTTATATGCATAGAAACAACGCATTTGAATTTAGATCGTGTATCATTGCATTACGGTTGTTTTTTGTTTGCAACAATTTATCACCATACGAAGCTTCGACTGGAACGTACTTCACCTTACGCAGCTTCGAGTGAAGACAGAGAAGTAATGGAGTAGGTTTCACTTATAATGTTTTTTTGTTGGCTATGTTTTATAAATGTTTTTAATTTTTGCAGAATCTTGTCTATTTTTTTTATAACAAACACAGAAACACATTTAAGCGTGTTTCATGAATCATACAGGGTGAAAATGATTCGAGCAAACAAAGTGGAATTTTTTCGGAACAAAATATTCCTCTCCTCTCGATTCGACTATAATGTTTTTCCGTAGTGCACGACGTATAGGATCTCGGGGAAAGCTAAAATAAATAAAATATTTCATGTAATAAAAACTATAGAAAAAAGTAACAAAATATTTTAATAAAAAACTTTATATTAAAAGAAACTATAAAATTTTTGTTCCAAAGTTGTGATGTTCGATTGTTCGCTTATGAAAATCAAACTAAATGCGTAGGTAATTAACATTAAAATAAACTACTGTGTTTCTTAGCAAAAAAATACTTAAAAATGATAAAGCAAGAGTTTACTTACCGAAAATATGATACTCCATCCTGTTTTTTCACTTTACTTGAATAGCTTTTACAACTTTTCACGACGCAGTACGCCATTTTGGACGCGCAGTCAGCCGGCCGACCAAATGAAGACTGGCGCGAAATTACCTCTCTTTTTGCGTTTTACTACTCTTTTGGTTCGGACACTTTTGAGCGCTGACCCGAAGTCCATTTGTTTCTACGTCGATGCGACGATAGCTACTTTCACGGCCGTCAGCCTTTTGACGGCGACACAATAAAAAAAAACCGGCCAAGTGCGAGTCGGACTCGCGCACCGAGGGTTCAGTATAAATTCATAATCACACATGTCTTGAAATCTTTATTTTTTATATTTGAATTGATTGAATGAAAGGTAATTTGCGGTTTACGATTTATGACGTATTAAAAAAAAACTTCTTACTAGATCTCATTCAAACCAATTTTCTGTGGAAGTTTGCATGGTAATGTACATCATATATTTTTTCTAGTTTTATCATACTCTTATTTTAGAAGTTACAGGGGGACACACATTTTACCACTTTGGAAGTGTCTCTCGCGCAAACTATTCGGTTTAGAAAAAAATGATATTAGAAACCTCAATATCATTTTTGAAGACCTATCCATAGATACCCCACACGTATAGGTTTGATGAAAAAAAAATTGAGTTTCAGTTCTAAGTATGGGGAACCCCCAAAATTTATTGTTTTTTTTTTCTATTTTTGTGTGAAAATCTTAATGCGATTCACAGAATACACCTACTCACCAAGTTTCAACAGTATAGTTCTAATAGTTTCGGAAAAAAGTGGCTGTGACATACGGACGGACAGACAGACAGACAGACATGACGAATCCATAAGGGTTCCGTTTTTTGCCATTTGGCTACGGAACCCTAAAAAGTCATCTTTTTGTAATTTTAGAACAGTCAAAAAACTACGAAGTTCCATTTCAAAAGTAGAAGCTCGCCCTGTCGTTTTACCTGTAAACTTATTTTCAAAAAATCATTTCATCAATGACATTTATACATTTTTTTTTGTACGTTTTAACGTACCCTTTTCAAATCACGCTTCCCTAAAATACGTTTAGTATTAAAATCAGGCTGTCAGATTGCGATCTTTGTTCGTGACTATCTTACAATCACAATCCGCTGGGATCCCAACGACTCGGCAAACACCTGGGCCCTGGACAAGGGGTCTGTATTGAGTAAACTGAATTAGTGGTGCTTATAAAAATACAATTTATCGATAGTCGATAATAGTAATAAAAAACTAATAAAAAATCAAAGTACTCGTATTCTTACTGGTAGCATTTGGAAGATCAAAAATTTTCGAAAATCATTTACATATTCACGTGTTCCAAATTAAAAATTTAATGATCTCTGTCAATTTTCTAAAATTAGCATTTACAGCAATGTTTGGTAGGTAATTATTAATTGTCTGTTTGAATTGCTAGCGCCCTATATTAATTTGGGAAATCTAGCTTTTATATAAAATAAAATAAGACTGTAAAATTGTCATAAGTACTGGTTTTTAATTAAGGACTTAGATATGCGTTACAATAGGTCTGATAAGTCGATCAAGGCGAGAAGAGAAGAGAGCTCAGAATGAAATACATGGCCTTATATATCAATTTGGAAGAATGAACATAACAAAAATGAGTGAACTAAATAATGTTGTACGTTAAGAATAAGCTTAAAAATAAGATAGAGCGCGCCACTATAGCCACGCGCTTATGTCACGAACAAGCTCCCCGGGTTGAGCTGGAGAAGCTCAAGAAGTGGTCAGCACTGGCAGCGGGCAGATGTTGGCGGCTGCGCGCTGGATGACGCCCTTCTTGGTGGCGATGTCGGCGACGCGCGCGACGCCGTCCGCGCCCGGGTGCACGCGCACCACGCGCCCCAGTAGCCAGAGCAGTGGCGGCAGGCCCTTGTCTTTGATTACGACGAGGGAGCCCTGCTGGAGTTGACCGTCTGACTTGCACCATTTTATCTTCTGTTGGAGTAGAGAGATATATTCATTATTATATCGTTCCCAAAAATGCTGCTTGAGTTGTTCTACTCTTTGGTATCGCTGCAGTCGGTTGATGTTGATCTCCGTGACCTGCGGATGCGGAACAGTCATGAGCGAGCGTCCAATAAGGAAATGTGAGGGGGTAAGGGCTGTGTAATCAGTAGGGTCTGTTGAAAGAGGCGTGAGGGGGCGAGAATTCAATATAGCCTCTATCTGTGCTAAGCATGTAGCCATTTCCTCGTAATTTAGATGAGCTAATGAGAGAATACGCCTTAAATGATACTTTACAGATTTAACTGCGGCTTCCCATAAGCCGCCGAAGTGAGGGGTATATGGAGGAATCTGACTAAAGTTGATACCCTCTTGGCTTAAGGAAGAAGTGATGTCAGTCATGGATTCTGCTATGAATCGTGCAAGGTCGTTTGAAGCCCCAATGAACGTAGTGCCATTATCTGAAAATATATTTTTAGGTTTACCACGGCGAGATACAAAGCGGTTGAGAGCAGCTAGAAATGCTTCTTTAGTGAGGTCTGTTACGAGCTCTATGTGAACTGCTTTTACTGCAAGGCAAACGAATATACATATGTACGATTTTACAAGTTTACTACCGCGACCCTTGCGGTCGAGTATCAGCACTGGCCCGGCATAGTCAATACCTGTATCGAGAAACGGGAACTCGAGATGGACTCTCGAGTTAGGTAAGTCTCCCATTATGGGCTGAACGGGCTTCGCTTTCATACGAAAACACTTAACACATGCGTGTGTCGTTCTCTTAGCCAGATCTCGGCCGCCCAGTGGCCAATAACTTTGTCTTATGTTTGATAAAAGCAACTGGGGACCAGCGTGACATAACTTCTCATGTTGCTGAGAAAAAATGATTTTTGTGACGTGATGTTTACTACATAAAAGAATAGGGTGTTTTACATCATAGGGATAAAACGAGTTTTTAAGCCTGCCACCCACTCGAATTATATTACTGGGGTCTAGAAATGGGGACAGTGAAAGTAGCCTATTCTTTGTAGGCAAAGGTTTACCGGCCTTCAGCAAAGAATATTCAAGAGGAAACATTTCCTTTTGAGCGTAATGTATGACGTCATTCTTTGAAGACTGCAGCTCTGTAACGGAAAGAGGTCCGGTAAGTTTTTTATTTAATTTTTTGCAGTTATTGATGAAGCGCCGTATGTAGGCAAAGATATTTATAAGACGGGAGAAGTTTGACTTTTTATGAAGTAAACTAATCAGAGGGTCTTCATTTGATGTGATGTTTGTTAAGAGTGAAGTCTCTGGTAACGTTTGATTGTTTATTTCATTTGGCATGGAAGGCCAAAATTCGGGGTCCTTTTTAAGGTAAGAAGGGCCCGACCACCAGAGTGTAGACTCGCCGATCTGATCGGCTCTCACCCCCCGAGAAGCTAAGTCTGCGGGGTTGTCTTTGGACGGCACGTAGCTCCACGTATGACTGCGAGTAGTTTCCTGGATTTCGTGTACTCTGTTTCGAACGAATGGCTTAAGCTGGCTAGGAGAAGACTTAAGCCAACCAAGTACTATGGTGGAGTCACACCAGAAGAAACAGCGCGTGAAGTTTATGGTAAGAGAGTCTTGTACCTTTGTACACAGTCTCGTTCCCAAGAGAGCGCCGCACAACTCGAGTCGAGGAATGGTAGTAGGAGGCTTAATTGGTGCTACCTTATTTTTGGAGGCTAAAAGGTGAACGCTAACTGACCCGTGCGTTGAGACTGTTCGTACGTACACGCATGCACCGTAAGCGCGTTCCGAAGCGTCGGTAAACGTGTGTGTCTCAGCGTAAAGAAGCGAGTCGGAGAGTACCCATCGAGGTACCTGTAATGAGTTTAAAAGAGGTAAAGTTTTAGCAAAAGTTACCCATTGTTTAAATATATCTGATGGTACGTCATCATCCCAATCACACTTGGCCACCCATAACTGTTGCATGAGTATTTTTGCCTCCACAATGCATGGACCTACGAGCCCAAGGGGATCAAAAATTTGACTAATTACTGACAAAATATGCCTTTTTGTCACTTTTCCGTTATGGGTGAGGTTAATGGAATAAAAAAGGGTATCTTTGTTACAAGACCAGTTAAGACCTAAAGTCTTACATGATACTTTTTCGTCGTTTAAGTTTAATGACTTGTCTGAATAGCCCTTTATTTCGGCTATTGATGTAAGTATGTGATTGCTATTGCTCTGCCACTTTCGTAAATTAAATTGTGCTGATTCTAAAGTAGAAATTACTCCCTGGCATGTGTCTATTACTGTTTGAATCTATTACTCATCTGAATGTCATTGAAGGACTTTCCTGATGTCGTGGCAGCGGATGCGTCAAAGACGACGCGTAACTTAGTTGTGGTGCTCGATTCACGAATGACACCATGATGAGGATAGTAAACATTGACATTACTCTTATTATTTGTATTATTTTCTGTCATGTGACCCAACTGTTCGTATTCCTTAAGGAATTGACAATACTTTTCTTTAAAAAGAGGATCGCGGTCAAATCGTCGTTCTAAGGAGAAGAATCTAGTTCTAGCCATCTGATATGAATCACCTAAGACGTCAGGAGACTCCTTCAATGGGATTGTGACTACAAACCGACCGTCCTCATTACGCTGTGTGTTGAGAGAGAAGCTCTCCTCGCAAGCACGTTCCTCATGAGACATTGCATGTATAGGCGATACTGAATCGTATTCCCAAAAACGAGACAAGTCGGGCACTTCAGTATGAACAAAGTTGCATATATTTGGTTCCTGTTTGTTATGACAGATGGAGCCTGTTATAATCCAACCTAACATCGATTCTCTCAGTTTAGGTAGATTTTTACCTAAAGAAATGGAGTTTGAGCCGAGGACGCTCCAGAAGATCTCGGCACCCACTAAAATGTCAATTACTGCTGGGATATTAAAAGAGGGATCTGCCAGCCGTAATCCTGATGGGATCGGTATATGCTGTATGTTGACGTAACTAGTAGGGAGAGTTTTGGTAATCTCAGGAAGAACGTAACAGTCGACGTTCACCTTATAGCCACCGGTAGAAGACTCGATAGTAAGGTTGCAAGACTGTGTACTAATAGAAGACTGGTTACCAATACCTGTCACAGTGGAGCTCGTGTTACGTCTCACCAGACCGAGTTTATCACAGAGGCGGCGGGTCGCGAAGCTAGCAGTGCTGCCGCTGTCTAGAAGCAGCCGCGCAGCGTGAAGTCTGCCTTGATGGTCGGACACCTTCACCATAGCTGTGGATAATAAAACAACAGAGTGTTCAGCAACTGTATGTAAGGGTTGTGTATTTGTAGATAAAGTGACGTTCTCTTTTAAGACAGAGTCGTCTGTTTGTTTATCTACATGCAAAAGAGTATTGTGTTTTGTTTTACAATACTTGCAATGAGAAAGTTTACACTTTTGGTATGCGTGCCCTGGACGAAGGCAGTTAAGACATACATTGGATTCACGAGCTTTACGAATGCGTGTTTCTACATTTAATTTGCGAAACATTTCACAACTAAAAAGAAAATGAGGGCCACTACACATAGGACATGAAATTTTGTTAGGGTTTTGTGTAGTAACAACAAAACTTTTTGTTTTGTATGAGTCTGTCTTCTTTTGTTTGGAATCTTCTAGAGTTTCCAGTAGATCGGCTCTGTCACTGAGAAACAAAAGAAAATCTTTTAAAGTAGGTGGTTCCTTAAGCGTGTTTCTGAACTCCTCCCACTGACGACTGGTTGTATAATCTAATTTAGTTGACATCATATAAATAATAAGAGTGTCCCAGTGAGTGGTAGGCTGTCCTAAGGTATTCAAAGCACGAAGGTTTTTATTTGTAATATCTATCATATTCCTTAATGATTTACATGATTCTTTTTGTATTTGTTCAATATTAAATAAGGCTTGCACATGATTATTAACGAGCAATCTCTTGTTATCGTACCGCTCGTACAACAATGTCCATGCGACGGTGTAATTATTACTTGTGAAGTCTAAGTTGCTAATTACCAGCTCTGCACTGCCCTTTAAAGACCGTCTCAAGTAATGGAACTTACTTATATTGTCGAGACTATTACAGTTGTGTATGAGGGAAAGAAATGTATCTTTGAACTCGAGCCAGTGCTGATAATCGCCCGAAAATGGTATTAAATCGATTTTAGGTAAACGCACTAAACTGGATTTGGAAGCAGAGATATCACATACAGTCGGAACAGAACCCACCTGATTAGAATTGCAGCAGTCTTCCCCCGGCTTGGAAGGGCGCTGTGAGTCTCGCAGTGCACGAGCCGCGGCCACTGTCTTGTAATAATGAGATTCGAACTGCTCCCGTTCCGCATACTTCGCCGCAACCTCGCTGTCCGAGGCGATCATCTCAATCTCCGTCTGTAATGTGTCGAATTCGAAATAAGCATCTTGAATCTTCTCTAATCGAAATTCAAGCTCGTTCAGTTGGGCGTCACTCAAACTTGCACACGTTGAAACTATACTCAAATATGAACTAAATTGAGTTAACTTTGTTTTAATTGAACCACGTTTCCTATTTAGATCTTTAATTTTATCTTCACTCATATTGATTTTTTTATGTATAAATTAGGCACAAGAACAAATAAAATAATAAATAACCTTAAATTCAGCAAAACCAAACGTGTAAATTAACTTAATTACGCAACGCAAGCGGACCGATGCGACCGCACTTAACGACAGCTAACGCACTATGGGAATGCAATGGAATGCAGGGCGTGGCTTGCACTGCCAATGTCAAGGTCAGGATCTAGCCTAGCACCTGCAGCGGCTATATTATATAAGATTATGCCTATAAATGCGAATTATTGCAATCTAAGCGGAATTCTGCAAAGCGTAAGGCTGTGGTTACATAGGTAAGAGATTATAAGCACTTTTAGAAATAAGCTAAAAAATGGAGAAATTACGAGAAAATGATAAATAAAGCCCAGATAGATACTATAATGAATTTAGGGATAGGTTTTATAAGGAAATATTGGAACGGACTCACAGTATGACTGGTTCTTTCCGACTCTGGGTATTCTCCAATTTCTCTGAGGTGCTCCGGATGCTCTGGATGGTTTGAAAAGTCTTCACAAAGGTGTTCGTTGCTTCCTCCTTGATCAATTTGTGTTCTGGCGAGGTCGTTCCACGTGGTGGTCGAAGTCCAAAGTTCACTGAAACTCTCCAAAAGCGCCAGTTTTCTGCATTCGCAGGTAAGTCCTTCCGCAGGTGTCTCCAGGCAGTTCGATGCACGACGTTAGGCAGGAAATATGGGAAGACCTGGAGTTTCCTCGACGGCGGTGACCGCTAATTGACCTTCGTTACGCGACAAGTCTAAAGTCCTCTGTAGTAGGCTGAAGGACCATTGTTTGAATTGCTAGCGCCCTATATTAATTTGGGAAATCTAGCTTTTATATAAAATAAAATAAGACTGTAAAATTGTCATAAGTACTGGTTTTTAATTAAGGACTTAGATATGCGTTACAATAGGTCTGATAAGTCGATCAAGGCGAGAAGAGAAGAGAGCTCAGAATGAAATACATGGCCTTATATATCAATTTGGAAGAATGAACATAACAAAAATGAGTGAACTAAATAATGTTGTACGTTAAGAATAAGCTTAAAAATAAGATAGAGCGCGCCACTATAGCCACGCGCTTATGTCACGAACAGTCAATAATTTGTTACTTTATAATATACGTCAAAGATTCGCAAAGTACTTAAATTCGGAATTCGATTCAGAGAATTATCATAGATTTCATCGGTCTAACTTTTAAACACAAATAGATACTATTAAAAAAAAACATCGACAACTTCGCAACACTAGGCTGCACCTTAAAAACCTTCCTAACTCTATAGAGAGAAAATTGGGGCCTACTCAGTACAATAAGTTTACTGTACAGTGTACATAATAGATGGAAACGTGATCTGTTTGATTTATAAATTTGATACAGAGTCGAGAAAGCTATTACCTATGTACATAATAAAGGAAAGCCACTCAAATGAAGAAAGGAAGAAAGGTTCTCGAGTGGTAACCGTTGGTCTGAGGGCGTGGTTCTGTACTCCACACCCGAGACTAATGAGTCAGGTTTACAGGAAGCCTGGAGCTTGTGGCTCAAAACCTGGCTAAATAGAAGTCTATGGGAGAGACCTATGTTGAACAAAGAGCGTCTTCCGGCTTAAATGATGACTTAAAGGAAGATGCTTAAAGACGCGAAATGCAAAAGGCTGACGGCCCACCAGTTGGAAAGTAGCGCATATGAGCACATTTCAACCCAGACATAAGTTATCAGTGAGATGCCGATAGTTGAGGGCTAAGATTGAATGTCTCTTATGTCGGTAATTACGCTGACTATCTCGCGTCACCAGCCGGCACACAGCGCGCTGCTGGCGGCAGGTATAGATCGAGCAGTGGCACCCACCCAGTCGTACTTTGCATATTAAGGTACCCCACAAGTAATTTTAAGAATGATTTCAACTTACAAATGTGATGTGAAATGACAATGAGATGTGTGTATTGTATACATGATGAAATTGTAAAGCAAAGTCGTAGAACAATAGTATGCAGAGTCTGTGTTTTAACTTCACCATGAAAATCGTATGTCGCGGTACAATCCAAAAATACGTACTATTGCAAAAATCCAAACATCTGGAAAACATTGTGTAAAAAAGCTTTGAATAAAACAATGTCGGACGGGCGGATATTTAGGTAAAGTTGACTGATGCTACTATGCTCTTTTCAACTCTTTTTTATTTTTAGTTTTATTTACATGACATCATTACCATCATATCAGCCAAAAGGACATGCATCCAGTGGCTTCCTTACAGACTAGATCATCAGTCCACCTGTTTTCCAATCACATAATCATATACGTAATTTGGCATTAGGAGTCAGTTTTTACGAGCCCTTAAAATTCTATGGTAACAGACAGACTTGCCCCCCTTGTGTGGATCATAAACTAGCCTTAAAATAGGTCACTGCTTTACACAGAATAAAATAAATTGTAAATTAAACTTATACGAAAAAACAAACAGATTTAGCCCCCGCGTTCGGAATGTAATCTTCCCGAGCTGTGCGAGGAGACCCGTGTCCTTTGAGTGGGAATGCTATATGGATTGTTAATGAATACAAGAAACTTTACAAATAAATTAATATTACAAAAACACACAACGATGTTATGACGAAGAAATTCATTATTGCTTGTGTGTACCTATTGTAGTAAGACAGAAAGCCTTTCTCTAAACTATTTTCTCAAATTGCTCGCTTGAACTGACAAGCCGGCGCTGTGAAAGATAATTTTATCGTATCTGCCTTTCATTCTCAAGTCGGTGTCCACCAGGCAATTCAATTAAGCCTCACTGTAGAATTTAAATGGCGATCAGTGGAAATTGAAAGAGCCATTAGATAAATTCTTTAAGTCGTAAACGCGCTGCACTATAAACGTATTTTTGATCTACTCTCTCTTCTCTTATCGTGTGGCACAATTTAACCGTCCTATCCACAAGGTATAGGCGGCGGTTGCCTGGTGTTGCACTTAGCATCACCCGCGGTACGTGTCACGCGTCACGTGTAGGGCATTTAAGATTTACACTTACGGACGTGTGCAACGCGACCATCATACACAACTAGTAATCAGATGTGCACGTTTCCTCACGATGTTTTCCTTCACCGTTAAAGCCCGACTGCTTTACGAAAATACACGTAAGTTCCGAAAAACTCATTGGTGCACTGGCCAGGATTTGAACCCGAGACCTCTGGTTAGGAGGACGGAGTCAGTAACCGCAGAGCCACCCACGCTCTCATCTGTTTGATCTACTATTTTATACATAAAGAGTTTACGAATATTTTTTTCTGAGAATTATAAAATAGTTTTTTAAGCATAACGCGACCTTCCCCCATTCCTTTATTTTAGTTTTTATATACGTATATCTTTTTTCATCAATATTATGGCTCCAATAATCACTAGTCTCGCATTATGTTCGAGAGAGCTCTCTATTACTCCTTCTACCCTCTCAATACTCTTTTTCCGTTTAGTTTCTCTTTCTACCTGACAGATCCCAGCCATCACCAGTGCAAACTACAACTTTTTTTTAATGTGATAGGTGCAACCAGTTGAGCCTCGCAGTTGAGCCTAGGGGAACAAACGGAGCAGACGGATTACCTGATGATAAGCGATTACCGCCGCCCATAGACACCCGCAACACCAGAGGAGTCACAAGTCCGTTTCCGACCTTTGAAATGGGATGGGGGATGGGGGAATTTGGGGGTGAGATCGGGCCTCCGGTACCCTCACTCACTCGGCGAAACAGCGCAAGCGTTGCTTCACGCCGGTTTTCTGTGAGGCCGTGGTTCACTCCGGTCGAGCCGGCCCATTTGTGCCGAAGCATAGCTCTCCCACGGTAAAATACTTGAGAGATCTTAGAGAAACTCCTTCGTCTGTAGCGTATGGTTTTTCAACGTATAATATTGGTTTTTGTTCTTTGTTACCTACCTTCATTTTCTGTCTCGTTCACCCTATAGTTCTATTTTAATATCTCATTCTCTTTCCACCAGCAACTGACAGGCCTCCAGCCGTCACCAGCGCCCGCATCGCTGCCGGGTATGACTGTCAACCACAATGCGAGGGATTTCTCTCCACCAGCTCCCACTCCTGCGCCTGATCACCTCACAGCTCATCATCAGGTACCTATTTAGTATATCAGGGTATCTCTCTCTCTCTCTTTTTCCTCTCTCTTATCGTGTGGCATTCCAGAAGTTTCAAGTATTCTGTTAGACTTCTGACAGGGCTTATCGACTGCCATCTAGTAATAGCAACCAACACCAATTGCTGGGGAAACACTGAACCGGTCGAGATAAATGACATTAAGAGTAGAACCCATCCATGTTATGTCCGTGTCTGTAGCAACCGATACAATGAGTCAATTATAATGTGTTTATCAGAAGTATTCTTGAGTACATTTAGCACTTGAACGCTTTCTAACCAAAGAAGGATAGTGATATTTTGGAACCTTTACATATATCTATGGCACTGCAGCTCTCAAATGGGTGGGTGGACCAATTTGAATGTTTCTTTTTTTACTAGAATGAAGATTTAATCGCAGTGGTTCATGTTTGATGAAAAGCGGTCCAGAGCTTTCAAATTATTCACCTTTTATTGTCGGAGGTGATAATTTTTTAAAAAAATTTTTGTTATTATTTTATTTGAACATGTTTTGTTTCGTATCGTATTCTTCATTTCAGACAGTTTGAAAAATTAAATCAGTTGACGAACTTCTTGCAGCTGGCTGCTGGCCACACTGGGGTCCTCGTTGGAGGGGTTGGAGGTGGAGTATTGCAGCAACCCCCCGCTCATCTGCTCACACAGAACACTATACTTGGTTAGTATTTTGATACAGACTTTTTAAAAAAAAAGTACTTTTTTTCCTGTGACGACGGGACAGAAAACGTATATGTATGTGTTTGACCCTTAAATGTGGAAATGTGTACGTCACCATTTATATTCACAATAGCTAAACCGACATTGATGCGGTTTTCTTTATATGCATTTTGCTTAGGTCAGGGTAGTTCTTAGCAAGGATTGATTAAATACGATAAAATTGATTAAGAAGTTTCCAAGAAATTCGGCTCAAAAAAAAAGTGATCTTGGTCGATGTTATAGCTTGAAACTTCAGACTTAAGCTTAAATAAATGCAAATCTGAATGAGTATCTTTTGCATCTCAAATCAAAAGCTAGATTTAAGCTACCACAAAACCTTAGAAACCACCAGTTCTTCTCTGAACCTTAGAAAGAAAATAAATGTTATTTTTTCCTGACAGCTTCAATATAATGTACAGCTTATTTTCTATTGGAATAAACCTTTTTTTTTCGTATTTCCGTTGTAAGCGCATTACTAGTTAATCCCCCGAATAGACATGCCAATTTGAGCAGATTTATTTATCGAAGGCTCATTGCCTTTCTTTTCCCTTGTCTTAATATGGTAGTCGATTGCTAGTCATCCGAGATACTTTTTTTTCAAAAGTCGAACACGAAACAATGAACACAAACTTGGAATTTCATTCCATGTGCAATTTATTATTTAAATGAATAGCTGTGGAAACGACACAACTAAATCATCACGCCATAGGTTGCTATTTCAATAATTTTTAGGATTTCGTAGTCAACAAGGAACCCTTATAGTTTTGCCATGTCCGTTTGTCTATCTGTCTGTCTGTCTGTCTGTCTGCGGGTTAGATCAGAGAGTATTAGTACTAGAGAGCTGTAATTTGGCACAGATATGCATATTAATGACAGCAAATAAGTGGTAAAATAAAATCTTGAAAAAATTCTCGATTATCCCATAGGGTCTCGTTGGATGGGTCTTTGAAAAATATTGTGGGTTTGCGAAAACTGTTTTTCGATTCAGGGATCCGTTTTCGAAATATTAATTAAGCTTTGAAGTGCAAATTTTTGCAAAAGTCATGTGGCCCCCACCCGTGCTAGCTGAACGGTTGTTTCTCGAAATGTGAAAAATTCACGGCAGTAGTATATATGTATAATGAACTTAAAAGGAAAACTATCACAGCTAAAGAGGCTTTACAAGTTAACGAGTATAGTAGACAATTTTGTAAGACGCGACGTTTTCCCCTTGAAGCAGTGTCTGTCGAAGTACTACGGAACCCTACACTGCGCGTGGCCCGACACATAATTGACCGCTTTTTAAAATAAATTGTCGTATTTGACGTTTGATAAAAAGAACCTCGACTGACTAGGAGTCGCAAAGTTCTGACGAAAGCTTTATTAGCTAAATAATAATTAGCTCCAACGGTGTTACGGGTGTCTTTGGGCGGCGGTAATCGCTTACCATCAGGTGATTCGTCTGCTCGTTTGCCAGATATACCATAAAAAGATATACCATAAAATTGTTAGTTACGTTATGAATATAACAGGGTGAATTGTAATTATATCATCTATCACGCTTACTTATAATGGTACTGATGAAACAAAACCAAACTCAACCATGTTTCATAAATATCTAGTCACCAGTCATCTAACATATGCCTAAACATTACTTATACGGCGTGTAGCAAAAAGATGTAGTTAGTATTTCAGGTGGGGTTCGACAGGGTTATTTTTGGACCCCCCACCAAAACTTTACAGTGGCTTCTATTCCTGAAACTGAACAACTTTTCTCATGAATGCATGGTCAATTCGCAAAAAAGTTTTTGGGTGTTTCATACTAATTTGATCACGTGATCGGCCTACTTTGTATGGAGATGCCCAGTTTTTTTGCAAATTGACCATTGGTTCTTGGGAAAAGTTGTTCAGTTTCATGAATAGAAGCCACTGTGAAATTTTGGTGGGGGGTCCAAAAATAATCCTGTATTCATGAAACTAAACATAATTATTAATTTATTGTACTAGATCATATCATATTCTAAGTACTTAGTAATATTTTACATTTCATTACATTGAAAATTCTTATACTAAAAATATATGTACATATTATTCAAAAAATTTTAAACTATTTATTACGGGGTACTTCTATCCGAGGCTGAGCTTTTAAAACTTTCAGGGAATCGAAAAGAAGCACATGTTCGTACGTATCTATATATCAGCTGATTATCATGTTGTCAACAATGGCGTGTAATTTTTTTTACCAGTAAAGATGTCTATGTCTGTTAGCTAAGTTTGCTTGAAAAGTTTTTTTTTTGCGAATCCAGCTAAGGCATACAAAAAACTCAAAATTTCATGAAAATAAGTCTACCTTAACATAATCGCTATAATACCTTTTCGCTACACCGTGTAGTCACTCACTGTTACTAACTGTCATGCTTACTAACTCAGGTGGGGGCGATATCCTCGGGCTGAGCAGTCCAGTGCTAGGTGGAGTTCTCCACACCCATCCAGCACTGAGGGGTGTCAAACCAGCCGCGGTCCATGCTCTGGCGACGCAAGGTCGGTACGTCGCACCTTATCTAGCATTAGATATCTAACATTAGCATCATTTTCAGCTCTTAACTGGTAGCGTCTAGCTTGAACATAGATGGGTGTTCATTCAAGCTCAAATTAAGTGAACGTTAAAGGGGGTGCTACACGGTTGCCAACAATCACCCCAAGTAAGGTAAACCGTGTAGACAAAGAAATTTGGTCACCAACCACGATCTACACGGTTGGAAACAACGAATGTCACCTTGGTTGGGGTGCTTGTTGGCGACCGTGTAGCACTCGTTTTTAACCCTCCCGTTCGGTGGCGCCGCCAAATTCTGCGTTTCCGTACGCTCGCACACTGTCATGGCGGTGCAATTTGCGAAATTACCTAATTTGCAAAAAAAATCGAAACACCAAAAGTTTTGAGCCCACAGTCATAAAATAAAAATTAAAAAAAATTTGAAAGTCTGTTCTCTATGAACCGTCACAGATATAATGTCAAACAGTTGTTGTTCTATTTCATATTTGTAAATGAAAACAAACTACAACGAAAAACTACCTCTGATCACGCAGACGTGATTTTTTGAAAAACTAAGTTCACTTGTGACTTGAAATTACAAGAACAAACTAAGATGTATATACGAAACTCAAATCAGTCAACAGTTTTATACAATTTCAAGCAAAGATTTTTATATTCGCGAATAAAAAACGCGAGCGCTCTTCTTCTTCTTCCTCGCGAACACAATGGCAATTTCCAAAACCGTATTTTACAAATATTGTCTATGAAAACAGAGTAGTATTATACGTCAAAATTTAGGATATTTATCAAATTTTCATACAATACTAAAATATCATAAGGAATGAATGAAATATTCTATTAGAACACACTTTTAAACTTGGTAGTATAATACATGTCATTTTCTGTCACAAGTGTTCCTATCGGACAGATGGAGATGTTTTTTTCTGTCACATGTGTGCCTATACAAGCGGGGAGGTTAACCGACTTCATAAAAGGAGGAGGTTCTCAATTCGTCGGAATCTTTTTTTTTTATGTATGTTCACCGATTACTCGAAGACGCCTGAACCGATTTGGAAAACTCTTTTTTTGTTTAAAAGGGTCTTCACAGGTGGTCCCATATAAATTTTATCGAAATCGATTCAGCGGTTTTTGAGAAAATCAACAAAAACATAGCAAAATTAGAGTTGCTGCGATTGAAGTCGGTTGTTTTTAACGTATTCAGCGTGGTCAATTATAACAGTACGTAAAGTTGAATGGCTGGCAACCTTGAATGACACCGATTCATCTTTATGTACTGAAAGATGTCCACTTAACTTGAGCTTAAATGTTACTCATCCATTCACCTCTATATACGTACTGATATAGGTACGGTAATATCACTCAATAAAGTAATGCTACATTACGTATCACGCACGGATAGCAAGCATCACTCTCACTCATTACTCATTACGCTATAGCGCTACATGTTCTATCTAGCTCGTACGAACATGCCAGTGCGTCCGCCTCGGCTAGAGTGATAGGATGATCGATGAAAGAAAAAGACAGTGTGATACATTCATGGACATACTTATAATATTTTCATTCATTATCATCACAGTCAGTAATAAGTAGATGGTAATTTAACGGCGTGATGCTAAGTAATGCGTAATGCCCCCGAGTAATATCACTTGATGAAGTGATGTAATAAGTATCACATTACTTTTCAAAGTAATGTTTTGCGCATCCCTAGTACCTACCTCCACTTTTCTTCACCTTGAATGATACCCATTTACATTCAGATACAGTAATACACATTTAATAAGGCTTGCCGATGTACCTGCGCAGTAGACAGTATTTTAATTACGTGGGAAACTGATGGACCAATCAAGTAGCTTCATTGCCACCCGTCATTACACGTTCCGAAAATCTCTGCCGCTATTGGTTGATGGATTTCGTGCCTGATTCAATGAAATTGTCAGCTGTCAGAAAGCTGTCACCGTGCGTTGATTGTTTCGGGTGTTTCCGTCGATAGTTTGTTCTTGTCTGCGCGAACGAAGATAACCGACGACGCGCCTTATTTTTTGTGTACTACTGTACTAATAGATCTCCTCTTAACTTAACTTTTAGGTGACACCAAAAAAAAGCGGTGGTGGCTCCACATGTAATGACTCGGACTTCTTAACCAGAGATCTCGGGTTCAAATCCTGGCCAATGTGCAAATTAGTTTTTGAAACTTACATGCATTTTCATACCAATTGCTTTAACGATGAAGGAAAACATCGTCAAGAAAACTGCACATCTGATTACTAGATGTGTATGATGGTCGCGTTGCACACTTCCGTAGGTGTTAATATTAATGCTCTACACCAATGATTTTGGGTGCGTCTCATTTTATATAAGAACGGGAGATATAATTTCATTTCAATAACGCTCAAATGCTATAATTATCATGAGATATACCAACAAATGATATAATTTTGTTGAATATAACAATTAAAAGCTCTAATGATTACATTATATAAAGTCGTTTGATATAACATTTATAAGACATATCATTATTATTATATAACATTCTCGAGATATAATGCTCCGAGTGAGCAGAGAAATTACCAGGGTTTTATTTTCTACTGGTTTTTTTTTTGCTTTGGAAAAATTCTACTATTCAGAATACGTACAAAATTCTCACGGATTCTAAATAGGATGCGGGAGCGAGCAAAGCGAGCTCGGGAATTCGGAGCACCCCGACTCAGATGATTTAGGTTCTTTAATTTTTCAAAACGTGGGTCTATTTTGGAGACGTTGATAAGTAAATCATTTTCTAATTGACAAAAATTATAAACGTAAATCTCAAATCACTAACATTTTGTATGTTTATGGCCCTAGGGGGGTCGCAAGAATTTTTTAAGTTGTAAAGGGGTCGGGTATTAAAAAAGGTTGAAAAACACTGCTCTACACGATGGTGATGCTAAGTGTAACATCAGGCGACCGCCGCCTATACCTTGTGGATAGTACGGTCAAGGCCAGCAACTCACTTGTGACTCCTCTGGTGTAGCGGGTGTCTATGGGCGGCGGTAATCGCTTACCATCAGATGATCCGTCTGCTCGTTTGCCACCTCTGCCATTAAAAAAAATATGCCACACGAAAAACAAGAAGAACTTCATTCACATTCATATTATGATAGACCTTCACTTATCTTGACCTTGAATGGCACCCATTCACATTCACGTATTGCCAGACATCCACTTAAGTAAATTAGATTTGATGAATACCTTTTCATTTTCACGTACCAGTAAACTTCTCTTCTAATAAAACATTTACGCGATGATCGAGTGTCTGGAGTGGGATTCCAGTTTATATTTTCGTGTAATTTGCCATTTTGGAAAAGTTTATGCCACTCGTAAGGTTAAGATGAATAGAAGTATTTATTATAGCAAAACTAACTCTTGTGGTCGTAAAGACCGCTAACGTGGATATTAAAAAACTTTCTTCGCAATTAGCACTCAACGCTAGCAGCTGTGATAGATAGAACTTCAACCAGCAGCTTGTAGGGTTCCGTACAAGAAATACAATGAATGAAAACGGTAACATGTTTTAAGTCACCAAATCGCATTTTTAGACGGCAAAACTTTTTTAAATTTCTTTTCAAAATGTTTTTGTTTTCATCCAGTGAAACTTTTTTAATGATAAGAGTATAAAACTCGGAGGAAGAATTTAAGGTAAGTTTAGTTAGTGTTTCTTCTTGCTTCGGTAACACTTCCCGAAACGTTGAGTGTACAAGTTCCGCGTGGTAGGAACTTTGTACTAGGTAGAAAAAAAAGACGATTTAAAAGTATGCGCAAAATATCTACTTAAATAAAAAACATTTTGATTTTGTTAGTAGTTTTCAATAATTTCGGTATTAAAATACTTATATTGCAAGGCATATAAGTATTGCACGGCATTCGTGCCTCGTTGATGTCTTCTGTAGGGCATTAAGTTCTTAGGTATTTAAGAAGGAATCTATATTCATAAAAATTCACGGAAACAAACCAATCCAAACCAATTTCTACCGGAGGTAGAAAACTCCGTAACACTGGTCGACTACAGGCGGTAACGCGACGAACTACTCTCGCCACCAAGAATCCGCGTGTAATCGGTCCGTCACTGTACGAGCGACTACCCGCAGTCATCAAAGATGAGGAATGTGACGAAACGTTTGGTCGCCAACTACGAAATCTTTTGTTGGAAAATGAATTCTACTCGGTAGATGAATATATTAACAAAAAGTTTTAAATTATGATTATTTTACAATTTGTAAATCAAATGTGATTTGACATGTAATTATTAATTTAGTCTTTTATGTTTGTATAATGACATATTATTCGATATTTTTATTGACATTGTTTTATTTTATTTTAAATTTGACATTTATTGACATTGTATTTCTTTTCATGTTTGACACTATTACTTTATTTTATTTTGACGATCATATTATCCTCTGACATCTTTTTAAATAAGTATATTTAATTCTGACATCTTTTTTAATTGTAAGTTGACATTGATAATATGAAATAAATGAATCTAATCTAATCTAATCTAATCTATGGCCCTAATGTTGTTGTATGCCACTATATATATTTTATAAAAAAATTTGAGTGCGTTTGACTACATCTCACCTGATGGAAAGTGATGATGTAGTCGAGGATGGTACACGCAATATTTATTTCGCTTTAGCAAGCAAAAAAGAAACGAAAGAGAAAAACCTTTATCGCAATAAAAATACGAGTATGACAGCAAGATATTGTTATACTCGTCGTAGTTTAGGTAAATAATTGTAATTTCGATGAGAAAAACGAGAACGCTGTAAGTGCAAACATTGTTACTTACAGCGTTTTCGTTTTCAACCATCGATATGTATAGGTACGTTTCTATAGAAAAGATAGCCAATAAAAATCTATGTTGATGCGTAAAATTTTTGTGTTCGCAATAGCAAATTGTTATCGGTCAAGCGTAAGTTGGGCGCGTCGGCTCGTTGTTTTATGTATTGACCAGAAAAATAAGGTTTTTTTAAATTCAATTCTGCACCCTTAAAGCCCATTGGACTTATACTTGGCCGGTTTTTTTTATCTATTTATTATTTTGTGTTAGAGTTTTCACTATAAACACACCGTTATTTGAAGCTTGAGAGTTTATTTTTTTGGCGATAAGAAAAAACAAAAGACGTTTTTAACAAAAACCGCTTGTAAAAATAGGAAAAAAATATAGATTTCGATGAAAGGACAGTTAAAGTCACTAAATCTGGAGCAACCGTAAAAAGGTGCTCTAGTTTACAAATCGGCTAAGCCCTTTGTAAAATGGCAAAAAAGATTGGTTACGAAATTTTATTTAGTTTCATTAATTTCAATTTCAATTTCAATTTCAATTCATTTATTGTTTCATGCGGTTTTAGAGGTCTTAATACAAAAAATAGGAACATTTGCGCATGAACCCTGTCAGGGTATGTAATGTATGGGTAATCTCTTATGTTGCCATGCTAATGTAATGATTTTAGTTAGTTTAAATTTTTAATTAACTTTGCCAACCGTGAAACCTATTCTAGTTACTAATACAATACTGATGAAGGTCTATTGTTATTTAATTAAATGTCGAGGTAAGGGGACCATCTACAGAATTTCAAGCGCTGAATTGCTGAATTTAAAAGGCGTTTAAACATTGTTTTATCTTTAGGCTTTACATTGTTAGAACTGTAAGCTCTATAGAGATTATAAAGTATATTAGGTGAAAATAAAATGATAAAAATACAATACAATATTCGAAATAGGTAGGAGTTTTCGAAGGTCCTTCTTTTTTTAACCGACTCCAAAAAAAGGAGGAGGTTCTCAATTCGTCGGAATCTTTTTTTTTTATGTATGTTCACCGATTACTCGAAGACGCCTGAACCGATTTGGAAAATCCTTTATTTTTTAAAAGGGTATACTTCACAGGTGGTCCCATATAAATTTTATCGAAATCGATTCAGCGGTTTTTGAGAAAATCAACAAAAACATAGCAAAATTGGAGTTGTTGCGATTGAAGTCGGTTGTTTTTAACGTATTCAGCGTGGTCAATTATTGTCTACCTTATAGACAGACAGATAGATAATAAATTGATTCCATTTCACGTCACATACAACAACATAATAATTACATTATGGTCACACAAACAAAAAACAAAGTGAAATAACTGCAATGGTATTACTGCACAATAAAGAATGATACGTACAAAAGTAAACTGTAAAATAACTATACTAAGTCGTGAGATCGTTGAATAAACAAACAATATGTACCAATCCACATCCAATACCAGTAATACAAAGGTATCCTAAATACGAGGTCCCTACCACTCTGAACTCTATACCCGCCGTTTCGGGAAGCCAACGGGGGAGTGAGAAGAAATGACGGATCCAGTCCAGAGAAACTCCCTCCAACACATTTTCCTACTGATATGACATCGATGATTTTATAATTAAGTTCCAGTCACCAAATAATATTTTGTTTCTACTAAAGCTGGAATTATATTTTTGGTGGACTAACATTAGAATAGGCCAAACTGACTGGCTTGAGTTAGAAAACAAAAAAATATATTCATTTTGTCATTGTTTTGTTATTTTAATTGTAGTTCAGTTTTTTTAAGGCGACGCCATAAAATGTGATTCCTTTTTTTTATATTATGACCTTTGTTATCAAAATCTAATTTTTTGTCGTTTGAGTAACTTACATTGTTGTAAAAAGCAATAATAATATGTATGTAATACGATATATTGTTGGTCTAGAATCCAATTAAATATGTTGGGCTTTCCATTTTCGTTTCTGCCTGTACATATTTATGTGACGAATGTCGAATATAGAAATGTTTGCTCGGCAACTAATAATGTAGGTTATGAAAAGATTTTCTATCTCTAAAATAAGAAATTCCTCTTTCATTGAAATAACTTACCAGTGTTTCTTGTGATCTTTTATTCTCTGCCAAGGGTTGTCTGGAAGAGATCGCTTCTACCGATAAGACCGCCTTTGTACACGTAATCCAATATTTTATAGGTTATGTAAATTCCTTGTGTGCAATAAAGAATTAATACAATACAATACAATTTTGCAATTCCGTCGTAAAAATCCAGTCCAGTATCTAAACTTACAGCTAATAGATAACGAATAGACTGAACTTGTATGGAATATTTTTGTCTTAGTGATAAAGAGTTAAATTCCTTGGAGGCCTCAAACTCAAAACTCAAACTCATAATGATTTCTGTTTAAGTAGGCACTTTACACATTCTTTTAAATCGTCATCTTTTGCTGATGGTGGTGAAAGAGTAAAAAGCGGCGGTAATTCTACGGTAGTGTATCAACCATTTTTACCAGAGGATCCAAATTCTACAAAATCTTTACTAATGAGTTTTTTGTAAACTTACGAACATAACATAGTACTTGATAGCTTTAACGCTGAAGAAAATGTGAGGAAACTGGCACATTTGATGTAAATTTAGGCTATGGGTGTAAATCTAGCACAGTTCGTGGGGAAGTATCAGTGGTGAAAAATCGGCAAATTCTTTGTCCAACAGTGGGATAGTTAAGGCAAATAAACATATTGATGCTCTAACAAAATTTGACTCTCCATGAAATAATGGCCAAAGATGTGACCAATTCGTATGAAAAGTCCAGACATTTTTTTGATTTAAGCAAAATCAATAAATGTTATTTAGAATAACAAGTACAATATTGTTTTGTGTGTTCCAATATTGCTGTGCCCAAACTGTTTCCATGTTGTACTGTCTATATTTGATGTCCACCTTTATAAACAATATAGAATGCAACAAAGATATTGAGTATTGAATCCCCAATTAACGGCTCCCACAACTTTTTTATTAATATAATTTTTATTACACCCTGTATATAGTAAAAAGTAAATAGGGTGCTCAAAGACTGTGCGACAAAACCAAATTTCTAACAAGTTGGATTTTATGAAATCCACAGGAGCGCAACTAGTAAAAATAAATACCATATTTTTTTACAATTTTTATTTTTTCGTGGACGTAACCCTCTAGTCGTTAATAATTCATGGTTGAAGTACGTAGGTTAACTAGATGAACTAACTCCTAGAGTTTGGGTTTAATTTGCATTTATAATGCAGATCCTTCCTCCAGGCCCATAACCTCTTCCTAGTAATATGGTACGTCAGATTAATATGCGAGAAACTTAACTTACTATGATATGTAATGAGAATAAAGTAGGTAAACTAACTAATTATTTGCGGTCTATCTAAATTAAGTGCTGAATTAAAGATAACACACTGAAATGAAATGAAATGAAAATATTTTATTCGAAGTAGGTAGCAGTGTACATTTTTCGAACGTTATTCTTTTATCTACCTAACACGAGGTTCCTACCACTCGGAACTCGTATACCCACCGTTTCGGGAAGTGTTTGCGGAGTGAGAAGAAACAGCGGGCACTAAAGAAACTCCCTCCAACACTTTTTTTTTTAAGTCTTATATTCTATTACATCTTAATGCTAGATCAATAAATGAATTATACAATGTCATGTCTGTAAATAAAATATGCAAAATTATGAATAAAGTAAGAAGAATAAAGAAAGAAAGGATTCAAAAGAGATAAAAGTAAAAACTCAGGAGATAGAATTCTCATTTAATTGCCACCGTAGCCTAGTGTCTTGTCCGCTCGCTTCACATCAGGAGGTCTCGGGTTCGATTCCCGGGGGGGATCCAACTTTGTAGGACTCAATTTAGTTGGTGGTAGGGCATTTTCTGAGCCCGCCTGGCTAGCTGCCACCATCTTATCTAACTCTTGCCGCCAAACATCAGCGTTAACAGTATTGATATGTTCCGGCATGAAGACAAGATAGCTAGTTCCCCATTGCGTTGGGGAATCTTGGTAAGCCCGCTACAATCTTCGGTACCGTCATCACTTATCATCAGATGAGATGACGCCAAGGGCTTACTAATAAAAAAAAAACCAACATAGCAGTTTCTGCAGGATCCCTATTATTGGGATTAGGCCCTGAGCGCACTACAGATTTTAAATAGTCTTAAACAGTTGGTCACACAATCAGTGTTATACACATTTACGCATGTGCAGTGCAAACGTCATATTTTTATGTCACAATAGTAGGTATTTATAACGCAGCAGCTTATTGGAGTGTCCAGCGTGTACCTTTACTAAAAATTTCACCTTTAATTTCCTCTGGCTGACCTCAACTGTATGTAATATTAATCAAATAAGGACTATTTTAAGTATTGCAACAAAGCGCATGTAGATATGTTTTACGACAGGTGCGGCTGGGTCGGGGGCTGCGAGCGCGGCGCGCAAGCGGCCTCTGCTGGGCGGCGCGCGGGCGGCCATGTCGCCGACTAAGCGGGCCGTGATGACGCTTCTGGCGAGGGCACGCGCTGCCACCCACAAGCATGGCCCAGCCTGGCAGCCGCACGAGTGAGTGACACATGTCAAATTACATGTAAGATGTAAGGTGGTGTAGCCATGTCGCCGACTAAGCGGATGACGCAGCTGGCGAGAGCGCGCGCTGCCACCCACAGGCATGGCCCAGCCTCGCAGCCGCACGAGTCACGATCAAATTACATGTTACTTCATGTTAGATGTAAGGTAGTGCAGCCATATCGCCGACTAAGACTGACATAACGCCGACTGCTGGCGAGAGCGCGCGCTGCGACCCACAATCATGGCCCTAATGCCCCACAAGCATGGCAAAAAATTACCAACTCCGACGTTTTCTTCAAAACAACAGTCTACACTGTATGTATTGTTTACTATAAATACATGAAGTGTAAAGGTCTATTCTCCAAACTCAAAAACGGGCTTCTATTAATACTTCACTACCTACTTTTCTCAAGGAACCCATATGAAACGCTCAAAAAATGTTCAACCTAAGTCCTATACAAAATGTAGTCAATGAGATGACGCATTTGTGTAAAAAGTAAAAAACGGGTATTTTTTATATATATAGTTTGTTTCTTTAGGAGTTGTTCAAATAGAAGACCTAGAAGACCCTGTTTGAGTTTTCGGGGGCGGTTTATTTGCACCCTGTATAATAAAGTCTCGATATTAAAATTTTATTTAAATATCCATGCCAGCCCTAACCTGACCGTAACCCTACGCTTTGAATCTTTATAGATTTTCAATATTTACAGGGCAGTATCTCAAAAAACGCTTGAAAATTCAAATTTACTTACTGCGAATTTTTAGCGACGAAATATTGTATAATAATAATAAATAAATAACCGGGACAAATCACACACGATCATCTGGCCCTAAACTAGGATTCCCTGTATTATGGGAACCAGAGACTAATATACATACACATATACGTTTAAATACATACATATAGATATAATACACCCAGACACAGAGCAAACAAATCTGCTCATCACAGAAATGTTTGCCCTGGGTGGGGATCGAACCCAATACTCTCGGATCAGTAGTCAGGAGCGCTAACCACTGAGCCACGCACCGAGTCTGTCTCTTATAACAGTATTTTTCTGTTTTTTTTTCAGGCACACAGCATTGCTCCCCCTTATAAGGGACGAATTCGTCACCGGAGTTGGTGTGAACATCAACTTAGCATAATTACAAAATCTTTATAAATAGTTCTATAGGATTTATAGGTAATCAATAAATCTAGTCAAATTTTTAAATTAATATAATAAATAAAATAGATTTATTTATATTGTTATTTAAGAATAATAGCCAAATGTGATGAGATGAGATAATGGAAAGCAAATTAAGGAAATCATGGCGATGAGAATAAAATGTGGTTGCGTATTGCTTTTTTTGTTTTTTGATTGAAAACGATGAAAAATTTAAAATATTACCTACGTTATATTGAAAACATTCTGTTTTTCATTTTATGTGTCCAGTCTCTTGAGAATACATAATTATAATAATGATTTGATATACTGGGGTAACAAAATCTATCTCGTACGAGCAAGGGCGTCGCTAAGGGGGGGGGCGGGGGATGGCAGCTGCCCCTCTAGAGATTCAAAAAATGTAGCCCTCTATTTATAAGTTTTATTTATTGTACAGTCAAGAGATCGTGGAGCTTTACACATAAATAGGACTTTGTAACATTCGTTCTTGTATCGCCGTAGAGGTAAAATCCTCACTAAAAGCTTCATTCTTTTTTACCCTCAATAGGGTATAAGAAAAAATCTAAAACTGCTTATTTACTGTGGTATTTGTAATACGTAATCGATTTAATATGATTTCTATACAATAAAATGAGAAAAAACATTATATTTTTGATTTACAAAAATCAAGTTTTTTAATCTGTTATTCAAATGTCTGAAACGACAGCCGCCATGCTGGTTGTCAGGTGACGTCACAATAGTGGTAAACAATGACATTTTGTTCGCGATATGTGTCAAAATTTTAGTAAAGAGCTGTTTTGTTTACTCTTGAAATGACGTCACGACCTAAGCATCATGGCGGCTATCGTTTTCGCGCGCTTATTGGCAATGGTAATTTAAAATATACGTTTGGGGTACTTCTAGGTTTCAAAAAAATTAAAAAAAAATTTTTTTTTACTTTTTCCCACCTAATGATCAATTTGAGATACTTTTCAAAAAATGGTGAAAAACCCTATTGGTTAGCCCTTGGCATCATCTCACCTGATGGTAAGTGATGATACCGTAGATGGAAGCGGGCTTACCAAGATTCCCCAACGCAATGGGGAACTGGCTATCTTCATGCCGGAACACGTCAAGCTTCACGTGCTCTTGACCTGTACCTACGATTCATGATTTTTTCATACTCCACAAATTAATTTGTCAGCCCCCCCCCCCCCCCCATGCCATCGGCTAGCGTCGCTCTTCCGTAGTAAGCCAAACAAGTGATTAATTTGTATAAAGACTCATTTTATTACAATTTCATAATAGTCTTAAAAAAAATTTACAGTTTAAAGAGAAATCTAACGCTTTGTTTTTCATGCAAAAGCAAAAAAAAATCTTAAGAAAGTAGGTACCAATATTATGTAATTATGGCCTAAAATTTTACAGACTTGAGTTAATATATAATAACTGAGTTTTAATTGTCTTAAGAAATACTTAGATTAGGCATAATTAATGGACCATGAAGTATTAAAATATCCTATGCCTTTTAGGAAAAGTATTGTATTATATCTTACGCATAAATATATATAAGTTTATAGTCATGTAATTATTATATTTACTAAGCGGTACGAGCATGTGAATTATATCAGTGTAGTTCATAGAATTAAAAATAACTATTTAATAAGTAAAAAACTGTTAGTATTGATTAACTAAAAAAATATGTAAGTACCTATTCTTTACCTTAAACTGTATGTATTGTTTGATCCAAAAAACTTGACACAACTTTGTCTATCTAAAAAATGGTACCTAATTTTATAGGTGAAATAATTTGAGCAGCGAAACCTTTTTTCTTTTTCGATTAAAAATAATGTTTTACATACAAAAACATTATATAAGGCACCTGGCACTCAATAAAATTAAATAATAAAATTACATTTGTAATTGAGCACATTTTATAAATAAAATACTACAAGTGAAATGTTTTTTTATAAAACTCATTTTAAGAGTGTTTAAATTCAGATAAAATAGATTTTAAGTATAAATAATAGTAACTTAATTTAAAAATGTAATTAACAAATTTTAATAAATGCATACCATTTTAACTTAGAATACAATAAATATTAAATTAAACAGGTACCTATTTGCTAACAATAAAGATACGTCCAAAAAGGAGTGTTAACAATTGCTGTTTTAAAAAAAAAAAAAAAACCAGTAAATAAACCTACTTAATTTTTTTCAATAACTAAACTCTAAATAAACTTAATTATAAAAAACCGACCAAGTGCGAGTCGATCGATATGAAAAACTAAAATGCTGTTCCAGAAGATGATTTTTTTTTTTTTTTTTTTATGGCAGAGGTGGCAAACGAGCAGACGGATCACCTGATGGTAAGCGATTACCGCCGCCCATAGACACCCGCAACACCAGAGGAGTCACAAGTGCGTTGCCGGCCTATTGCTTCTAGTTCACGGGTATGACGCCTATTTTTGTCTCACCATGTGTATAAAAATTAGTATGTCTTCCCAATATTTTGTGATTCAAACCTGTTGTGTTTTTTGCTAGTTTAAATTGCGTCTCGATCCAAACAAAAATATGTACTTATTTTGTTCAAACGATTATGCACTGACAGGTAGGCAAATTAGAATTAATGGAATAAATAAATAAATGAAATTACATACGTCAAAATGTGTTTTATTTACTTTCATCATTAAATATTTTCTTTAGAAACTTGGTTAGAAAAAATACGAGTCTGGACCCTTTTAGGTTTCCGAATATTACTGGGACATGTATTCGAATTAATTAGGTATCCACGAAACCGCACTTGGTCCCTGTTTATAGAGAATGGCTCTTCCTAGGTATGAGAAAAGACAACAGCGGGGACGCTGTGGGTTAAAGCTCCATTATTCAACTTCTCATTACGTGTTTATACAGTTTTTCGTGAAATTACTCGTTAATTCAAGAAAAAAAAGCGGCCAAGTGCGAGTCGGACTCGCCCATGAAGGGTTCCGTAGCAGCAAGTAACATAATATAAAAGTTCTAGTAGTTCGTTGTAGGTAAATTACGGTTTACGATTTATGACGTATTAAAAAAAAACTACTTACTAGATCTCGTTCAAACCAATTTTCGGTGGAAGTTTGCATGATAATTGTACATCATATACCTATTTTTTTTAGTTTTATCATTCTCTTATTTTAGAAGTTACAGGGGGGGGGGGGGGGTGACACACATTTTACCACTTCGGAAGTGTCTCTCGCGCAAACTATTCAGTTTAGAAAAAAATTATATTAGAAACATCAATATCATTTTTTAAGACCTATCCATAGATACCCCACACGTATGGGTTTGATAAAAAATATTTTTTGAGTTTCAGTTCTAAGTATGGGGAACCCCCAAAATTAATTGGTTTTTTTTTCCATTTTTGTATGAAAATCTTAATGCGGTTCACAGAATACATCTACTTACCAAGTTTCAACAGTATAGTTCTTATAGTTTCGGAAAAAAGTGGCTGTGATATACGGACGGACAGACAGACAGATAGACAGACATGACGAATCCATAAGGGTTCCGTTTTTTGCCATTTGGCTACGGAACCCTAAAAAGCGATTACATGATCTTAAACTGATACAGAGGTACATCACTCTGTTAGTATTACTAAGTATGATTCAGATTCAGATTCTTTATTTGCCAATAAATAAGGTATTTGTCAGATGGTATTTACGATATAGAATATTACAGAACTATATAATATAGAACTATTATAGAACTTATTTATCCATAGTCATATTACAGCATGCAAATTATTATACTATATTTATACACTATGGTAGTTAAAAAATTCAGATACAGAATAAAACATACTTTGAAGTAGCCACTTATGTAACTGTGTTTTGAATCTTATCATTGGTAATTTTTTTATGTCTTCAGGAATTTTGTTGAATACAGTTTAGACCCATCCAGAAACAATTTTTTTTAAGCATGTGCTTTGAGGAATGTCATCCATGACCAATGTGTTGGGATATATCCTACTTCTGTAGGAAATTTCACTGATAATTGAATAGCTTTTAGTGCTCTGAGAAGAGGTTTAGGTATCTAGCTTCGAGCTAACATCTAGGTTATTAATAATGCACACCATATTTCCTAGAAACAGGTGCTCTAGGATTACTAAGTCTTGCTACTAGTGTTGCAACTTTGTCGAAGGAAGGAACACTTCATTTTGAAGGAGCTACTAAGTTTGCTATTATTGGGTCAGCGGCGTATTAATTTGTTCATTTTGATTTTTTGAGAAGGATTTTTTGAACAATTATTGTTATTATTTTTTATTATTATGTTGTCTATACAGGTTGTTAAAACTGCGTTTGAAGTTTTAATGGGTTTCTCAAACTGAAGTATAGAATACAGGAAAAATATTGAAAAATCTGTTTTTTTTTTTCAGTTTCCCATCCAAAAATGTATTAGCCTAGTGGCTAGTGTTTAGAGCTTTTTTGAAAAATATTGTATTTTTTTTAATATTGTAAAATTTGTTTCCTACTTAAGTGTCATTTATCTATGACATAATATAATTAAGCAATTGAAATTCACATTTTAATATGGGCTGAAAAAAATTAACAGAATATTACAAGTTCTATTACTTATACAAATTCAGCAAAATCGTAAAACAAAAGTTTTTAAATTGCGTGTCTTAATGTCTTGCTGCAACTTTTCACACTTCCTGTAGATGGACTAAAATTATGCCAAGCTCTAAACTTCAGGACTTTAATTACAGTAAATGTACATATGTACAAATGTACTTCAGAGTAGGCCAAAGTAGGCTATTGTTCTCCTGCATTTTGGAGGCTGTGCGGGTTAACTTCCCTCCCAAGTGAAAGAAACATTGTTACGAAACCGACAGAAAGTAAGTACTTCAGATTAAATGTGTCGGTACATTTCAAACTGCGCTAAGTCCACTTACAAATATGGCTGAAGTTATGCCAACTGACATAAAGTGAGTAAGGGATAATGTACTGTATGTCACTGACATGAAGTGGCCTAAGTTATGCTAAATGACATAAAGTAAGTTAGGGATAATGTACTTTATGTCACTGACATGAAGTACTTTATCCCTGACTTACTTTATATCAGTTGGCATAACTTCGGCCATATTTGTAAATGGACTTAGCGCAGTTTGAAATGTACCGACACAAATAATATAACTATGAGGTATAACTTTATTAACTCTGAAGTAACACTAAGTACTTACTCGAAGACAAGAAGGAAAGAGTCTTCTTTCTACCCATGAAACTCAACAAAGCAAAGTGTTGGAATAGCGAAAACCTATCCTCTTCGGGAAGAACATATTAAGCGCCAAAATACACTGGTGGACTAAAAAAAACGACTCAAGGTTTGTTGAACGGCTTGTGAAAATATATCTTAATACCAGTATACATTAAATGTATTTTTTATGTGTTGAAGCGAGTTTCTTTTGGGCTCGACGTTTCTTCTCGCTTCGGAAACACTTCCCGAAACGTTGAGTGTACAAGTTCCGCGTGGTAGGGACTTTGTACTAGGTAGAAAAAAATATTGACGATTTAAAAGCATGTGTAAAGCATCTACTTAAATAAAAAACATTTTGATTTTGAGTTTGAGTTGAGTATGTAACCAGTCAAATAAATTAAGTTTACATCTATACAGACTGAATCTTAAGTTGACATTTTATTTGTTTTTTTATTTAGACGTATTGTTATAATTATGAAACAGAAATATCAAAAACATACTAGATCCTAAACAAACATTAAACATTAAAATGTTATTTTATAAAAAAACTTCCCTTTGATCGTCCCGAGAAAAACTTTAACACTGTATTTATAATATTATAACAATAATAATATAAATAATAATAATATTCCTGTAGTCCTGTCCGTTAATGGTTTGATCCCTGCTGACCTGGATCGTAACCTTAGACGGCTGGGACTTCGAGGCAGACCGATAATAGCGGCTATGCAAAAGGCAGTCCTCGACAATGCCCGGATTGTCCGACGCTTTCTCTCCTCGTCGCACTGACCTCCAGCCGACTGTGCTTCTGCTGGAGTAGCTCCTGCTACTTTTACTTTTGTGCTCCTGCTCCTGAGTACTTTTAAATACATACATATATGTATGTATTTAAAAGTATATGTGTATGTATATACATATATGTATGTATTTAAAAGTATATGTGTATGTATATCAGTGTGTAGATATAATACACCCCCCAAGAAACACAAATCTCTGTATAATGGCTCTCTTTTGGTCTCTTTGTGAACTTAAAGCAATATAAATTAGTTATAAGGGTTCACACTCGATCTGTAAGTGGTCTGATAAGCTTTAACCTGAATAAGCGAGTTATAATGGTGTCCTTCACCACCATTATAATACTAAAAGTGCTATAATGGTAGTTATCTACGGTCTTATTCAGCATAGCTGAGTAATGGCAATTTAGTAGCGTAGGAAAAAGGTTAAGGCTGCAGAAAGGGCCACATGTGCACCCTTATTACGGTGCAATATAAGAGAGAACTTGTGAATGCTTATAAAGCTTATAGTTGTATAAAGGGTATCATGTGGACTATTACATTGCATGATGTTGAAATTTATGCTGTTATTCAGTCATTACACATTAAGTCATTAGCGTCTGTTTAAGTGTTCATTTTTAATCTTAAACCTGTATATGAGACCATTCGTGAATAGTTATTAGACCTATGGTGTAGTTGTGGCCAATTAAAGGATCCTTACTTAGCCTTGAGTTGCGTTTCATACTTTGTGTGAACCTTTATTCAGTTAGAAGTTAATTTATGTTATAAAAGCAATTGTTGCGGATATTTTTGTGCACGTAGCTGCTTAATTGTGTCAAAATGTTGAAAAAAACATGGAAAATGAAAAAGAGAACAGGGGGGGGTAAGAAGAAAAGCATATAAAGAATATCTAAAAATAATGAATATATGTGAAATCAAGAACATAAATGAACCAGCTATGAATCCTATCGTCTCGCAAAGTGTAATGAGTTTTTTCCCTGAGGGTTCCGTACATAATAATGCGAATTACAGTAATATGTTAGAAAGTGCTGAAAATTGCAATTGTGAATTGAATTCTAGTTTAATGGACTATAACTATAATTTTCATGTAACGTCTATTTTATTATTTTGAAAATAGTGCATTTTTCTCTCCATACAAAAATCGTGTGTCCCGCTAACACATCTTATACTTTCAAGTCGCTTCAAATACTCAACTGTTTTGTAAATAATCCATAGACGCATATTGTACGCTACATATTTAATTTTCACGGATCCAAGCTGTCAGTCACTAAACCTCTTTTTATCCTCTGTACAGTACCTACATTATACAGGGGTAAGGTAATTAGTGGCGGACCTTGAAACAGCGTATATAGGAGTTTATTTGAAACAGAAAAAGTTATAAGAACTATTAGGGGTAAAACTTAACGGTTTTCGAGATATTAACATACATATTTTCAATTTGACATTTTGTGTGAAAAATTAGTTTATTGAACTATGACTTAGCTCAAAAAATCATGAAACGTGCGGATTGTGGTTAAAACATTATCATTTTATCAGATTTTAATCACGGTACAACACAAGTAAAATGTAGAATTGGTTATTATTATTATTAGGGATTTCACAAAGGTATGCACTTTTTTATCTGTGGCTTCTACTCTTGAAAGTTGTTCAGTATCATGAGTAGAAGCCACAGTTTAAAAAGTGCATACCTTTATTAACATCCTGTATAACCATTTTTTTTAGTTAAGTCGCAGTCAATTCCATAAAATACTTATTCATACAAAAAAAAACTAACTCAAGATCCAAATATTTCGAAAACCGTTAAATTTTGAACCCATAGTTTATGGAGCTTTTTTTTGTTGCAAATACCCCTCTCACAGACTGTTTCAGGGTCCGCAACTAATAACCAGTCATCATGTATATTACAATATTACCAGACTTTTGGTAAGGGGTAGAAAATGACAAATAAATGTAAACAAAAATATGCTAAGATGACAAGATGATGAAAAAAATTACTCCCGCACAGGCTATGCATAATTTGGTTCAATTAGTTATTTCAACGTGTATCCCCAATTTCAGCGGCCCCATAAAAATAAATTATGTTGTGATGTGAACTATCTCTTCCCGTGGGTGTCGTAAAAGGCGACTAAGGGATCCATAAACCGGAGGATGGGCAGCAGCGTCTTTCCCGCGTACCATCTTGGCTCACGCCACACTGCGATCGCCAACCCGCATGCCAAGCGTGGCGATTATGGCAACTACCCCCAAACATGATTAGGAACCCGAAACAACGGCCCCTAGTCCCCGGCAGCCCCGCTATTCCTGACTCCGGTAGCGGCCACGGTAACGGCGGGGCATGGGGTGCGAAGAATCTCCGGCAGAGGCCAGGCTACCAAAAACAAAAACCTTTGGCCCTGGCAACCTATAACACGCGCACACTGCGAACGGACGAAAGACTCGCTGAACTGGAGGAGGAATTGAGCAGGTTACGATGGGATATTGTGGGATTATGTGAAGTCCGAAGAGAGGGTGAGGACACCATGATCCTTAAGTCCGGAAACCTGCTCTATTTCCGGGAGGGCGACCAACTGTCCCAGGGTGGTGTCGGGTTTATTGTCCACAAGTCCCTAGTCAACAAAGTGGTCCAGGTCGAGAGTGTTTCGACGAGGGTAGCGTACCTTATACTCAGAATCACCAAACGGTATTCGCTGAAGGTCATACAGGTATATGCGCCGACCGCGGAACACCCCGACGAAGAGGTGGAGGCTATGTATGAGGATATCTCCAGAGCCATACATAGCTCCAGGACCCATTTCACCGTTGTGATGGGGGACTTCAACGCGAAACTAGGCAAACGAAGGGACAACGAGCTGAGAGTGGGGAAATTTGGATACGGAGAGAGGAATGCGCGGGGTCAGCTGCTGGCTGGCTTTATGGAGAAGGAGGGCCTCTTCATGATGAACTCCTTCTTCAAAAAGCCAAAACAGCGCAAGTGGACATGGCTGCATCCCAGTGGCGTAGTAAAAAATGAGATTGACTTCATCTTGTCGACAAAAAGGCAAATATTCAATGATGTCTCTGTGATCAACTCGCTGAAGACAGGAAGCGATCACCGAATGGTAAGAGGCACATTGAATCTAAAAACAAAGCTAGAAAGATGTCGACTGATGAAGTCCACGCTCCGACCAGCGCCTAACCAACTCCAAAACCCCGAAAGCTTTCAACTCGAGTTGCACAACCGCTTCGAATGCCTAGGAGAATGCGAAAATGTGGACAATTATAACGACAGGTTCATGGAAATTGTCCAAACGGCTGGGAATAAGGCCTTCAAAACCGGCCGTTTAAAAAGAACATCTCGTATCTCGGACCTCACCAGCAAGCTCATGAAGGAAAGACGAAGCCTGATTCTGAAATCCTCTGAAGATGCTTGTCAGTATCGGCGACTAAACAGACAGATCTCCAAGTCCTTGACCCGTGATATACGCCAATTTAATACAAATCGTATTAAAGAGGCTATCGAGCGCAATAAAGGGTCAAAAGTATTCGCAAGGGATCTGTCTGCTGGTCAAAGCCAACTGACAAAGCTGAAGACCGAGGATGGCAGAGTCGTGTCGTCCAAGCCCGAGCTGTTGGAAGAGGTTGAGAAATTCTACGGACAATTATACATGACTACACGCTTACCTGTCAGCAATCTGGCTGAAGACCCGAGAGCCAGATTGTCCCGACACTATACCGAAGATATCCCAGACGTCAGCCTGTGCGAGATTAGAATGGCTCTCAAACAGCTTAAGAACAACAAGGCACCGGGTGATGATGGAATTACGGCTGAGCTTCTGAAAGCAGGTGGAGAACCGGTACTTATAGCTCTTCAGAAGCTATTTAATTCCGTCATGCTCGAGGGACGAACGCCTACAGCATGGCACAGGAGTGTGGTGGTGCTCTTCTTCAAGAAGGGTGATAGGTCTCTGCTGAAGAATTACAGACCCATCTCACTCCTGAGCCATGTCTACAAGCTGTTTTCGAGAGTCATTACGAATCGTCTCACACGCAGGTTTGACGACTTCCAGCCTCCCGAACAAGCCGGTTTCCGAAAAGGCTTCAGTACCATAGACCACATACATACGCTGCGGCAGATTATACAGAAGACCGAAGAGTATAATCGGCCACTATGCTTAGCGTTTGTGGACTATGAGAAAGCCTTTGATTCGATCGAGACCTGGGCTGTGTTGCAGTCTCTCCAACGGTGCCAAATTGATTATCGATACATCGAAGTGTTGAAGTGTTTGTATGAAAACGCCACCATGTCGGTCCACCTCCAGGATCAGAATTCGAAACCTATCCGGCTGCAGCGTGGGGTGAGACAGGGAGACGTTATATCTCCGAAACTGTTCACCGCTGCACTGGAAGACGTTTTCAAGCTTCTGGACTGGAGAGGACTCGGCATTAACATCAATGGCGAGTACATCACTCACCTTCGATTTGCTGACGATATCGTGATCATGGCTGAGACCTTGGAAGACCTAGGCGCAATGCTCGAAGGACTTAGTAGAGTCTCCCAACAAGTGGGTCTTAAAATGAACATGGATAAGACGAAAATCATGTCAAACGTCCGTGTTACACCCACTCCTCTGAAGGTTGGAGACTCTACACTCGAAGTTGTTGACGAATATGTATACCTGGGACAAACAGTCCAGTTAGGTAGGTCCAACTTCGAGAAAGAGATCAATCGTCGAATCCAACTCGGCTGGGCAGCGTTCGGGAAGCTTCGCAATATCTTTACGTCCAAAATACCGCAGTTCCTCAAGACTAAAGTCTTTGACCAGTGTGTGTTGCCAGTGATGACATATGGATCCGAGACATGGTCGCTTACTATGGGCCTTATAAGAAGGCTCAAAGTCACCCAAAGGGCGATGGAGCGTGCTATGCTTGGTGTTTCCCTACGTGATCGAATCAGAAATGAGGAGATACGTAGGAGAACTAAAGTTACCGACATAGCTCTCAGAATCGCTAGACTTAAGTGGCAGTGGGCAGGGCACATAGCTCGTAGAACAGATGGCCGTTGGGGCAGTAAAGTTCTCGAATGGCGACCGCGCACCGGAAGGCGCAGTGTGGGCAGGCCCCCGACTCGGTGGACCGACGACCTGGTAAAGGTTGCAGGAAGCCGCTGGATGCGAGCCGCACAGGACCGGTCGGTGTGGAAATCCTTGGGGGAGGCCTTTGTCCAGCAGTGGACGTCTTTCGGCTGATAGATAGATAGATAGTGAACTATTAAAGTGCTACTAAGCAGCCTACAGTGGTATAATAGTTCACATGTTCTACTTTAATCAACTTTTAGCTGAGTAGCAGGAGTCTTGTGAAATATTATAGAACTTTCAATAACATAACAGAGTAATAACGGTTCACACCGCCACTTTGTAATGGACACCATATTGTTTCTATGATAACCTCAAAATTTCCAATTTTTCTTTCAAATTGTATGTAGTTTCATATGATTTTAGAAGTTATTGTCTTCAATTTGAGTTCTAAAATGTAAATACCTATACTGTACTATGGTTTTCGAATCTTTTCTAAAGCAAACAAGAATAATTAAATAATTGTCGTATTTTGTGAAAATGTATAATTTTATTAAAAACTTAATATTCTTGAGGCGCATGAAAATTCCATGAGATAATATGTATTATATTCACAGTAAACTTGCTTTCCCAAACATTTTTCACGAATTAATAATGAAATTGAGTACTTAATTTCGTGTATCCTTATAATTCCATACCATATTTCACAAATGAACTGCGGACGAACACTTTACAAAGATAAAGGGAATTATCGATAAAAAAATAGCTGCATAAAATATACAATTGTAAGGTTTCTTATGAATAACACTTCACTTGTGGTCTTCACATTACGGTTTGAGCTGTATAATTGGTCACGCGTGGTATTTTATTCAGGCTTTAGCTGCGGTTACCGTTTATTACACAACTATACGTCATTTATTCAGCTGTTATTCAGCTAATATTGGACACATGTGAATTTAAAGCTGATTAATTTGTGCCCAAATCAGAGGTATAACAACTGAATAGCATACTATTCAGCTGTTATAGAGCAATGATAGTCAGCTCTGCTGTAAGTCTACATGTGCCTTATTATTCAGCTGTTATTCAGGCTTTGGTGTTACTTGGGCCAGACTCAGAACAAACAATTCTGCTCATCACAGAAAAGTTGGCCCTGTGTGGGGATCGAACCCACGACTCTCGGATCAAAGGTCAGGATCGCTAACCACTTAACCACCGAGTCAGTCAATATTATAGAGGATGTAACAAAATAAGTAGTGAAACAAAATGGTGTAGTGTATGGCCCGTACTTAAGGGTAAGATCCGGTGACGGTTGCTTAGTGTATTAACAACACACACATTTACGCGTGTACAAAACGTCATATTTAAATGTAGTAGTAATAGGCAGAGACCGCCTCGGTGGGAAGTGTTGACCGCATCCATAGCGAGTGGCTAAACTCCATTTCTTTAGGTACTGAAATAAATGTAAATAAGCTTGATATGTCTATTCATTGATATTTCTATTTTAAAATTCTCAAACGAGTAAAATTCATTGCGTGTTTAAGGCGCTAAGTATAGCCAAACCCTGTATTATGCATTAATTGCAAATTCTCTCGGAAACACAATATTTGTTTATGTTGAAACTAACACACAAAAATCAGCCATTTTAATACCTTTAATTTACCTTGAACGGATTTTTTTTAAACTTATTTGAAAGCCAAGAAAAGTAATAAAAACATCGAAATCTCGAGAATTTTGCGTTCGGCCTTGACGTAACCGCCGCGACGACGGTACCCACACTGATCTGAACTTAAAATGAGTGGCGTTACGGACGATATTATATTATCATGCATCAACCTGCTCAGATTGAGTGTACGTCGCGCCTTAATAGATATTCAAACAGAACTTAGTACCAGAGTAGAGAGAGTAGGTGATCTGCTCGCCGGTAGTAGACTATAATACTTATGTATATGGTGTTGTTGACCAAACACGCAGGGTTGTGCCTCACTGTAGAAGTGTATGTACTTACCTATTCCGGGTGATACAAAATGACCGACAAAGTTTTAACTGTGGCTTCTAATCATGAATTTAGAGAAATTTCCCTAAAAAACACCTATAAATACCAAAAAATCACTTCCCATACAAAATTCGTTAATCAGCTTACCAATTTTTATGAGATGGCAATTTTTTTTGGGATTTGACTATGAGCTTATTATCGGGCAAGGTTTTAGGAGTAGAATACCTGCATAAAGTGCTACTTTATTAGTGCCCAATATTTTAGCGAGATTCAAAATCAGAAGTAAAAGTGCTTACTAAAATATCGGCTACTAATAATGTTAGTACCTTATACCTATTAATAATTATGTAATTTCATTTAAAAAAAAACTGACTGACTCAATGGCTAGCGCTCTGTTGATCCGAGGGTCGTAGGTTCGATTCCCACCTTGGCACACATGTGTTTGCCCTGTGTCTGGGTGTATTTTAATGATATAATATTTACGTTGGTATTTAAAACGCATTAGTGTATATATGTATGTATGTTTATATAAAAAAAATGCCTGGAATAAAATAGTATTTTATTTTATTCATACAATAATTATCGACCAAAAGTGAAACCCACTATATTATGTCTTATAACTAATTAAAATTGAATCACATAGGTACATCATAGGCATCAAGGAGAACTACGAAGCCGTGTATTTATTAGTAACTTACTAAACGCTCTTAGATCAGTGATCTCTGAGAATAACTATCGTCACAGAATACCCAATAGTACAAGTACTATAGTAAACTACGACAGACCGAGTAATAGAATATTTTTACCGTGTAACGTATTTCATACGATTTCTTATAGATAACATATAAATAGGTACGGTAAAATATAACAAGCGAGAAATCGTGTCGTCGCGACGTCGTTGGTGCGGCCGACGGCGTCGCAGCGGACAGCGTGCGGTACGGCCGGCAGATACTCATGTGACTAAGCTGAGCTGAGCGGCGGCGGCGCGGCGTTGCAGCAGCTCTCGGTCGGCACACGGCGCATGCGCGGCGCGGCCCACGGCCGTCTGCGTGATTCTAGATGCGTCATGTAGACCGGGAGCTTACTGCATTTTATCAGTCACACACATCATTGCGTATTTGTATTGTATTTTGTATGGTACTAACCATTATAATAATTAACTGATTGTTAAACAGCAGATACATACAAATACATAAAGATATAGGTCATTTCAATCAAATGGTACCTAAATAAACTTAGTAGGCAACTGAAGTTGACATGTGTCAGTTCCATAGTAAGTTTGATTTTTACCTTTTGCTTTTTCTTGATTGGCACAAGGTATATCAAGGCTATTTATTAGTCGGGTCTAACGTGACAACTTTTGTTGTAACACTTTTTAAATAAATGATACAAAAATTGACTTGTAGGTCAAATCAGAAAAAAGAAACGTGGTAGGTAACCCAAAAATAGCAAATCCGAGAATAATGAGCGGTACCACCGCACGAAGGAAAGGAACGACAGGCTTAGAAAAAGTTTGTGAAAATAATCAGAATAAGAGCGGTTCAATTAAAAGGAGCTAGTATTTAAATTATATTATTATTATTGCGCAGTGGCGATTTGATAGCAATAAAAAAATCTTAAGTTCAGACTGTATTTATATTAAATGAAAAATTAAAGCCCCCTGGCTCCTGGTCTATAATCATTGTAAAATTACCTCGATAAAGCCCATCAATTAAAAGTTTAAACACAGTGATAAATTGATAATAGTGATCAAAAATATACAGGTGACTGCCACATACCCAAATGCTAACCTCTTAACTGGTGATTTTACTTATGAACTGAACAACTTTTGTTCTAGAACTTTGCTTAAATTGCATAATCTTTTTGGTTTCTTATTATGAACTACGCTCAATAAGCTGATCGATTTGTATGAAAAGCATAGAAAAAAATGTGATTTGTCCAAAGTTATATAGAACAAGTTTTTCAGTTTCAAGAGTGGAATCACCAGTTAAGAGATGTGCAGGTATTACTAATCACTTGTAGGTAAAATGTAAATGTTCCTCCGTGAGTTACCAAAGAATGGAATAAGTGGCTTTAATATTTTGTTTTTTCAATATCATATCAGTCGGTATCTTGAATAACGACAATTCTGGATTTGAATTCCAGAAACACAACAATATTTTCGCTTTGTAGATGCAGTCATTTTTTTTACACGCGATGGCGTCGATGTCGTGTCGTGTCAAGAGACGGCAAGTGACTAACACGTCACGTCACTCAGCTGCGGTGCAGCCCCAACAGTTTCACCTCGGTCACCTCGGCATTTTCTGCTTTTGTGTGCGTAGACGGCGGTGCCTACTGGCGCGCACACATACAAGCCGCGCGATGTACCATTGTATGAAGATAACCTACTATTAAAATTTATACTATGTTAGTACCGTTCGCAAAAAAATATCAGAATTTTAATTTGCACATTTCAATAAAAAGACGTGTCAAGATTGTTTATGTTTTGATTTGTACCTAAAAAAATGGAGTATAGCCCATTCGAATCACACCAGGAGGTCGCGGGTTCGATTCCCGGTGGGTCCAACTTTGTAGGAGTAGGACTCTGTCTGATTGGTGGTACGGAATTTTCTAAGCCCGCCTGGGAACCAATTGCTAACCTTTGTAACCATTGGCTAACCCATTTGCATGAAGTACCCGGAGTATGGCGCAAGTTAGTTAACTACCCATTACGTCCCCACTGCAGTGGCACACTTCCCATAACTCGGGAAAGTTAAGCCATACTCCACACACGGGGGCCAAGTCTGGATTGGTGAAGGTTGTGGGGCTAGTGCCCAACCCCAGTGTCAGAAGTGTTCTAGCCGTCTTATAAAGGACTCCGACTTGGCTTAACACTGCCATCTGAAGAGCGCAGCCGGCACGGCTTAACGTGCCTTGCGAAGCACGGAAACGGTCGAGATAAATGCCATTTAACAGTCAAACCCATCCAGGTTATGACGACCGTTTCTGTAGTCAGTGAACCTACGTGATCGACGCGACCACGCAAGCCTCACTGAGCCACTACACCGCTTCAATTGTAGATAAAAAAAGGCTAGGTATCATAACGCGAAATTTGAGTGTGACGCAAGCACTGCCTCAATCCAATAACACCTCGCATATAAGTAGGGAGAGGTACATTACCCGATAAGCCACCGGACGGATGGATACCGAAGCATACGTGAAGCTGGTATCTGGAGCAGTTACGGAACGGAACGTACCTGTTATCAGCGTAATAGAACGAGTAGCAGGCTGGTATTTTCTCTGCGATTTGTTTATACATACACGTTGGTTGCTGTATTTGTATTAACGTTATTTAATACACATTATTCATTTATTCAACGAAAAAAAAACCATATTTAGTACTTGAAGGTAACTCAACTTTAAGACTTAAAAACAAAATAATTAAATTAATATTAAAATAACAATATACGTATATTATCGTATTAATAATTATTGTAAACAACATGTATATAATGCACCTTTGTAAATTATATTATACTTGCTTCCGCCCGCGACTTCGCCTGCGTGGACTTCAGAAATGGGTCCAGAGTGTAATAAAATGTTAAGGCAGCTCCTTCTAGTGACAATTTAAAATTTTCAGTTTTCAGCCATTTCTGCGGTAATCCTCGAGTTTTCTAGGATAAAAAGTATCCGATGAGTTAGCTGATAGTTTTATCTATCTACCTGCAAAATTTCATCCTAATCCGTTCAGTAGTTTAGGCGTGAAAGTGGAACAAACAAACAAACAAACATCCATACTTTGGCATTTATAATGTTTATAATATAAAGTGAGACTTTTTTCTAGAACTAAATGCGTGTCGTTAATTTCAAAGTCGGTGACTTTTCGTAGTGCAAATGCAAAAAAAAAACAGCATCACTCTAGATTCCAAAAGGTTTTGTTTAGTTTATTACAACATTTTTTATAGTAAAACACTCCGATGACATTGTGAAGTCAACAATATTCTTTTCTATGACAGCGTTATGACTGTTATGCTTGCGTTATGGCGGAAAGGCGCAGCTTTACTGTATAGGGTTTAGTCGTTTAACGTTAAGCGTCACTGATAGCGCGTTTACGAGCACCCTGTATAAAGAGGAAAGTAGCTGGGCTATGTTTGTTAACCCTTCGACACAACTAGGTTTACTAGAGGTTTTTTTAATGAAAAACCCATATCGTCCCCAGTACACGGTCTCTTCTCATACCTCGGGAAGGTTAGGCCACAACCCACACACGGGGGCCAAGTCCGGATTGGTGGAGCACGTAATTCGGACGGACAGTTTTTAATTAATTCTCAAGAAAAAGTATTTGTATTTAGTTAAAATACTTTAGACCTATCTACGATAGCCAGTTCCCCATTGCGTTGGGGAATCTTGGTAAGCCCGCTTCCATCTTCGGCATCATCATCACTTACCATCAGGTGAGATGATGCCAAGGGCTTACCAATTAAGGGTAAAAAAATATATCTAAATAACTAAATCTGATAAGTGTTGCTATATAAAAATATAAAAAGAATATAAGTGTGAGAAGTGTGCAACAAAATAGGGATAGAACTCTTTAATTGGAACGTCTTCTCGTCATACAGTTTTTTTACATGACATACAAATTCAACCTTAAACACTTAATATTTTTTTTATTTAAATAGATGTTTTGAACATTCTTTTAAATCATCATTTTTCTTTTCTAGTACAAAGTCCCTACCACGCGGAACTTGTACTCAACGTTTTGGGAAGAGTGTGCAACAACACAATATAACACATTTATAGCTATTTATGACGGAGGCCTATAAGCGAATTAATTCCACTCCTGGCACAAATAAACTCGGCTTGCGGTTTAAGCTGAAGGCGAATTGTACTTTTGAATAATTATTATTATAGTTACCTTTTCTTATTTTAACATTTATTTTAGGACTCTGCAATGAAACTAGGATTGTCATCACAGATGGTAGTCACATCGAAACATTAGCATTTTCGTATTATTTGAGGACCACGGAGTTTCTAATAAGATTAATTTAGAGCTCTAACTAGATACCAAATAATCTTCTTCTTACTTTTTAGATCTGTGGTAAAATTCGGTGGCATCACAAGAAACCAGGGTTCGTAAATATCCGATATTTATAATAAATATCAAAATATCAGATGTTTTTGATATATATCCGATATTTTCGATATCTTTGATATTTTTTATATTTATCAAAATTACATACTAATTTCAATTTCTTACTTTAATACATGATTTTCGAAATAGCTTAATTTAAAATGTAGGTATATGTTTGATAATTTGAAGATTTTTATTAAAATAACATTCAAATTTTATACTCTGATATGTTTTTTCGAAATAACTGAATCTAAATTGTATATTTTATTTTTGCAAATTTGAAGATAGTTAATTAAACTAAACTCATTTATTTATTATTGTGATAATCATATCTTTATTCTTTGCATTTGGCACATTCATTCGTAAGAAGCAGCTCTTAGAAGCTAGGAAAATATAAATATCAATATTGATATATATCAAGCATAAATATCAATTGATATATATCATGATATATATCCGATATATATCAATTGATATATATCATGCGAACCCTGCAAGAAACAGACAGGTTAGACTTAGCATCGCAAATAAAGCAATAGGTTTAGCTTGCCAATTAAGAAAATAAATTGTACAGCCACGCTGTGCATACTTTCTCGCAAATTCCTTATATATCATCTGGCATACACAGGATTTTCATTGCTTAACATAAATAGCAATAAACATTCATAATTAGTAGCAAGTGGATATATATAGACTTCACAAATTAAAAAATGTTGTTTTGTATGGGAGGTACCTTATCCTGGTATGGCCCGGAATAAAATATTACTTAATATAGTAGGCCGTATAAAGTTATTAAAAGGTACAAAGTTTCATTAAAACCTTTATAGCTATTTTTGAGAAAAAATTACAAAAAACTTATTTTTGTTTGGGAGGTATCAGAACCCGATTTTTTCCAGAGTAACCAATTATCTTATGTACTAAGTTGTATAGAAATCTGGTATTTTACAAAGTTAGAATCATTTTCGAGCAAAATTAAAAAAAAACTTATTTTTGTATAGAAGGTATCAGATCCCGATTTTTCCCAGAGTAACCAACCAAATCTTATCTACTAGGTTGTATAGGAATATGGTATTGTTCAAAGTTTCATCAAAATCGTTAGAGCCATTTTTGAGCAAAAAAATTAAAAGTGTTTTTTTACTATGGTGGCAACCCTAAAAATTACGATTTAAAAAAATAAAAAAACGGCTGGAGATATTAACAAAATATTGCCCTAACCCAAATTTCATCCAAATCCGTCCAATAGTCTTGGTGCTAGAACCCGGGACGGACAAACACACACATACACACATACATTTTTTACTTTTTTGTTTTTTGGACAATGCAAGAGAATCGATCCGCATCAAAATCTGAAGTTCTATTTTTTTTGCCATGACAATACTCGACAATACTCGTGTAAAAAAGGATACTCGTGAGTTTCAAAAAACTCATTGTGTCACATTGGTTAGGATTCGAGGTCCAATTCAATACTGTAGAATTAAGTATTGTATAAGGAGTCACTTCTGTAGAATTAAGTACTGTACACATTTTGATATTCTTATACTCTCGCTTCCGCCTTTGAAATAAACCAAACACCATTATCAGATTTTAATCAAAGCTGTCCGAATTTACAGCTTCATTCAGTTCAGAAATCGGTTGGATAACCAATATACAGTTTTTTTGTTTCATAAAATTGTCCTTTTCATTTCATAAAATGTATCTGTTTCTGTCATCTGGTGAAAAGGGATCGTTATAAAACCGGTTATACTTCAGGTTCGTAATAATAAATACTGCAGTTTGATAAAAATATCTTTCCGTGCTTTGCAATTCACGAGGCACGTTTAGTTGGTGGTACCGATTGCTATCGCTAGATGGCAATCGTTAAGTAATGTCAGAGGCCTTTTAGGTGGCTTAAAAACTTTCTAAAGGTACAAGTCCGAGACCGGCTGCAAGCCGCCGACCATACGCGACAGGCGACGGACTGCATATATCGACCGCAAGTTACACTACTGGTTTCTATGAATCTCTATGAAAGTGATTCCGAGCGCGGCGACATGTGGTCTGCAGCCGCGGCAGGCGACATGCGGCGGCTACACGCAGCAACTGCAAGTCGCAGGACCAGTAGTGCGGCCGACCGCAGAGCGGTCACACGCATTTCTTTTCTTTTTTTGAATATAATTACAACAATTCGTCGTCATCTTCCCCCTCTAACAAATGACACAGTAAATTATTGTTAAACACGTCTGATATTCTGACTCGCGGGAAGGTACGGAAACGACAGGGTACAAAAGCTGACTGAAGTGCAGTCGCGTTTGGAATGACGACGGCAGCGACATGCGGTCGACTGCAGCGGCCGCGGCAGTGTCACGTGCGGCTGCCACCTGCAGCCCGTCTCGGAATTTTACCTTAATGCGGGAGCTGGCATCGAAATGGCAGGAGCTAGCCACTAGCCCTAAAACCTCTCCCAATCCGGACTTACGGCCTAACCTTCCCCAGCTATGGGAAAACACCAACTGCCCAGTAGACACGATATGGGTCGCGTAATGGTCCATAAAAAAAAAACTTCAGCCACACAATCTTACAATTAAGAATGAATGAATGAAAACACTTTATTGCACAACAAATCAGGAAAATAAAAACATAAACATTAAAAAAATGTTATACAGGTAGTCGGTCTTATCGCTAAAGAGCGATCTCTTCCAGACAACCTTTAGGTGAAGGAAATCGCGTAAGAACATTTTATAGGGTAGGGCGCAATATCAATAATGAAAAAAAATAATTAAAAAGTACATACTGAACTTAAGAAACTACTAATACATAGACCATACTATAAAAATATACTTATTACTTATTAATACATACAATACATTTATATAAATACATACATATTATACAGTAATAAGATTTTTGAGAACAAACAGGCTGAATTTCAAACGTGAGTAAAACGTAAGCTAACGTAAGCTTTTGATTTAATATAAAAGATAAAATTGCTTAACCTCTTTGGTTTCACTAGAAACACCCTGGGCATTTTTATTGTTATTTAATATTATTTTTAAAATATAACTTTACGTTACTTGAATAAATATCTTCAAGTACCTCTGCGTTTAACTCTCCAAAAATAAGTAAAATATACTGTGTTGATTAAAAACACCAAAGAAACATTAAAATAATTGATATGAAATTTTTATTTTTTTGAAAAGTGTTGTCACTTAAATGTAAGTACTATATTTAAGTTATTTATAATAAATATTTTTAATACGCATCTTATCTAAGGTTTTTATGAATAAGAAAGAATTTAGAAAAAGTAAACACATACTAGAATATTGGTTTTTGCTTACTTGCATAAAGTTTTAGAATCGCTCAGTCCACTTTCAAGGATTTTTGTATGTAACTTTAATTAGTAATAAATTCTGATTGATTTCAATTAATTGAAAATTTGTGCAATGAATTGGAAAGCTCATGTGGAAAATGTGTGTAATAGAATTAACAGGTTTGCGTATGCGCTGAAACAAGTAAAGAATGTTACGAACCTCAAGACAGCGACGGTCACATATCTTGCATATATCGGCTCCATATTGCGGTACGGACTTATTCTTTGGGAAAACAGTACTGTCATCAATAGAGTCTTTATTGCCAAAAAAAATGCGTAAGGGCTATGTTCGGGGTCCCTCCATTAGTTTCCTGCAAACCTCTGTTTAAAAAGCTCGGTTTGTTACCTTCACTTCACTATATATTTTTGAAAGTAGCGTTTTTGTGAAATCACAGAATACTTTATTTAAAACTAGCTTCTGCCCGCGACTTCATCCGCGTGGACTTAAGAATGGTGTCCAGAAAGAAAGAAAATGTTAAGATAGCGATCTAGTGACGAAATGGAAATTTTGAGTTTTTAAGCATTCCTACGGAAACCCTTAAATTTTCCGGGATAAAAAGTATCTTATGTGTTAGCCGAGTGCTTTATCTATCTACCTACCAAATTTCATCCAAATCCGTTCAGTAGTTTCGGCGTGAAAGCGGAACAAACAAACAAACTGACCAACAAACAAACTGACAAACAAACAAACATCCATTCTTTCGCATTATAATATTAGTGAGATGAGATGAGATGAGATGAGAAGCAAGTGATGGAAGTACTCGAAATCGCAGATATCCTGATAGATTTGTGCTTGAAGTAGCTCCAAAGACAATGCAATTTGATAAAAGCTATTTATGTATGTGTGTTAGGATATATAACAAGCTACCAGATGACTTTAAATCGCTCAGAATAGCGATTTTCAAAAATAAATTATATAATTGACTAACGGATAATAGTTTTTATTAAATTAATGAATTTTCCAACAGACATCAATACGTATCATCATAATAAATAAAATTTGATTTAACAATGTAATTTATTATTATTATTTTTGGTTTTCAAACTGTTTTTATATTATGTAAATGACATTTGCATGCTAATTTTGTTTGGCTAAACATGTATGATCTAATTTCTCGTCTGTACCAACTTTTTTATAACCATATTTTTTGCAAATAAAGAATGTTTAAAATGGGAGACTCTTTCTTGTGTGGACTATTAAAGTCAGTAAGAAATGTTTGCTTATTTCTAATACAGTCGTAAGCAGAATCTTTTGGGACACCAAAAGAAATAAAGAACTCTTGCAAACATTTTACGTTTCTTCTCTTGGTTTAAATTTGAATAATTCGTCAATTTATCCTCTTTTCCTTTGAGTAATAAAAAATAAAACAAAGAGACATTTTTATTCGTTTATTAAATGTGGAAGTTTCGGACATAAAGTCACTCAAGAATTGTCTGTTAGAAGTAGCAATTTTATTTTGTTACTAGCTTCCTTGCCGCGGCTTCGCTCGTATTGAGTGTTTGGTTTACCACGTAAACCAAAAGAGGAATTTAGATAAAAGATGTCACAGGCTACATGTATGTCAAATTTCGTAAAATTTTTTGAGTTATTCAGGCTCTAAAAGGGTGTTAACAAGCAAACAAAGATATTTTCACATTTATATTATACACTAGCTTCCGCCCGCGACTTCGCCCGCGTGGACTTCAGAATTGAAAGAAAATGTTAAAATAGCGCCATCTAGTGACGAGGTGGAAATTTTGAGTTTTTAAGCATTCCAACGGGAACCCTTAAGTTTTCCAGGATAAAAAGTATCCTATGTGTTAGCCGAGTGCTTCATCTATCTACCTACCAAATATCATCCAAATCCGTTCAGTAGTTTCGGTGTGAAAGCGGAACAAACAAACAAACAAACATCCATACTTTCGCATTTATAATATTAGTGAAATGAGATTAGTGAGATGAGATTTTTTAAGTCCAGAAATTCGCGGAAACCTATCTTTAATTCTTTAAAAACTAACAGGATAATTTTTGATTACAAAACACATTAAAACAAATAATTAAACCAAAGACGTTTTTTTAATCGTAAGGGAACGTGATGCAAATAAATCTGTGAAAAATAATTATAAATATAGTTATGAAAACTATTTTCATGATTGTCTGTTGTCACTCAGTAAACAAAGGCACCATACATACAGATACATACAGCCATTAAAGCTGTAATAAAAAAAACTCGAAAAATACGTAATTATCAGGGTTCGTAAATATCCGATATTTATAATAAATATCAAAATATCAGATATTTTTGATATATATCCGATATTTTCGATATCTTTGATATTTATGATATTTATCAAAATTACATACTAATTTCAATTTCTTACTTTAATACATGATTTTCGAAATAGCTTAATTTAAAATGTAGGTATATGTTTGATAATTTAAAGATTTTTATTAAAATAACATTCAAATTTTATACTCTGATATGTTTTTTCGAAATAACTGAATCTAAAATGTATATTTTATTTTTGCAAATTTGAAGATAGTTAATTAAACTAAACTCATTTATTTATTATTGTGATAATCATATCTTTATTCTTTGCATTTGGCACATTCATTCGTAAGAAGCAGCTCTTAGAAGCTAGGAAAATATAAATATCAATATTGATATATATCAAGCATAAATATCAATTGATATATATCATGATATATATCCGATATATATCAATTGATATATATCATGCGAACCCTGGTAATTATTAAAAAAATGTATTTCCCTTTTCTTCGTGAAACACTAAAAAAATTTAGGGTCAAAAGTTTTAAACGCTGTCAAAAGTTTTTAAATAGTAAAAAACAGAAGCATTTCATAGCGCACGACGAAATAAAAAAATCAAATCGCAGTCTAACAGAATTCGCCGCGTTCATCTAGTTCAAATTACTATTTTATTTATAATAATTTTTAATTTAATTTGATTTTATTTCCCTACTAAGTATACGTAAATGCTAGTTAAAAGGGGGTGACGGGAATTCCACAGGTGGCGTTGCTAATGACACTTTTGTAGTAATGCGCAGATTTGCGCGGAATGCGTGCGCGCATCGGGTCCGTGAAGTTTACGCTGTATAGCCCGAACTTGGATCTGTAAGAAGATTAAAACATATTCACAAAAAAACCTATTTTTTATAGAAGCCATCACCTAAACAATTTATAAATTCATTAATTTTAAAATGGGCACACCGATTCCAAAATTAAACAGTCCTTTGGTACCCTGTATATGCTGATATAAATGCGATTTCCTTTTTTAAAGAATCAGAAATACAGGCTGTACAAAAATTGCGTTTGAAATTTTAATACAGGAAAAAAAACGATCTGCAATAATTTTTTTCAGTTTCCCATACAAATTCTTGATTTACTATTCAGATTTAGGATGGGATATTGAAAAAAAATTTAAGTATATCGGATTTTTTCAATATTTTTCCTGTATTCTATTCTTGATATCTACTAAGTAACCCTTTAAAATCCAAACGCACTTTTTTAACATCCTGTATAATATAATACGCAAGGATGTTTCCTTCTATCGTTAGTGTCCGTCAATTACCTTAAAAAAGTCCCATAATGAGTATAAATTTCGACTCCATGTTCTAAGTCTATGTCGCTTAAAAATGATAACTACACTCTTTATTAGTCTTTATGATGCAAGATGTTTTTACCCGACTGCGCCAGAAGGAGGGTTATGTTTTTGAGTGTATGTATTATACAGGATGTAACATTCAAGGTGTGCAATATTTGTTGAGAAGATGTATGAGCATTTATTTATTACGAATAATTTATCAAATTCATGATTAAAATTAAATTGAATTAATTAACGTATTTTTTCTGTACCAGTTTAACTATTCTGTGGCATTAGAATACTGAACGTGTCTGCTCTGTGACGCCACGGGCCACTGCGTGCGCAGTCGCGCGACCTTGTCGGAGCCGCGCCGTTGGGGGATTATTATCGAAAGTCGATAGAAAAATGTTACCTATTCTGAAAATCATTCGAAAATTTAATTTTTTTTAGATGCCTACTTTTTTAGTGATTCGTAATCAGTTTGAGAAGCTTAATCATCTCCGTAAATATTGCACACCTTGAATGTTACACCCTATAGGCCAGTCATACAAGACATCGGAGGTCGCATTGGTTGCAACAGTTCTGATTTTTTGGTATGTTGTTACGGTAGATAACAGTAGTGTAAAACTAATTTTTCAGCTTCGAAAGACTTGTGCTAACTGCGTGGTGCTCCAAAAACATCGAAATTTTCGGACTTTTTTCAGATTTTGGCTTATAACTTCTAAAAAGTGCATCTTATGGAAAAAGTCATTATACACACTTATAAGAAGACACAATTTCCTATAATTTAAGTGCAACTGCAGCTCTGTAGGTCTAATAGAACCCAAGATACAGCACTTCAAACATTGGAAATTTTCGCTAAAAAGTTCGAAATTGTAGTTTTGCCGCCTTCCGACCAGAATATCGGCTATAATACTCATTCTACGAGGAAAATCATTCAAAAGCAAGTTATAGAGCAGTTATTTAGCTTTAATTTAAGCACAAACTGAAGTATGTAAGACCAATAGTTCCCTTGTAATCTGGACAAAGCGAAAAATTTAGGAAATCAGATTTTTCAAAAAAGGGAGCCTGACAAATTGCAGGATTTCTGTAAAGGATAAGAAAGACATAAATCGGTGTAAAATAATTTATACTGATATTCTAAAACTTAAATTATATCACTTAGTGATAGCGGCACCTCAGTTGATACCTGCGACAGAAATATACATGAAATATATAACAAAATGTCAATTCATATTTATTATAATGAATAACAACGAAGGGGTAGGTATGTAATATTAGGTTTACCTTTAAGCACTTAGCGACGAAACAATCGTGTCCTTTTGGAAGGTCTAGGTTCATCTGACAGCTCTTCCTGGGACTCCGGAGAATGCTCTGTTGCTTGTTATAAAGGGGAGGTTGTCGAAGTCGTCCTCTTCATTCAACTCAGTCAAGGCTATGGACGGAGTGTTGAGTTGAGTCTTCCCCTGACAAACTTTGCAGAAAATTTCAGCCCTGTTGTCTTGCAGGAGCATCTTCCTTTTCCGCACCCATTCTTACACCTGCATGACAGGAATTTCATAAAAACTTGTTACAAAATAGTTTGAATACACAGCCCAGGATAGACCTACGAATGGATTACTTTACTTGCATGACAGTAATTTCAGCAGGGTTTTCGACGCTGATTTTTTCGTTGATGTCACTAGTGTCAGACCTTACTGGCTCCTTGAGGGGTTGTTGCAATTACTGAATGCGTGAAATGACAACTGTATTCCAGGGGGGGATGAAAGCTCTTCTTGAATGAATGATGTTGATGAGAACTTCTCGCAATTGGCACTTTACTGGAAAAAACATTTTTTACGTTGGAGCCTAATCTGTTAAGTAGAGGATGTCGACCTCTGATGCTCTTTACCAGCATAGACTGATAGATTGGGCTCCAACATATAAAATGTTTTTTCCAGCAAAGTGCCTGTAGCGAGAAGTTCTCAATAACATCATTCATTCAAGAAGAGCTTTCTTCCTCCTCTGGAATACAGTTGTTCTTTTACGCATTTAGTGGTTGTAAGTTCATCTCGAGGAGCTAGTAGGGACTACCACTAGTGACATTAACGAAGAAACCAACTTCGGAATTCCTGTCATGCAAGTAAAGTAATCTATTCGTAGGTCTATCCTGGGCTGTGTATTTAAACTATTTGTAACAAGTTTTTATGAAATTCCTGTCATGCAGGTGTAAGAATGGGTGCGGAAAAGGAAGATGCTCCTGCAAGACAACAGGGCTGAAATTTTCTGCAAAGTTTGTCAGGGCAAGACTCAACTCAACACTCCGTCTCCATAGCCTAGACTGAGTTGAATGAAGAGGACGACTTCGACAACCTCCCCTTTACAACAAGCAACAGAGCAGTCTCCGAAGCCCCAGGAAGAGCTGTCAGATGAACCTAGACCTTCCAAAAGAACACGATTGTTTCGTCGCTAAGTGCTTAAAGGTAAACCTAATATTAAATACCTACCCCTTCGTTTTAATTCATTATAATAAATATGAATTGACATTTTGTTCTATATTTCATGTATATTTCTGTCGCAGGTATCAACTGAGGTCCCGCCATTACTAAGTGATATAATTTAAGTTTTATAATATCAGTATAAATTATTTTACACCGATTTATGTCTTTCTTATCCTTTACAGAAGTCGTGCAATTTGTCAGGATCCCTTTTTTGAAAAATCTGATTTCCTTAATTTTTCGCTTTGTCCAGATTACAAGGAAACTATTGGTCTTACAAACTTCAGTTTGTGCTTGAATTAAAGCTAAAAAACTGCTCTATAACTTTCTTTTTTATGACTTTCCTCGTAGAATGAGTATTATAGCCGATATTCTGGTCGGAAGGCGGCAAAACTACAATTTCGAACTTTTTAGCGAAAATTTCCAATGTTTGAAGTGCTGTATCTTGGGTTCTATTAGACCTACAGAGCTGAAGTTGCACTTAAATTATAGGAAATTGTGTCTTCTTATAAGTGTGTATAATGACTTTTTCCGTAAGATGCACCTTTTAGAAGTTATAATCCAAAATCTGAAAAAAGTCTGAAAATTTCGATGTTTTTAGAGCACCACGCAGTTAGCACAAGTCTTTCGAAGCTGAAAAATTAGTTTTACACTACTGTTTTCAACTCTAACAACATACCAAAAAATCAGAACTGTTGCAACCAATGCGACCTAACGCGATTTTTATGTCTACGGTGACTGGGGTACTATTTATGTAAGTATCTACATTTCTTTGGCACGCTCTGTAGCCTAAACGGCTTTTTAGGGTTCCGTAGCCAAATGGCAAAAAACGGAACCCTTATGGATTCGTCATGTCTGTCTGTCTGTCTGTCTGTCTGTCTGTCTGTCCGTATGTCACAGCCACTTTTTTTCCAAAACTATAAGAACTATACTGTTGAAACTTGGTAAGTAGATGTATTTTGTGAACCGCATTAAGATTTTCACACAAAAATAGAAAAAAAACAATAAATTTTGGGGGCTCCCCATACTTAGAACTGAAACTCAAAAAAAATTTTTTCATCAAACCCATACGTGTGGGGTATCTATGGATAGGTCTTCAAAAATGATATTGAGGTTTCTAATATCATTTTCTTCTAAACTGAATAGTTTGCGCGAGAGACACTTCCAAAGTTGTAAAATGTGTGACCCCCCCCCCCCCCCCCGTAACTTCTAAAATAAGAGAATGATAAAACTAAAAAAAATATATGATGTACATTACCATGCAAACTTCCACCGAAAATTGGTTTGAACGATATCTAGTAAGTAGTTTTTTTTAATACGTCATAAATTGTAAACCGCAATTTACCTTTCATTCAAGTTACAACGAACTACAAAAACTTTTATATTATGTTACTTGCTGCTACGGAACCCTTCATGGGCGAGTCCGACTCGCACTTGGCCGCTTTTTTTATTAAAAAATTGAGTGCGTTTGACTTGCCCCAGATTGACATAAAATACATTTTAATGCAGTTGTTTTTTTTTTATATAGTTAGGTTATTTAATGGTGGATGTGAACATATTCAGGTTACTATTTCGGTCAAATGTCACAACTTGAATTACCTCGATACAAACAAATCGTCGGATGGACCTTATGGTACGTATGGAGAATCTCAACATTTATTATATTTAAAAAGTGATGCGGTCGTGGCTTACTGAGCCTTGCGTGGTGGTGGCGATCAGGAAAGTTAACTGTTAACTGTCTACCGGCATGGTCATAACTTGGATGAGTTCGACTCTTCGTTAACTACCCACTTCGTCCCCACACCAGGGGCACGGGTCTCTTTCCCTCACTTGGGAAGGTTAGGCCATACTCGACACACGAGGGCCAAGTCCGGATTGGGCGCTAGTGGCGAATCCCAGTGTCAGTGGTTTTCAAGCCGCCTATAAGGCCTCCGACATGACTTAACGACTGCCATTTAGTGGTAGTGTGAAAAGAGATCTGCGCTCCTGCAGTAGGGACTAGGGACAGTATGTTCACATTTGCAGTTTAAAATCACCTAGTATTCAACTTTTCTACTTACTTATATCCTCCATTGAATTCAAAGTCATCCATAATATTCCATACGCTGTAACCTATAATTTTCAAACCATAGTTTTCGGACAAACAAAGCTGGAAAGAAAATGAGTATAAAAAATTTAGGATAAAATACATCGACCATTATAGGAACACATATGTGGATTTAAAATGTTGACTGTTTTGTAAGAGCTAACTTCCCATTATAAAATAATAACCGCTTAATCATGATATAGTAGGCTAGCCGACATTCAAACCTTCAAGAAAAGAGCGTACTCCCATATCAAAGGCGGGCAACGCACTTGTGACTCCTCTGGTGTTGCGGGTGTCTATGGGCGGCGATAATCGCTTACCATCAGGTGATTCCTCTGCTCGTTTGCCACCTCAGCCATAAAAAAAAAGCCAGGAGAATGGGTAATTTTATATGGGCACCGTACCCAATGCACTGTAGCATTATGAACTATGTTGGTCTTTGTTGCCCTCATGGAGTAGTTTAATTTGTCTTAAGACAGTATGAATGCCTTAATAGGGTATTTTACTCTATACAAGAAAAAATCTAAAACTGCTTATTTACTGTGGTATTTGTAATACGTAATCGATTTAATATGATTTCTATACAATAAAATGAGAAAAACATTTTATTTTTGATTTACAAAAATCAAGTTTTTTAATCTGTTATTCAAATGTCTGAAACGACTGCCGCCATGCTGGTTGTCAGGTGACGTCACAATAGTGGTAAACAATGACGTTTTGTTCACGATATGTGTCAAAATTTTAGTACAGAGCTGTTTTGTTTACTCCTGAAATGACGTCACGACCTAAACATCATGGCGGCTATCGTTTTCGCACGCTTATTGGCAATGGTAATTAAAAATGTACTTTTGGGGTACTTATAGGTTTCAAAAAAAAATTAATAAAATATTTTTTACTTTTTCCCACCTAATGATCAGTTTGAGATACTTTTCAAAAAATGATGAAAAACCCTATTGACTTGGGAAAAAAATAAATGTTTGTTGAAAGATGAACTGATTTTCGTAATAATTAAATATTTGTTCCAGGAATGTACGAGAAACTAGGTCTTTTCTCCAAGTGAATTTAGACAAGCGCTCTTAGGATAAATAAACTACTTCATTAAGGCAACTCATACCGACATAGTTCATAATGCTACAATTCACTTTGTGTTTGGGTACGCTCTTACCCATTGCCCTTTATAGGATTCAGCTTGGATGGTGGTAGGGGGCGTTTTCTGAGTTCGCTTGCCACCACCATCTTTTAGTATAATACGAAAGGTCTTGTCGCCAAACATCAATCTTAACTGATGGGTTCTGATCCGAGAGTCGTGGGTTCGATCCCCACACAGGGCAAACTTTTCTGTGATGAGCAGAATTGTTTGCTCTGAGTCTGGGTGTATTATATCTATGTATGTATTTAAAAGTATATGTGTATGTATATCAGTCTCTGGTTCTCAAGATACAGGGAATCCTAGTTTGGGGCCAGATGACCGTGTGTGATTTGTCCCAGATATTATTATTATTAATCAATGCCGTAATAAGATCCGTAAGCCGTTTCCACTTGCGTTGGGGAATCTTTGTAAGCCCGCTTCCATCCTCGGCATCATTATAACTGGCCATCAGGAAAGTTTATGGTAAAAGCTTACAATAAAAGACTGGATAGCAAAAATCTATTACAATAAAAGTCAGTTACCTGTTCCAAATGTTTATATATGTAGTCACATCTTATATCATCCTGTATTTCCCCTTTAGACGAAATTCCATTCTCGGCGATGAAGAATTTCTTCACACCATATTGTTTGTTGAGCCACAATAGCGTAGAGCGTATGCCTTCAGGGGTTATCTTAAAAATATATATTCAATGACAGACACTTTTTAAAGGTAAAAATGAAAAATTTTAAGGCAACGTATAGAAAAACCAAGAATAACCGACAGAAGAAACATTCTCAAGTGGATTCTTCAAAAACTTTTTAGTCCCGAAAAATACAGGGAGCCACTAGTATGTTTAGAATCTAAGCATTATTAAAAGGCCTTATAGAAGACATCATCGATCAATTCACACAGAATATTATAATTTTAAGCCGCTTAGTTAACAATCTAGATGAATAAGTAAAACTTACGGCCATCGCTCCCTCAGGTTTCGGCCAATCCGGAGATGTCTCAAGAACTATCCTCAGCTCCGAGGACCCCTTCAAAGGCCATTCTCCGGGCTCTTCATCTTCCTTAACTTTCCTTACTAGTTTGCTGCTGTAGAAATTCAATCCGTAGAAATCGTATGTACCTAGTTAGAAAGACATCGACTGTTAAACAAAGATTTCCTCTCGCAACGATTCCGTGCAACATATATCCAGCAGCATGACTAGATCATCAGATCGTCCGACACTTTGTCTTCTCATAGGTGGACGATGTCACTCAAGAACAGTTCTCAGTTCAACAAGATATTAGGCCTATCTATTACCAATTCAATTTGCCTACATTCTACTTCATCATCATGCATCAATTGCGTTGGGGAATCTTGATAATCTCGCTTCCATCTTCGGCATTATCGTCACTTACCACCAGCTTAGATGATGCAAAGGGCTTACCAATTATGGATAAAAAAGTCGCCCATTGTTCTGTTCCCCCATAAATTTCTACCGTGAATTCTACTTAGCTTTCTAAGTCACATGTTTCCAGGGCTTCCTCTAAGTCTAATAAGAACATCATGGCTGTTCTAAAATGAAAAACTGATTACGCTATATCCATAATTTTACATGAACAAGGTTTGCCGTGTTTCCATAACTCAGGATTTTGGTTCATCATCATCATATCTCAAGCTCTTTCTATAAATTATCTACGAGGATAACAGTTAGCGATTACAACTTAGTATTATACAAATAGTTCATCCATTCCTAGAAAAAACATTTGTTTTAAATTTTTTCCTAGGTACCTATATAAAATAAGTCGTCTGATAATGAAAGATGATGCTTACTTGTCCTGTTGCTTACCTCTCATGATTTCTATCTCTTCATCAGTAAATTCAGGAAGGGGACTTGAATTTTCATTTTCCGCTAATGCTTTTCGCAAATCTTTTGGCCAACCACCTTCGCTTGAATAGATTGGATGGGAGTATAATCCAACCTGTAAATTTTCTAACTATAGTTTCAATGTCTTTGATTTAAAGTGTGTGTCTTGGTGTGCAGTGAGCGAGCCGCAAGCAGCTCGCAAGCACTTCGTCGGGATAAAACTATCCGCTTGGTTCCGCTCTCGATCTCTTTGTTAATGTTGAATGAAATTGGTTGAGTAGATTTTATAGCAACAAATAGCGATGCTTTCTAAAGTTTTATTATTTTTGAATTCCTGGTGTGATTCGCGAAGGAATTTAATAGTAGCTTATGTCACTTTCCATCCCATCTACTGCCCTTATGCAAAAAATCATGACAGTTCTTTGCTTCGTTGGGACGTGAAAGGAGGACAAACAAACACACTTTCGAATTTATGACATTCAAGGATTATTCTAACTTACAGAAAGTTGCTTCGCCAATTCGGTCACATCCTCATCCTCTTTAGACGCAGGTATAAACCAAGTCATTTGATTCACTAAAGATACCATTCCTGCAATAAATACATTTACTTATTATGTATTGCTTTACTCCAAGACACCAAAAACAGAAATGGTTTGGAATTTTCTCAGTTAGCTTTTCAATCACAATATTGTTGAGTGAGAATTTTCAAGCGTTATTTCAGAAATGATTCCAGTATTGTCTCCATACACAGTGTAACAAAAAGGTATTGATAAAGTAAGAGCCTACCTCCTACTTATTGAAACTCAACAAGTTCTGAACAACGACTTTGCTGGATATCCAAAAAAAATTTGAATCTATCATAAAAAGCTGATCACATCAGATTGTTAAAAAATCATAATTCTTTTTTTTATATTCCATTTTACTTTCAGCTATAGAAGATATAATAATTTGTTATGCCATTTCACTTTTATAATAGACGACTCTCTACAGACACTGCGTCATCTGGGACACAATTAAGGAGACATAGGGCTGATACCATATTATAAATGAAAATAATAATATAGTAAGTTACCTTTCTGATCTGATCGAAATTCTTCATCATAGACTCTCCAGGCCTTCGCATGAGCGAGCAACATATTCTTAGCATACTGATGGGGATCTGCCTGGTCTTTTGGTAAGATTTTTAAACCTAGATAATAACCAGCCATAAGTGGTTCATTAATAGTGATCCAGGTTTTCACACGGTCTCCGAACAGTGAGAAAGCGGTACGAACATATTCCATAAACCAGTCTTGGGAATCGGGATTATTCCAGCCACCTGAGAAGAAATTAAAAAAAAAAAACATACTTTTGTCACCAAACGTCAATGTTGACCGCATTCGTGTGTTCCGGTACTATAGATAGGATACGAGTAGTTCAACATTGCGTTGAACCATTTCATTACTACCCAAGTGATGTTACTAAGGATGTTGATGCGATTGAGACTTAGTACAGTTTGGGGTACAGAAGATAGGTATAAGTGGCGTGCCTTGGGGACGCCTATGTCCAACAGTGGACTTATGCAGACTGATGATGATGATAATGACAGTTTGGGGTCGTATCGATCACGCAAGTTAACTGACTACAGACATGGTCATGAGCTCATATCTCGACCGTTTCCATACTTTACAAGACACGTTAAGTTATTTGCGCTGGCTACTATCACTAGATATTAGATGACAGTCGTTAAATCTTGTAAAAAGTTCTAACACTGGGCCTGGTCACTAGCCCCACAACTTTCATCATTTCGGACTTAGCCCCGTTGTGATTGTTGTAACATTCCCGAGCTCTGGGACTATGGGTTATTAACAGGGCATTCACAAGACTTTTTTTTTATTTACGGTCGCTCATTATTCTTTTATTTAGTAACAGAATTTTACCGTGCTAACACAAGGGACAGACGGACGGCGGCGACGGACATCCATAGTCACGGGTAGAGCATTTAACACAATATTGGTCTATGGCATTTAAATTTAAACGCCTAGGTGGTTTATATTTAAGTACCAAAATCAAATTCTCACCAAGATCTTGAAGACATTGCGGCAAATCGAAGTGCAGTAGCGTAACCACAGGCTCTATTCCGTTCGCCACAAGTTCATTGATGAGATTGTTATAATGTTTGACTCCCGCTTCATTGATGTTGTGTGAAAATCCTTCGGGTAGGATACGAGTCCAGGCTAAGGAAAATCTGTAATGGATTTTTAGGAGTAAAAGCTTTTTGGAGTATTTTAAAAATTAACTTGTACAAGTGCGACATGAAAGAGTAAAAATTATATATTCGTGTACGAAATTATTTCATTTACTGGCAACACCAAATTATATGTCATAAAAGTCATAACTGTGCTTTATATATATATATATATATTTATTAGAACTTTTATTATGTTACTGATTGAGCTATGGAAACTTGAAACTTAACAGTTGCTTGTTTCTACTCATGAATCTGGATAAATTTCCCCAAGGTCAATTACTAAAAAAATGGACTCTTCATAACTCTTCGTGACTCATATTATGATGTTTCTCTCTCATATTCTCATAAGAGCCCTTTCATAGGCGTAGTCGCACCTCCGTAATGAGATTCTGATGGCACCTTATGATAGTGCACCTCAAGCAGAACTAATGTCTCAACAGGACCATCCCTCTATTTCTTATAGATTCCGCGCTATAGGGTCAAATAGGTCAAAAATCCATAGCATCTTTCTCGACTTTGGAAAGAGGTCCAATTATGGGGACTGCGAAACTTAACTGAGAGTCAAATACTGCCCAAAAAAAATTATTTCAAGTCACGACAATCGGAGGGCTCTTTTCAGTTATACAGGGTGACTTCAAATTAGTTCTTGATACGAAAGGGTATGCATGTGCTCATGATAACAAACAACTTTCCCTAAGGAACCCATAGTCAAATCGCAAAAAAAAATTTGGAGTCTCCATACAAATCGAGCAACTGACCGGCCAAATTAGTATGAAGAGTCCAAAATTTTTTTTGTGATTTGACAATGGGTTTCTTAGGGAAAGTTGTTTGTTATCATGAGCACATGCAAACCCTTTCGTATCAAGAACTAATTTAAAGTCACCCTATATTAAGTTTTTTCAGGAGTAGAAAGCCCAGTATCTTCCAGGAAGATATTTTGAGAGCCATTTATATATTATATTACAATTATTGTGTTGTCTTTGTACCTAAATCACGGGTCATTAAGTCCCGGCCCTTTAGCCACCTTGCGCGCTTCCTTTATAGTTATTATTACGTAGGTATATCTCACTTTCATAATTAATTAATTAATATTAATAATATTATAAATGCGAAAGTATGGATGTTTTTGTTTGTTTATTTGTTTGTTCCGCTTTCACGCCGAAACTGCTAAACGGATTTGGAAGAAATTTGGTAGGTAGATAGATAAAGCACTTGGCAAACACATAGGATACTTTTTATCCCTGAAAACATAAGGGTTGCCGGAGGAATGCTTAAAAACTCAAAATTTCCACTCACTAGATGGCGCCACCTTAACATTTTCTTTCTCTCTGGATCCAACTCTTAAGTCCACGCAGACGAAGTCACGGGCGGAAGCTAGTTACGATATATTTATGCAATAACAAAATTCCTTTACTCACCGATAGAACTGAAGTCCCAGGTTTTTGGCCATTTCTACATCCCGTTTATACAGTTCATAGGACTTGCACGCCTCGCCCGGTTCATATTCACTCTTGTTACTCCGATAGTATGTATCTAGTATTGATGGGCTTTTTCCTACAAAAAAAATATATTTTGATCCTGAGCGCACTATGCAGTATAAAAGTTGTAAAAATACAACTCTCGGAAACTTTGACGATAGGTTTCACTCATGAAACTGAACAAGTTTTTCAAAAATCCATACTGAATTCCCAGAAAAAAGTTTAGGGACAAAATTATCAGGCAAAACTTTTTTCCCCTACAAAAAACTGAGCATTAAGGGGTCGTCCATTAATCACGTGAGGCTCAAAAAGGGGGGGAGGGTTCTGAAAAAATCACGAAATATCACAAGGGGGAGGGGGGGTGTACTGAGATATCACGTGTATTTATTTTTCGTTGAACGCGCGATTTCTAGAGTAAGTTCCAAACGTCGCACTGTTGTTGTTACGTTGTTTTTAACTCATCCGATGGTTTGAAACGGCTTCAGGCAGTCAGAAACAACCTGCAACCCTGGATATTTTAATCACGGTGCTTAATTTTCCAGAATTACATTACATTATACCTATATTTAAAGATAATCTTTTTTACAAAACATACACGTGATTTTGGGTAGGGGGTGGGGGGGTAGTCTAAAACCTCACCACATATCACCAGGGGGGAGGGGGGGTCTAAAAAATTGCTAAAAAACATCACGTGATTAATGGACGACCCCTAACGAATCGATATGTGTCTAAAAGTAAAAAAAAAATACAATTTCAATGAAATCGTAGAAATAAGTTGTTAATTTCCTTAGAAAGTCTGTTCCTAAAATTCAGTTTACGAATTTAATTTCACCGTTTACAGTTGTAACAAAATAGGTATAGAACCCGTCAACTGCGTCTTTAGATATACTCATCATACTGAAAAACTTTTTTTCTACGACTATGCTAAAATCGCATTAGTTTTACGTAGTCGGTCCCATAATGAATTGGCCTAACTATGAAATAAAAAAGAAAATTAAATGCAATCATTTTTATTTTTCAATATAGTCTCCATCAATACTGACACACTTCTGACATCGGTGAAATAGCATTTCTAATCCTTTATAAAAATAATCGCAATCTTTGTCTTCAAAATGACTGAAGACGGCCGCCTGCAACTCTTCATCGCTTGAAAAATTTCTTCCCCTTAAGTCCCGCTTTAAATTTGGGAATAAGTAATAGTCGGACGGAGCCATGTCTGGACTATAAGGTGGATGGTTCAGCTCCGTGAACCCGCATTGACGCACTGCATCCTTCGAAACACCGGCGGTGTGCACGGGGGCGTTGTCGTGAAGCAACAGGACGCCTTTACTCAGTTTGCCTCTGCGCTTCTCCTTTATAATATCTCGCAGTTTATATATTAATGAAGCATAATATTCGCCGTTTACGACTGTATTGCGCTCTTTAAAATCAACCATCAAAATACCTTGAAAATCCCAAAAGATTGTGCACATGATTTTTTTGGTAGATTGTTGCACCTTTGCCTTTTTAGGCGGCTTTTCACCCTTATAACGCCATTCCATTGACTCGCGCTTGCTTTCTGGATCATAATATAACACCATAGTTTCATCACCAGTCACTAGTCTCTCGATCACGTTCTTTGGGTTTTCTCCACAAAGATCTAAAAACTCGGCAGCACAGCGAACTCGCTCCCGTCTCTGCACAGCTGACAGAAGTTTCGGGACCCATCTTGCACTGACTTTTTTCATATGAAGATGTTCATCGATTGCACAATGGACGGTACTTTTAGAGAGCCCAAGTCTAGCTGCAATTTCTCTAATCTTCAAACGGCGGTCACTCAAAACCTCTTCTTCGATTTGTATCGGGAGTGAGCACTTCTACCGGTCGACCGTCATGGCCGATATCTTCGACGGTTTCTCGCCCGAGGCGAAACTCTTTCACCCAATTTTTTACTGTGCTATAAGAGGGAGAACACTCCTTATACACACCATCTAATCGTTCTTAATTTTGGGCGGGGGATAAGCCTTCTTTAAATAGAAACTTTATGACGCTTCGATACTCGGTTTTCGACATTTTGAAAAAATACGCGACACTTGTTGTTCAAACAAACTGCTAAACTGAACTACGCTCGTCAAGTCCATGCGTGTTCGTTTATAAAGTGTCTGAGAACCGTACTATTCAATGCAACATAACATGTATCGACATGTCGCGTAGAACTATATCAGGCCAATTCATTATGGGACCGACTACGTAGAACCTTATGGGAACTAGCAAAAGTCATCACCTGTTTGATACAAAAAAAAAATACTAAGTTAGCCAAAAAACTGCTCAATTTGTATTATTTTCTAAGTAGTTAGTAAGTTATCCCTAACTTACTTAATGTCAGTTGGATCGTTATAGCATAACTACAGACAATTAATCCTCTGTCTTCTTCGGTATCTCGTATAATTAGGAATTAAACGAACTTACCTTGTGTAGTTCGATTCCAATTATACGAAGATGTTGAACCGCCGACGAATACTGAACCAAAGCGTAGATAAGTTAAAGCGTCGGTGGCTAAGCGGTATTGACTTCTACCTCCTAACCAGAGGTTGTGGGTTCAAATCCTGGCCAGTGTGCACCAATGAGTTTTTGAAACTTACATGCATTTTTATACCGACTGTTTTAACGGTGAAGGAAAACATCGTGAGGAAACCTGCACATCTGATTTTTAGATTTGTATGATTGCGTTGCAGACGTCCGTAGGTGTAAATCTAAATGCCCTACACGTGACTGTGGGTGATGCTAAGTGCAACACTAGGCAACCGTGGATAGAATGGTTAAATGTGCCACACGACTTACCGTGAAGAAGAAGTTAAAGCCCTATTTAACGGACCCTAAACTTATTTAAGTAAACCCCGTTATAAATAAGGTTACCGTCAACATTCCAGGCTCCCTCCGACTGAAAAGCTGATATTCCAGCACCAAGTTTCATATGCGAAGGGAGGATCAGATCACCCCATGTGCCTCGTATTAGGAAACTGAGGGAAAAATGTAATGTTTCATTTTGGGTGGATTGCGGACGAAGATAAACTGTAGGAAAAACGATTTACCATACAAATTTGAACCCCTCATTAAGGGGAAACATTATAACGTTAATTTAAAAGACACTATTTTTTTTATATGGCAGTGGTGGCAAACAAGCAGACGGATCACCTGATGGTAAGCGATTACCGCCGCCCATAGACACCCGCAACACCAAAGGAGTCACAAGTGCGTTGCCGGCCTTTGATATGGGAGTACGCTCTTTTCTTGAAGGTTAGGTTTTCTTTTCTTAGTCTTTTCTCTAAATTCGGTAAGAAGTTAATGGAAAGGCATTTTCTGAACCCGCCTGGCTAGCTACCATCATCTTATATCGCCTTGCCGCCAAACATAAATGTTATTAACAATGATGTGTTCCGGCATGGAGATAAGATAGCCAGTTCCCCATTGCGTTGGGGAATCTTGGTAAGTCCGCTTCCAACTTCGGCATCATCATCACTTACTACCAGGGGGATAATGGCAATGGCTTAGCAACTGTGGATAAAAAAGGCAGTAATGTCAGAAGTTCATTGGCCTCCTCATCAACTATCTCAAGTATGAATATCATGAAAAAGGGACGAAAGATATGCGACTAGGGTTGCCTGGAAGAAATCGCTAATAGTGATAAGGCTGCCTTGACACATTTTTTCAAAGTTTAATAAGCCTTCAGTTTTGAAATGTATCTTTGTTCTGGTGTGCAATAAAGTATATTTACTTACTAACTAGGAGAATGCTGAAAATTATTGTAGGTGGATTAGTGGGAAGAAGAAGCCTAAAGAAAAGATGGCTGGATTGTGTGAAATATGACATGAGTATGAAAGGAAAGCACTGAGATGACAGTTAGGAGAGACGTCATCAACATCATCGTCATCATCAGCCAAAAGACGTCCACTGCTGGACAAAGGCCTCCCCAAAGGATGTCCATGACGACGAAAACTAAATGAGAGACGAATAATAAAAAAAATGTTGCGTCGACTCCAAATGATTGGGAACGGAGCAAAAAGATAATGAAGTAAGGATTACTAAAGATAAAGTGATACTTACCACAGTAAAATATTAAATAGCATCTTGATAAACTTATTACAACACGGCTACTCAGCTAATTAACTCTAATTAGTTATGATAGAATGCTACATTAATAAGTACTATTTATACTTTCAATATGCGTCATATACAGCTGAGTAGTAACATAATTTGCATAAATAGAGACATTTGTAACAACAAACTGTGAACACTGGACTTATTTATTAATTGAATACCATTTATGTACAGTCTTAAAACGAGCTGCTCGTAACTGTCTCTTTCAGGGTTCCGTGTGTTACTAATTATCAATTTTACCAACACCGACAATAAAATTAGTATAACTCGAATACCACTAAACCACAGCATTCAAAAAACCGCATCTGAATCTGTCATAAAACACATACACACGCTACATACACCACAGGCTTATAACTACCCTCTTTTGCATAGGGAATATTATTATCATTATATTTCAATGGAGAGAATAATATTTTTGTGTCAATTTAGTATGGTCCCCTTGGGAAAAGTTGCCCAGTTCTATGAGTGAGAGTGGGTACCACTCTCGTCTCATGTAATATTGAATAATAATAATAATATAAAATAATGAAAGGTAATAAATTGTCATTTTAATAACGCTCAAATGATCACCACGAGATGTACCAAGAGATGATATAATTTTGAAATGTATAAAATCATTATAATCATATAACATATTTGAATAATAAGATATAATTAAAATTTAGATATAGTTCTCCGAGAGAGCAGAGTAATCAAGCAAGCGGCGCTTCAGTTTATGAACTTGTTGTTAATAAGTATACCTACTTTTCTATTAAATAAAGTAAATATGAAATACTAAATGAAAATTAAAAAAGAAAGCAGGAGCGAGCGAAACAAGCTCCGAAATTCAGAGCACCTGGTTCGGATAATTTAGGTGCGGAGAATGTGACTATTATTTTTTTATAAGCATACTTACGGCAGTCCTCGAATCGAACAATTTCGATTCGGAGATTGTCAGGAAGAGGCCTGGTTAGTTATACTCCATGGTTCTCGCTAAGCCATATGTTAAAATAGATGATCAATAAACCATACTTACTATTGACACTGTCCAATTTTTCATGAAATGGAAAATAGATAGGCATAAATATTTTTTGTTAATTACTAACTACGGATCCCTTTTAATCAAAAACCCTTAGCAAAGCAAATTATTCATTATTTATTAACTTTTTTTTTTTAATTTGCGTCATGTGTCAACCAAGATGTTTTTTTAAATGGCGAATATGTGTGTACATATCGGCTATTATTGGATTGTTTCAAAAGTCTTTTCAGTGAAAAAAAAAATATTGTATCTTTTGTTCCAGGTAAGTATCAAAGACAAATAGTAGTGTTATTAATAGCACATACATTAAACGTTTAAACGGTGGTAACTTAAAATATATCTGTGTTAAACATATAGCCTCTTTCCGCCATCGTTCTACGCGACAACATATTCATCCCCATCACATAGATGGTTGGCAGTCCACAACTGTGCGTTTCACTAGAAACTTTCTGCCTCGCACAACCAAACTATGGAATGAATTGTCGCCTGCGGTATTTCCGGACCGATACGACATTCAAACCTTCAAGAAAAGAGCGTACTCCCAAATCAAAGGCCGGCAAGGCACTTGTGACTCCTTTGGTGTTGCGGGTGTCTATGGGCGGCGGTAATCGCTTACCATCAGGTGATCCGTCTGCTCGTTTGCCACCTCTGCCATAAAAAAAAAAAATCTAAGGAAAAATCAATAAAGCAGATAAGTGTCAGTGAACAGCTAATTTTTGTTAAATTAGGTCGTCTTCTAAACTGGGATGGAAGAACCATTTCTCGGTACCCACAATAAGCTATGCCATTCACTGGATGTGCAATGCCGTGATTGGTCCGTTCTTCAGTTCAGCTGGTGGTTGACAGGGAATCGACCAATCAAAACGCACGAGGTCCTCTACCACAAATTCTACTTATCTAGGGTTATTATAATATCACTACATCGGACCAGTGAGATTATAATAAAACTGAAAATTCCGTGAAATTGTAAAAAAATTGAGGCGATTGACAAAAATCCGGGTTACTATATCACGAGTTTGACAATATCACTGCGACATATTGTATACTCTATAGATGGAGTTTCTTGGGATTCATCACTAGAAGATACGGTTAATGTTTCGGAAGTAAAAAAATATATAAATGAAAATAATTTATTTCTTTACGTAGGTATTATATATTAAATACATACATATATTATAAGTATTATACGTCATATTATTTGCTGGAGGAATTATCCAAAGAAGGATTATTTATTTTTATTTAAAAAAAAACAAAAATCATGAAGATAATGAAACATAGTTTTAAAAAAAGTTACTTGTTTCCAAATCTGTTTCAAAACTCAGTTATTTTATTACATTATTTTGACTTATTTATTATTCCTATAATTATATTTTAAATTATACTAAATTACTAAAGAATAAATTATATATTTCTATAATATAATTATAAATTCTAAATAAAATGAATTTTTATTTGGCCACGAAACCCAACCTCTAATTTCATAACTATGCAACGGGAAAATGAGAAAGCATCTAATAAATAAACTTATTCGTCTTCTTCACAACGCCAACTAAATATTCCAAAGATAGCGTCAAGCAAAGAACAACAATTATTTTTACTTGTCCACCTGATTAATACATCACCACCTAATTTACTAACTCAGCCACGAATTTTACAACTCACCAACATTTTACGTGTTACAGCTTCGAGGAACATGTGTTCCTCGAAGAATATTGTTCAAGCTTCAACTAGAAAACTTCATATAAGTATTATAATTTTGCAGGTTTTTTTTATATGGAATAATGGTATATTTTTACACAAAATATATATTTTTAAATCGTCTCCCTTTAGCAGTTTCTAATATATAAGGTACTACTTTATTAGTGCCCAATATTTTAGTCAGTGCTTCTACCCCTGATTCTGATCAACTTTTCCCAAGAACCCATAGTCAAATCGCAAAATGAAATTTTTACTCTTTATATATAAATCGATCAGCCGAGCGGCCAAATTAGTATGAAAACTCCAAAAATGTTTTGCGATTTGACTATGGGTTCCTTGGGGAAAGTTGATCAGAATCAGGAGTAGAAGCGCTGACTAAAATATTGGGCACTAATAAAGTAGCACCTTATATATAGTGGCAATAATTTACTAATTTTAGGTACATGTATTGATCAATCAATATATTTGGTTATAATTTTAGGTACATTTTTATAATTAATCAGTATATTTGGTTATAATTTTAGGTATATTTTGATGATCAATCAATATAGAACGAGTTATGTATTATTTAAGTTTCACTTTAAGTTTCAGTTTTAATCGTACTGAGTTACAAAATTTTAAGTCAAATTCATTACTTTTTTGGTGTCATAATACAAATATTTTAGAAGCTGACTACTTGAATATAAGTTACAAATTTTGATGCTAAATAATAACTATTTGAAGTCAAATTCATTACTTTTTTGGTGTCATAATACAAATATTTTAGAAGCTGACTACTTGAATATAAGTTACAAATTTTGATGCTAAATAATAACTATTTGAAGTCAAATTCATTACTTTTTTGGTGTCATAATACAAATATTTTAGAAGCTGACTACTTGAATATAAGTTACAAATTTTGATGCTAAATAATAACTATTTGAAGTCAAATTCATTACTTTTTTGGTGTCATAATACAAATATTTTAGAAGCTGACTACTTGAATATAAGTTACAAATTTTGATGCTAAATAATAACTATTTGAAGTCAAATTCATTACTTTTTTGGTGTCATAATACAAATATTTTAGAAGCTGACTACTTGAATATAAGTTACAAATTTTGATGCTAAATAATAACTAACATGCTGAGTTCTATTAACAGAAGCTTGTATCGAATATTTATAGTGGCTAAGATAGTTTTTTTTAGATGCCCATTGATGGTGGCTGACTTAGTAATTTAGAGGACAGTGTAGATTTTTAGAGGCGAATAATGTTATTAAATAGAAGCCTGTTTAATTATCACCCAAATAATTTTAATTAAATATTCAATACGTTACATCTATATCTAGATACACGCAGATACATAGCATTTCAATTCTTCGCAGTGCTTGCTTTGGGTAGAACTCGAACCTTTGGCAAGCAGAAACTCTAACCATTACGTCACCAACTCAGTAATAGGTATAAAATGTGTAACTTCAGTACTGTACGGGAAGTGAGTTCGTAACGTTGTGAATAACGCTTTTGTAGAACTGCGCAGATTTGCGCGGGGTGCGCGCACGCATCGGATCTGTGAAGTTCACGCGGTATAGCCCAAACTTCGATCTGCAAGAAGATTGAAACATGTTTTCATAATAAAATTTGAAAGCAATATAATTTTAATAAAATAAGTGCAAGATAAAAATAAACTGACCAATTCAATCAAATATTTACAATATTAGAGGATCTTAATGGTAGGATAAATACCTACCATATATTTATTTTGTTAGTATATTAAAACAAACAAAAAATGAAAACCACGAAACCGTTATCATTTTTTATGTTACGGGAATCGTATTTAGACTACCACGATAAGGGCTATGCCTAGTGTGGAGTTTTTGTGTATTATTTTGTAAATTGAGCTTTTTTGGCAAATAAATTAATTTTATTTATCTTTCTTTATCTTTATCATTCAGGGATGCTATTAGGATGGGATGTAATGAAATGAAATGAAATGAAAATATTTTATTCAAAGTAGGTAGCAGTGTACACTTTTCGAACGTCATTCTTTTATCTACCTAATACGAGGTTCCTACCACTCGGAACTCGTATACCCACCGTTTCGGAAGTGTTTGCGGAGTGAGATGAAACGGTGGGCCCTAAAGAAACTCCCTCCAACACATTAAAAAAAAAAGTCTTATATTCTATTACATCTTAATGCTAAATCAATAAATGAATTATACAATGTCATGTCTGTAAATAAAATATACAAAAATAAGAATAAAGTAAGAAGAATAAAGAAAGAAAGGATTCAAAAGAGATAAAAGTAAAAATTATTTGTAGCTAATGACTAACAATTCCCAAGACCAATGATGGGGTGGCATATTGGGATGGCTTCGCTGTCTTGGTGGCTACATACTTACTGGGCTTGGATATACAGAATGAAATTCTGCTCTCATAAGACAGAAAGGCCGCAAAGTATAAGTAGTTTCCTGTATACTTTGCGGCTTTCTTTCCTATAAGGGCAGAATCGAAATCGCGGACCTTAACCTGACCTTTTAACTGTGGCTTCTAGTCTTAACACTGATCAACTTTTTTTTTCACCCTCAATTGGTAAGCCTTTGGCATCATCTCGCCTGATGGTAAGTGATGATGATGCCGAAGATGGAAGCGGGCTTACCAAGCTTCACCAACGCATTGGGGAACTGGCTATCTTATCTTCATGCCGGAACACATCAATGCTGTTAACACTGATGTTTGGCGGCAAGACTTAGATAAGATGGTGGTAGCTAGCCAGGCGGGCTTAGAAAATGCCCTACCACCAACAAAAACTGTCTCTATGGAACCAATTCAAACGGAGCAAACCCTGTGAAGGTGACTTTTGGGTTAGGGTTTTTATATTTGTTCTTGAACTGACTTGTCGCTTTCTCTTTTTTAAATTTTAATTATATCCACAAACGTCTCTCCCATTTTCGGCATCACCACTAACACAGACTTGCGCCCCAAGTGGAGTGACAAATAAAATTTGTTTGATCTCTACTCAACCGATTTTAAACGATAAAAAAATATTGTAATTTATTTTTACTTACTTAAAACCAGAAGTAAACTCGAAGTCGTCCGCAATGGCCCAAGCTGTATTTATTTTTACTTACTTAAAACCAGAAGTAAACTCGAAGTCATCCGCAATGGCCCAAGCTGTATTTATTTTTACTTACTTAAAACCAGAAGTAAACTCGAAGTCGTCCGCAATGGCCCAAGCTGTATATCCTAAAACTTCAAAACCATCTTCATTGACAGCTAATGATAACTGAAAAACATTTTAAAGTTATAATATTATGTTATCCAAGAACTTTGATACAGTTTAAATTAAAATCGCGGTCCACAACCGTGGTTTTTGGTCATGAAGCTGACAACTTTCTCTAAAGAAAGAACCAATTCATTCAGGGCAAAAAAGAAATTAATGAATAAAAGTTACAGTTAAAATTTAGTCCGCGATTTCAATTTTAATGTATTGTTTAATATAGGTTCATTATAAATTTATAACTTATAAGTAATATTTTTGACACAATGATATTTTCAAGACTGTACGTAATCTGGAGCCACGGCAATGCCCCCGCCAAGTCTTGCAGCGAATCAAACAACACGGACATAGTCAGTACCACTTTTTCTCGGAGCCACTCACGGCACTTGTAGACCCCTTGTATCGTCGTCGTGGGTAAAGGTAAACGTTAAAATTTTAGCTGCGAAGAATAGTTAACGAACATATTTTTGGCCTAAAATTACAATTTTTTACCTTATATATAGAAGTATCTCGGCTAAAAATAAATACAATCTATAGTGAGGGTTACTTCTCTATTTACATATAATATTAAAATGGATTAATCCAACCTGTTCGAGGTGCTTGGTAAAGAACTGAATTCGGTCGGCGTCATCAAGTCCAGTGTCCTTAGATGGAAATCCATTCTCGCTTATGAAGAACTTTTTCACTCCATATTTCTTGTTCAACCATTGCAATGATTTGCGAAGACCTTCTGGATTTACCTGAGAATATAAAAAATACAATTAGTTTTAGTATTCATTTATTATTTGAGGGAAAAATAGGTAGTTCTAATTCAAGACCAAAATTTAAATTATTCTACGAGTAACTTAAACCTTAGGATCGTCAAAGCACCGTCACCGTCAATCTTTAAGCTCTTAATAAATAATGAAAAGATTCAAAACCTACTGTCATCCACTCCTGACTTGTTTTCGGCCAATCCGGTGAGTCGTATAAAACTGCACTTAATAGAGGTGACCCATACAAAGGCCATTCTCCAATTTGCTCTCCTGATTTTGCGTTCCGCACTAATTTTGATGTGTAGTAATTCACAGCACAGAAATCGTATGTCCCTGTAAATAGTTTGTGTAAGATCTAAGACACATCCAGTGATAGTGAACGTATTCTTCATAATATTTTCATTATCAATGTTATTTATAAGCTTGCTTTTGAACTCAATCATTAGCGAAATATCCGAAGTCTGGAAATTACAATATACAGGGAGTCGTTCGTATCGTACACATCGTATAGTACACTTTTCAGGGGTAATACCTAATAAAGATAATAAAACAATTCCTTTCGCAAAAAATAACTTGTAAAACAAGGATGCTCAAAAGCTGTGGGATGAGCTTCCCTCCAAGGTTTTTCCCAAAGGCTACATACAGTACGGAAAGAAGTAACTGAAAAGGTTGATGAAGGATTTGCAAAGCACTAACTTTTTCTAACAGGAGAACCTTCAGCCTTTTTGCCATCTTTAATAATAAGAAAAAGTTTATCGATCATTCGGACCAAATGGTGTTGCAGCCATATTCTGGTCAACAATTTTTTGGGAGGGAGACCTATATTCATCAGTGTACGTCTTCAAGCTAATACGGCGATGATAATGAATTTGTAACTTACCTTGGATCATTTTTATCTCTGCATCACTTAGTGGGGCTAATCCGGTTGCATTATCATAGCTTGCTAATGCTTCTTCAACACTTTTAGGCCACCCACCTTCATTTGAATAAATCGGTTGATAATACATTCCAAACTGCAAACAAGAGATTGAATTTGGTTAAAAAGAATGCGGTTAATTGAATTTTTGGACATCACATCATATCCCACGAGATTTTTATTATATCGCTCTTAGGTCTTTTTATTTACTTATGTTCAAATTAAATGAAAAATAAAAACAAGAATATATCGTCGGATACGAGCCCGAACCTAAAAATAATCAAACGTATTTCGTACAAAATCTAGCACTAGGCCATGCGTTGCATATGTGTGCTTAATTTGAGCTCATATACATACGAGATAAACGCAAAACTATAATTTTAAGGGATTAATAAATCGAAGTCCTTATTTAATTAACATTATATTGGTTTGTTAGCCGACCCCACCTATAGCGGGAAGTGGCAAAGACAAGGAAGATTATTTTGGTTTGATAAACGCAAAACTATAATTTTAAGGGATTAATAAATCAAAGTCCTTATTTAATTAACATTATATTGGTTTATTAGCCGACCCCACCTAAAGCGGGAAGTGGCAAAGAGAAGGAAGATTATTTTGGTTTGTTAGCATTAGCATACATTGTTGATCATGTAACTGCTTAGTACGGTGAGTAGTATGGATTAGGATTATTATTGATACTTTATCGGTTATAGTCGAATTAACGCCTCCTATCGGATTTTTTCAACCAGGGATAACGGACGTTTAACCATTGAATAAATAATATTTAACCCCTTAGCTTTCTTTTTGAACTTTCTTAAAGGTGGTATTCCTAAGCACCAAAAGATGGCGTCATAAGTAAATTATTCTACCAGTATACATTAAAATCCTCTTAAATGTCCCTAAAATGAATGATTCCCAAGATAATTCTCGCACAGATTGATTTTTGGACTTAAATATCCCTAACTCTAGGTTTTCGTTGAAATGTATAAAGCCGTTTTCGAGATTGCCGGCGTTTACAAGATAACTCGTTTAACAGTATAAGATAAGATTTATGAGATTTTTTATGTACGCTTTTTAGCAGTAACTTTAAATCTAATTTCTTTCACTACTTCACTACATCTATTAAAAAAGCTCAAGCAAAGAATACTAAGCAATAGCTTTGACAAAAACTGCACAAAAACTTACTGAGTACTGTCTTACGAGTTCTGCTAGGTTTTCGTCATCTTTTGTAGCAGGCTCCATCCAAATGATATGGTTTACTAAAGAAATAATTCCTGCAACATAACCATAACGTCATTAACATAACCATAACATCATTATCAGTTAACAAGGTCATTCTATCTTCTTTTTAATTCTGATTATCCTAATAGTACTATTTTGTGCTTCTTTGTTTAGAAGTCAATAGAGAGTATTTGATTACACTTATTTAAATATAAATATTTGTATGTTGATTATCCTATGACTTTCGGTTACACCCCTTTAGTCTACATAAAATTAAAATAATTTTAAATGGGATCTTATTTTTATTTTCTTTTTGTTCTAGCTTTTGCTAATATCGGTCTCACTTAATTTTGCGAATTACCCACACATTGAATAACACTGTCAATCTTATAATAATTATAATACTTAGATTCAAAATTTTTCGACAGACCCAGAAACATTTTTGAACGTGTCCTTTTCGAAACTTTATATCCAAGATTTTTTGCATTATAAATGGGACACAATTCTATAAGCCTTTCTATATTCAAATTAATAAATTAGTACCGCATATGCCATATAAAGCCCCTAAATATAAAGCCCCTATTTTCGATAGAGATTTGATAAATACAGCAGAGCCTCTTTAATCCGAACCTATAATCCGAATGACCTGAGTTATATGTACATCTGAAGTGGTACACAAATTGTATTTGACAGACCCGCGTTACGCGTTTGCATAAATTAAGGGATAAAGCGTTTCAAGGTCACTACTAGTCTTGAAAGAACTGTACTGGAATTCTTTTTAAAAATATTAATTAATGCATTATAATTTCGTTGTAGTAAAGTTTTGCATGACTAAAATGTAGATTCAATTATAAATACCTATGTTTTACTGCCTGAAATGCCTTTCAAAATGTCTAAATACTCTATAATCTGAACGCTCCACGGATTCGAAAGAGGGTTAATTTTTGTTGCTCGGATTAAAGAGGCCCTGCTGTACGTGACATCTGCAATAAAGGCATAATCTTAAACCTTACCGTTTTGGTTTTTTCTGAATTCTTCATCGTAAATTCTCCAAGCCTTCGCGTGAGCAAGTAACAAATTTTTAGGACAAAGATGGACGTCCAACTTCTCCTTTGATTTGATAAAAGCAAGAATTTCATAAATATGAGAGGCTCGTTTATTGTGAACCAGGTCTTGACACGATCACCAAAGTGCGAGAAGAGAACCCGAGCGTAATCAGCGAACCAGTCCCCAAAATTTGGATTGTTCCAACCACCTGCATGGCAGAAAATTAAACTATTGATGAAAACATGGAAAATATAATATTTTTACCCCACCAGCTCAAAAATCAAGCTTGCTTAAGAGTGTACCAACATTACCAGTATGATTTTGTTTGATAAAACCCTTTACTATATGGACTATCTATAACTGAACTGAACTTTAGTTATCATCAGCGTAACCGATATTGGTAAACTGTTTTTCCAGTTTAGTACTGAGAGTGATTAAAGTATATCTGATTCTTTTGTGTTACAAAATCCTTTGATAAAAGAACTACAACAGGGATATACATAAAAAAGCTTTCCTTTATTAAAATGAAGATTTGAAAAAGTTAAACATCAGTGAATGTCGGTTTTGTAATCTGGATACTGCAGTCTGAAAAGGCTTCATACAAAAATCAGCGTAGTAGTGACGTCAATCCCGTCATTCTTCGCCATCAGATGTATGAAGCGGAACGCAAAAATTAACGCTTTAAATATCTTAAGATTATACTGTCCTAGAAGAAGTTTCACAAGTACCTATTACGGGCACTCAAACTCTTTTTGAGTTTTGGAGTTGATTTATTTCAACGTTGCAATATTTTTAAACTTTCGTACTATCGAACCCTAAAATGCATTTGGCTGAATAAATCACAGTACTGTTACTGAAATCTAAAATTCATGCATATTCCCTGTCAATCCAGCGTACTTCTTGAAATCTCGTTTTCAAATCAAAGAAAAAAGTAATAAAAAATGCAATGTTAATGTTAGTGGATGGCTTAATGAAAACTTAGACATCATGACCGTATTTCAAAATTAATTAGAATAGAATAGAACAGCTATAAAGCTAGCTAGAATAGAATAACAGCTTGTTTTAATGAAATCACGTTTCTAAACATCAAAAATCATGACAAATGTATCACCAAGGTCATAAAGAGACTGCGGGATGTCAAAGTGCAGAATGGTCACAGCTGGTTCTATCCCGTTGTCAATCAGTTCGTCAATCAAATTGTTGTAATGATTGACGGCAGCTTTATTGACTTCGTTGGAAAATCCCTTGGGCAGTATTCTAGTCCAGAGTATAGAGAATCTGAAATTTTATAGAAAATCTTAATAATGGGCCTGAAACTAACCTAATGTTCATAGCACAGAGAACAAAACTCGCACTTTTAACTTACACCGTAATAAAACAATGGTATTAAAAGGGTGTAGCCGTACCTTGCCCGTACTACTACGGCAAATGTTATACTCTTTAGCCTTACCTATAAAACTGTAGTCCCATTTCTTTAGCCATTTTCACATCCCTTTTGTAAAATTCGTAAGATTTGCATGCATCACTCAAGTTCCAGTTATTTTGATCGGAAATCATATCGAGGATTGACGGAGTCTTGCCTGAAATGTAAAATGTTATTATAGTGCTTGGCCAGTTTTTCACTAAAAAACTATGAGATTTTTTGTGAAGGACAACTAATAGGTGAAATTTTATACGTCACGTTCCGTTAAATGTCGCTTCTTTTGACGAAACGTAAATGAAAATATTTTAGTCGAACCAGATAATATAGCAGTTTACACTTTTTGAAGAAAATATGAACATGAGAAGGATCAAGAAATGTCTGTAACTGTATTCTCTCAAAATGGTGTACCGATTAAAATTCATATTTTTCACTTTATAGAAAATGTAAGTAACTAAGAAATACCTATCCATGTTTGGTGGTTTTCGAGTACTTGACTTTTACTATCGAGGGTGGTAAAATAAGTTTTCGTAAGTTATAGGTATTTATATTAGTTAATATTCGTAAGTATAGTATAGTTTAATTGCATTCATAGACTTGCTTTATCACAAATGTTTGCTGCTGCTTATAGTAATGAGTAGGTAAATTATATGAACCCTGCCACAGGCCCCGGTCTTTTAGGGACACTACTGTGTTTCACCATGACACCAACAAAGTCGATTGTAGTACTTACTTGGATCTGTGTAATAAGTTAAACGTTAAGTTAAAAGTTAAGTTAAACTACTATGTTACTTTTCTGTTTAAAGTTAAGTTAAACTACAATGTTCCTTAATATATTTTTAAGAGGTGATAGTTTATGTACAAAAATTTGTGAACTTAAAATAAAAAAAATAAAAAATATGAACACTGTTTTGAGGGTATTGCAAAGACAGTTAATATAATTTAACAGACCATTATTAAAATAATTGTGTTAATTTTAGACAGGCTTACCATCGACATTCGAGCTGCCTTCAGTCTGGAAAGCAGAAGATCCAGCTCCAAACTTCATGTCTGAAGGCAAGCAGAAGTTACACCAGGTCTCGCTCAAAAGTGAGCTGTTAACAAATGAGTAACATTTTAAACAAAATTAAATAATAAACCAAGTATTCAGGTATTAAAAAAACCAAATAGTGTGTTGATCAGGCAAATTATAATGTTTCTTGCTGAGTTGAAGTTTATGATCAGGCATAATAAAAGTTCCCGTCTTACGGCTACCGTGTAAAATTGTATTGATGACGAAACAGATGACATATAATTGACCACGCTGAATACGTTAAAAACAACTGACTTCAATCGCAACAACTCCAATTTTGATATGTTTTTGTTAATTTTCTCAAAAACCGCTAAATCGATTTTGATAAAATTTATATGGGACCACCTGTGAAGTATACCTTTTAAACAAAAAAAGAATTTTTCAAATCGGTTCAGGCGTCTTCGAGTAATCAGTGAACATACATAAAAAAAAAGATTCCGACGAATTGAGAATTTAGGGTTCCGTAGCCAAATGGCAAAAAACGGAACCCTTATGGATTCGTCATGTCTGTCTGTCTGTCCGTATGTCACAGCCACTTTTTTTCCGAAACTATAAGAACTATACTGTTGAAACTTGGTGAGTAGATGTATTTTGTGAACCACATTAAGATTTTCACACAAAAATAGAAAAAAAAAACAATAAATTTTAGGGGCTCCCCATACTTAGAACTGAAGCTCAAAAATTTTTTTTCATCAAACCCATACGTGTGGGGTATCTATGGATAGGTCTTCAAAAATGATATTGAGGTTTCTAATATCATTTTCTTCTAAACTGAATAGTTTGCGCGAGAGACACTTCCAAAGTTGTAAAATGTGTCGTCGTCCCCCCCGTAACTTCTAAAATAAGAGAATGATAAAACTAAAAAAAATATATGATGTACATTACCATACAAACTTCCACCGAAAATTGGTTTGAACGATATCTAGTAAGTAGTTTTTTTTTAATACGTCATAAATCGTAAACCGCAATTTACCTTTCATTCAAGTTACAACGAACTACAAAAACTTTTATATAAGATGCTACTTTATTAGTGCCCGATATTTTAGTCAGTGCTTCTACTCCTGTCCTGATTCTGATCAACTTTCCCCAAGGAACCCATAGTCAAATCGTAAAAAAGTTTTGCACTCTTCATACAAATCGATCAGCCGAGCGCGAGCGGCCAAATTAGTATGAAGAGCCCAAAAATTTTTTTACGATTTGACTATGGGTTCCTTGGGGAAAGTTAATAAGAATCAGGAGTAGAAGCACTGACTAAAATATCGGGCACTAATAAAGTAGCACCTTATATTATGTTACTTGCTGCTACGGAACCCTTCATGGGCGAGTCCGACTCGCACTTGACCGCTTTTTTTGAAGTCGGTTAAAAAGGCTGACGGTCCTCCTGATGGAAAGTGGTTAGCGCTGCCTATGGGCATTTGCAATATCAGGGGTACTATCAATTCTTTGCCGATTCCTCAACAAAACCTTTTCAGTTCCTTTTTGAAGAGTCCAATACTGTGAAAACCTCAGGGAACTTCCGGATGGAAGTTCATTCTACTGATCTTGAGGGTTCATCCCTAATTTTTACATATCATGTTCACGGAAAAATGTCCCGTATTTTAAAATAATAATATTTACAATATATTTCTCGAGAAAATTGTATTTTTCTCCGTTATAGTTTGAACGGGTATAATGAACGTGTGGTGCCTTTGCCGACTAGGTGACAAAATTGAAAAAAAAAATGTGAACTCGGTAGAAAAGCTTCATGCCCTATACAGCCTAACGAAAAAAAAATATTATCTCAAGAAATATCAAACTAATGAAAAACTTAAATGTTTTAGGTTTTATTTTTGCATATCCTAGGTAAGATAAGATAGCCAGTTCCATCTTCGGCCTGCTTCCATCTTCGGCATCATCATCACTTATCTACTATCAAGTGAGGTGATGCTAAGGGCTTACCGACTGAGAGTAAAAAAAGTTTAAACAATTTTGATATGTTGTCCATTATAATAAAAATGAATGCTACTTACTTAAAAAAAATTGTATGACAATAATTTATTTATGAGATTTTATAGTTCATGGAATTATCGAAAAAAATATCTCTTACCTAAACTGAAATATTAAAATCAATACAATTTTTTCCATTTTATAATCTGCCGTTCGACCGTCACTGCACGATTCCGTGAGGAAAATATATTGTCTTTACTTATACCGACTATAAACACAAAACAAGTAGGTATACAATACAGGCTGATTTTTAAAAACAGCGGCAAATGTTGCTAGCACTCATAAACTAAACAAATCCCCTTAGGAACCAATGATTGAAGTAAAACATTTCTATCTATCAGCCGAAAGACGTCCACTGCTGGACAAAGGCCTCCCCCAAGGATTTCCACACCGGAAGGCGCAGTGTGGGCAGGCCCCCGACTCGGTGGACCGACGACCTGGTAAAGGTTGCAGGAAGCCGCTGGATGCGAGCCGCACAGGACCGGTCGGTGTGGAAAACATTTATTTCAATATAATTGCCAATAATTAGAATAATAATAATAATATAATAATTTTAATATTTTTTCAATATTTTTCCTGGGTTCTGTACTTGATTCTGAGTAACCCCTTAAAATTTCAAACGCACTTTTTTTAACACCCTGTATAATACGATCACGCCAATAATAAAATAGGCATTTGCAAATTTTGTACAAAAAATAATGTACGTAATGTTATCCGGTTATTTGTGAAAGTTGTTCAGTTTCATGAGTAGTAGGTATACAACATTTGCCACTTTGCAGTGACTAAAAATCGCCCTGTGATTATGTCTGAATAATATGAATAATACAATATTATTTATTTATTTATGTTTATTTCAGGCACAGGGCCCATAGAAATATATAAAATACAATACATTTAAAAATATACAAATACTATAAATACATAATAATATAAAATTAATATTACCACTAAGTTAAGTAGGGATAGTTTTCTTCAGTTTCGCCTCCCTGAAGCGTCGGAATACAACTCCCTCTGGCCAAAAGTCGGGGTCAAGGAATACTTTCTGGTGTTTGGCCGGAATCTGAAGTTTGAAGGCCACAAAATTATTGGGCCTGTTTGACTCCAGGGTCTCCAGAAACACCTCTATATCTCCCTGAATCCGACCCCTGCACGCAGTCTGGATATGTTGAAAGACATCCGCCTTTGTATTAACCGGTACCGGTGTAAATTTTGAAAAATGTATTCAAGGTCAAAATGTTTTAAGTATTCATATACAGTAAATAAACACATATGCACAAATAATATATTTAGGAATAAATTATTTCAATAACGGGGCCGTGCCGTTTAAAAAATTACGAAACGCAAAATTCTTTAACAATCATAACAATTCTTTAAAATAAAAATTTGTACGTAAATTTGTACGTACGATTAATTTGCTCGCTAAATAATTAGGAGATTCTATAGTTTACCAATAAACAAATAGGTACGTACCTACTGTTTTAATGTAAATAAACAATATTAATTTATCACATGAAATATGAACAACACTGTGATGTTTTTAAAGGCTTAGTTTAAATCGTACACCACAGTATAACACTTCGAAATGTCAAAAGCTTTCGACTTCGTGTCTCATGATCTGCTTCTACCAAAACTAGAAAATAATGGGGCCCTGTTTTAAACTGGCTTGTAGGTATAACAGATCGCAGTGTGTTGAAGTACAGAAATTGAACAAAAACAATAAGACTCTCTCATGTCGCTCAGAGTTTCGAAATAATAGTGTTAGCGTCCCTCAGGGTAGCACATTAGGCCCCCTTTTGTTTTTAATTAATATTAAGGATTTACCAGAAGTGACAAATCATAAGAGTATTCTGTTCGCGGATGATATATCTGTAGTTGTAGGTGATATCAAATAGAAATATGACACTGAATCAACACACAGATGACATAAATAATGCTTTGAAATCTATAATTTTAAGGTTATGTACATAAATAATTCTAACAACAAAAAATGCATTAATTTCAATACATACAATGTTTCTGGATGTGCAAGATTATTTATAATCAGATTACACAATTTATTAAGGAACTACCATGGCTAAACAGATGGCTTCAACGAAATACATTCTACTCATTTAAGGATTTTCTGGACTACAAACAAGTAACTACAATAAAAAAATCTGTTATAATGTTTTTATATTAATTTAAATGTTTGCATGCTATAATTTCGTAGCTGAGCTTGGCGATTCTTATAAAATGTTAAATCACCATTATTATGTACCCACTTCAAGCAAATAAATAAATTCTGATTCTCATCCTGATAGAGTTGGCAAGCAGCAACTCTAACCATTAACCAACTCAGTAATAGGTATAAAATGTGTAACTTCAGTGCTGTACGGGAAGTGCGTTCGTAACGTTGTGAATGACGCTTTTGTAGAACTGCGCAGACTGGCGCGGGGTGCGCGCACGCAGCGGATCCGTGAAGTTCACGCGGCATAGACCGAAGGCAGACCTGGAAAAGAAGGGTTTTACCAACTAAGGGTAAAAAAAAAGTAAAACAATACAATTTTGACAAAATGCATAAGTGAAAGATAAAAATAAACTTTTAACGATACTAGCTGACTAATATATTATGTATTTATTTTGTTAGTATTTTATCATACTTTTTTCTTGATATGAATTTAATTATCAAAAAACCATATTGGAATAGCTCTGCTCTCTAGGTGGCTACATACTTACTGGGCTTCATTAAAATTTAAGAAAAACAGACAGTAACCCCAGCATAAAAAAGTCACTATTACAGGTGTTTTGATATGTATGTAGCTCAAGTCACTATCTCTTTTTAAACTTGTAATTGTAACAATAAATTGTACAATTTTTAAATGATAAAAAAGAACGTAATAAGTATGCTAGCTACCATATATCATGATGACGTCATCATGTTAAGTTTCAAACATTTGTAAAACAAATTGTAGTTTTTGACATTTGATAAAAAGTAACTCAGATGACTAACAGTCAACTACCCTATTATTTGATCTCTATTCAACCAATTTGAAACTATAACACGTCCTTCTGCGAATAAAAGAATCATTGTAATTTATTTTTACTTACTCAAAACCAGAAGTAAACTCGAAGATGTCCGCAATGGACCAAGCAGAATATCCTAAAACTTCAAAACTATCTTCACTAACAGCTAATGATAGCTGAAAAAGATTGTAAAGTTATAATATTATATATAGAATGTTAAAAAAGGTGTTTGAAATTTTAAGGGGTTCATAGAACCATCTTTTGTGTAAAAAATGCGTTTAAAATAAATGGGTTACTCCGAATCAATTACAGAATACAGGAAAAATATTGAAAAAATCCGTTTTACAATATATTTTTTTATTCACAATACAGATTTAGTATAGGAAACTGAAAAAAATGTAGACCAGATATTTTCTATATTTTTCCTATATTCTATAGTTACTTGATTCTGAGTAACACCCTTAAAAAAATGTACGCTCTGTATTAAAAAATTGTCGTAGTACAGTTATCAAACCTACCTTTGCACTAAAATCAAAATTTTATACTTTGTATAATTTAGGAAATATCTCAGGTGAAAGTAAAAAATCTACAGAAAGAGTTACTTTCCGCATGTATAGTAATAAAATAGATTGCTATAACCTGTTCGAGATGCTTCGTAAAGAACTCAATTCGATCAGTGTCATCAAGTCCAGTGTCGTTAGATGGAAATCCATTCTCGGTAATGAAAAATTTTTGCACTCCATACGTCTTGTTCAGCCATTGTAATGATTTGCGTAGACCTTCGGGATTTACCTAAAAACGTGTGTATTTTTAATTAAATAATTTTGGTACTTATTCATTTATTATTTGACGGAAAAGTAGTTCTAATTCAAGGCCATAAATGAAACGTTACTACTAGTAACTTAAATTTTAAGGATCGTCAAAGTGCCGTCATAAATCCTTAAGCACTGGTACCTTCTATAAAATAATAATAATAATAATAATAATAATAATATCTGGGACAAATCGCACACGGTCATCTGGCCCCAAACTAGGATTCCTTGTATTTTGGGAACCAGAGAGTATATACATACACATATACTTTTAAATACATACATATATAGATATTATACACCCAGACCCAGAGCAAACAATTCTGCTCATCACAGAAAAGTTCGCCCTGTGTGGGGATCGAACCCACGACTCTCGAATCAGAGGTCAGGATCGCTAACCACTTAGCCACCGAGTCAGTCATGAACAGTAGTGAACATTTTTAAAACCTACGGTCATCCAGTCCTGACTTGTTTTCGGCCAATCCGGTGATTCGCATAAAACTGCACTTAACAAAGATGACCCATACAAAGGCCATTCTCCAACTTTCTCTCCAGATTTTGGTTTCCGCGCTACTTTTGATGTGTAGTAATTCAGAGCGCAGAAATCGTATGTCCCTTTAAAAATGTTTGTGTAAGGTTTTTAGGTAGTAATGGTAAACGTTCATTTTAAATTATTATTTCTTTCTCGACCAACTTTGGATCAATATTGTTAGTAACTTAAATTAGGACTTACAATCTAGTGTTAGTAATATACAGTGAACTGGTTCGTTATTTATTTATTTAATCAAATTAAATTTATCCAGCATGACTCGACTATTGTTAGCAACGTGAACCATGCAGCAGTGGTTCACAATTGCACAGTCGAGTCTGCTGGCAAACATAGCCAGGATGGTGTTGGCACTGCCCCGCACCCGTCGCACCAGAGACGCGCTGCGTTTACGAATGGTTGCGTAGAAACAATTAACGCCCGCCTCCGCATACATCCCTGACGCGCTGCAGTATCGAGGCAGCCCCATCAGCATCCTGAATGCATTATTGTACTGGACACATAGGGCATTGTACTGTGTTTGGGAATACTTCACCCACAGTCTGCTCGTGTAAAAAGATGTGCAATATGCTCTAAAGAGCGATATTTTTACTTGTTTAGGGCAACGAGCAAACCTGCGAGCTATCATATTAGCCCGAACAGCCAATGCCCTACGTTCCCTTTCGATGTATGCATTGTCCTTAAAGTCGGAAGTTATCAAATGCCCCAGATACTTGAAATCAGAACTTGTTTTTGAACTCGATCATCAGCAAAGTATCTTGATAAATTATACTGACGTTAAACGAAGATTATAAAACAGTTCCTTTCGCAAAAAATAACTCGTAAAACAAGGATACTCAAGCTGTGGAATGAGCTTCCCTTCAAGGCTCTCCTAAACACTACGGTGCAGAAAGAAGTAATTTAAAAAAAGGTTATCGAAGCATTGGCAATATCACTGGTATTTCACATGCCCATATAGTGGTAAAATTTTTCCAACAGGTGAGCCGTCAGGTCAGCCTTTTTGCCACCTTTAATAATGAGAAAATTTCATCGCTCCTTCGGACTAAACGGTGTTGTAGCCCTATATATTCTGGTCAACAATCTTTTGGGAGGGAGGCCTGTATTCGGCGGACGTCCTCCGGCTTAATGGCGATAATGATGAATCTGTAGCTTACCTTGGATCATCTTTATCTCTTCATCACTTAGTAGGGCTAGTTTTGTTGTATTATCATAGTTTGCTAATGCTTCTTCAACACTTTTAGGCCATCCACCTTCATTTGAATAAATCGGATGATAATACATTCCAAACGGCAAGCAACGGATTGAATTTTAGATCCAGGCCCTTAGCTACGAACATTATTTTTTAAAATATCTTAAATGGTCTAAAATATCTTAAATGGTCTACGCAGGCTTTCTTATCCAGGTTGTGCTTATGTGGCGAAAAACGTTATTCCGATAAATTTCTTTGAAAAAATAATATGATAAATTTGAAAAAAAATCTTGAATAATTACCTATTCAAATATACATTTTCTTTGTGTAGAAAAAAGTCGGTTCTTCTAAAACTAAGAACTATTAAGCAACTCTACCAAAAAGTTTACAAAACAAGCTGTTTGGGTGTTATTCATTTAATTCATCGTTTATTTATGCTTTTCAGGAGTAAATTTAAATCTAATTTCTTACCCATTTCATTGCATCTATTAAAGTAGCTCAAACAAAGAATAGTAAGCAATAGCTTTGAGAAAAAATGCACAAATACTTACTGAGTACTGTCTTACGAGTTCTGCTAGGTTTTCGTCATCTTTTGTAGCAGGCTCCATCCACATAATTTGGTTTATTAAAGAAATAATTCCTGCGAAATAACCATAACGTCCTTCAGTAAACAAGGTCATTCTATATTCGATTTTTATTTTAATTATCCTAATAGGTAAATTTTACGATTATTCATATATATTTGTATGTTGATTATCCTATGATTTTCGGTCACACCTCTTTAGTCTTCATTTCATTGAAGTTAATTTAAATAGGATCCACCTATAAAAAGCTAATATCGGTTTGTACATAGACATTTGATAAATACGTAACATCTGGCATAAGCCTAAATCCTTTGATTATTTACTGTCTAGATAGAGCGTCGCCCTGTAATCACTACGACAAAACCGGCCAACTTTTTCAAGCTTGTGTGTAACAACCATGTGATAGTCACGTGACAGCTTTGTCTTACGCTCGCGTCATGTCGTTCAATTTGCCTATGTGTGCGTGCATAGGGATAATAGGTAATGCCATATTTTCCCCTAAAATAAGTAACTAAGGAACTTTAAATAGATTATTAGGGTTAGATTAAATTTGTATTTTTAAATAATTTGGTCATCAGTATGTCTGAATGTACTATATAGGATGTTGAAAAAGCGTTGTTGGCAGAATTTTTTAAATTGAAATATAGCACATTACATTACATAGAGGGGGTGTTAAAAAGTGCGTTTGAAATTTTAAAGGGTTTCTTTAGATCAGGTCTAGAATACAGGAAAAATATTGAAAAAAACAGATCTAATTTTTTTTTAGTTTCCCATTCAAATTCATGATTCACTATTTATATTTGGTATGGCAAACTGTAAAGAAAAATTGAACGAATTTATCATTTATTTTTGTATTCTTGACTTGATTCTGAGTAACCCCTTAAAATCTCGAACGCATGATAGTGTTTTTAGTAGTGATGAAACAATTACAATTAATTGGTATCTAAACAATTAATTGGCCGTAGTTATCCCATAACGATCCAACTGACATAAAGTAAGTTAGAGATAATGTACTTTGTGTCACTGACATACAATTTCGAGCCTCCAATATGTTTTAATTTGGTACCAGAATTATTATTTTAACTCAAATTTGGAGGAAATTTTGCATTGAAAAACTGGCAACACTAACAAAATGCCAAGTGCGAGTCTTTAAAAATTGGCTAAAAAACGAATTATTTTCTATCAAAATACGATGAATCTGAATTGCTTAGCGATGGTAGGTGACTTTATTTGTTGTTTTCAAACGTTCTTTGTAATTCCTGCACACTTTTATTGCACATTTCGTCATTTTAACCACCTTTTTTTTAATTCGTAACTTGAGGCGGGCGTGTGCATCCTTTGTCGTCAAACTGGACACTAAGGAGCGGGAAGCGGCTTATAGGCCAACAGTTGGCTGATAATTTTTTGGACGCATCTGCGCCACCAGCGCACTATCTAGACAGTAAATAATCAAAGCCTAAATCTTACCGTTTTGATTTTTTCTGAATTCCTCATCGTAAATTCTCCAAGCCTTCGCGTGAGCAAGTAACAAGTTTTTCGGACAAAGATGGACGTCCAACTGCTCCTTTGATTTGATAAAAGGAAGAACTCCATAACAAAACATAAGGGGCTCGTTTATTGTGAACCAGATCTTGACACGATCACCAAAGTGCGAGAAGAGAACGCGAGCGTAATCAGCGAACCAGTCCTCAAAGTTTGGATTGTTCCAACCACCTGCATGGCAGAAAATCAAACTATTGATGAAAACATTGAAAATATCATATTTTTAATCCACCAGCTCAGAAAGCATGCTTTTGTTGCTTAAGAGTGTACCAACATTACCCGTATGATTTTGTTTGATAAAATCCTCTACTATATGGACTATCTACAGGGTGTAACAGAAAGGTTTTTTTTTGGACTTTTCATACAAATCGATCAGCTGCCGAACCAAGTTTGTATGAAAAGTCCAAAAAAATTTTTGCGATTTTTTAGAACAAAAGTTGTTCCGTTTGATGGGTAAAAGCCAACTTTGAAGTATTGTCACACCTTTCTGTTACACCCTGTATAACTGAACACTTTAGTTATCATCAGCGTAACCGTAATTGGAAACCTGTTTTGTCTATTTAGTAACTAGAACGCTTCAAGCATATCAGATTCTATAAAAAGTTTTTCTTTATTCAAATGAAGATTTGAAAAACTTAAACATCTGTGAAAGTCTGTTTTATAATCTTCATTATTCACTGAGTACTGTCATTATGTCATAGTGCTGTCATTCTCCGCCGTCAGATGTATGAAGCGCGACGTAAAATAATTATTATTATAATTTATAACGCTTTAAATATTTTGAGATTATACATGGTGTTAAAAAGTGCGTCTGAAATTTTAAGGGGTTACTCAGAATCAAGTATAGAATCCAGGAAAAATATTGAAAAAATCCGCTCTCCAATTATTATTATTTTTCAGTTTTTCATACAAATTCTTGATTCACTATTCAGATTTAGTATGAGAACAGGAGAATCTGAAAAAAAAATTGAAGAGCGGATTTTTAATATTTTTCCTGGGTTCTATACTTGATTCTGAGTAACCCCTTAAAATTTCAAACGCACTTTTTTTTAACACCGTGTATTGTCCTAGAAGAAGTTTCACATATACCTATTACGGATACTCAAAAAGAAGGTTTATTTCAACGTTGCAACAATTTTAAACTTTCACACTGTCGTGTCGAACTCTAAAATTTTAATCTTTAAAACTGGAACATGCCGATATCTGGGTATGTTGCAGAGTAATAGTGTCAACGAAGCAGAGGTGAGACAGGCTGTATGTGAAGTGTTTTGGGAGCGCCTGACAAAAGTTATGGATAGCTATTTGTCGGGAGTTAACAAGTTACGAGCATTCATTGCAAGCAATGGTCATCCCCGTACTTTTGTACACCTTCGGCATACTCAGATGGACACAGACTGAATTGGATGCCCTGGATCGGAAGGTCCGCACTACTAAGGCACTCCACAGGATGCATCAACCGAGGCCGTCAGTGATGAGGCTGTATATCCGCGGAAGAATGGCGGTCGTGGCCTTCTAAGTGCAGAACAAATGCACAACCGTGAAATATGCAGCCTCCGATGCTATTTCCTGGCGAAAGTCGATAGCGATTTGCATAGAGTTGTCAAAGCCTGTGATAAAGGACCCCTCTATCCATGGCCCAAGAGAACTGGCAAGCGCCGGCTGTACTTAGCACTGCTGGGCAAGAAGTCATATGGAAAGAGAAAGAGGTTCACGAAAGGTTCCTTAAAGCTCTTTACAGATCCTTGGTAGATCAGAAGATTTCCGTGCACTGGCTGCGCTTCGGAGACCTATTTGCAGAGACCGAGGGCTTTGTCTGTGCAACACAGGATCAGGTTATAAATTCGCTTTCGCCTAGCGCCAAGTTGGCAGAGTAGACCAAATTTATATCTAAAATGGTAATAAATATACAGGGTGTAAAGGACAGGTTTACGAAAACTTTAAGGGCTTGCTCAGTAGACGAAACTGAACAACTTTCCACAAGATTTTTTTCAGGAAACAAAAAAAAATCGGCTTCTCCATACAAACTGTCCAATAAAGTTTATAATTTTGTATGGAGAAGCCGATTTCTTCCTTTCTTGAAAAAAATTCTTCAGTGAAGTACTGTGAATTTGGCTGAATAATTCACAGTACTTCACTGATGTTCAGTTTCGTCTACTGAGCAAGCCCTTAAAGTTTTCGGAAACCTGTCCCTTACACCCTGTATTTGGCTGAATAATTCATAGTACTTCACTGAAATCTAAAATTCATGCAAGTTCCCTGTTAATCCAGCGTACTTCTTGAAATCTCTTTTTCAAATCAAAGAAAAAAGTAATGAAAATGCAATGGTGTAGTGCTAGTAGACGACCACAACGATAACTTAGACATGATGACAGTATTTCAAATGAAATTACAGCTTGCTTTAATGAAATCACGTTTCTAAACATCAAAAAACATGACAGAAATGAAAGAAATGCATCACCAAGGTCATAAAGAGACTGCGGAAGGTCAAAGTGAAAAATGGTAACAGCAGGTTCTATCCCGTTTTCAATCAGTTCGTCAATCAAATTGTTGTAATGATTGACGGCAGCTTTATTCACTTCGTTGGAATATCCTTTGGGCAATATTCTAGTCCAGGGTATGGAAAATCTGAAAAAACAAAAACCTATATATTGCGCCTAATTATAGCAATAATTAGTACCTACGAGTATATTTTCGTAGCACAGGGAAAATAATATAGTTTAAGCCATAATCATTTTAATTATTTTATATAATATTAATGTCGAATGTCAGTGATAAGATACACCATAACAAAAAATAAAAATCAGTTCATTAAATCAAAATTTCTAGAAATCTCTAGAGGAAAACTTTTTTCTGGCTTTGCCTAAAGTACATCCCAAACACACTAACAAACTGTTGCGTTATAATATTGCCTATTACGACACTACTACACAGTAATATGACATTTGTACAACTATGGCTCAAAATACCAAGAGCTGAAAAAGACCAGCTTATTTGTCAGCTGGCACCGGATCTCACCCGAAGGGAATTGGAGGGAGATAGTTTTTGGCAAAGGCAAGGAGTCGCTATACTGTAATATTCTTTAGCCTTACCTATAAAATTGAAGTCCCATTTCTTTGGCCATTTCCACATCCCTTTTGTAGAATTCGTAAGATTTGCACGCGTCACTCAAGTTCCAGTTATTTTGATCGGAAATCATATCGAGGATTGACGGAGTCTTGCCTGAAATCTAGTTTTGTAAGTTATATAAATCCTAACTCTTAACATGGTAGACCTATTCGAATACCATTTTTTTCACTTGAAAGCTAAAGTAAGTAAGTAAGAATAGAAGATTTCTCCTTTTAACCGACGAAAAAACGGAGAAGGTTCTCAAGTCGACGCGTATGTATTTTTTTTATTGAGTTGCTTCCTATCTACCTATGTTCACCCACTCGTTTACCGCGGCGGCGTGTCCTGCTAGGTGCAGTAGCGAACGCAAAAAGAGATGTTGGGCGGCTGTACCAAACGGGACATGAACGCATTCCAAATAGAACTAGAGGGCTGGGAGAGGCTCGCAGAAAGCAGAAACGAGTGGCGTAAACGTGTGGCGGAGGGACGTAAAACACATGACGAAGCCTGGTTCAATATACTGGCTGACCGGAGGGACAAAAGACATCGAAGCGGCAACAATCCACCGGCCATGGAACGGCAGGTTGCAGATCCCTGCTTTAAATGTCGAAAAGTGTGTCGCTCCCGTATTGGCTTATACAGCCTTATATAGCTACCAAAAAGATGCCTTGCAGCAGACATTGTTTAAATCGTCTGTAACAGACGTGTAAGGCTTATCTATGTTTGGTTGTTTTCGAGTAAATTCACGTTTTCGAGTTAATTAAGGAAAACTTTTTAGTTTTGTAAGTTTTATACGTGTAAGTAGAGTTTGTGCCCCGGGAAATCCCGTCCCGGGACTTTGGCTTGTCTCGGTCTCGAGACTTTTAGCCCGAGACATTCGAGACATCGAAACAAAAAGATACTAACTGTTATCTACATGTATCATGTAAACTCGTTTCAACTATCGTATTATACATATTCCAATAACGTTTTCATCTTCTTAGGGCATGAGGGTCCTGGCAAGTTCTCCATGGCATCTTCAGCCTCAGTGGTGGGTGGTTCTTGCTGAAGGGGCTCTACATCCTCTTCATCGTCGTCCTCGTCAACAGACACCCCGGCACCGTTGAGGCATTTTCCTTGTCAGTGGAGTCACGCCGTAGAACAGTTCAGCATTGCTTTCCGGCATCCACATTTGCCACTACAACAATCCTTGGTGCAGCGGCAAAAAATCGTGTTGAGTACGACCTCTGGTCCTGGTAAATCTTCTGTTTTTATTGGCACCCGGATGTCTATTACATGTTTCCACCCTCACTCTTGAGGAGGCAGCTCATTCCCGAGCCACTTCTGCAGTTGGTGGTAGGTGAGCCGGGAATGCCGTTTTGCTGTACATTCAGCCCTTGGGAGGGGAGAATAGAATAGAATAGAATAGAATAGAATAGAATAGAATAGAATAGAATAGAATAGAATAGAATAGAATAGAATAGAATAGAATAGAATAGAATAGAATAGAATAGAATAGAATAGAATAGAATAGAATAGAATAGAATAGAATAGAATAGAATAGAATAGAATAGAATAGAATAGAATAGAATAGAATAGAATAGAATAGAATAGAATAGAATAGAATAGAATAGAATAGAATAGAATAGAATAGAATAGAATAGAATAGAATAGAATAGAATAGAATAGAATAGAATAGAATAGAATAGAATAGAATAGAATAGAATAGAATAGAATAGAATAGAATAGAATAGAATAGAATAGAATAGAATAGAATAGAATAGAATAGAATAGAATAGAATAGAATAGAATAGAATAGAATAGAATAGAATAGAATAGAATAGAATAGAATAGAATAGAATAGAATAGAATAGAATAGAATAGAATAGAATAGAATAGAATAGAATAGAATAGAATAGAATAGAATAGAATAGAATAGAATAGAATAGAATAGAATAGAATAGAATAGAATAGAATAGAATAGAATAGAATAGAATAGAATAGAATAGAATAGAATAGAATAGAATAGAATAGAATAGAATAGAATAGAATAGAATAGAATAGAATAGAATAGAATAGAATAGAATAGAATAGAATAGAATAGAATAGAATAGAATAGAATAGAATAGAATAGAATAGAATAGAATAGAATAGAATAGAATAGAATAGAATAGAATAGAATAGAATAGAATAGAATAGAATAGAATAGAATAGAATAGAATAGAATAGAATAGAATAGAATAGAATAGAATAGAATAGAATAGAATAGAATAGAATAGAATAGAATAGAATAGAATAGAATAGAATAGAATAGAATAGAATAGAATAGAATAGAATAGAATAGAATAGAATAGAATAGAATAGAATAGAATAGAATAGAATAGAATAGAATAGAATAGAATAGAATAGAATAGAATAGAATAGAATAGAATAGAATAGAATAGAATAGAATAGAATAGAATAGAATAGAATAGAATAGAATAGAATAGAATAGAATAGAATAGAATAGAATAGAATAGAATAGAATAGAATAGAATAGAATAGAATAGAATAGAATAGAATAGAATAGAATAGAATAGAATAGAATAGAATAGAATAGAATAGAATAGAATAGAATAGAATAGAATAGAATAGAATAGAATAGAATAGAATAGAATAGAATAGAATAGAATAGAATAGAATAGAATAGAATAGAATAGAATAGAATAGAATAGAATAGAATAGAATAGAATAGAATAGAATAGAATAGAATAGAATAGAATAGAATAGAATAGAATAGAATAGAATAGAATAGAATAGAATAGAATAGAATAGAATAGAATAGAATAGAAGGAGCTCAGGCTTAATATTTGTCACTGACCTCATGAACGACTGGAAGCGGTACTGGTTCAGGGAAGTTAGTGTTGCTGGTTAGTGAGAACCTACTTCTCCTTGTCGAATATAATTTATTTTAATTGTCACATACGTGATGAATGATGATAACATTTTTATCAAAGTACCTTTTAGAAGAAGAATATTTTGTTTATGTTTTAAATATTATTTCTAGTTGCGTAGAATTACGACTCAAAGAAGTTTCTTGAAATTAGAAAGTGTATAAATAAAAAATATCATGAAAAACGTCAAAATTAATTGTTTACTTTATGTCTCGAAAGTCCCGGGAAATTTAGCTCGAGACGTCTCGAGTCCCGGTACTTTCAAAACCTCGAGACTTGACAAACCCTACGTATAAGGCAGGGTTTCTTAACCTTTTTTCAGTCATGGACCCCTCTCAAAATTTCAAAAAGCCCACGGACCAAAAAACAAAGACGACGTTTAACTTCAATCAGCTTTTATTGTTTGCAATTAAACTTTACATGTAAATAATTAGTTAGTGTGACGGTTGCTGCAGCTTATGCTAGATTAGAACGTCAAATTGAGGAGTCGTTTTTGATAACGCAAGGCGCATGTCATGTTTCACTTCTAACCGATTCCGATTCTTAATAAGGATAGGTCGCCGTCGAAGGGCGCGAAGCGAAAATGTTAGGTGCTTACCTATGAAATTGACGTTTAGTTAAAAAAGTTCAAAGACAAAATTAATATAAAATAATTAAGGTTTTAAAACAACTAATTATTTTCAAAGTACATTTAGAAATAAAATAATGCTTGCTAAATGCACGTTGTCTGAATATTTTGAGAGCACAGTGGTGTAGAAACTGTGAAAATTGATTTTTTCGTCACTGAAAATCGCCATTTTTTCGTTAAAAAAGTACTTTTTTTTATTTTTGAAGGCTACACTTATCCCAGCGTGTTATTCGTTACCATATGTATTTTTGAACATATTGCGCATAATATTTCACGATTTTCAGATAATTTCGATTTTTTTTTGGTAGAAAAAAATGACCCAATTGACCTCTAAGAAAACTCCAATTCAGTATTTAATGGAACCCTCAGTCAGTTTCTACATAAGAGGCATGACATCACTAATTCATGAAAGACCTTGAATGTAGCTAGAAAATGATATATAATTTAATGGAAGTAAATTCATTTTTGGGGTAATATTATTATTCTGTTTAACTTTCAAAACTGAAACGCCAATTTTATAGGTAAGGACCTAATATTAACAATATTTACTCACAACGTAAGTAGGCTTGCCATGAACCCCCAGCTTTCATTGCACGTCCAATGTCCATGGACCACAGTTTAAGAAACTCTGGTATAAGGTGTTACGAAATTAGTTGTCATCACTTAAACTGGGGATTCTACTAGTGAAGGTGAACAACTTTTCCCAAGTAACCTATAATCAATTCGCGAAACATAGCGCCACACGCACGACCACTCGCAACGACGACGTGTCACGCCGTCACGCCGTCGCCGCGCATCACGCTTTACGTTAATTAATTAATTTGCTTGTTTGGCGCCGACTCAAAATTACTTAGGTATACTTACATTAGTTTAAGAACTTAGTTATTAAGGTTAAATAAAAAAGGTTTATTATTTTTTGCTTTACCTTTTTTCGGCGGTTTAATAAATATACAGGGTGTAAGGGACAGGTTTCCGAAAACTTTAAGGGCTTGCTCAGTAGACGAAACTGAACAACTTTCCACAAGATTTTTTTTCAGGAAACGAAAAAAAATTGGCTTCCCCAAACAAACTGTCCAATCAAGTTTATAATTTTATATGGAGAAGGCGATATATTTTTTCGTTTCCTGAAAAAAAATCTTGTGGAAAGTTGTTCAGTTTCGTCTACTGAGCAAGCCCTTAAAGTTTTCGGAAACCTGTCCCATACACCCTGTATAAAAATTTCTCAAAAACCATCCACTGTCAACCGCTCGTGATTCTAATGGTAGATAGCCCTTGGTGTGCATTCGAAAGTAAGAGAATTTGGTCTCGGTGAGTGGAAGTGGGAGAATGTGGGTGGAAAAAAAAAATGTTCAAGAGCTGCGGGGGGGGGGGGGCTGAGGTGCGGGGAGGAAGGGAGCTGAGGGGTGGAAGGGTAGGGATAAGGGGGGAGGTGCACACAAGGGAACACTAATGTTGTGGAATGTTCTCGAATGAAGACTCCTGCTTTTCTCACGGTTACTCCGGATAACAAAATGAAAAATGTTGTTTATAAACAAGTACTGTAGCAGAAACGGTCATCGCTTAGTGCAGCTTGCGTGGTCGTGTCGATCACGCAGGTTAACTGCCTACAGACACGGACATAACCTGGATGGGTTTGACTATTAGTGGCATTTATCTCGATCGTTTGCGTGCTTCGTGTGTGGAGTATGGCCTAACATTTCCGAGGTATGGGAAGAGACCCGTGCCCCTGCAGTGGGGACCATGTGGGTTGTTAACATATTGTAAATAGTTTGAATATATCAATATTCAATATATATTATAAAAATCTAGTGTGTGTGGATATGTCCAGCTTTTTCTCTAAAACCATTCACTGCCAACCACTCGTGATTGTAGTGATAGATAGCCCTTGGTGTGCATTCGAAACTAAGAGAGTTTGGTCTCGGTGGATGAAAGTAGGAGAGTGTGGGTGGCAAAAAATTATGTTCGAGGGATGCGGGGGGAAAGGGGGAAGCTGAGGTGCGGGGAGGGAGGGGGCTGAGGGATGGAGGAGTAGGGGTAAGGGGGGAGGTGCACACAAGGGAACACTAATGTTCTGTAATGAAGTCTCCTGCTTTTCCCACGGTCACCTATTTATACGTAGCTTGCTCTCGAGTAGGGAATTCGAAAAATATGTACCCCGGATAACAAAATGAAACTTGTTGTTCATAAATAAGTACTGTAACAGGAACGGTCGTCAATTAGTGCGGCTTGCGTGGTCGCGTCGATTACGCAGGTTAACTGACTACAGACACGGTCATAACCTGGATTTGCGTGCTTCGTGTGTAGCCTTGTATGTGGCCTAACATTTCCGAGGTATATGAAGAGATCCGTGCCCCTGCAGTGGGGCCATATGGGTTGTTAACACATTGTAAATAGTTTGAATATATTATATTTTCAATAAAAAATACACCAGCTAGTTTTTTTTTGTTAAAAAAAATAAAAAAAATGAATGAACCATCCGACCGATTTCGGTCATGGCGACCACTTCGACTCCTAGTCGGCTTGTTGGCACTGGTGCACCCGAATATGGCTAATATAGCCAATTTTCGCGGCAAACCCCCGTGCACATTGGGGGCACGTGAGTACGCCGTCTATACGTAATGGTACTGAATGGCGGCAGGTGTACCACTGTGTACCTACAGGGCTTTCAGCTCATCGCGTTTCGTGTCGAGGTCAGTTTTACGCTGCTCCTCGAAATCGCTTACTTGCCTCTGTACAAGCCTACGCCATTCAAGGCGCTGTGCTGCCAAATCTTCCCATCGAGACGGCTCTACGTTTCACCTTTTCATGTGTCGCTTCTGAACATCTTTATATCGGAGGAGTTGTCCGCCTTGTTTCCGCTTACCTTCCTCTAGTTTAGAGTAAAAGATTTGCTTCGCCAGGTCTTTAGTTTTTTTGTTAAAAAGCTTTTCTAACAAGTCGGTCACCTGATCGGCCTACTTAGTATAAGAAGTCCAAATTTCTTTTTTGCAAATTCACTATGGATTCCTTTGGGAAAGTTATTCAGTTTCATGAGTAGAAGTTCTAGTTTAAGTAATGACAGCTAATTTGTTAACACCTTATATTTATTTTAATATAGTTAATTTTAGACAAGTTTACCATCGACATTCGAGCTGCCTTCAATCTGGAAAGCAGAAGATCCAGCACCAAACTTCATGTCTGAAGGCAAGGAGAAGTTACACCAGGTTTCTGTTAAAAGTAAGCTGTAAAACAAAATTAAATGTTATTATACAATTCCATTAAACAAACCAAATAGTTTGGTGATCAGGTAGATGATATGCTTTGTGCTGAAATGAAATCATATTTATTCGAAGTAGGTATCTCTGTACACTTTTCGAACGTCATATTTTTTTCTACCTAATACGAAGTTCCTACCACTCGGAACTCGTATACCCAACGTTTCGGGAAGTGTTTGCAGAGAGAGAAAAAACGTCGGGCCCAAAGAAACTTCCTCCAACACATTTTTTAAATAAAATTCTTACATGCTATTACATAATTCGGGTAAAACACAAAGTTATAGTTAGTTTTAGTTGCATTTGTTCCCACTAGTTCAGTTGTACAGTTAAAAGTGTATTGAAATAGATGACATAAAAGGTTGACGGCCCACCTGATGAGGAGTGGTTAGGTTAGTTAGGGGCCCGTCCATTAATTACGTGATGTTTTTTAGCAACTTTTTAGACCCCTCCCTCCCCCCTGGTACGTGTATACGTGGTGAGGTTTTATACTAAACTCCCCCCCACCCTCACAACTTTCCCCAAAATCACGTGTACTTTTTGGTAGAAAAAAATATCTTTAAATACAGATATAATGTAATTTAATTCTGGAAAATTAAGCACCGTAATAAAAATTTCAAGACAGACATTAAGGTTGCAGGTTGTTTTGAGTGCCTGAAGCCGTTTCGAACCTTCGGAAAAGTTAAAATCATCACAACAACAACAGTCCGACGTTTGAAAATTAATCTAGAAATCGCGCGTTCAACGAAAAAATAAATACACGTGATATCTCAGTACACCCCCCCTCCCCCCTTGTGCTATTTCGTGATTTTTTCTGAATCCCTTTTGAGCCTCACGTGATTAATGAACGACTCCTTAGGATTCTGATCAACTTTTCCCAAGGAACCCATAGTCAAATCGCTAAACAAATTTTGGACTCTTCATACTATAATAATTTGGCTGCTCGGCTGATCGATTTGTATGATAAGTCCAAAAATGTTTTTTGCGATTTCACAATTCGTCGCCTACGCGACTAAAGGGCGAACCTCATTCATATTTTGAATGAGGTTCGCCCTTTAGTCGCGTAGGCGACGAATTGATTCCTTGGGGAAAGTTGATTAGAATCATCAGTAGAAGCACTGACTAAAATTTGACGCACGACTAGATTTATAGCCTGTATTTAAATAAAAACCATTTTGAGTTTGAGTTTAATGATGATGAAGTTGAAAATTATCAGGTAGGATATACAGGGTGTAAGGGACAGGTTTCCGAAAACTTTAAGGGCTTGATCAGTAGACGAAACTGAACAACTTTCCATATTTTTTTTTTTCAGAAAACGAAAAAAAAATCGGCTTCTCCATACAAACTGTCCAATCAAGTTTATAATTTTGTATGGAGAAGCCGATTTTTTTTCGTTTCCTGAAAAAATTCCTTGTGGAAAGTTGTTCAGTTTCGTCTACTGAGCAAGCCCTTAAAGTTTTCGGAAATTCGGAATTCGGAAGTCCCTTACACCCTGTATAGGACTATTATTTATTTAAGAGATTTATAGTTTATGAAATTACCGGAAAAATTATCTCTTACCTAAACAGAAATATTAAAATCGATAATATTTTTTCCATTTTATAACTTGCCTGTCCGTCCGTCACTTTACTATTCCGTAAAGAAAATAATTGATCTTTGCTTATATTAACTAAAGACAAAATAGAGTATACAGGCAGATGTTTTCTGAACAGCGGCAAGTGATGATGCAACTCTTGTAACTGTCAATTTTCCCTTAGGAACCTATGATTGGAGAAAAAACATTTTATTTCAATACCTATTTAATTGATAGGCAATTTGAAAATTTTGTACAAAAAGAAGAATCCGGACAAGAGTGAAGTGATTCGCGCTCCGAGGGTTCCTTACAAACAAACTATGAAAGCGTCGAACATTGCTTTAACAAAAAGATAAGTCGAATTGAAAGACAAACTTCCCAATCGATAAAAAAACTCCCACACGGTCAATTCTCCAACTGCAAATGTAAGTTTGTAGGCACAATTAAGAGATATACTAGGTTGTTTATTTTAAGACCACAGATTTCTTAAAGGTTTTCTGTAATCTCCACACTCAACATTCAGACGTGGGAGAGCCATGCTTCGGCACGAATGGGCCGGCTCGACCGGAGTGATACCACGGCAGAAAGACAGAGTGTTATATTATATTATACATATTATATTATATTATATTATTTCTTTTCTCAACCTTCGAGGTTGGTGTTTTCTGACCTCCCGCCCCGAAACCCTCAGGGAGAAGGAGGTTCAGATTCCCCATTACAATATACGGTATCCCCAAGTACTTTTGAAACTATTGTAGAGGTATGGATGGCAGCATGTGTTTGTCTATTTTAGCGTCTAGCTTGTCACAGTATCTATGGATGGATTTGGCTACTACTCCGGTTGCTCCTATTACTATTGGTATTATTTCCGTGTGTGTTTTCCAAAGTCTGGTTATTTCTCTTTTGAGTAGGTGGTATTTAGATAGTTTTTCTATTTCTTTTACTCCTATATTGTAGTCGGATGGTATCGTGATGTCTATTAGATATGTTTTGTTGTGTGATTTGTCAATGTAGATTATGTCTGGTCTATTGTGTACGACTGTGTTATCTGTTTGTACTGGCATTTCCCACATTATTTTGGCTGTATCGTTTTCTATTACTTTGGGTTGCATTAGTGTTTCTTTCCACCAGAGCTGATCTACTTCAAAACTGTGTTTTTTTGCTAGTGCCCAATATATGTACTGTACTATGTTGTTATGTCGTTTTGTGTAATATGTTCCAGCTAGTTGTTCGCATCCTGATGTTATATGTTGTATGGTTTCGTCTTTTTCAGAGCAGAGTCTACATTTGCCATCTATTGATTTTTTCAAAATGTCTCGTTCGTGTTGCCTGGTAAGTACTGCTTGGTCTTGTATTGCAAATATGGATGATTCTAGTGCGGGTGTTAAGGCTTGTTTCTTTAACCACCTGAATGAGAATTCCTTATCTATATTATCTTTCTCTAGTACTGATCTCTGGAACTGGCCGTGTAATGGTTTCGATTTCCAAGCTTCTATCTTCTTCTTATTTACTGCATTTTTTATTTCTTCATCTGTGTGTCTTTCATTTCTACTTAGTCCAAGTTCTTCTGTATTGTTTTGTGCTTCTTCATATATCGAATATTTATTTCTGTTTTTGTCATGCTTCACTATTGCTTTTATGAGATAGTCAGTTTCTTGTTCTAAATATGTTTTGTACTGTATTATCTGTGTTTTATATAACATCTCAATGTTCATCAATCCTCTTCCTCCTTCTTCTATCGGTAAGTATAGTCTTTCAACTTCTGCTTTTTGTTGGTGTATTTGGTTCATTGCTAATAGTTTCCTGGTTTTAATATCTATCCTGCAGAGATCCTGAGTTTTGTAATTGACAATACCGAACGAGTACAATAGCACCGGGACAGCATAGGTGTTTATGGCTTTTATGAGATTTCTAGAGTTCAAGTGTGACGCTGTCAGGCATTTAACCCTACGGAAGTATTCTTTTTGTAGCTGTTGTCTTAGTTCGTTATGGTCTATTTTTCCGGACTCGTGTATACCTAAATACTTATATTTCTCATCATCCTTAAGGTGCTGGAATTCCTCTCCGTTCAGTAGTATGTGTCCCTGTCCTTGATGTTCACCCCTTCTGCCTTCCATCAGGTGTAACACGCTGCATTTATTCAGCCCGAAACTCATTCCTATATCTTTTGTGAAAATTTCTGTGCTATCTATCAAAACCTGCAAACTACTTTTATTGTTCCCGTATAACTTAAGGTCATCCATGTATAACAAATGATTTATCCATGTACTGTCTTTTAATTTGTATCCTTTTGTTTCATAATTATTTAAGATTTGTGATAGGGGGTTAACTGCCATGCAAAATAGAAGAGGTGATAGAGAATCTCCTTGGAAGATTCCTCGTTTGATGTAAATCGGATCAGTGGTTACAGCAGTGTTTGTACCATTAGCAGTCATGATAACTCTCCACTTTGGCATTGTCGTCTTTAGGAAACTTTTGACAGATTCAGAGCATTTATAAAGATCTAGCACTTTTAATAGCCAGTCATGCGAGATACTATCAAACGCCTTCCGATAATCGATCCAACACATGCTCAAGTTTTTCTGAGACTGATGGGCGTCTTCCAATACAGCTTTGTTTATCATGAGGTGGTCTTTGCAACCTCTGGCACGTCTCCTGCATCCCCTCTGCTCCGGTGCTATTATTTCGTTCTCTTCGCAATGTTTGTATATTTCGTTAGCTATTATTGACGTCAGTAATTTGTACATTGTTGGCAAGCAAGCAATGGGTCTCCAGTTCTTTGGGTCTTTAGTGTTGTTCATATCTTTAGGTATCAGAATTACTTGTCCTGTAGTGAACCAATCTTCTATGTCTTCTTGTCCATTTAGGATTCTTGTGTACAATTTTGCCAAGTGATCATGTGTGCTAGTCAAGTATTTTAGGTAGTAGTTTTGTATTTTATCTATTCCCGGTGTTTTCCAATTATGAGTGTCTCTTACTGCATTTTTTACTTTGTCCTTGTCTACTTTCTCAAATGTGTGTTGTTCCAGGTTACTCATGTCTTGTTCTATTTCTTTGATCCATTGTGCTTGTTTGTTATATGCTATTGGATTTGCTAGTATTTCTGACCAAAATGATTGTATCTCATCTTTACTGGGTAATTCAATATTAGCATTCTGCTGTCCTGTTTTAGTATTCAGCGATCTATAGAATTTGTGTTCGTTTTCCTTGAAGAGGCTATTTTGTATTTTCTTGTTGCTCACGTCTTCATACCTTTTCAGTCTACCAGCTAGTGCTTTAATTCTCTGTTTTAGGAACTCCATCGTGTTGTCGTGATCTTGTTCAGTAAAAATATTGTACTTATTATAGATTTTATGTTGTATCTTTTGCATCTTCCTACTGTTGACTCCTCTTTTTATTTCTGTTAATCTTCCCAGTTCCTTCCTTAATGCTTCTATTTTTATTTTTATTCTCTTCTTCCAGGGTGGATCTGTTGGAGGTTTTCGTGTATGTGAGAGTGTGTATGGTTTCTGTTTATTAGCTATTATTAGAGTTTTCGCAGCTGAGTATATTATGTCATTTATTTCGCGTAAGGTGTCACTGGTGAGTAATATGTGCGGTAGGTAGTTGTTGATGGTGTGTAAGTTTTTATGAAATTCTTTGTTAAATTTAGGTTTGGGTAAAAATTGACTGTTTTCTATCGGTGTTTCTTTAGTTTCAGATAGTGTTTGGAGAAATTGTAGTATGAGTGGATCCTGTTCTTCGTCTGCAGTGACGTTTATGTTGCAATCTATATTGTTTATGGATTCAATGTCATATGTTTGGTTTTCAGTATTAATTTCTGTATTAACTTCTGTGTTTACTGATGTCTGAGTAGTGTTTTCTAGGGGCTGTGCTTCGTTTGCTATGGCGGAAGGATTAGTTTGGGTTTGTGTTTCTATAGGCGTATGTGTTTCTAACTGAGTTGTTTCATTTTCAGCGCGTGATTTAATTTGTTCTATCAACTGTGTGGATATAAACTTTCGTTTTATGATGCTTCGAACCTGATTTGATAGTGTGTTTCCGTTAAACCTATTTGCTTTACTATTGTTTGGGTTTCTCTCTTTGAATAGTGTCTCTAATCTTTGTATGTATCCAGGTCCTTCATGCTTTGCTTTGAAGTAGCAATACATTAATTCTTCAGTTTCCGATTGGGACCATTTTCTTCTTCCATCGTCAAATTCATTGGTCCTTGTTGATTCCGGGGCACCGGCAGAGCCTAAGTCGGCGTTACGCCTGCTCTGCAAAGTGTTCCCAGTGTCTCGGTTGTGTTCGGCTGTGGTTTCTTCGGGTTCCCCGACCCCCGCCCGCCTGTTCAGCAGGGAGTCACTGACGGTTCGCATGCTGTCACGCTCAGCGCCAGCTCCAAGCGTGCCCTGGCGGTCCCCAGGTAGCGGCCCTATACGTTCATCATTATTGTCAGTCTCCATAGTTTTTGGGTTACCATTGCCTCAATTCGCTTGTAAGTTTTCATTATACAAGTGTCCCCCTCCCACGTGGGTCTGGTGGTCGATATTATATTATATTATATTATATTATATTATACAGAAAACCGGCGTGAAGCAACGTTTGTTGTGTTTCGCCGAGTGAGTGAGGGTACCGGAGGCCCAACCCCCCCTCCCCCTCCCCATTCCCCCATCCCCCATCCCATTTCAAAGGTCGGCAACGCACTTGTGACTCCTCCGGTGTTGCGGGTGTCCATGGGCGGCGGTAATCGCTTACCATCAGGTGATCCGTCTGCTCGTTTGCCACCTATCACATAAAAAAAAAAAAAAATTCATTTATTTAGTTTACACGTCCGTGTTTGGGTCACAGAAATCTATACTATAAGTCTACTTAGTTTCAACTAAATCGGTCCCGTAGATTCGTAGCAAATTGGCTGTGACAGACAAACATACAGACATAAGAGTGGTCCTATAAGGGTTCTTTATTTTCTTTCGAGGTACAGTACCCTAAGAATATAATCCTGTTATTCGAAAAAGTGAGTAGTATACAACATTTTCGGCTTTAAAATAAATAAATATCATCCTGTGTACAGAATTTGTGTCTGAATAGTTGGAAACACTAGACCTATGTCTGGATAATACAATACTAAGTGGTACCGGTGTAAATTTTAAAGAATATATTCAAGGTTAATACGTATTTAAATATTCACATATGCACCAGTATTTCGAAATAAATTATCGGTCGTGGCTCAGTGCGGCTTGCGTTGTCGCGTCAATCACGCAGGTTAACTGACTATAGACACGGTCATAACATGGATGGGTTTGACTGTTTTAAGTGTTTGGTAGTAATCTTAATAAAACCCGCTTATTTTATTTTAAACATAATTGTTAGCGGGAATTTTATTAATATTTTTGTGACGTAGCATATACAAGATAATGATGACAAAAAATGTTGAAAGTCGTCCCATCAAGCTAAACACAAAAAATATGTGTATTTTTTTGGAGAAAGGCGTTGTCGTCGACCAATACAACACTGTGTATGTATAAATTTTCATTAAAATCAGTCATTCGCAATTTTTTTATTATTATTTTGTAAGTTAATTTAATTGACATTTCGGTAAGGCGTCTTAGGGAACAAATTTAAATTTTAAAACTTGACTTTACTTTAGTATATTATGTTATATTTATTAGTTATTATTTAGTACTTATAAGTTATTTACATTATAAAAAACATTTACGGACCGTAGTTAATCGAAGACGTGTAGGATTTCTTATCCTTTCCAGGTTCGTAAGTCGTATGGAAAGAATGAATAGACAATAATAGACAATAGACAATCTTTATGATACACTTAACACGACACATTTTATAATACAAACATTTTACAGAAGAGAAAACAAGAACAAAAACAGTGTACACAAGAAGAGCGGACACAACAGATAATAATAATAATAAATATACTTTATTGCACACCAATATCAAAAATACATTTCAAACTTAAGGGCTAATTAAATAACAAAATGTGCAAAGGCGGCCTTATCGCTTTCAGCGATTTCTTCCAGGCAACCTTTAGGAAGTGATAGAAAAAAGTAAAAAAAAAGCTAGTACCGGGTGGCTGCAATTCTAAAACAAAAACATGAAATCGATCATTATATATTTATGTTATATACATATACATCATAAACAAAATAATACATACATAAATGCAATAGGTACATAGATACATACATAAATACATATATACATACATATATAAATAAATACTAAACGCAAAGAATAGTGAACAGTGTTGGTTTCTAGTATTTGCAAATTTTAAAGTAATGGTCTCTAAGTTTATTTTTAAATGAGAATAGCGACTCTGCTGTACGAATGGATGCGGGTAGAAGGTTCCACAGACGTACAGACTGGGCCTTAAAAGATTTATGAAGTAAGTCAGAGTGACCCGAGGGAAATACCAAAAGAAACTTATTGCACGACCGAGGTTGACGGCCATGGACAGTTTCTCTGAGCTGGAAATTGTCCTTGAGATACGGAGGAGCTGCAGGGCTGTATAAAACTTTGTAGAGCAGGCACAGAATGTGCATATTTCGTCTTAAACGGATGGGAAGCCATTTAAGTCTAGCCCGGTACTCAGATACATGATCAAACTTCCTTAGGCCGAAGACAAATCGAATGCAGACATTCTGTAGCCGCTCTAGTTTGTTCAGCAGCTCCTCAGTAGCATCGAGGTAACAAACATCAGCGTAGTCCAAGATTGGAAGCAGAAGAGACTGTGCCAATGCTTTCCTAGTGGCCATTGGCAAACAGTTTTTGAGGCGCCTCAGTGATGCCATGGAAGCAAAGATTTTTCTGCTGACTTCACCAATTTGACTGGACCAGGAAATCGTTTGGTCAAACATGACTCCTAAGTTTTTTACTTTCTTACAGTAATTTATTGGAACATTATTAAGAAGCACAGCCGGTAATGTGGAAAAGTCAATTTTGGATAACTGACGAGAACTGCCTATGATGATGGTCTGCGATTTGATAGGGTTAACAAGGAGACCATGCCTAAGGGACTATGCTGAAATTTCCTCAATATCCTTGTTCATTATATCAACAGCATTAGCAATATTTTCGGGCGACTCCTGGACGTATATCTGCAAGTCATCAGCGTACAGATGGAAAGAATATAAAAGACAGCGGGTGATAGAATCGATGAAGAGAGAGCAAAGAAGGGGAGACAATACTCCACCCTGGGGAACACCGAGGCTGACATCGCACCATTCTGAAACCTTGATTCAACCTTGATTCGTTGTCGGCGTTGCACTAGGTAGCTTTCGAACCAGGCAATAACATCTGTGGCTATATTAAGAGATCTCATAAGGGCAAGAAGTATGTCGAAGTCCACGGTATTATAGGCATTGCTAAAATCTAAGAGAGTGAGAAGTGTAACCTTCTGTTGTTCCATGCCAGAACGAAAGTCATCTGACACCTTGACAAGCGCAGTGACAGTACTATGTCTAGGTCGGAAGCCAGATTGAAAGGGATTGATTAAATGGTTCGCAGAGAGAAAGGAGAATAACTGATGATGAACCAATCGCTCAAGCACCTTTGACAGGAATGGAGAATAGAGATAGATAACATAATATATAGGGTGAATTTAAATTAGTTCTTGATACGAAAGGGTATGCATGTGCTCATGATAACAAACAACTTTCCCTAAGAAACCGATAGTCAAATCGCAAAAAAATTTTTGGACTCTTCATACTAATTTGGCCAGTCAGTTGCTCGATTTGTATGGAGACTCAAAAATTTTTTTTGCGATTTGACTATGGGTTCCTTAGGGAAAGTTGTCTGTTGTCATGAGCACATGCATTCCCTTTCGTATCAAGAACTAATTTAAAGTCACCCTGTATACTTTTATAATAGTAGGCGGGTGCCATGTTTGGGAAACGGTTCCGACTCAGCACATGCTGCAGTTTCCTGCAGCGCTGATTTTCAGCTGGCACCGGACGTGAAACAAACCAGTTCGGGGTACATTTTCATTGGTCGATACAAGTCAGTGGATGTCGTGGCCAGATCATAGGAATTGACTAGAATTGACTAGATCATGAAATGATTAGCCATATCGTCGAAAAACTCCGACAAAATAGAGCCAACAGGTGTTCGATATAGATATTTGCAAGCAATTAGTTGTAAGGAAGTTTATCTAATTACATCCTGGCAACCCAGGGAAATAAAAGATGTCAAACTAGAAACGTTTTGCTCGTATTATTTATTTTATAAACACATAACATTAAACATGGTGTCAGGTGTAAAAACCCACAAATGTATTAAATAGAAAAGATTCAGAGTGATCTGCGCCGAAAAATTAAAAATAAATAATCTTTAGTGGAAAAATCCTTGAAAATAAACAGAGTATAGTCCCTCAGAGTTAAGGATGGGTAAGTACTGCAGTATTTACTCATGCCAGAGTAAACACTCAGTAGAAACGATTATTAGTACTTTTTTTTACTTTTTACTGATTATTTATGTTTTACTAACAAAAACTTAATAAGCTATTGTTTTTTATCTAATATTTATGTGTATAACACTTTTTTAAGTTTTTCTAAGTTTTCTAAGTTCTAAGTGAATCGATTATTTTGGGAAGGGCACATGTCCATCAGACTAAATTTGACAGGAGACACAAAAACCTTCTGTTGAAAAAAAAATCTATTGAAGGTGCAAAATAGTTTATAGATCACAATAGCGCCCGAGTTCTTGTTTGAGTTTTTATTTATTGTAAGTGACAGAAAATGTCAAAATAAGGTGCTGGACTTGTGCCCTTCCCAAAATTTACAAGAATATTTAAATAAGAAACTACATAATTTTTATAAAACACTGGACTTCATTGTTATAAAAACCTATATCTTGTCAATATTTCTTTAATGTTTTTTTTTGTTACGGAGCATCTTCAATAGTTTCCATTTTTGTTGATGGGCCAGTTAGTAATCTGATTATAAATTCCTGATGTTGTAAAAAAAACCATTACGTCCCCACTGCAGAGGCACGCTTCTCTTCCCATTACTCGGGAAGGTTAGGCCATACTCCACATATGGGGACCAAGTCTGGATTGATGGAGGTGGTGGGGCTAGTGGCCAACCTCAGTGTCAGAAGTTTTCAAGCCGCCTGTAAGGCCTCCGACATGGCTTAACAACTGCCATCTAGCGATAGCAGCCGGCACCAACGACGACTTAACGTGCCTTGCGAAGCCCGGAAACAGTCAACTTTCTTTATATCTTCCATTTTTTTATTTATTTATAGGCACACATGTCATAAAACGCAGAAAATGACAGTGGAATATTTCAAATGATATTAGTTGGATTAAAGCCGTTCTCGGTGAAAACACACGACTCTTAACGTAAAGTGTTGCTAGATACTAAACTCGATTTCGAAAAAATGTGGACTAGCGCCCTTCCCAAAATAATCGATTCAAGTAGGTAGTCTGACGATATAACATTTTATTTAGGGGATTCCTCTTAAAAATCTTTATTCTTTATCAATAGAGCTGTTATTCGTAGTGTTACCAACTACAAAAATCACTTTAGGCTCCGCGTACACGGGAAACTTTTATGTACCACTAATGCGTGTAACTTGTTTTGTTTTTAGGGTTCCGTAGCCAAAATGGCAAAAAAGGAACTCGTATAATTTCGTCCTGTCCGTTCGTCCGTCCCACTCACAGCCCAAGGTTAACATAAACTCCAACACGAAGACCCAAAAAATTAATTTCGCATGTTTTTTTTAATAAATATTTTTCCTCACATTGCATTGGTCTTGATTTTATTAAATGTATACCATGATTACCATGTCATGCAAAAAAATCCGATAAAACGTTTTTACTGTCTCTAGAGAGTAAATACTTAGTTAATATAGTAAATACTCAGTATTTACTCAAAGTCAGTATTTACTGTGACTCAGTTTTTACTGCCTTAACCATCCCTACTCAGAGTTGTTGATCTCTAGATTGTTAATAACAAACTTACTTTGTACTGTCGAAGGGCTTAAACCTAAAATACCGGTTGATGTAAAAGTAAAAAAAAATATAACCAGGAGAAATCTAGGAACAACTATAATAAAACGGCCAAGTCAAAAAAATCTGTTGAGCCAGAGAAGGATGTAGTTATTCAAAATTATCCAAATAGAATCTGGAGTCCTGGGAAAATTGTTGAATATGTTCTTGGTCCTAGATCTTTTATGGTAAAAAATGAAAAAGCGAATTTGGTTAGGAGAAAATTAAATGAGAAACATATACGACCAAGTAGAAATAAGTTTATTGAAAAGCCGAAACTGTATTGGGAAGGAAATAGGAATGAAAATCTTTATGTGAGAAGGATAAGTTTGGCAGGAGAAGAAGAGAAGAGAGAATGTAATTTGAGTAGGGAAGGTGTGATAGAAGAGAATAGAAGAGAAGTAACTGTCACAAGGTCAGGTAGAAGAGTTCGGCCTCCGGCTTGTTTAAATGATTATGTAGTAGAGTAAGGAGTAGGAAAAAGAATTTTTATTATTGTACTCTTTAGTACAATAATAATAATAAGTGGAAGAAGAATTTTTATTATTGTACTCTTTAGTACAATAATAATAATAAGTGTAGAAAAGGGGGGATGTTCGATATAGATATTTGCAAGCAATTAGTTGTTAGGAAGTTTTTGTAATTACAACCTGGCAACCCAGGGAAATAAAAGATGTCAAACTAGAAACGTTTTGCTCGTATTTATTTTGGTTGGTTGCTGAGACTTGTACCGAGCACATGTCTGCAGAGTTAATTTTTTAATTATTTTTGTTTTAGAGTAGTTTCAACGTTATTTTTGTGATGGGGAAATAGCTGTGATTCAGATTCAGTGACAAGCGGTTATAAGAAGAGGATTAACTCGGGAGACAGCTCCGTTTGTCGAGTTCCATCAGCAAACCACCACGTGGAGCGTCTTTAAGTGCTCGCGTTTTTTTCGCCATTTTTTTTTTATTGAAGTTTCTTCCTTTTTTTCACTTGACATTGGCAAAATCACTCCTTAAATGAGATGTGGAATGCCAAATAGAAAAATAGATCAGAAATATTTATTTTATAAACACATATTAAACAACGGGCTCCTTTATTTTGTAACACCAACTAACCAGGGGCGCTGACTTTATAAGAAGATAGGGGAGTTCGGACGAAAAAAAATGTTTTTTTATTTTCCTAATATTTCCTAACTAGATTTTGTCCACGGATTCGCGCGCGTGGGTTTAGTTTTGATGTTATAGTTGAGGGACCGCAGTGGACATGGAAATTACTTTTTTGGTATAAAAATATGCAAAGAAAAAAAGGAACACCAGTATTTTAATATAAAATATAAGGGGGCTCTACCCCGCTGATAATATCATTGGGGAGGCTCGGACACCCCCAGGTTGTAACGGTCTGACAGGCCGTCACATTATAAAAAATAAGATGATTATTAGTAACACTATTGTATAATATTTCTCCTAGCGACATCTAGTCCCATTTCCAAAAAACAATGTTACTAGATAACTCGTTAATGTAGCAAGACCATTGTAAGTCTCTATAAATGGGCTTATTAACGTACTACTAAGTTCGATATCTATCTGGTAGATGGTGCTAGTAGTAGTTTAGCTTTTTGAAATGAATCGCGCGGTAACGCGTGATAGAGGGAAAGTGGACGTAGTGGACGAAGTGGACCTAGTGGACGTAGTGGACGTAGTGGACGTAGTGGACGTAGTGGACGTAGTGGACCTGGTGGACGATTTCGAGTAGTATATAAGGAATAGATGGGTAGGAAACAGGACTTTTTGGATCTGGGCGTCGAGGCGGTAACACCTTGTATAATTTGAAATATTTTTCCATAATTTTGTTTGTTTGTGTTTTGTTTAATATATTATTTGCAGTTATTAAGTAAATTGGGGTGTGATCACTATTACCGGCTGATGATGATTACGATAATAATTTAAAATAATTTATTATCATTTGCAGATATTTGTAAATTGGAGAGTGATCACTAATATGGGGTGATGATGACGATGATGATGGTTTAGTAAATTTATTTGTTTGTGTTTTGTTTATTATGATTTATTAATTTTTGCTCTTCTGATTTCAGATGAAGGTTCGTTGTCGATCAGGCCAATCGTTCGCGGTTGACCTGGTTTACAATATCCTTCAAAAGTGAATCTTCAGACGGGTTCACCAGATCCTCAGGTTTCTGATCAGTCTGACTGGCTCATGTAAGAATTCATCAGTGAAATGGACCACAGGATGGACATAGCGGGTTCTTTCCGCGCTTTTCACGGGTGTCTTATTGGTTATTATATTCCTTATGTATCTATCTAATAGGTACTTAGGGAGTATTTTAATTATTGACTACATGGAACAGTACCCCCTTCTACAATTGGCACATACCCCCCCTTTCCTCTATCTTGTGCTGGTTACACACATCATTCAAGGGGTGTCGTGTCACCTCAAACTGTGTTTGAAGGTGGGATTATTCCTTTTGTTTGAGATAGGTACTCTTAGGGACTAGGGATACAGGTCTGGTTAGGCACTCACGCATACGATACACACCACGCCTAGGTTTCTTTTACTCTATCTGTGGGCATTAATCTTGATCTTTCGATTGAGGTTGTATTGCAAATGTTTTCTCACTCACGGTCTTCTGTCTCTTGCTTCCACCCGGTATCGAAGAGAAAGGTGGAAGGTGGATTATTGCCTGCGGCCCAGTATCTGTCGAGAACAGCCGTGGGATGTCTCTTTAGGGCTGTGAGTGGGGGATGTTGTAGTACAATTTAGCCTGTGAAGATAGAGTGGGGATAGGGAACTATCGGTAACATGGACATAAAAATAAAAAAATAGCTTTGTTATGATTTAGCTAGCTTGGTCGATGACCAAAGTAACGTTATAGGTATAGGGATGTTATTTGTAGGGATTGGTTAGATAATTTCTTATAAATAAGTGAGTTATTTTTACTAGGAAAAAGTAAATGAGATAGACTTGTAGGTAAATCGCTAGAAAACTATAGGATGATAATTTTGAGAATTATCTAGGTTGTAAAAGGTACAATATACGGAAGTTGTTAGGGTATCACGCTAAATTTAAGAATTTACGATTTGTTATCAATAAATGTTCAATTCATTTTATGTACGCCAGTCCAATAAACTCTTAGTTCAGAGAAATTAAAGCTAGATAAGACGGATACGGATATATTTGTATACTTGGTGTAGAACATAGGTAAAAATACCTAAAATAATAGTATATAGGAGGAAATTAGTTCAAATATTCATTTCAAACATTTTATCAGTTATAGCTGTAGGCATGAACAGACATGAAATGACGTTCTGTGTTAGATGGCGGAATATAACACGGTAAACATGTAGCATTGTAGGAAATAATAAAGGGACTGTTACTTAGTAGTGTACTAGGTTGAGTAGGGTGTTAGGTTTTACTAGAATACTAATGAAAGTATGTGAATTTTGAGTATTTAAATATAGGTTTCAAAAATATTTTATGTATGATTGAGTAAATTGATTTCCAAATTAAAATTGTTAAAAGTTAGGAAAAGAAATTTCAAATCTAGAATTCTGAAAGTCTTGCCTTTTCTTTTTACAAAATTAAGTTCCCTTTAACAAAGTCTTCGGTTTTATTACACCTGTTGGTATAGGCATATAAAAGTATTTTATGTCAATAACAAACGGAAAGAAAGAATGGTTTGGTTTTGCCATATAATTCCTCAGTAAATAAATGAATATTTGCAAGTCTAGGGAATCCAATTCACATGTCAGGAAGGCTAAGTTCATAGGAAATTCACTAACTTATATGTACTAAAATCTATAGCTTAAATAGCTAGATAATGCCAACAAAGTTAATCCGCTAAAGGCAAAAGTTTCTTTATAGTATTTTATGTCTTTATGTTACCTGGAAGTATGAACTCAATTAATTAGGTAACTTTGAATCAAAAGATTCTATTCACTTGATGGAAAGGAAGTTGTAGTAAAACTCAATTTAATGTGATATTTTGAATCAGAAGTTCTACTCACCTGATGGGAAGTAGATAAATTATAATAATTTATTATTGAAGATCTCAAGCTAGTCCTGAGTAGTCGATGGATGACTGATTTTAAGAACTAACTGCTTAGTACTAGTAAGCAATTTAAATTAACTAAGTAATAAGAATCAAAGGATTCTAACTGCCTGATGGTAGGGCAAGGCGTATTTATAAGTAACAGAGTTGTTCTTATGTTAAGGTTCAAATTAAAAAGTATTAATCTAAATAATCTAAATATCCTGAAATGGATTATTTTTAATCACCAGATGATAAATAGAAATTGAGATAAGTTAATCTCATGGTACAATTAATTAATTGTCCTAAGTTAATCAAAGGATGTAACTCACCTGATGGAAAAGGTAAATGATGTTACAACTAGGGATTGTTGTTCAGTTATTTCATATAAAAGGGATGACAAAGTCATTAATGGTAACATCTATATTCTGCTTGATATCTAATAGAATATTTTGAATAATTTAAATAGTTGTTTGTTACTCCAAGAAGTGACCCAAACTTTATGATTTGTCTACTTACTTATTGCTACTGCGATGGCTAGGGTCTTCACTAACTCAGAGGGTTGGTTGTTGTTCCATTTGTGTTACCACGCTGAAGGAAGTAAGCTATGACGGCACTATGGGCAGCAGCTGGTGATTGACCTGATCCATTTATGTAACTACTAGAGGTAGTAAATTTTACACACACGTCTAACCGAGTTGGGGTTACTTCTGTCTTTGTTTATACTCAATAATTGCCAAAGTGCAAAATGATATTGGATACCAGGCAGAGTATCATTGTGGTCAATACCCACCTGATGGTAAAGTCAAATGTTTATACAACTAGAGGTTGTTGAAACAAAAGAAGCAAGAAATTCAAATACATTTCTTATGAAAATATTCAGTTTGCATGTTAGATGGCTGATGATGATACAACTAGAGGTTGTTGTTAAGATGGAAGAAGAAGATGACTGTATTCTGCTCGATTTCTAATAATTATTCTTGTTCGTTTAAGTAACAAATTTCTACTCAGAGAAGTAGTCCAAACTGTGCTATCAATTGATTTCCATATTTCATCCGCATTGCAATGGGTTTGGTCTTCGCTAACTCAGAGGGTTGGTTGTTGTTTCATTAGTGTTACCACGCTGAAGGAAGTAGGCTATGACGGCACTATGAGCAGCAGCTGGCGATTGACCAGATCTATTTCTCTAACTACTTGAGGTAGTAAAGTATACATACACGTCAAGCCGAGTTGGGGCTACTTCTGTCTTAGTTACAGATGTAATTATAACAATTCTGTCATAGTGCAGAAAATTATGTTGGATACCGAGCAGAGTATTGTTGTTGTTCACACAATTCATATTGAATAACTACTAGAGGTGGTTATTTGTTATTGAGGCGTTAGTCCTCGCCTTATCAACTCAGAGGGTTGTATATTTCTATCGTTGTGGTTCACACAATTCATATTGAATAACTACTAGAGGTGGTTATTTATTATTGAGGCGTTAGTCCTCTCCTTATCAACTCAGAGGGTTGTATGTTTCTGTCGTTGTGGTTCACACAATTTATATTGATTAACTACTAGAGGTAGTTATTTGTTATTGAGGCGTTAGTCCTCACCTTATCAACTCAGAGAGTTGTATGTTTCATTACACTAGTGTTACGGCTGAAGAGTAGTAAGCCTTGATAACATTATGGGTGCAAACGGATTAATAATTATCCATATTTTGTATAACTACTAGAGGTAGTTATTGTATCTAAATGAAAATTAAATATCTGTTGACTGAGTTCATGCTACTAAGGTACACAGACTTATTAATTATTCATTTTGTCATAGTGCAAAACCCATAACATTGTATTTTATTGAAATCAAATAATTATCCAGTTACATATTTGTAAATCTAAGTTCTTCTTGTCATGTGCATGTGAACCTTAAATGTACAGATTAGAAACATAGGGAATTGGTTTAGGTATGAAGTTAGGAATCGAGTTCTAATTATCATAGGTGGTCTCAATAGATATTCAAAGTAGGATTAGGCTCTCTTTATTGATGTTAGTTGTCTTTATTTTTATATTTAGAATCTTTTAACTATTTTGTCTTGATAAAGTGTTGAAGTGAGTTTCTTTGGGCTGCCGTTTCTTCTCACTTCGCTAACACTTCCCGAAACGGCCAGCATACGGGTTCCAAGTGGTAGGAACCTTGTATTAGGTAGTTAAAGTTAAATTTATTAAATTTCTAACTATACAGTAAATTAATTATTAACTTGAGAAAATAATGTCTCAATTTAAAATTAGACTATTCTTACTAAAAGAAATTAATAGCTATGAAGTCTCAAAGAATAGTAAATTTTTCCTTATTATGTTATTTTTAGATAGTTAGGTTAATAAACTTTTGTACCCGGTGGCGTTGGACTGGGGGCTTAGGGGAAGGCGGAGAAGCTCTCCCGCAACTTGAAAGAGTTGCGGTATAAAGCAGTTTATAGATCAGTCATCTGGTTTATACATTGCTTCGCGTTAGATTATTTTATAAATTTTACTCTGAGACTTCATAAGTGATTAACACTTTCAAAGCTTCAAACCAATATAATTCGTGCTAACTAAATTGGATGCGGGACACGACAAAGATTCGTGCGCTCTCGAGAAAAGAGTAGTAGCACTGAACGTGTTAAATGTTTTTAAATTTTCAATTCCGAAATAATGGATTCAGTTGTTTTATACTGAATAAAATTTGTTTATTTATTATTAATGAATGATTAAAACTAATAAATTACTTGATTCAAATTAATAAAGATTCCATTCTTATTTTCACTTAAACGTCCCGGAGTTACGTATTACGTTCACGAAGTAGGTTACTTAATCACTAGACGATTCATTGGCCAAGATAATTATCAGATGATTAAGTTGAAGAATATGTTGAGTTCAGTAAGTAAGTTACGCTCAACTATGGAGGAAAAAAAAATGCTGACGAGGTTCAGATGTTACAATTTGGTGTGCCTTAGCCCAGGATATTTCGTGACTGTTTTCTCTTTAAAGGAAATAGTCACAATTTGCTGCCCGTGAAATGGATGGTGAAATAAGAGTGGATTTATAATTAAAAGATTTTAACGTTTCTCTTAATTCGTTATTTGTTAGAAAAAATAAAATGTAAAAGGATTTGTATAATTTGTTTAATCTTGTTTAATTTGTTTATTTTGGGGTTGAAATATGTATATCTTATTTTTAGTAGATTTACATTTTATTAAATCGTTAAAATTTTTATAGTCTGGGGGTTGAGATTTCGTTTTAATAAATAGCGTAGGTACTATTTTGTTAAATAATTGCTTTTGTCCATATTTTTGTCCACCATAGTCACTTTGAATATCAATTTAATTCAAGTAAAAGTATTAAAAGACTGGGGGGATGGCAGCAGTTACTTGGTTTTAATATTAAATTTGTGGAAACGTTAGTTGATGGGGGGTTGTTGTATAAAAAACTCAATAATTATGTTACCATAGATTGCGAACTAGGAATAATATTCGAAAGAAAAATTTATATATGTATTATTTACTTTCAAATCTGTAACGTAGTTGTTATGAACATGACATTTAAATACGGGCAAATACTTATAAGGGAATTATATAAATACTATCTATTTGGTAGTGAAGTATAATTTAGAAGGATAGAAAGCTATTTATATTTAAATTTCATATTCTTTATAGCATTCTAGAAAATACGTAAAATGCTTAATAGTAAACTTTTCTAACAACATTATTTGAAATCCATATTATTGACTGGAAATGTCACTGTCTATGGTTATCAGTATGTAAGAAGTGTAGTAAAAGAGTACAAAGTATCAAAGATTTAAATATTGTTTGGGAAAAAAATAAAATAGAAAAATCTGTTAGAAATTTCATTATTTACATAAAAGAAATATAAAGATAAATTCAAAAATCTTTGCTATAATTACAATTGAAGTATTAGAATTTTATTTAATTGATTTAGTGATGGACTTATTGGAGTCTTTAACAGAAGAATTCAGAAAAAAGATATGTAAGGTTTATCAACAGAAGGATAATAAGTTGATTTTCGCAAGCGAAATACTAAGAGAAACATACTGGAAAAAATTTCTACCCCTGTAAAATACCATAATATACAAAGACTTTGATAAATTATTGACGTATTAGGTAGGTTGGTATGGTCAGGAATTTATATTAAATGTAATTCAGTTGTTTTTTAATGTTTCTAGATATACAAGTAATATAAAGTAGGACAGTAATGTCTTTATTTTACTAGATTTAGGCGTTTAAAACACAACAGACCGAATTACAGACCTTAGGGAAAATGTATTATAGGAAAATAATTAGTTTCATAGCGCGTGATAATAAAAATTAGAACAGTCATGTTGGCAGTACAGTAGGAAATAATAATATCATTAGTTTCATAATGCGTGATAACAAAAATTAGAAGTCATGTTGGCAGTATAGTAGGAAATATTATTCATATTTTTGGAATATTGATAGGTTATTATATTTATATAGAAAATAATTAAGAGCAACCCATAATAGGCAGATCAAATTAAGAACAATTGTTATTAAATAGTATTTCAAAGAGTCGGAGCGAACAGCAGTTACTAAATATTTAGGTGGGTTATAGATAGAATTTGATTAAACTTATAAAAAGAAGTCGGGTTATGGATTGTTACCTATTACCAATTTAGTGATTTAATACATAAAAAGGTATATATTGTGGGTAAGGTTTTGAAGGTATTTAAGAAGGTAAAGGTAAGGAATAACGGTATGTCATTTTATAAATTAAATTTGTCAAATCTCATGAAGTTGTTTCATTTATTTCACTCAAATTAAATTCAATAATATATAAATGAAGTTTTATTTATATTATAATTATATAGTAGAGGAAATGCTAAGGTTCAAGTAATTAGTCAATTACCGAATATCATTTATTAAGAGAAAGAAAATCCTTAAGCTGAATATAATTTAGAAAATTCCATACTGACTGGGCTGGTGATTCGTTAGAGTAGCGTAAAATGGTGTTGGTGTGTTATGGGGAAGAAAATAGGCGGATGATAGAATAGAGAGTTTATTGTTTAATATAGAATAAAGGGATGAATAAGAGGACTCTAATGAGACAACAGAAGCTGGAGTATGGAGAATGAGTTTATTGACAGTCCAACCCGGAGGCACTATAACGAACAATTGAGTTACTATGGGAATAGGAGTTAGGTTAAGTCATTTTGACGACAACAGTGTTAATACTGTATCCCATAGTAATCTCATACTGTACACGCAGCTGAAAGCTATTTCTATTTCTCAACAACTGCACAAGCTCCAGACAGAGAATCACGATTATGTTGGGTCTAAGTTCTGAGTGAGGCTCTAAAGGAAGGAATGATTATCATTTGAGCTATTAAAATAATCTAGATTATGGGGGGGATAGATTGGCGGTATCAGTTTACAAGTCTTGAGGAACGGTTTGGATTGGAAGTGCCAATTTATTGCTATTAGAGCTAATTTGCCTCACAACCAAATTCCTCTGCAGAGTTTAGATTGACCTTGTGATATAATGATTTTTATTCATGTTAAGATGTCATGAATTCAGAGTTTTGATTCACGTTTTTAGTGATTGGCTGTATGGTTTAAAAACACACTACATATTACATCCTGGGAAGAAGTGTCAATAAATTGATTGGGGTAGTAGTTAGAACAAATAGTTTAATGAAAAAAAAAAGGTATAATGTAGCAGTCTAGTAAGTAAGTAAGTCTAGTAAGTCTGGTGAGTGTGTAATTAAAATCTTAATTAAAGAACGTTAACAGTGATTTCAACAGTTAGTTCCAATAGGTTTAGCATCCAGTGGTCGTTAGAACAATTCATCAAACCTTAAGATACCCGAGATTGGAGCGCATCATGTTTGGTCGGACAAACCAAAAATGTGAAGTTGTCCAGTACAGTAGTTGTTCAGTACAATAAGGCTTGCTTAAATATCCATGCAGTGGTGAGTCGATAGCTGAGTCGTTTCCTTTTTTTTTTTGGTGTAAAATAAAGGCTCATTAAAATTTTTTTAAGTAAGTAAGTAATTTTATATTTACTAATTATAACGTTAATATATTTTGCTAATTCTTTCACATTCTTTGTGGTAGTGTGCAGCTAAATGAAACTGGGATCCGACTTGTTTGCCCGAGTTGCGCAGTGATATGTAGGACCTTTAATTCAAAATAAATGTGTTGAAAGAAGTTTCTTTTGGGCCTGGGGTTTCTTCCTTTTCCGCGAGCATTTCACAAGACATTGGGTGTGCAGGTTCCGATGGTAGGATTTTCGTATATGGTGGTTTAAATCATAATCGGCCGAAGGCCAATGGACAAAGGCCTTCCCAAGGATTTCCACACCGACCGGTTCAGCGCTGCCGTTTTCCAGCGACCTCCTGCCACCTTTATCAGGTCATCGGTGGTTGTCTTGAATGAATATTTTTTATATTTTATAGTTGTTTATATGCCAAAACTTAAGAACTATCATTGTAATAAGAACTGTGTACTCGTATAGCTGAAGACTGTTATTTTTATTTGTTTAAAACAAAGCTGAGAGTTACTAGGTATGTTACAAAAAAATTGCAGATTAAATATAATAATGACATTTGCCTTGTAATATTTTTTTAGGATGAGCTGCTGATAATTGCTGGCTATTATCCTTGGCTATGACTTAGTCCACGTGAATAGTTGTGGATGGTTCGTGGACTGACTTATGGGAAGGTGGAGGTCAGTTATAAATAGTAAAGAGCCGTGGTTAGCTCTCGGGTTGTTGTGAGACATGCATAATGCTTCATTTTATTTTCATTATGATATTAGTGAGGAAATGTCATGGTTCACGAACAAACAACTTAATATTACATTAATATTACGGAGATAACATTTGGGTTAATGGTGTAAAACACATATATATGAATGTTTTTTTTTGTGATTGATTTGTGATAAAGGTCTCAAAATTTTAGATGAAACTTGCAATAAAATAAGGTTTATTAAAGTTGTAAATTTATATTTCTAAAAACATAATTTTGTGAAGACAAATTAATTTTAGATTATAAGGTATTCAGTTACATTTTAATTTTGTTGAAATGGTGAGAAGAAAACTTTTTTCCGGTTTAATAATTGTACACCTTCAAAAAGTTTGGGGGTTGGCTGTAACGGTCTGACAGGCCGTCACATTATAAAAAATAAGATGATTATTAGTAACACTATTGTATAATATTTCTCCTAGCGACATCTAGTCCCATTTCCAAAAAAACAATGTTACTAGATAACTCGTTAATGTAGCAAGACCATTGTAAGTCTCTATAAATGGGCTTATTAACGTACTACTAAGTTCAATATCTATCTGGTAGATGGTGCTAGTAGTAGTTTAGCTTTTTGAAATGAATCACGCGGCAACGCGTGATAGAGGGAAAGTGGACGTAGTGGACGAAGTGGACCTAGTGGACGTAGTGGACGTAGTGGACGTAGTGGACCTGGTGGACGATTTCGAGTAGTATATAAGGAATAGATGGGTAGGAAACAGGACTTTTTGGATCTGGGCGTCGAGGCGGTAACACCTTGTATAATTTGAAATATTTTTCCATAATTTTGTTTGTTTGTGTTTTGTTTAATATATTATTTGCAGTTATTAAGTAAATTGGGGTGTGATCACTATTACCGGCTGATGATGATTACGATAATAATTTAAAATAATTTATTATCATTTGCAGATATTTGTAAATTGGAGAGTGATCACTAATATGGGGTGATGATGACGATGATGATGGTTTAGTAAATTTATTTGTTTGTGTTTTGTTTATTATGATTTATTAATTTTTGCTCTTCTGATTTCAGATGAAGGTTCGTTGTCGATCAGGCCAATCGTTTGCGGTTGACCTGGTTTACAATATCCTTCAAAAGTGAATCTTCAGACGGGTTCACCAGATCCTCAGGTTTCTGATCAGTCTGACTGGCTCATGTAAGAATTCATCAGTGAAATGGACCACAGGATGGACATAGCGGGTTCTTTCCGCGCTTTTCACGGGTGTCTTATTGGTTATTATATTCCTTATGTATCTATCTAATAGGTACTTAGGGAGTATTTTAATTATTGACTACATGGAGCAGTACCCCTTCTACAATTGGCACATACCCCCCCTTTCCTCTATCTTGTGCTGGTTACACACATCATTCAAGGGGTGTCGTGTCACCTCAAACTGTGTTTGAAGGTGGGATTATTCCTTTTGTTTGAGATAGGTACTCTTAGGGACTAGGGATACAGGTCTGGTTAGGCACTCACGCATACGATACACACCACGCCTAGGTTTCTTTTACTCTATCTGTGGGCATTAATCTTGATCTTTCGATTGAGGTTGTATTGCAAATGTTTTCTCACTCACGGTCTTCTGTCTCTTGCTTCCACCCGGTATCGAAGAGAAAGGTGGAAGGTGGATTATTGCCTGCGGCCCAGTATCTGTCGAGAACAGCCGTGGGATGTCTCTTTAGGGCCGTGAGTGGGGGATGTTGTAGTACAATTTAGCCTGTGAAGATAGAGTGGGGATAGGGAACTATCGGTAACATGGACATAAAAATAAAAAAATAGCTTTGTTATGATTTAGCTAGCTTGGTCGATGACCAAAGTAACGTTATAGGTATAGGGATGTTATTTGTAGGGATTGGTTAGATAATTTCTTATAAATAAGTGAGTTATTTTTACTAGGAAAAAGTAAATGAGATAGACTTGCAGGTAAATCGCTAGAAAACTATAGGATGATAATTTTGAGAATTATCTAGGTTGTAAAAGGTACAATATACGGAAGTTGTTAGGGTATCACGCTAAATTTAAGAATTTACGATTTGTTATCAATAAATGTTCAATTCATTTTATGTACGCCAGTCCAATAAACTCTTAGTTCAGAGAAATTAAAGCTAGATAAGACGGATACGGATATATTTGTATACTTGGTGTAGAACATAGGTAAAAATACCTAAAATAATAGTATATAGGAGGAAATTAGTTCAAATATTCATTTCAAACATTTTATCAGTTATAGCTGTAGGCATGAACAGACATGAAATGACGTTCTGTGTTAGATGGCGGAATATAACACGGTAAACATGTAGCATTGTAGGAAATAATAAAGGGACTGTTACTTAGTAGTGTACTAGGTTGAGTAGGGTGTTAGGTTTTACTAGAATACTAATGAAAGTATGTGAATTTTGAGTATTTAAATATAGGTTTCAAAAATATTTTATGTATGATTGAGTAAATTGATTTCCAAATTAAAATTGTTAAAAGTTAGGAAAAGAAATTTCAAATCTAGAATTCTGAAAGTCTTGCCTTTTCTTTTTACAAAATTAAGTTCCCTTTAACAAAGTCTTTGGTTTTATTACACCTGTTGGTATAGGCATATAAAAGTATTTTATGTCAATAACAAACGGAAAGAAAGAATGGTTTGGTTTTGCCATATAATTCCTCAGTAAATAAATGAATATTTGCAAGTCTAGGGAATCCAATTCACATGTCAGGAAGGCTAAGTTCATAGGAAATTCACTAACTTATATGTACTAAAATCTATAGCTTAAATAGCTAGATAATGCCAACAAAGTTAATCCGCTAAAGGCAAAAGTTTCTTTATAGTATTTTATGTCTTTATGTTACCTGGAAGTATGAACTCAATTAATTAGGTAACTTTGAATCAAAAGATTCTATTCACTTGATGGAAAGGAAGTTGTAGTAAAACTCAATTTAATGTGATATTTTGAATCAGAAGTTCTACTCACCTGATGGGAAGTAGATAAATTATAATAATTTATTATTGAAGATCTCAAGCTAGTCCTGAGTAGTCGATGGATGACTGATTTTAAGAACTAACTGCTTAGTACTAGTAAGCAATTTAAATTAACTAAGTAATAAGAATCAAAGGATTCTAACTGCCTGATGGTAGGGCAAGGCGTATTTATAAGTAACAGAGTTGTTCTTATGTTAAGGTTCAAATTAAAAAGTATTAATCTAAATAATCTAAATATCCTGAAATGGATTATTTTTAATCACCAGATGGTAAATAGAAATTGAGATAAGTTAATCTCATGGTACAATTAATTAATTGTCCTAAGTTAATCAAAGGATGTAACTCACCTGATGGAAAAGGTAAATGATGTTACAACTAGGGATTGTTGTTCAGTTATTTCATATAAAAGGGATGACAAAGTCATTAATGGTAACATCTATATTCTGCTTGATATCTAATAGAATATTTTGAATAATTTAAATAGTTGTTTGTTACTCCAAGAAGTGACCCAAACTTTATGATTTGTCTACTTACTTATTTCTACTGCGATGGCTAGGGTCTTCACTAACTCAGAGGGTTGGTTGTTGTTCCATTTGTGTTACCACGCCGAAGGAAGTAAGCTATGACGGCACTATGGGCAGCAGCTGGTGATTGACCTGATCCATTTATGTAACTACTAGAGGTAGTAAATTTTACACACACGTCTAACCGAGTTGGGGTTACTTCTGTCTTTGTTTATACTCAATAATTGCCAAAGTGCAAAATGATATTGGATACCAGGCAGAGTATCATTGTGGTCAATACCCACCTGATGGTAAAGTCAAATGTTTATACAACTAGAGGTTGTTGAAACAAAAGAAGCAAGAAATTCAAATACATTTCTTATGAAAATATTCAGTTTGCATGTTAGATGGCTGATGATGATACAACTAGAGGTTGTTGTTAAGATGGAAGAAGAAGATGACTGTATTCTGCTCGATTTCTAATAATTATTCTTGTTCGTTTAAGTAACAAATTTCTACTCAGAGAAGTAGTCCAAACTGTGCTATCAATTGATTTCCATATTTCATCCGCATTGCAATGGGTTTGGTCTTCGCTAACTCAGAGGGTTGGTTGTTGTTTCATTAGTGTTACCACGCTGAAGGAAGTAGGCTATGACGGCACTATGAGCAGCAGCTGGCGATTGACCAGATCTATTTCTCTAACTACTTGAGGTAGTAAAGTATACATACACGTCAAGCCGAGTTGGGGCTACTTCTGTCTTAGTTACAGATGTAATTATAACAATTCTGTCATAGTGCAGAAAATTATGTTGGATACCGAGCAGAGTATTGTTGTTGTTCACACAATTCATATTGAATAACTACTAGAGGTGGTTATTTGTTATTGAGGCGTTAGTCCTCGCCTTATCAACTCAGAGGGTTGTATATTTCTATCGTTGTGGTTCACACAATTCATATTGAATAACTACTAGAGGTGGTTATTTATTATTGAAGCGTTAGTCCTCTCCTTATCAACTCAAAGGGTTGTATGTTTCTGTCGTTGTGGTTCACACAATTTATATTGATTAACTACTAGAGGTAGTTATTTGTTATTGAGGCGTTAGTCCTCACCTTATCAACTCAGAGAGTTGTATGTTTCATTACACTAGTGTTACGACTGAAGAGTAGTAAGCCTTGATAACATTATGGGTGCAAACGGATTAATAATTATCCATATTTTGTATAACTACTAGAGGTAGTTATTGTATCTAAAGGAAAATTAAATATCTGTTGACTGAGTTCATGCTACTAAGGTACACAGACTTATTAATTATTCATTTTGTCATAGTGCAAAACCCATAACATTGTATTTTATTGAAATCAAATAATTATCCAGTTACATATTTGTAAATCTAAGTTCTTCTTGTCATGTGCATGTGAACCTTAATGTACAGATTAGAAACATAGGGAATTGGTTTAGGTATGAAGTTAGGAATCGAGTTCTAATTATCATAGGTGGTCTCAATAGATATTCAAAGTAGGATTAGGCTCTCTTTATTGATGTTAGTTGTCTTTATTTTTATATTTAGAATCTTTTAACTATTTTGTCTTGATAAAGTGTTGAAGTGAGTTTCTTTGGGCTGCCGTTTCTTCTCACTTCGCTAACACTTCCCGAAACGGCCAGCATACGGGTTCCAAGTGGTAGGAACCTTGTATTAGGTAGTTAAAGTTAAATTTATTAAATTTCTAACTATACAGTAAATTAATTATTAACTTGAGAAAATAATGTCTCAATTTAAAATTAGACTATTCTTACTAAAAGAAATTAATAGCTATGAAGTCTCAAAGAATAGTAAATTTTTCCTTATTATGTTATTTTTAGATAGTTAGGTTAATAAACTTTTGTACCCGGTGGCGTTGGACTGGGGGCTTAGGGGAAGGCGGAGAAGCTCTCCCGCAACTTGAAAGAGTTGCGGTATAAAGCAGTTTATAGATCAGTCATCTGGTTTATACATTGCTTCGCGTTAGATTATTTTATAAATTTTACTCTGAGACTTCATAAGTGATTAACACTTTCACAGCTTCAAACCAATATAATTCGTGCTAACTAAATTGGATGCGGGACGCGACAAAGATTCGTGCGCTCTCGAGAAAAGAGTAGTAGCACTGAACGTGTTAAATGTTTTTAAATTCTCAATTCCGAAATAATGGATTCAGTTGTTTTATACTGAATAAAATTTGTTTATTTATTATTAATGAATGATTAAAACTAATAAATTACTTGATTCAAATTAATAAAGATTCCATTCTTATTTTCACTTAAACGTCCCGGAGTTACGTATTACGTTCACGAAGTAGGTTACTTAATCACTAGACGATTCATTGGCCAAGATAATTATCAGATGATTAAGTTGAAGAATATGTTGAGTTCAGTAAGTAAGTTACGCTCAACTATGGAGGAAAAAAAAATGCTGACGAGGTTCAGATGTTACAAGGTCCTATGGAGTCGGCGCCTGTGCCTGTAACCTAACCTAACCTAGAGTTATTTTTCGGAGCTCCTCAACGATATGGCTAGTCATTTCATGATCTGCCACGACCGATACGTACACAGCAGGCGTGACTACCTGATTAGTAAAAAGACAAGGCTAATTTCATTTGGCAATCATTCGCCGCTTGCGGTACGTCACTTGTGGAACTTAACCTAACAACTCAATGTCTCTTTGCTAAGGCGAGAATCGAACAAACGACTTTCTGATTTGCAGTCAGGAACGCTTTGTACCGGGCCACCGAGTCAGTCGAATTTGCCGGTCACTACTAGCGAGAAAATAATAAGTAATTAGTTACTTATCTACATAGGATGTAAAAAACGACTCCACTCATGAAGCTAAAAAACTTTTTCTAAAGAACTCTTAAAAACAATACAGAATTCTTAAAAATACGATGTTTTTAGACTCTCCATACAAAATTAGCTTAACTGGCCGATTAATTTGTATGAAAACTCCAAAATTTTACGGTAAAATCTACCGCTTGCCGCTTGTCACCAAAAAAAGTCAGCCTGTATTTTTTTAAACATAAAATCAAAACTCTAAATGAACTAAAAACGCATTCAAAACTCAAACTCGAATTCAAAATGTTTTTTTTTTATTTAAGTAGATGATTTACACATTCTTTTAAATAGTAATTTTCTTCTGCCTAGTACAAATAACCGCATTATTACGTCAGCCACGTCGCAGTAACACCCCACCCTGTATTTTAAGAACATAAAATAAAAACGCAAAATGAACTGGAAACGCAATAAACGCATTATTGCGGTCACCCACGTAGAAGTAATGCCGATGGGTGATTCCGTTCTGAGCTGGCTTCCATGGAATTCGATTACATCGTCCACCTGGGAATCCTGGGATGAACATCACAGAGGGTGGCTAATGTGCGTTCAGACTGAAATTAACTGAGGTCTGAACCTATGGAAATTATCCCTTTTGCCTACTTTAGTTGGTGTATTGTTATTTATACTATAGTAGCTATTGAAATGGTCCCTTTTGTCTATGTATTGTTATTTATGTAGGTCGTTAAACTCAATTTAAAGATTATGACAAAAAAACTTTGTCAGAAATAATATATTTAGGTGGATCTGAAATAAGAAAATGTTACAACTCATAATAATAAAGTGAATTAAACAAAAACCTGTCTCAAAAACTTTAACGAGAGCTTCTATTTTCTGGTTACACAAAAAAAAAACGGAAAACTATACACCTGTGGACTAAAAAATCGATTCAAGATTTGTTGCTCGACTTTTGAAAAAATAACTCAGTCTACAAAACTGCTAAACACTAAGAACAAAAAACTAGAAAACCACCAAACTAAAATCATAAACAGTAAACAGACAGTTTTTAAACTTTTGGTTTAGTTTTTTTTGCTAGATTGATTTCTAAAATCGTGCAACAAACCTTCAGTCGATTTTTTTGTCCTTGAGTATATACATATACCTATACTGAATTCTCTACGTCGAATCAAGAGTAGGTTTCGTTTAGTATGAAGAGTAGAAACCCCTAGCCACAAAAAACCCTCTTTAAAGTTTTCGAGAGAATGTAAAAAACATTCTGTTTAATTTTTAACAGGCCCTTTTCAAACCGTAAAATAAGTTGAGATAAATAAAACTCTCAACTGATTGGCTAGCTGTTTCATGTTATTCTATATTCAAAAACACATTTGCCGACTGGATCACGTCCCACCACTCAGATCCCATCAATCGCGGCACGTGACCGCTGTGTTGCCAGTTTAATCCTGGATTGAATTTTAAAAAAAATACAAACGAAGAACGCAAGGGAAACGTGATCGAATGTAACGTGGTTTTGAACGTATAAAATTTGGAAGCTTGCATCTACACATTTTTATATTGTAACAAAAAACAAATCCAGTTTAATTTTAATATTGTTTAGGCATGTCTGTGGTTATTGCAATATATTTTTAATGGATGAAATTTTTAAACGTCGATTATATTTTAGCTTTTTTTCAGATTCAATGTAAGTACTCGGAGTTGAAAGCGTGGCAATCAACTGACGATGTCAACTAATGATGCAGAAAGAAAGCGGACTTACCATCAAGATTTCCCAGCGCTTTGGGGAACTGGCTATCTTATCTGCAATCAATGTTTGCAAGATTTAGATAACAATATCATGGTATTTAGCCAGATGGATTCAGAAAAGGCTTTACCAACAACAAAACTGAGTATAACAATGTTAAACTCCGCAAGAAATCTAACCTGCGATCTACGGATATGAAGCGAGGTGTTAGCCGCTACAACGATTTTTTTGTTTGCGATTACAACAAAGGTGTTCAGTTTGAAGAGTAAAACCCCATCTAGAAGTATCACACGAATCAAATAAAATACATTTTCCGAATAAAAATAAAAATTACCACACCTTTTTGTTACACCTGTATAATCTCTACTGAATACGCAATTTTTTTGGACCCTTCATACAAAGTGAAAAAATGGGGGAAATCTTTCGGGAGCAAATAATAGTCAATTGACTAACCGGCCAATTTTGTATGTAGTTAAATTTTTTTGTGATTTCAGTATAGGTTTCTTAGGAAAAGTTGTTCAGTTTCATGAGTGGAACCCATCGTTTAAGTTTCCGGGAGTGGTATTTTAACACCCTGTATAAATAACATATATTTCTCATTTATTGTGTGCGGAACCACGTCACGTTCACAGAACTTCGTAAGATCGTCGGCGTCCCTCATAAAGACGCACAGATTGCTCTTTTGTGCCTTTAATTTGTAATTTGCCATCATTGTACTGAGCCAGCGGTTTCCAAAGTTTTAAATAAAAATCTGTCTGCATTAAAATGTATCCTATGAACTCGGGATCAAGACTAATCTAATGACACCTCTCAAGCTAAAATCCATCAAGCCGATTAGGCCATATGGCGTGCCAAAGGAATATACATACATACATACACGGTTCGATTCCACCCCGACGCGACGGTTTCTGCAGTGCAGTGGTATACCCTGCGAATCGCGCGCGGAGAAGCCTTTATAAATACCCGAATAAAGTTACCCTTTCCTACAAGTTTGAGTAACACAATCTTGAACAATCTTCAGAAAATTAGGTGCTTTATTGCTTATTAGTGATAGTGATTTATAACACTGTTACATTGTTAGATTGCCATGTTACTGCTATCGTGCAAGGAAACATTAATCGTTTGGACTCTTCATGTTGACTGACTCGGTGGCTAAGTGGTTAGCGATCCTGACCTGTGATCCGAGAGTCGTGGGTTCGATCCCCACACAGGGCAAACTTTTCTGTGATGAGCAGAATTATTTGCTCTGAGTCTGGGTGTATTATATCTATCTATGTATGTATGTAAAAAGTATACATACAGTATAGACTGATATACATAAAGACTGATATATATAAAGTATATCAGTCTCTGGTTCCCAAGATAAAGGGAATGAGGTTTGGTTGGGGCCAGATGACCGTGTGTGATTTGTCCCAGGTATTAATATATTATTATTATAATTATTTAACGGGCAAGAAAGAAAATGAAGTGATCGTTGTCCCATCGATCAGACTGGTTACGCGTTTATGACCTGGATGGATTTGGATGTAAGTGGCATTTACGTCAACCATTTACCTACGTTCTTCTCAAGGCACATTAAATCTTTGGTGCGATTGCTATCACAGAGGCAGACGTTACGTCATCTTAGAGATCTTGAAAAATACTGAAGTTGGTACGGTCACAATCCTCACAACCTCCCAGCGACCGCGGAAGTGGGCACAGGGGGCCAAATACCCCCCTAAAATGAACCAGGGGGGCCGTGCCCCGCCCCCCAAATTTATTGTACTACCTGATAAAGGTTTCTCTATGCTATCTTTAACAGAGCTTTGTTTTTTCTTAAATAAAAAAGCGCTTCGTCTTCGATACTAGATGCTTGCATGTGTGAGTGAGGGAGGAAGGAAAGAAAGAAAGATAGACTTTCTTCTTCGACTGAAGTTCTCTCGCTCCCCGTCAAGTCGGGGTGTCAACTCAGCAAGTTCCGTAACCACTTCGGCATTGCGTGTAGCTATTTTTGCGCCACTTTGATTCAAAAAACGTTTGACCTCCCCCCCACCTGTACTTCCGCGGTCCCTCCAACCTCCACCAATCCGAACTTAGCCCCCTGTGACCTAAACTTCCCAAGGTATGGGATAGAGACCTGCCCAAGCAGTGGGATGCTTGTGTCACTATTTGCCGCTTCACATCGACCTAAAACACCCTATATTGTCGCCTAAGAGTGAAAACCTCGGGAACGCAAAATTGCTAATTTATCTCTTATATTATATTTGTAGCTTTAAACGAATTTAAGATAACAATTCGAAATGGAACTGTATAAGTGTCTGAAAACTCATCAAAGCTAATGAATTCACACTTAAGGGGACAAATTGTAGTAGTAATTAATTTTTTACAACGAGGTTTTTCCTTCCTCCTGAAATATTACCCTTTCCTCATATACAAGGTTTTCACCTTCAGGCAACTATATGTTAGCTAAAGCTGCATTGAACACATGTAATATTCAAAGGCTGTCCCCAGGTTACATATGTACATTTTAGAACAACATTTATAAGCACTGCGTCACTGGACAAGCCATATTTTATTGAAAACCCCTTGAATGTAAGGAGACTACGGACAGCGTGCAGCAAAAAAACAATAAAAACTCTTTACAGAGACGTAAACCATTTTTTTCTTCATCTCGAATGTAAGGAGACTGCGAACAGTATGCAGCAAAAAAAACAATAAAAACTCTTTTCAGAAACATGTTAACCATTTTTCTTCATAGTTTAATCCACAGACTTGCATCTCGCTCCCCCCCCCCCTCCCCCCCCCCCCCGCAGCGACGATATAAAACTTCTTTGGTTTAATCAATTAATGGCTGCAACGCTCTACTGTTCGGGCAGGCGCGCACGGGCATCTTCTGTCTCCGCAACAATTTCGTCTTTAGCTTCAAGTCTGTAACTATTTAAACTGGGAGATTTTAATCATAAAAATATCATATCTGTAGTCAATCGCAATCCAGTGTGTGATATTAAAAATAAATTATGAAATATCGTTCACTAGACAGTACTTTTATAAAAATTACATAAAATACTTACGCGCTTGAATTTTCACGACAAAATTTTGTTCGAGAATTGACTAAGGTTTCTTCGGGAAAGGTTGTTCAGTCTCATGAGTCTATACTCATGAAACTGAACAACTTCTATAAGCTATTATTTATTCATCTTAAAAAGTGTCTTTAAACGTAACTGCAAAATGTAATTCAGATAGAGTGAACGAAATTACTGAGTGACGACCGTATGGACCGTCACCAGATCGTACTCACAGGGGGGTCACCTTCAGAGAACGGCAGGGAGTGTCCATACTGTATGTTTATTAATACTATTTAATATACTGTGCTACGGGTCTAGCGCACTTTCACGAGCTTTTACAACATTCAGAACATGTTTCAATACCTACTTGAAAAAAAAGGAGCTGATAATTCCAGTGAATTTCTTCCCAGTAAACTATTATCATCTATTACTATCACCATTGTCGCTAAAATAACTATAAAATCGGACGGCGCGCGCGGCGGTTGCCACATGAAAGCAGGAACTTTGTTATAGTGAATAGCAATAGTTTACATAGAAGTGAGAAAAACAGATAAGACACTGTACCATGTTCCTGTAAACTGTATTTTATTCATCACACACATCCGCGAGCTCTCTACTATCTACAGAACCACGCCTTATATCAGATGGCTGCTGATAGTATAAAATATATGCAAAACAAATTTTATTTTCTATGAGTCAATTAAAATGTGAAAAATGCATTAAAACTATTACGGGATGGATTCTCTCAAAGATTAGATAATAGTTTTCAATATAATGTAAATTTTATTTATCTTACTTTTTTGGAATATTTTCCTTCGTATATGTAATTAGACTTAAATATTATTATATTTAAATTTATTCAGATATAATATATATACAGAAATTAAGATATAACGTTTGTTTAATATATTTGGATCACTCAATGTATCTATATTGTGTCAAATAAATGGTGGGAAGAGCGTTTTACTTATCCTAAAATACAGGGTTTTTCCCTAACTTAGGAAGTAATAACTCAACCTTTGCTTTTGTTTATATTTTTAAGATACAAGTATGTTGATTTCTCTGGTAACTTGTTAAAGAAATAAATAAATTATTATTATTATTATCTGTACATGATTATGTAGAAAATTCACAAAAAAGCTTTGCAGTTCTCTTTCTGTCTTTTATAAGGCTGAGATTTTTTTCTTGATACCTATGTTTATTCTGATAAATACAGCTTAAACAAAAAATTGTTAAATAATAACAAAATAATGAAATAAAAATTGTAAAGTTAATCAAAGGATGTCAGTTTCATTTCATATCTTATATTATGTAATTTTATATTTAATCTTTCTGTCTATGTAGGTACAAATGCAGTTTCTGTTTCAACTCTTCTATCACATAAGTACTCTTTGACAATCCCATGTCTAAATTTGTGGTGTCCTGGATAAATGCAATTTGTTCCAGAATTCGCTTATGAAATTTAAAAAGTTTCATCGGAACTCACGTATCCTCTATGGTCGAGGAACTTTTTGGCGGGAACTCCTAGCAAGAGTTTGTCAGTTTTCTTTTATTATCCGAAAAAATTGATATCGTGGTTTTTAATGCATAATATTGATAGTGTATTGTTCAATGAAGTGCCATTTAAGTGTCTATTATGTAGGATAATGAAATAAAAGTGTGTAGACTGTGTTTCGAGTGCTCTCAAGAAGTCCATGAAATCTTCATCAAAAGTGCTATCATTTTGTTGAAGAATAGGTTTAAAGACGGAAGAAATGGCTTTGGCCTTAATTTAATTTTTCTATGGAAACAAAGAAATACGGAAGAAATGGCTTTTGGCCTCTAAATTCGATAGAAGATTTTCAACAGACTAGGTTGTATGGCTCTAATCCTTTGCCTTCCCCATCTCGGGGTAAAAAAAAACAACAAACACCTCTATGGTCGAAAATGTCTTAAAATATAAGCTATTTATTTAAATAAAAGAGAATTTTTTAACACAAAGTTTTCCAGAGAATCGTGTCGTAATTACATGACAATAAAGCACCCAATAACTTCACTGATACTTTACTGAAATCCAACAAAAAAGTTATGAATTGTCTTAATTGCTCAGAAGAGACGCAAAGGCAGTAAGATAAAATATTGTGAAAGCGATTATTTTTCTGACTTTCATTGTATAAGTTTCTTCGTGAAAGTTGTTTAATTTGATCATAAGATAGAAGCCACACTTAACGAACAAAATACAAAAAAAAATAGATATTATTGTTCACAAGAGTATGATATCGTCTTTATTGGTCTTCAATAAATTTAAGCCTTTACATAAAAACCGAAAAGGCGTATAACTGATTGCCATGTATAAAGTCCTAAGCAAAAAAAAACCTACTTTAATTGAAATAGCCAAAACCAATGATAGTTGAATTCGAGTTAGATTACATTCAAACTTGTGAGGTTTGCTTCGAACGCCCGTATCGAGATTTCAGGAGCCTTACTAAGTGTTTCAAACTCGAAAGTGAGTTTTTAGTTTTAATCATTTAAGATAATTTAAGATAAGTGTAATGAATGGCTACAGTACTGACGACAAAGTGATTTTGAGGTCAAATTAAGTACTACTCTATCTTCTACAAAGTTAAAAAATCTCCTGTTTTGTTCTTAACAATTTGTATCTAGTAGTTTTCGCAGTCTTTCTGTGAAATAGAATCGGAAGCGAAGTTATGCGCCAGAGAAACAAAGTAACCGCTATTGCTCATGAGAATTAGTCAAAATCGAAATCGAAATATTTTTAAGTAGATGCTGTACATATTATTTTTGAGTAAGTACACTTACATAACAATGGTCCGGACACATCTGTCATAAATGGTTTAATTAATATTTACTAGTTTTATTTTATCTGTGTTAATATTATACTTTTAACAGGGAACCCAGCTATAGTATAACCATAACTATAGCTGGGAGAGACTGGATGGCCACTGGCCGAGATAGAGAGGCTTAGATGACGCTGGAGGAGGCTTTTACCAGTCCATACTCGATATTAAACTAACCAATTCTAATAATTAGAACTTAATACTAACAAAACTAACCACTAACTAAAACTTATTCACTTGAAATGTAATAGCCATTTTTTGTAAGTATGGAAATAAAAAAGCTTTATTATTATTATTATAATAAACAAGGAACCCTGTCTTCCTATTTAAGATGGACAGAACCGGACACAGATAACGAGAGCTCTCAATATATCCTGTATGCCTGTAAAAGTTATCCGGATTAAAACGGTGATCCGGACTTTTTCTCACCTATTATTTAATCTAGATCGAAAACCGTTAGTACTATGTTTAAGAGTTCAGTTAGCTTAACGAGCTTAGGTTAGAGATGGTTAGTGGAAGGGCGATGTTTGTCTTTGGGACAAATAAAGGGCGCACTTGGGAGCACTCTGACAGGAGTTCCGAGTTAAATAGCATAAGTACTCGACTAACTAGCTTTACTGTAAACAACTTGTAGATAGTTCACTTTGAACTAAGCCACTTTACTTGTAACTTTAGAGCCGCCACCGACCCAATTTTGTCCGTCGAGAACTTCTAACATATCATATTATATCATAGATAATTCTTTTAATATCGTGAATACCATAAATGGTTTATTTATTTATATGATAGGTAGGTGCACAAAATTCGAGTGGCAGGAACTTTGTAATTGGTAGAAAAAAATACGATTTAAAATAATTGGTACAGCATCGATTTACTTAAATAAATAAATATGATAATATGTAGGATATTTACTTAATGAAATGTGTTTTTTTTCTGATTATATATTTGTGTAATAGCTAAAAACATTTTGATTTTGATTGATACTTTAAAAGTTTATGGTCGCATTGCACACGTCCGTAGGTGTAAATCTTAATGCCCTATACGTGACCGCGGTTAATGCTAATTGCAATGCCAGTTAACCGCCGTCTATTATTTGTTACGCTAAAAATCATTAATGCTATAATAAATCTCAAAAAAGTTTATTCCTATCTTCAAGTTATGATTACGAATAATTAATTAAAATAATAACAACAGGACTTTCTTTCTTTCTTTCTGCCTCGCACAACCTGGAATGAATTGTCGCATGCGGTATTTCCTGATCGATACGACATTCATACCTTCAAGAAAAGAGCGTACTTCCATATCAATGGCCGGCAAAGTACTTGTGACTCCTCTGGTGTTGCGGGTGTCTATGGGTGGCGGTAATCGCTTACCATCAGGTGATCCGTCTGCTCGTTTGTCACCTCTGTCATATAAAAAGCGGCCAAGTGCGAGTCGGACTCGCTCATGAAGGATTCCGTAACAGCAAGTAACATAATATAAAAGTTCTTGTAGTTCGTTGTAGATAAATTGCGGTTTACGATTTATGACGTATTAAAAAAAACTATTTACTAGATCTCGTTCAAACCAATTTTCGGTGGAAGTTTGCATGGTAATGTACATCATATATATTTTTTTGTTTTATCATTCTCTTATTTTAGAAGTTACAGGGGGGGGACACACATTTTACAACTTTGAAAGTGTCTCTCGCGCAAACTATTCAGTTTAGAAAAAAATGATATAAGAAACTTCAATATCATTTTTGAAGGCCTATCCATAGATATGGGTTTGATGAAAAAAAAATTTTTGAGTTTCAGTTTTAAGTATGGGGAACCCCCAAAATTTATTGTTTTTTTTATATTTTTGTGTGAAAATCTTAATGCGGTTCACAGAATACATCTACCTCCCAAGTTTCAACAGTATTATAGTTTCGGAAAAAAGTGGCTGTGACATACGGACGGACAGACAGACAGACAGACATGACGAATCCACAAGTGTTCCGTTTTTTTGCCATTTGGCTACGGAACCCTAAAAAGGACTCCTATCAAAGTTGCTCTATTTTCTTATCAACGCACACAACGCAGACTGCGCTTATTGAGACAAGCCAATAATTTTATATCTTTGTTATCAGAAATGATTTTTAATAAAGGAACCTAAACATGAACATATCTAGGTTATTTATTATTTAGGCCAAATGTGTCAATTTTATAATTATGGATTCTCTATACAAATCTATCGTTGGATTCACCATTCTGGTAAAAACCGTCAAATTTTGGACTCCCTATACAAATCAATCGTTTTATACGCAGAGTCCAAAACTATTCGCATAGGTAGTTACCTACTTATTTAAAAAGTAGTAGAACAAAATTTCTCACATCTGATTGAACCGAATTCGCCATTAAAATATCCTTGTAGGTATACCTATTTAATAGGTATAAGTATAGAATACCCAATAGTGGTTAAAGTAACACATATTCAACGGTCAAGCGACGCTTGAAGGATATCATTGTTGAACGCAGGTATTTCCACGGCTTTGTATGTTCGCATGTGTGTGAGTGTGTGAACCGTATCTTATCTTGAGAAAATAACACAACATAGACTTAAAAATTTTACGATAGGACAGATTGTTATTATTAACTTATTATAGAGAACGGACCTACTTAATATAATTTAGTCTGTTGTTTTGATGAACTGACCTAACTGACAGATACATAGGTAGACAAATCATTTTACTATAACTATATCACTTATTAAATACATATGTAAGTAGCTTAAACACCGATCTCCATAAATAACATTAAAACTCAGCACCTGAATGTAAATGAAATTCAGATAAATGCACAATACATCAAATAACAAGAACATAGTATCTTCTTAGGTAAACTTTCCTTTGGGACCTAGAGAAGTTTTAGTAAAATATTATAGTCTATCTTTAGTTTAAAAAACCTAGTTTTTCTGTAGTAACGCATACGCATGATTTTGCCTACGAAAATGATAAATACCTGTACTTAATTATGTAATCAAAGTTTATTTATACTTATAGGGTACTTCTAAAATATCTAAAAAAAATTAACAGTGACTTCTACTCGTAAAACTGAAGAACTTTCCCCAAGGAACCCATACTCAATTCGCAAAATTTATTTTAGACTTCTCATACAAAATTGGCGGTTCAGTTGATCAATAAATATAAAGACTTAAAAAAAATTTGCGATCTGAGTATAGGTTCCTTCGGGAAATTAGTTCAGTTTCATGAGTAGAAGCCGTGATTAAAAAAACAGGTATTTCATAAGGACCCTGTATAGTTGCTACTATAAAATAAAAAACCGGCCAAGTGCGAGTCGGACTCGCGCACCGAGGGTTCCGTATAAATTCATAATCATACATGACTTGAACTTTATATTTTTTTATATTTGAGTTGATTGAATGATAGGTAATTTGCGGTTTACGATTTATGACGTATTAAAAAAGAAACTACTTACTAGATCTCGTTCAAACCAATTTTCGGTGGAAGTTTGCATGGTAATGTACAATATATATTTTTTCTAGTTTTATCATTCTCTTATTTTAGAAGTTACGGGGGGGGGACACACACACACACTTTTTAACTAAACGTACACTGCCGTGTCTAAATGATCACTATCTCTGCGACAAACCAATAAATTTCAAGAAACGTACCGACACTGAGTTTTTGATAAATAATTTTGTAAAGATTGCGGACTACATACATAAGGATTATAATATTAGTGCTATAGTACTATTTGTTGTGTAAATGTGAAATGGGGCATAATGTGATGATTTGTGTGCAGTTTTAAATCCCAAATTAACCATAAAACAACTCTGATAAAAGTGTTTAGTGCGCGTTAAAAACTAGTGAAGTGTCGCTATCTTATACAGGTGAAATTTAAATCGAGCACCGACCTATAGACACAGATTTTCTAAGTAAACTCAATAACTTTTGTTCTACGACTACAATATGTTAGTTTCAGCTGGTTTTGTTAGATCTTACAACCTATACCTATCTCTGAGTGCCGTGTCTGATCAGAGGTCCTAATTAGCACTTACAATAATGCTAAAGGATTTCTTCCTTTTCATTTTACTACCGATGCTTTGTGAGGCACTAAACCGTGGAACTAGATGTTCTTGAAGGAAAAATGTTCCGTTTTAATTTAAAAGGTGAGAACAACATTCAAACTAGATGTGTCGTCATCATAAATTCAGGTGAGAGACCTCCACCTGTGATAATGGGCTTCTCCACTAGATTTCCACTCAGCACGATTCTGACATACATCCGTCCAGCGGCTGCCTGTCAGCCTGACTAGATCGTCAGTCCATCTAATCTAGTGGAAGGCCCAGCGACCGCGGAAGTGGGGGTCAGAGGGAGCTAAATGCCCCCCAAAAATGAACCAGGGGGGCCGCGCCCCCTCCGAATTTATAATACCTGATAAAGGGTTTCTCTGTTTCTTAAATAAGAAAGCGCTTCGTCTTCGAGACTAGATGCTTGCATGTGTAAGTGAGGGAGGAAGGAAAGAAAGAAAGATAGACTTTCTTCTTCGAATGAAGCTCTCTCGCTCCCCGTCAAGTCGGCGTGTCGTCTCTGCAAGCTGCGCCACCGCTTCGGCATTGCGTTTAACATTGTTTCAAAAGAGTTGCCCCTCCCGTGATGGAGGACTATTTTTGCGTCACTTTGATTAAAAAAAAAAGTTTGCATCCCCCCCCCCCCCCGTGATGGAGAACTATGTTCGCGCCACTTTGTTTAAAAAAAATTGCCCCCCCGTGCTGGACTACTTCCGCGGTCCCTGGGAAGGCTATTGAATACTATGATCGCAGTCCGCGGCCCGCAGTCACCACTCGAAAAGCTTTTCCTCCCCACCAAATCGACATATTATTTTACAATGAGATAGAAAGAAAGAAAGAAAACACGTTTATTGGTTAATGTGACACGACGTAATTACAAAAAATATTAAATATGACTAGTTATAATAGACATATATTATACAGGGTGACTTTAAATTAGTTCTTGATACCAAAGGCTATGAATGTGCTCATGATAACAAACAACTTTCCCTAAATAACCCATAGTCAAATCGCAAAAAAATTTTTTGACTCTTCATACTAATTTGGCCGCTCGGCTGATCGATTTGTAATGAAGAGACCAAATTTTTTTTTGCGATTTGGCTATGGGTTCCTTAGGGAAAGTTGTTTGTTTTCATGAGCACATGCATAGCCTTTCGTATCAAGAACTAATTTAAACTCACCCTATATACAGTAGATAGTTGGCGATGTTTTCCAAGCGACCTTAAAAATCACCGATTACGCAATTTTTCGATTTTTCATGTCATCACATGTATATCATGAAATTATGGTAAGATATCGAAATTTTCCATCCTTACAGACACCTGTGACACATCAGCAATGTTAGTTGGTCGGTCGAGAGTCCAGACAATCCTTGTTAAAATTCCACAAACATGTCAAAACATTGTGTATAGTTCCTATGTTCCTAAGTGTTTTTAAAAGAACAGTGATTCATAACCATTGACCTTGATGCGTCGTTTATATACACAGTAAAGTCATCCACCTATCTATCTTCAGGTATGCTATAGGCTATAGTTTGCAGTTAGTTAGAACAACAGTGACAACATTGTTTACAATCTGTGTCGCGACGATCCTTTTGAGAGCGCGTGCGACTCTTATTTTAGGCTTAACTAACACTTTAAATAGCCGTGAAACTGACTGATTTGGTGTGTTTTTTTTTTTATATGGAGACTGAGTGTTATTTTTAAGCGACAAAACATACAATCTTTTAAAAGAACTTGATGAATATTCCGAAAAATTATATGCAAGTGCCAAAACTTACTTATTTTTTGTTGAAAATAAGTGTTTTGATTACTTATTTTACATTAGTTTAATACCAAAAAAGTTTATTTAAGTTACTCTTTGACGTCAGTGGCCCAACCACTGACGTGTAAACATTTTTTTTTAAGTGTAAACATGTATAAAGATTACATTAAATCGTGTACGGACGATGCCAAAGTGAAAGCGTTAAGAAATTTTATATCAGTTCTCTCATCCAAATCATATTGCATCAGAATAGATGGTAATAAAAACATATTTATTACATTTTATTTAGGTCTTTAGCTAGCCATGTATTCTGTGAGATAGGTTTCGTATTACAAGCTGTGATAAAAAGTTGCAATAATACTTTAAATTGTTCAGTTCCTAAGGATACCTTCTGATTAGAAACTCACCTTAAATTACGAATGCGGAAATTTGGCAATACGGTATTTGACTAGTAGTCATATGAGTGACTTTTTGTCAACTGTTAAAAACTTCATTTTATTCTGAAATTGTTTGCGTTACAAGCATGTGACGCCACAGTCTGTGACAAACTTATTTCGTTTTTTTAATTAATATAAAATTCTAAATGGGTGAAAACAGCAATCAAGTTATCAAGTTATCTTTGCAATTTTAGGAGAAACGCTATTTAGTGAATAATATTTTACAATTTATTATTGGTACTGTCAAATACCCCATTACCAAAACGGACGAATTTGATAAACTGGACAATGATGACATGACGCATTTGCACTACCAACCTCCGGCTTTCAGAAGAAACCCCGAGTGTGGACACGTTTAAATGCGTAAATTAACCGGCAGTCTTTCTTTATCCGCAGTGATTGATTTAAATATGTTTAACTTGCCAGGTAGTGGTATGTCACTACTATAAAATATATAAAATTGTTGTAATTTGTCCTAACATAGTTTTTTTAAGATTATTTTTGTTACTAACAAGTGGACCTGTAGTTGTCTGAAATAAATGATTTGATTTGATTTGATTTGATATACCACTCCGATGATGTGGTGAAAGTCGCGGGAAGTCACTGGATGCGAGCAGGTCTCCTGGACCTTTGTTTAGAAGTGGATGCAAACACAAACATTTCGCAAACACTTTCCGAAACGTTGAGTGTACAAGTCCCGCGTGGTAGGGACTTTGTACTAGGTAGAAAAAAATATTGACGATTTAAATGCATGTGTAAAGCATCTACTTAAATAAAAAAAACATTTTGAGTTTGAGTTTGACGTCTTTTGGCTGATGATGATGAACGTCGCCCCTGCTGGGGCACGGATCTCTCCTCATACCTCAGAAAGATTATGCTATACTCTACACATAGGAGGCAAACCTTTATTGGTAGCAATCATTAGCCCTATAAGGCAAATGGGCAATACCGGTTTTTAAGCGGCCTGTAGGGCCTATGACATAGTTTAACTACTGCCTGCTCTAGTGATAGCAACCGCTATTACGTGAATTGTTTTGACGTGAAAACTTTAACAAGAAACTTAATAATTTTCATCAATAGCTATCAGAAGTATTGAGGACATATCTTGTCAGGGATGTAATTTAATACAGCTTTGCTAAAAATTTCAGATGTGGAGCAAGGTGACCCAGAGGAACAGGACCATTTGCAACCCCTGCTTAACTATGGACCTCAAACTGGGGATCGATCCCAGCTTTCTGCACTTCAGTTTGGCTCTCAGTAAGTTGAATTTCCATTACCAATTTACTACTACTACTTACTTATTTACTTCAAAGCATGGTAGGCTGATCCATTTCAAGATCCATTATTTTTGGAAAAGTGGAAAGGAGCAAACTACGGGGCTGCAGACCAGCTCGATGGGCTGATCTCGTCACGAAGATGCTGAAGATGACGATACACGAGGCATTGAATCTGTCGATGTACGCGAGGCTTGGCGTAACACTATCCGGGAAAATACTTAATTGAAGGGGTCAGGATGCTCAGCACTGAGGGACCGACTAAGGATGATTGTAGGCTGAAGGTACCCGTATCACAGTATATTAATTAGTACCTGTCATACTATATGGCACCTCCCTGCCGCTTTCTAAAAGCAACCTCACCTCCCCACTGCAGGTTACAACCTGTAACAGCTGCTTAGCGTAATTCAGGCAACACAAACATCTACGCGAGCATAAATATCATGTTTTTCTGTAGTAGTAGATAATAAGGCGAGAGTTTGTCGTAGATTCTAGGGTGTGGCCGAACAGAGCGGCGCGACAGTTAATCGGGAGCGGTTCTATTGTAGTATACACGATACATGCCACGTGGTAGCTGCAGATATTGCCATCTGCTTCTGTGTCTTTGTAGGGCTAAAACTCAGATCAAAGGCTAGAACTAGGATAACAGAATAGCCCTAAGTTCTCAACCACAGGCACCACGGTCAGGTATTGGGAGTGATGGTAGATTACCTGATTTAAAAACATCTTAACGTCCAGACTAAGCCCTCCGGCATGGAGTGGAGTATGGCCTAACCTTCCCGAGGTATAAGAGAGGAAGAGACCCGTGCCCATGCAGTGGGGACGATATGGGTTATTAACAGCATTATAAACAATATCTTTTTACTAAAATTATCTTAATTAGGTCGCATATAAACTAATTTTATTGAATTAGTTTAATCTGTGATAGATAACTTATTTTATCGCAATGTATATCAAATCTACCGTGCAAATTAAGGACCAGTAGTGACCAATTTGGCGCGAATAATTTTGAACCTTTTCCGTTTCCGTTTCGAGTTCAAAATCAATCGCACCAAATTGTCACTTACTGTGTTCTTAATTTGCACTTGATCATTATTAGGCACTTGTCGAGATCTGACGCGAATTCACTCTGAATAAGGGATACATTATTTACACTTGCTTATAATAATAATGTTATATTATATAATTACGAACGCTGTATTTGCTTTAATCCCGATAAAATGGATTTCACGTATAATTGTTGTGAGATCTCCATTATCTTAAATTAATAGCGTTGCCGAAGCTAGATAGCGTTGTCTTGAAATCCCATCGCAAGGGTAGGCGTATTATCTATCTCTTAGCGTGAAGGGGTATTTAATATAACGTAGCCGTTCTCTCAAAATATATTCAGAATTAGGCTTCATTGATGAATTAATACCCATATTGATGGTAACAACACACACCACTGTAGACTGCTATACGCAAGTGCTAATGGTACTGATACCACGCTATCTTTACTAACTATTCTGTTACTTACATATATTATAAAAGCAAAACTGTGTGTGTTTGTTTGTCCTTCAATCATATCGAAATCTTATGCTCGGACTGTTGGTTCCACTGGTGGGTCCATTAGGATTTCAAAATACTCGCGTTTCCGCTGATACACATGGGTGGAGCTATGAGGATTTATGAATACTGTTGTCTCCATTTATGTCATAAAGATACTGGCCGGTTAACTACCGGCAACTCAAAAACAATGGAACTAAAAAGCAGCACTGTTTACTGTTATACGAGTAACTACTCAACTATGGGGAAAGAACATAAAATACTGATTTCCCGAAAATCTTATTTCCTTGTTTGCGAGCCGCTTGCGCACTGCGTACCCTCAACAAAAGCGCTCCCGACTCGTGGTCCCACCGCATTAACCCACTGGTGGATCGACGAGTAATTGACTGTTTACTCGTAGTCCCACCGATTTACTCTTGGCCAGTAATCTAATAAAAAAACGACATCCTTGCGTACGGGGCTATGGGCAAAAGCTAATAACACAATGTCCTAGTGACCCTTACTAGACAAGAGTTACTTTCATAAGATATCCTTATTTCTCACACTTCAGGAACCAACAGAACCCATTGGAACAAGATGAGACTCCGTCAGCAGCCTCGACAGCCAACAACACTCCGATGGGAGAGGTGCCCGACACCTGGCCCAAGAAGTGGAGACGAAGCGACCGTCGACTGAGGAGATACAACACCGAACTGCTGGAGGCTATTGAAGTTCACGATGTTGAGGAAGTAGAAAGGTAAATACAATGCGATAAGGCCTTGGATGGAAGTTTATTTACTTATCAAGACTTAATCACACGGAATTATTTATTTAGAAGTAAGGAAAGAAATCCGTGCCCTAGTAGTGGAGTTGTTAACTTAACTTTATTCATAACTAGCGATCCGCCCCGGCTTCGCACGGGTGTAATGTATTATATACATATAAACCTTCATCTTGAATCACTCTATCTATTAAAAAAGTGTAGTTTTAAAGATCTAAGCATACATAGGGACAGACAGACAGCGGGAAGTGACTTTGTTTTAGACTATGTAATGATAAATAAAATTGTTGATTGACTGAGTGGTACAAGGTAAGTTCTGCATGGTAGGGACTTTGTACTACTTAGGTAGAAAAGTTACGATTTAAGAAAGAATATGTAAAGCGTCTACTCAAATATAAAATATTTTGAATTAGACTTTATCATGGAAAAACGAAAGAATATACAAACATTACAGCTTATGTCTACAGGAGTAGCAAAACGGTATAACAATAGAGCATTCGACAGATCTATTGCGAAATTCCACACTCACTATCCGCCACAACTTCAACTACAGTTTTGATTATAACCAAAACAATATTCAGAGAGGCGAAACCGAAGGTAAGAACTACATAGAAGGTAGTAATTTCATTTGCTTATTGTATAAACCTAAGAACCCACTGCTACCAGCAACATAAAGCAAATACAATATAACACAAATAGACTCCTTAGTGTCATTACTCATAGTTGACGTTCTACAAGAGGCACACTATGTGCCGCACATAGCATCAAGTTGAGATAGATGGTTATTCTTGAAATATGACATGTCACCGTTACACGAATAATCATGAAAAATGGATTAAGCGATCATACAGTAACACGTAATTTTACATATTATGTATAGGGAGAAAGAAGTTATATAGAGGAGAAACAAATGAAATATCAATTAGAGAACGGCTCAATCAGTTGAGCCTAGGGGAACAAACGGAAAATTAGTATCTACTCTTGTTGTATCGTGTGGCACAATTTAACCGTACTATCACAAATGATAGACGGTGGTTGCATGGGGTCCAGAAACTGGTCGAGACTTTCCCTTTTTCGGTGCTTTAGTAAAACGCTACATTGGTGTTGTATCATTACACGTGGTCGCGTGTAGGATATTTTAGATTTCAACTTACGTGTGCAAAGTGACTACGATGGATACATGTATGTATGTATCTGTCTTTCCACTCTGACCAATTAAACCGATCAACTAAAACAGATCAACTATTTTTCTTTCCTAACGGTACAACTATTTGGTTGGTCAGAAAGGAATGTTTTTAAAATGTATTTTAGTTCTCTTAGGTACAACTATCACCCTGATATTAAACATATTAATGCTTTATTGCACACAAGGAATTTACATAACATATATAATATTGGATTACGAATTGGATATTAATATACATCTACTTATCAAATGTCCAAGATTTCTCACGATGTTTCCCTACTACCTGCTTAGTTTCTAAGACCTTGTTCATCATTGAGTAAATCTTAGTAATAGTAACGTTGGTGTGGTCAGTAGACTGCTAGGGCACATCATAGGTTCGATTCCCACTCAAGTGTAAATAGTGAATACCCTTGTGAGGAGCACGTTTGTTTCCTTTATCAATTTCATATTTACTTAATGAGATTAGTTAGAAAAATACCACAAAAACCTCGAAACAATATTTACCTCTCGAAAATAAAAACAACACCTGTCAGAACACCAAATAACAAACAGTCTCTCATTACTTCCAGACTTCTAAAGGCAGGTGCGAACCCTAACGCCACCTGCCGCCTGGGCCTGGTATCAGCATGTCACATAGCTGCCATAGCTGGCGGGGAGTCGTTGGCGCTTCTGCTCAAGTTTGGTGCCGAGAAAAACAGACTCGATAAGCTGGGTAGGACGCCGCTGCACCTGGCAGCGTGGGCTGGCAACGTCCGACAGGTGGCGATGCTGCTGGGGTTTCCAGAAGGTAATTCATACTATTTTGCTACACAGAATTAGAATTTCATCTGTTAGCGTCAAAATAAAACTTCTTTGGTTCATATGTAAATTATTTTTTATCTAAATAAAGAATAATTTAATTATTCATTAATTTTAATAATTAAATTTTATTTAAATAAAATCTTCAATGAAAGAAACTCATACATGATAAGATTAAGAACTGTATACTTACAGATTATTAAAAAAAAAATTGTGGAAATTAATTTTCTGGTAGACATGCCTCATGAACCAACAAATATTCCCAAGAAACATTAGTATTATAATATATTATAAAATTTTGAATTTCTGTTACAAAGTTGGCCGACATATTTATAGTTTGACTATTTTTGCGAATATCCATAAACCGTAGAACACGTTACGTTGGACAGATAAAACCAAAAATATAGTGTATATTTGTATGGTTATGACCCAGGATTTTTTTTATGAAATTGGGTGACTGACATTTAACTATATTTATCAGAAAAAAACTGTACAAACAATCAAAATCTTCATTAACCAGATTTTAATAAAAGCAATGCCCTAGCTATGTAAACTGAGATTCTTTAGCTTCTTCTCATCACAACTATGAGGTGGAACTCCTTGTCTGGTGCAACTACAGCTTCCGTTTTTTTGGACACGAGCCGAAGCACTACCAGCTGATCCAGGATATCCTGAAAAAAAAGTGATGATCTCGTAATTTTAGTGAATGTCTGAGAAAGCTGCTGGATTCACCACAATTAGAAAATCTATGAAGAGTCTGTGTTCAAGAGTAAACACTTTGGAAATAACTCCACAGAACAATAATAATTCGACTGTTCTGAAATTAAAGAAGAATAAAGATCAAAGACCCTGGCTCAACCCAGGATAACGCTAGGTAAACAGAAGTGTTTATTATATTTTTTGGAGATAAATTGAGAAGCAGCTCAACAGAAAAACAATCGAAAGTAACAAATAAATAACTTACAATTTCCTTTAGTGCATTGGAGGCGTGGTGAGATAGATTCCTCATATGATTGGAGTATGTTGCTGCAGTCAAGCTGTCTAGGGTTGTTGTCTCAGGGAAACCTGAAAGCAATCCCCTATTATCGGCTGATGATCCACGAAGATGGACAGAAAAAGTGGACCACAGAAAGAACCATTATTCGACAGATTCGTGTCACTAACTACCATTTATTGCAACGCTTGTAGGAAGCGAGACTGGATTATCCACTTGGGTGTATAAGTCCTGACGAATTCACATCCTAGCAAGGGGACATCAAAAGTTTTCACAAGAAATCGCCATCAATTATAGTTTGTTGATTTTTGGATATTGTTTGGGGCATCGCTCCGCCTACCAATACGCCGACAAAGATCCTTTCGGATTTTTATTTCCATTGCTTGGTGTTACCCCCCATACAAATCGTCCGAGTCATTTACCTACTAGGACCTCCCTTTCTAATATGTGGTAGCAAGTAAAATTAGTCACGACTAAATAAATTGTCACTGGATCTTACCCCTAGATAGGTGGAGGGGGTGTGAAGTCGCCATTAGAGAACAGCAGAAAGTATCCATACTCTACGTAAAACTATTAAATTATCTGTGGCTTGGTTCCGCTATCTCTAGTGACTGACTCAAAATAGGATTAGCTACAATAGATAGATAGTACAGCCAGGTATTCAGAAAATAAAATTACCTTCTCTGTTCACGATTATAGTTCCAACAACATTACCATTCTCATTGATTCTTGTCATTGTTTTTTGTGCACCTGGTCCCTGAAATACACTGTCAACTATAATAATACCGGATCAGACAAACTAGGCAGGCACATTCCTTCCTGCTAACTGGTGTTTTCACACACAAGAACTCCATTCACCGCCGATTAGATGAAAGAAAGAAAGAAAGAAAACCATTTATTCCAAAGACACAAGATGCAAGTAAAAATACTAACCGCTTTATGTCTTCAACACCGATGAAATATTATAACATAGTTAGTTTTATCTATAGTTGTGGTGTATTTGGCTCACAGTTCTTTTATTGATTGGCAATAATTGCCTTTCTTTAGTTGGGCACATCAAATGAAATAATCAATATTTTTATGCGGATATCCTAACATTAGATCATCTACAACATATCTTGTTTAAAACTAAGTTTCACCTTCATGAATTAGTAAAGTTATTCTTCTAATTTTTCGTCTTTAATCTATATCATTTATTAAAATGATAGTCCGTATAGGATTACCGGAAACACAATGCGATTGTCGACGACAGATACTTTGCTATTAAATAGATAGTAGAACGATTTTCGGAACGTTAATAACATACATATCGGATGCTTTGTACACTTTGCAGATAAAACGATTTATTTATCAAAAGGTCTTACCATAAAATTGTGTGCAATTTCCATGATTCCTTGTAAAAGTTAATACTTTTGATATAAATAATTCTTATGATTCTTCTCTTCGATAAAATATTTCCAAAATCTTCTATTCGGGCAGTCAATTCAAGTTTGTTTATTGACAAAATAGGTAGAACATAATTTTGTTGACATTTCATATTTTTTTAGAAACAAAAATGCCAGTAATCATGAAGCAGTAAGACTATATTTAAACCTACACCCAAAAAAATATTTAGGAAGTTGTAGTTATTTGTAATTTTAAGTATCTTTGATAAATTTTACAAATAGAATAAATTATTCTTCCAGCAAACCAATTATTAATCAGCATTAAGTAAGTAATTATATTTAGCTGATATACTAACTTTTAAACAAACTTACCTATGTGAACAGCTACAAACCATTTTTTATTGTGAGCTCAGTGCTCAGTATCAAACAAGACTTTGTAAAACTTCCAGAAATCCAAGCAAGAGTGGACGTGGAATCAATATCACCGTCAGCAGAGGAAGATGTCAAGAGACTATGCCCGAAGGTCAAAGAACTGGTGAATGTGCGATGCAATATTGAAGATGTGAAGACACTTCTCCCAAACACCTGGAAAGATAATATCGATCACAATTGCAGGGATATTACTGGAAGTGTGAGTACTTATCTCTAATAGAAATATAATAAATCACACACGGTCACCTGGCCCCAAACCAGGATTCCCTGTATCTTGGGAAAGAGACTGATACACATACACAAATACATTTAAATACATACACATATAGATATAATACACCCAGAAACAGAGCAAACAAATCTGCTTATCACAGAAATGTTTGCCCTGAGTGGGGATTGAACCCACGACTCTGGGATGTATAGATCCTCCAGCTCACAATTTTCTAATTGTAAGGGGACAAATATATCGAAATCCTTATTAAATTAACATTAATATGGTTTATTAGCGTACATTGATCATGTAACTGCTCGCTGTTTTACGTAGTAAGGTTTAGGGTTATTTATACTATTTTTAAATCGAGAAACCAAGTTATAGTCAGATTAACGCCATCTAACGGATTTTTTCAACCAGGGAGCACTAACGTTTAACCTTAAGATTTTAATTAAAAAATGTGTTGAAGCGAGTTTCTTTTGGGCTCGACGTTTCTTCTCGCTTCAGTAGGATCCGTTAATTGAGCCTCTTTCTCATTATACCGAACAACTTGTTCACGACTTTTCTGAGTTTGCAAGTTTTTTTTTATTCTTAACACCAATAATGTAATAATAAATATCAGTGACAAATAATATACCCTGTATTATGGGAACCAGAGACTGATACATAGACATTGACTGACTCGGTGGCTAAGTGGTTAGCGATCCTGACCTCTGATCCGAGAGTCGTGGGTTCGATCCCCACACAGGGCAAACTTTTCTGTGATGAGCAGAATTGTTTGCTCTGAGTCTGGGTGTATTATATCTATATATGTATGTATTTAAAATGTATATGTGTAAGTATATCAGTCTCTGGTTCCCAAGATACAGGGAATCCTAGTTTGGGGCCAGATGACCGTGTGTGATTTGTCCCAGATATTATTATTATTATTATAGACAAGTTTTAATACATACACAATTTTTTCAACTGTTAAGCCATTTTTTATGTAGAGTAAGAAGTTTTTTTTCGAAGCCGTTGTCGTTGTAGTGGTTGTTAGAACAAAAGTTGTGCAGTTTGATAAGTAGAAGCCCCAGTTAACGACTCCTACGCCTATATTGTCACACCCTGTATATCCCCTGTTGATTTAGTCACTAACGTTGTTAAGCTCGCGTTCGTTTACCTGGCTTTGCTTCTGCCCGCTAATTTACGAAGATTTGATTTCGGAATTGGCAAAGGTAACATTATTAATAGGCGAACAATCGAATCCGTTCAAGTATTTCGTTCGTTCCCGTTGATCTAAGCGAAATCTAATATCCGTTATTATCCGCGAATTAAGAGTCCCATACTGCATTAATGGTTTACAGATCCCGCTACTGCAGCCAGGCTGGACACCATTGCACGTCGCCAGCGCGATCGCCCGCAAGTTCTGTACCCGACTCCTTCTAGCTGCTGGTGCTGATCCCAATATCGAGGACATGATGGGCAGAACTCCACTGGACGTTGCCGGCTCAGCGTTTTATTATGACGAAGTTACTAAACCTGAAGAGTAAGTTTAGTCTCTGTTTGTATCGTTGATGTATGCTATCAATATATGTAATAAATGTATGTCTATGTCTATCCCAAGGTATTAGGTTAGGCTGTTTCCTGGTGCTTACTGTGGGTCATAGGGTGCACAAAGATGTCAGTAGGTAATGGTAAAGTATCAACTGTGTCCTGCTAAAGGCAGACACTATTATGGAAATTAAAATCAAGCACAACAGAACATAACAAATTGCAGTGTCCCATTAAGTATATAGGGTCCTTCCAAAATACCTGAAAAAAATTAAAAGTGGGTTCTATTCATGAAACTGAACAACTTTCCACAAGGAATCTATACTCAATTCGCAAAAAAAATTTTGGACTTCCCATATAAAATTGCCGGATCAGTTGATTGATTGGTATGGGAGGTCCAAAAATTTTTTTGCGAAATCAGTATAGGTTTCTTAGGGAAAGTTGTTCAGTTTCATGAGTAGAAGCCGTGGTTAAATTTTCAGGTATGTCATAAGTTCCCTATATATTTAGAGTAAACCAAAATCGTATTGTATGTAATTTGTACCTGTAACTACCATCAAATTATTTTTAATTTAGTTATAACCCTTCGTACTTTCTAGTTTCGCAGAAGTAATATCCTTGCTGCTAAAAGCTGGTGGCCGGTTTAACACCATGAGGATTGGTGGTATCAACAATGTGGATACACCACTCCACACAGCAGTCGAAATGGAAAACTTGGATATTATTAATGAGCTGCTAAAAGCTGGAGCGTCCATCACCTGTCTTAATACAGCTGGACAGACTCCGCTGCATGTTTGTGTGAAAAAAGAGCTGGAAGAGCCCTTGCAGGTATGTATTGTATATGCGAATCACAACAGTACATGTCGGTTCTTTTAATACCAGGGCTAAAATAACATAAAACCACAGTATAAGGACATTATACAGTATGGACCCTCCCTGCCGCTCTCTCAAGGCTACCTTGCCCCCCCTGTGTGACCTATAAGTGACCAGTTGTCAAGAGATTATCAAACCAAAGACTATTTTGTTTTCATAAGGAGAGAGGTAAGGCCTCAAAGGCTATACAGCCTTGTTTCGTGTATACAGTATTCACTTCATTAAAAATGTCTATTGTAAAAGTCTGACGTTTATGTTCATATCTGTCGTTATAATTCTACTGTTTGCGGAAATATCAATAACTAAAAACGTTATATAAGTTAAAATAACCTAAGACAAGGCGGTATGACCAAGGAGCCTTAGCCTAAGCAGCCCTAGATACTCACACATGCAATAACATGTGTACAGACATGACGAAGTGTCAAATTTCTATGTAGTAAACCATAACGCGATATTCGTATGGAGTGTCCGGGGTATGCGTAAAACACTCGAATCAAAAAAAATAACAGGATGCAAAAATATATCTTGCCACCAGAATAGATGCACATAAACATACTTAATAAATCAAAGACACAATGTGGAAAGCTGACGGACCTGTTCCATAAGCTCCATTGACTTTAGAACTCTCAACTTTCAGATTTTAGCAAACTATGGAACAAACGATGCAGATCCACTTGCAGCTATGGTAGACGTGAAAGACAAAAATGGACATACAGTCCTTCAGGCAGCTGTGGATGCTGCATTTCATTTCATTTCATTTATTTATTTGCATGTAAGTTTACAGTATCACACCAAAACACTTACACGGCTAGATATCTGAACAACAGTAAAAAAATAGGATACACCAAAAATAATAATAAAATAATAACACAATAAAAATAGCATGAGAAAATGGTAATAAATAATGAAAAAACCAATTACAATAGGCTCTCAGCAAAGGACAATATTCCACGATGTACAATGCCCTGTCCATCGAAGAACACGTCTATATTCGGGTGCATAGTGAGCATGAGGTTGAGCAGCGAAAGAGCCCTAGCAGTGGGCGCGGCAGCGGCGCGGTGCGTGCGCGCTCCGGCCGCGGGCGCGAACAGCCGCTGCGGCCGCCGCGGGCGCGCCACGCCCGGCCCCAGCGCCAGGTGACGCTGCGCGACTCCGGCCATGCACGGCCGGCCGGCGACTGCATGGGTGCCGGGTGTATGTATAGCGCTTGAAGCGGGAGCTGATGTCATGTTGAGGGTATGTTCTATCATGGTCTAGATTCACATGGTAAAATAAATCCTATGAGAGTAAGTGGTAATGATACGAAGGATGCAAATAAGGTTACCTAAAATCCGACTATTCCACTAGTTTGGCTGGAACACTGCTTGGAGGCAAAACTTTATCTATACGGTTACTTTTTACAAAAAACGATTGAATGATATTACACCACTTGACTGTACTATTACCATTATCATTACTATTTATAGTAGGTAATATTGGTATTATTCTCTTAAAAAACTACAGTAAATTCGCATTTTATAAAAACTTCTTATGTTTCAGGCTAACGATGGTGAAACACCGATCCATTCAGCAGCCGCTCTAGGCAACCTTGATGTTCTTAATGAAATCCTTAGCGTTTCCAAGCAAAAAGGCTTCATTGACTGCCAGAATGAGCGTGGTGAAACACCTCTTTTCAAAGCTATCATCAATGGGCACCTCGATTGTATAAAAGCATTGATCAATGAAGGCGCTTCTTTGAAAATAACTCTTCCAGGAGATATTAATGCATTCCATATAGCTGCAGAGAAAGGAAACTATGAAATTCTTAAAGAATTACTTGAACATGACGATACAATAACCAATGCTATGATAAATTCTTTAACAGTGGCAGACAAGAAAGGTTTCAGTCCAATTCATTTCGCTGTGTACTATGATCATGCTTCATGTGTTCAACTGCTTCTTTCTAAAAACGCTGATATAAGATTAAGGACAACAAGCAGTCCACATATGTCGTCAACGCCTTTGCATTTGGCAGCAAAGCTGAATCGTTTAGAAATATCATGTTTATTACTTAAATTTGATCACACGACAATACACGAAGTGAACGGTATGGGCTGGTTTCCGTTACACACAGCTTGTCATCATGGGAGCACAGAAGTAATAACGCTGCTTCTTAGAGAAGGAGCTGATTTGTCCAGTTACACAGATGGCCCGAGAAAATTTAGACGTACAGCAATAGACATGCTCATCAACAACCTATCGAAACCATCGGAATTTTTGGAGGATGTTTTTGATTCTTACATTGAAACGAATTGTAAAAACATACAGGATCAAAGTTGTGAGATAACTGTTGACTATAGGGTACTGATTCCATCTGAATGTGAAACAGATCAAATGAAAGTGATACAGGCGTTGCTAAAGACAGGCAACAGATACAATCAGAAGAGGTTACTTGTTCATCCTTTGGTAGAAAGTTTTCTGTACCTTAAGTGGAAGGCGTTGTTGCCATTTTTCTACACAATTATAATTATGTATGCCATTTTCGTTGCTACACTAACAGTTTTTAGTGTTTCGGTGTTCTTCTACAAGGACACTAAAGAAAGTTCGCCTGTGTGGCTAAACGAGTCTATTTGGGGATATCTACTTTATGTATCGATTGTCTTGCTAGTTATTCAGGTGAGCAAACTCTTTATGAGTAAATACTCATAAAATAATTAACATTTTTCATGATGACACAATAAGTGTTTCGTAAAACCGTTACATTGTAATGTTGCGGCGGGAACAACGAAATTATTAAAGTAATTTAAATTAATTAAGACTTTAAACGCCAATATTACTTACATAATTAATTAAATTATTTTTTAATATTTATATTATCTTATCATCAAAAGTTGTTCACTTCTGGACAAAGGCCTCTCCAGGGAATTCCACACGGGCCAATCTTGCGCTGCCCGCATCTAACGGCGTCCCGCGACTTTCACCAGGGCATTGCTCCACCGAGTGGGAAGCCTGTCTACACTACGTCTTCTGGTGCACGGTCACTACTCGAAAACTTTAATGCCACAGTTTATGTCATAATTGTTCAATGTATTCTTTTACATAATTACTCGTACATACATATACTTACGCCTTATTCCCATTGAGTTATGGAGAAACCACGGATCGCCATTCACTCCTATTCTGACATACTTATCTGGCTTCTTCCACATTCTTTACTTGCAGATTTTTTATTATTATACCGATTTTCAGGAATTACTCTACATGAACATTAAAAGCACCCGTTACCTCTTGCAACTAGAGACGTGGGTCAAATTTGGGTCCATAGTTCTAGCAGCACTCCTTCCACCTTTAATTCTCATTGAATCTTGGTCTGCGGACTGGACGCGCCACGTGGCCACACTGGCCCTACTCCTTGCCTGGATGGAGATGATGTTCCTGTTATCAAGATTCCCAAATTGGGGATATTATGTACTCATGTTTGGGAAAGTCGCATCTAATGTTGTCAAGGTAAGATTGCTACCTATATACCTAATAGGTGTGACCCGTTTTTAAGTTTTATTTGGTTCTTTTTTAAAATACTTAATAATGCTTCGTCTTTTCAGATACTGCTTACGTTTGCATTTCTAGTCGTTGGTTTCTCTCTAAGTTTTATGATCCAGTTTCACTCACAAATACCTTTCGAAGGACCTTTTTCGGCGTTGGTTAAAACCATGGTCATGATGACGTCAGAGTTTGACTATGTCTCTTTATTTGACGAGGAGCACACCAGAGAACTCGCCACTTCCATTGTTATCATAAGAATAATATTTGTCATCTTCCTTATCTTAGCTGCTATTGTACTTATGAACCTTATGGTAGGCGTTGCTGTTAATGACATCAATGACTTGGAAATACTTGGTAACACTCGACGTTTAGCAAAGCAAGTAGAATTTTTGGGAACACTAGATACTTTAGTGTACAATAGAGTGTTCGAAACTATATTGCCGAAAAAAGTCAACAACAGTATTAAGAATAAACGAAAGGTATTTGGAAAGCTAACGCTTTGCCCTGGCAAACCAAGATGGAAACATTTCAAGATGCTTCCCTCGCGTATAAGGGACGCAATTTTTAATAAAGCACTACTACAGAAGAAGCAAATGGAAGACGAATTGGGACTGCAAATGTTTAAAGCTAAAATTGATGAAATGCACAAAGCTATAACTGAAAAATGTAAACAAAACATATTGGTTCCAATAGAAAACAAAAATGAAGAAAGACCAGCTAAAAATAAAATTAGGCATGAAGAAATAATGAAACATTTGAATGATCTTGACGGTGGTATGAATGAAATGAAAGAACAGATGACAGAGTTTACAAAAGATTCTAAATCGCCGTTAGAAGAACTTACCGTTAAGATGGATCAAATATCTTTAGAAATAGAAAGTATAAAGATGTTCTTAAGCAGATTAGAAAGTAAGATTGGCAATCTATAGATATAATTTTCTATTCCAATGAAACTAAACTTTTGAACAGAGCTAACAAAAATAAATGTGCTTTATTTTCATTATAAAAACATACAATATTGTTTCCTTTTTACTTAAAATAACCCAACCTGCTAAAAATAGTTAAATCCTGTTTTTATGTAGAATTAATTATCTGTTTATACCTGTCTACGTCATAATGAACAGAAAGGGTAACAACAGAATAACTACCGGGCTACTTAGAAAATTATGAGACAAAATTATACACATAATGAACCACTAACTGGTTTTTACTTTACTCTAAAATTCAACTAATAATACGAAGAAACAATATGAGTATTTCAAATCCAAACCATCTACATCTTTTGTCATACAAAGGGTACAGCATAAGCACGGAGAATCGGCCCCAAAAGGGAACCTACTTCAAAACTTGTTTGTCAGTATCGCTTTGATATAAAAACGCGATTTATATGAGTTTCACCGCACTACTCTGCTTTGACCTTGAGATATTAAAAAAAAGAGCGTAACTATGGCTCTCATTCAAACTATCATAACTTGGAAACTATTGAAGTTAAAAACTTAAAACCAATGCGAGGTTCAAGGTCACCTTTTGATGCATGACTGACTCGGTGGCTAAGTGGTTAGCGATCCTGACCTCTAATCCGAGAGTCGTGGGTTCGATCCCCACACAGGGCAAACTTTTCTGTGATGAGCAGAAATGTTTGCTCTGAGTCTGGGTGTATTATATCTATATATGTATGTATTTAAAAGTATATGTGTATGTATATCAGTCTCTGGTTCCCAAGATACAGGGAATCCTAGTTTGGGGCCAGATGACCGTGTGTGATTTGTCCCAGATATTATTACTATTATTATTATTATGTAATATCTATTTTTAAGATTTTTAGATCAATTGTAAACTAGTTCTTATACTTTTAAAAATAAAATATTTGTTTAATTCAGTGTTCCTTATGAGGTACAATCGCAAAAAAAAGATATGTTATAGTACTAAAAGATATGACCGTATGTGATTTGTCCCAAATATTACTTGATGTGCAGCAATAAATAGGAACGCAAGAATGAAAGTTTATCACGTTTATTCGCGAATTTTACATACATATACTTTGTGGTGATATTTCCGGTATTGCAAAAAAATCCTAATTGTTATTTAATATATATATATATATATATATATATATATATATATATATATATATATAAATAATAATAATAAATAAAATAAAAATAAAAATACTTTTATATCTCCAAATAGGTAAGTACACATTTTTTTCTGTGGCTGGAGCCTCCTTTTAAGCTGGGAATGCCTGTGTCAGGAGGCACCGCTCTTCTTATCTTTACATTCTTTATCAATAATACCTAAGATGACCATACAGAAACAAAAATAAAAAGAATATATACAAAAACAAATAAATAAAAACAAAGTAAACCAATAAAACTAAAATGTTACAAAAATTACATAAAGAAACAATCGCAATTATGGCGCATATGTGAATGTGTGTGCACGTGTGTGTGTGTGTGTGTGTGTATGTGTGTGTGTGTGTATGCGTGCGTGTTTGTGTGTGTGTGTGTGTATGCGTGCGTATTTTTGTGTGTGTGTGTGTGTGTGTGTGTGTGTGGGGCTATTTGTGCGTGTGTATATGTGTACTCCGTTGTGTAATAGTATTACAGGTTTAGGTTACATTTAATGTAGTTTAGTCTAGTAATCCTTCCGTCTCATCGTAACTCTTTGTTAGTAGCCATTTTGATATTGTTTTTTTGCATTCGTAATATAGTTTACTATAAATATCAAGGTTTTTATTAAGTACGTTATACAGGTGGGCCGAACGTTTATTATATTGCCTACTGGCGAATACAGAGTTGGTTCTATATATATATAGGGTGACCCTAAATTAGTTCTTGATACGAAAGGCTATGCATGTGCTCATGATAACGAACAACTTTCCCTAAAGAACCCATAGTCAAATCGCAAAAAAAATTTGGACTCTTCATACTAATTTGGCCGGTCAGTTCATCGATTTGTATGGAGACTCAAAATTTTTTTTTGCGATTTGACTATGGGTTTCTTAGGGAAAGTTGTTTGTTATCATGAGCACATTCATAGACTTTCGTATCAAGAACTAATTTAGGGTCACCCTATATATTTATTAATACTTTAGTGGGCAAGTAATTTCACTGCAAATAAATAATGTTGCTAAGTGTGAAATATCTTACGAAGAAAGTGATAACCGATTTTAATTTTTTCGAAGCATTGCAAAACCTTTTTTGTTTTTATAGTAATTGTGATAATTATTAACAATCTGTACATGTTTGAATAATGCGTGTATTTTTTATTAACGTCGTACTCTACTCACTGGTATTTATTTTGCTTGGAGTTTTTTTTTTTCGAAGTGTTGCACCAACTTTTTTCCAAAGATTTTTTTATTAATATATATGCACATCAATTCCTACAATATATATATTTTTGTAATTGTACCTCGTAAGGAACACTGAAATAAATATTTTTATTTTTTTATTATAATAATTATGTTTATAATTAATCTAAAAATCTTAAAATATATATTATATGCATCAAAAGGTTACCTAGAACCTTGCATTGGTTTTAAGTTTCTAACTTTAATAGTTTCCAAGTTATGATACTTTGAATGAGACTCTTTTTTTTTAAATATCTCAAGGTCAAAGCGGAGTACTGCGGTGAAACTTATATAAATTAGGTATACAAACCTGGCGATACTGATAAACAAGTTTTGAAGTAGGTTCCCTTTTGGGTCCGATTAGCGAATCCGGCTTATCCTGCTATACCCTTTTCTTTCTCACTGAAAAATTAAATGAAATGAACCGTCGAGAACATTCTGGCGCGATGATTTTATTAAAAGATTTTTAAATTTGAAGAATCGTACAACCGTCTTCAAACTAGGTACGTTTATAAATAAAAGTCCTTCTGAAGCACCTGTGTAAATGTACCGTTGTTACAATAAAGTGCGCTCAATTAACTAAAAGGCCGTATTTTGACACCTGTTCCGGAAGAAAACCTGTTTGCACTGAAATATCGTCATAAAATTCAAATGTGTTTCTATTTTGTATTATCCATTATTACACCGTTTGACTTTTAATAATTATGAAGTATTGTCGTGGCAAGGTTACAAATAGTGGTTCATTAGAAATGGAAAATTGTTATTAATTCGTCGTATTTAATACCTACGTCAAAAAGCCCCAAAAATTTCCATGACTCAGTCAACAAGTATGCGTTCACATTTTGAAACTTATCAGCGTATTGTTTGTCTACACAGGGGATAAAATTTTCTCGCCCATTAACTTAAACTGGTACTAAACACTGTATTTGTTCAAGAGGATACTATAAGACTGTAGATTATTTTAATGATAATGACATTTGGAATATTCCTCCAGAAAAATCATATGACGTTTATAAGGTGGTCTTACATCTCCAATTCTGTTTAATCTATATCAACGATCTTATCGGCGAGCTCAGCAGCACCAGAATGGGCTGCCATGTTGGAGGGGTTTGCCTGAACAACATCAGCTACGCTGACGACATGGCGCTGCTGAGCCCGTCAATAAACGGCCTACGAACACTTCTTAAGATATGTGAACTATATGCCTCTAAACACTGTCTCATTTATAATGTAAACAAAACCGAAGTTATGGTTTTCAAACTTTGTGTGAAAATTTTAATGCGGTTCACAGAATACATCTACTTACCAAGTTTCAACAGTATAGTTCTTATGGTTTCGGAAAAAAGTGGCTGTGACATACGGACGGACAGACAGACATGACGAATCCATAAAGCTTCCGTTTTTTGCCATTTGGCTACGGAACCCTAAAAATAGTGAAACGACAATGTCAAGTGAAAGTCACGACTCTAAGGGTGATGGGTACTTAAAGACGCTCCACGTGATGGTTTGCCGCTGGAACTCGGAAAACGGAGCTGTCTCCCGAGTTAATCCTCTTCTTATTATTGCTTATCTCGGAATCGAGATCACAGCTATTTCTCCATCACAAAAATAACGTTGAAACTATTCTAAAACGGTAGTAATCATTGTAAAATTAACTCAACAGACGTGTGCTCGGTACAGAGTCCCGGCAACCAACTGTGTATTTAGCTATTTTCATAGTATAATTTATATGACATACGGCTTACAGAAACTACACCGTGGACTAAAAAATCGGCTTAAGATTTGTTGCTAGACTTTTAAAAAAATAACTCAGTCTACAAAACTGTTAAACACTAAAAGCAAAAACTAGAAAACCATCAATTTAAAATCATAAACACACACAGTTTTTGAACTTTTGGTTTAGTTTTGTTTTGCTAGATTGAGTTAATTTTCCAAAAGTCGTGCATGAAACTTTGAGTCGATTTTTTTGTCCATGAGTATACTTTCATCTACTAAAAAAAAAACAACCGCGCAGTCTGTCAGATGCGGTCTCGAGAGTCCTCGTTTCTCGAGAAGAAATAAATATTTTTGCTGTTGCCAGTCAGTTTATACGAAAATATATTTTTTTCGCCCTTCTCAGGGCAGGCTAAGGCTCTATGGCCATACCGCCTCGTCTTTAGTTGTTTTTTTTTCCTTGGAGAATTTAGTTTCAAAGTCGTCTTCAGTATTTTTCCTCATTTTGAGTTATACAATTTTTCAAATTAGTCAACTACCCTATTGTTAACTAAAACACACAAAAGTAACATATTAAGACATTTATTCTATAGAAAGAGTTATATACATTAGTCAACCTTACCTAATTACTCTCAATATTTACACAAAGAAGCTTCTTGCAAGATTAAAACTTGAACTAAGAGCACGTTATACTTTCCCGCTGCCTTTTATAACCGCCGTTTCTCTTTGGTTTCCTGTTTATTTCCAGAGGTGGGAAAATGGCGTGATGTTTTCCATAGATAATCTGCCACCATAGATTACAGACGCTTAGACAAGACAGTCTGGTCCGCCTAGTCGGCCAATAGTTAGTGCCCGCCGCGCCGCGCCTTGTCGTTGATGCTAGCCGACCAGTCGCGCTGTTGTTCAAACGCCGTTGACAGCTGACACTCGAACAGTGTTGCCAATACGACCATCCTGCATCGTGTCTGGCCCCACAGAAACAGCAGCTTGGTAGATGTTTTGATCTCAGAAACCACACAAAAACATACAAAATTAAAATACCTATTATAATATGTCTTTAATTTTCTCATTCCTTCTAGCTCGGCTCATCATGACATTTTAAGGAATCTCCAGGAGAAAACGGTTTTTTTTTGCTTTCGTTCACTCACTGCTCCTTTAGACTTAGGCAACGAACCAGTAAATGACAGATGTTGAGATCTTTTTATGTTTCTTTTTCTGCTCCACAAAAATCATAATGAGTTTGGCTTTATTTTAATTACAACAATTTTTTTACAACTTTAGAACCTTCAACCTCACCAGGAAAAAATGCACTTTTCAATATATTTATATACATTATATTTTATCATAATGTCATTTTTACCTGATGAATTTACACATATTTCTAAATCTCAAGAACCAAGATCACCAAATTAGTCTTAGGGAAATCTTCAGTTTCTCATCTGGTCATTCACTCACTGCTCCTTTAGACTTAGGCAACGAATAAGTAAATGACAGACGTTAAAATTTAGAGATGTTTCACTGTCTATCAAATCATCGGTACTTATGGCACACAAAACTGCGGGAATCACATCACAACTCGAGTTACGACTACCCTCAATTTTCGAGATAAATTCACATTCGATTTGTTTCAAGATCCAGATAGTTCCTTGATCGTACCTCCTACAAACGGAACCAGTGTTATTTTCATTCACTGTTACATGGGTTTCGACGGTTAACGCTTTGTAGACGAATTATTACTCAAAAATGTAACCAGTTTGAAATAATTTCTATCTCTCTCGCGCTTTTTTGAGGCAACACGAGGGAATTATTGCTACGTATTACGGACACTTTCACGTGGTCGACTCGGTTTAACATACTTATGTCGATAAAACTGCACAGTAGTTTCTAGAGTTAACTTCCCGTTCATAGCCGTGACGTCTAAGTGAGGATCTTTTACGTCCTGTATGATAAATGCACACACAAGTTTTCCACTCGAATGTTACGTTTGCGCAAACAAAGCAACGACTTTATCGGATTCGGTATAGTATATACACGACATCAAAAGAATACACACGATATCAACGCCCCGTGGAAAGAGGGTATTCAACATTAATTTGAATTTATTTCAAATACGATTCGTATTGACCCAATCACGCAACCAGGTTCGCGGTTTTCACTTTAAACGTTTACTCGCACGGGCTAGGCATACTTTTGATCTCTTTTTTTTTAATGGCCAGCACAATCGTCATCACACCACGCGCTGATATCATGAATATTAGGATTGAAATCAGACACACAATAATGGTTAGATCTCACCGGGTATCAGCTCTCGGTTACGTCCAAACCAATCGTGAACATCACAGGGTCCCTCGAGATGGCTGACAGCTCTCGCGGTGATGACGTGCTGAACGTCATCTCGGCTCGCAGCTGGGACCGGGTCTTATATGGCAGGCGGTGATGGCTCCACGCTTCAGACCCACAGCGCTCTGCTCGAACGCCGTTAGCAGGCTGCGGCGATCTATATAGGATAGTGGTGGCGTGCGCTCTCGCTTGCAGACACGCGGTAATCAGAAATGATACAAGAGACAATAGCCTTTGATCCCACTTCTGATGTTAACTAAAACACACAAAAGTAACATATTAAGACATTTATTCTATAGAAAGAGTTATATACATTAGTCAACCTTACCTAATTACTCTCAATATTTACACAAAGAAGCTTCTTGCAAGCTTAAACTTGAACTAAGAGCACGTTACACTTTCCCGCTGCCTTTTATAACCGCCGTTTCTCTTTGGTTTCCTGTTTATTTCCAGAGGTGGGAAAATGGCGTGATGTTTTCCATAGATAATCTGCCACCATAGATTACAGACGCTTAAACAAGACAGTCTGGTCCGCCTAGTCGGCCAATAGTTAGTGCCCGCCGCGCCGCGTCTTGTCGTTGATGCTAGCCGACCAGTCGCGCTGTTGTTCAAACGCCGTTGACAGCTGACACTCGAACAGTGTTGCCAATACTATTCTTCAGCAAAATGATAGCATTTTTGATGAAGATTTCATGGACTTCTTGAGAGCACTCGAAACACAGTCTTTACACTTTTATTTAATTATCCTACATATAAGACACTTAAATGAACCTTTACTTAACAATACACTACGCATATTAAAAAAAATGGATAGTTTATTGTTAAATAAACTACCCTATTATGCACTATCCATATTATGTATTTAAACCACGATATCTATTTTTTCGGATAATAAAACAAACTGACAAACTCTTGCTACAAGTTCCCGCCAAAAAGTCCTATACGAAAATATGTTGTATGTTCGTAAGAATTTAAATTGGTTTTAGAAAAACAGTCAAAGGCATAATTTATCAGGAGAATAAGTCGGTTAAAAGAATAACTCTGAGGTTCCTTATTTCTAATGATTCTTTCTTCCTATTGTTATTTCTAAATACCTGAAAACGTAACTAGCATAAGAAAAAAGTTTTTTTAATTGCGGGACATAGAAAAGGCTGACCGCCTACCTGACGGAAAGCATCATTATGAGCATCTATAACCCCAGAAGGGTTATCAGTGCCTTGCCGATGCTGATCTTGAGGGCTAAGATGGAAAGCCTCTTATGTCGGTAATTACGCTGGCTATCTCGCGCCACCCGCCTTCTGGCGGCAGGTGTAGAGCGAGCAGTGGCACCCACCCAGGCGGACCTTGCATAATAAGATCCTCTACTAGTACAGAATTTTATAAATAAATATACTTATACTGAATTCGAATTTTGAATTTTCATCATACGGATGAGTTGCTGCCTTCGATTGGAGAAACGTAACCTCTTTCTAAGGGAAGACAAATACCATCATACAATTGCAGGAAGCCGCTGGATGCGAGCCGCACAGGACCGGTCGGTGTGGAAATCCTTGGGGGAGGCCTTTGTCCAGCAGTGGACGTCTTTCGGCTGATAGACAGTTGTTATTTGTTCAACATGTGAGCAAAATTATTTTTTGCTACGAGGGCTGACTTTAATGTAAAGGCACGAGACATAAAAATAACTTGCTCTCGTGTGAAACCTACAACTTTTCATCTCGACCAGCGAAAAAAGTAAAAATGTAGTTCATTAAATTCTCTTTGCAGACAATGTAGTTTTTTATTATAATGTTTTTAATTTAGAGGTTGCGTTCGGAAACTGCGCTACTTGAATTTTTTATGAAAATCTACATGATATCCCTATATGATATCTCTGGTTCCCAAGATACAGGGAATCCTAGTTTGGGGCCAGATGACCGTGTGTGATTTGTCCCGGATATTATTATATTTTTAAGTAAGCGATATTAATATTTATTAGTACATATAATATTTATTTTAAATATATCTTTTAAAATGCATATTTAAATTACATAAATTACAATTTATAAACTTAAATTTCATTAAATAACCTACAATAATTTGAGCCTATGAGTTAAATCGGTAGGCTAAAATGAGTATCTGAACGAACCATTGCCCATATTTTTTCAGCGCCGCGCAAAAAGCGTTTTTGCTTCGAGTTTTTAGGGACCACAGGCACCCTTTTCATGCTGGAGAAGTGAAAAGACTTTTTGGTTCAGTATCGTACATATTACGCATCAGAAACAAGGGCCAATATTTTGTCAGATGAGTGCGAAAACATTTCATAATAGGCAAGTATTCCGTAACAAAAAATAAATGTAAATTTCTTTTATTTTACATAAACACCTAATAAATTTTAAATTTTAATTTATTGTAATAAACATGTGGGATAAACAGTATTTTTGTTTTGTACCTCAATATTAACAGCAGTATAAAAGGGGGACTTAGGAGATGCAGCTCAGCAGTTGACTATATATAGCTTAGTCTCTCAGCTTAGTCTCCTAAGATTCAATATCTACGCTACAAAATGAAACCGATCTTCTTTCTAGTTGCTATTCAGGTAAGATCTTTTTAATTTCTTATTTTTTATATCTTCTTTTTTTATCTCGTTTGAGGTCTCAGACTTAAAAAGTATTTTTTGTGGTATTATTCGCTTTGCTTCTGACTGGCTCGAAAAATCAAATAAAGGAATCGCCTTTGCCATCGGAGCAAATGCGGCATAAAATACAGACACACCGATGATGTATCTTATTGATCTTCTTGGATTTTATAATCATCAATGATCATCAGAATCAGGCGGAATACGAAAGATAGGGTACGAAAGATGGAATTCGTAGGCGGAATACGAAATAGAAGGGAAGGTCTCAAAAATTATTGGAAATTTTCAAACTTAATCAGCTTGCATGCTGGGTTGCTTGCAATGTTTTCAGTGCCATGGGTTTCGAAGTAACAAAGGTACATGCTAAATTCAGATTTTTTTACAGGCCACGTTGCTGTTCGCCTCACCACACGGTAAATTTTCCTTTTCATAAAGCGTTGGGGAATCTTGGCAAGCCCGCTTCCCATCTTCGGCATCATCATCACTTACCATCAGGTGAGATGATGCCATGTGCTCACCAATTGAGGGTAAAAAATACAAAGTAGCATATTCATGGTAATTACATGCATACTGCAAAATTTTAAATGCTACATTTTTACCACGTTTTTACATCTGATAAGAAGGGAAACCAATGGACGAAGCACATTTTTTTATTCACTACTAGTAAGCCCTTAACATGATCTCGCCTATACCTATACCTTGTGGATAGCACAGTTAAATTGAGCCACACGGTAAGAAATCTGGCTCTGGTGGTAAATCATGCTAATGCCGAAGATTGAAGCGGACTTACGGACTTACCAAAACGCAATGGGGAAATGGCTATCTTATCTCCCTGCCGGAACACATCAATGACTGACTTCGAGGGACGTGGGTTCGATTCCCACCCAGAGCAAACACTTCTATTATTAGCAGATTTGTTTTCTCTGTGTCTGAATGCATGATATCTATACAATATACGTGTATGTATTTAAATACATATGTGTATGTATATCAGTCTCTAGTTTCCATTATACATGGAATCCTAGACTGGGGCCAAATGACTATGTTTGATTTGTCCCTGGATAGTATTATCCTGAAGGTAACCTCTAAATTCATTGCATTCAACTTAATGTTGCTGACTTATTTGTAATTTACCGAAAGAACCGGTTTTTTTAAGGAGATTGGTATTATTTATTTATAATATAATGTACGCCATCTTGTAGGAGTCGCAATTTATTTACGTAGCTTTTTGTAGATGGTTGGTTGTCTTAATTAACTATAGTTAAATATCAAAATTTAAGTTTTTGGTTCCAAATAAATATTTGTTCATTTATTCATTTCAATAATTATCTTTGATTTTACATTTATCAACAGGTCTTCTTGGTCTCGTCGGTGGACTTTCAGATACTTTGAAAGGCGTATCTGGTCTTACAGGAAATGTTGTTGGCCAAGTTACAGACACCACTGGAAAATTAGTTAGTTCCGTTGGAAAAGCTGTTGGTGACGTCACTGATACAGTCAGAAAGTTGGGAGGTGATGTCGTCAGTGATGTTGAAGCAGTACTTGATGATACTGGAAAGGCTGTTGGTGGAGTACTAGACAGTACTGGAAAGGTTGTCGGTGGAGTACTTGACAGTACTGGAACGGTTGTCGACGAAGTACTTGACACCGCTGGAACAGTTGTTGATGGAGTACTTGACACTACTGGAAAGGTTGTTGGCGGTGTCTCTGGAGCTGTTGGTGGAGACGTCGCTGGAAAAGTTGGCGGAGGTATCTCTTCAACAGTTAGTGGCCATGCTAGTAGTGCTATGAGCCATGCCAGTACTGCTAAACAAACTTTTGATGATGGTAAGCATACTCAAAAGAATAAAATTAGACTTAAATATAATTTTGCCTTAAATAAACATACCCTTTTTTACTTGTAATTTGAGTGCATTTGACTACATTCATCTGATGTAAATGTAAAGTGATGATGTAGTCGAGAATGGTATACCTACGCAACCTATTCATTGTCGCTATTAAGTTCGCTAGATTGTAATTATCCAGAAACACAGACGCAGGAAAGGAGTTCCTTCCACTGCACCTGCAGTCCGTATAATTAAATAGGTCTTAGTCATTCCATGAAAATAGGTGAAATATAAACAACACAGGAATGCAATCCCTCCCTGCCCCTAGTTTTCCGAAAGTGAAATGGTGCTGGCAGAATAGATCGTATAGTTCTTGAACACACTCACCGAAATGAACTCGATAAACAACCGATAGAGGTGACTTTGCAGCGATTCCCAAGGCTTTGGATGTTATTTAAGATTAAAAGTCCTTCGCAATCGATAGCATCCAAGGCTTCCAGCTGGTTGTGCTTGATTGCAAGAAACTTTCAAAGTGTGTATATTTGTTATAATCTGTTTATCTAAAACATTATTATGTTTCCGTTTCACAGATTGCTAGATAGAAGGTCTTTTCAAGCTCAAAAAATGTAAGTAACACACAGTTTTGTACCTTTTCTAGAACAGGATGCTGGATTTACCAATTTCCCAATACGCAGAACATATCATTTATACCTATTTGTTTGAGAGCTCTTAAGATGATTTTTAATGGCGGATATGAATTACTCAATTAATAATCAGTCTAAATGTGACACTAAATTATATCCCTTTTTAAGTAATTTAAAAAAAATATTATGAAATGAAATGAAATTTTTTTTTTTTATTCGAAGTAGGTAGCAGTGTACACTTTTCGAACGTCATTCTTTTATCTACCTAATACAGGGTTCCTACCACACGGAACTATACCTACGCCATTTCGGGAAGTGTTTGCGTAGTGAGAAGAAATGACGGGTCCAAAGAAACTCCCTCCAACACATTTATAGTAAATTTGACGATCGATTTGTTGTTAACTAATCTTTGCTTTTCTCTTTTTTACAGCTACCAGAAACGCATGATTTGAAGTATTCCACCAGAGACTAGTAAACACTTGCAATACATATTAAATCAAAACATTTTTATAAACCAAAGCTTTTTCATGTTGTTGTCACCCAAATTGATTATGAGGAATAAATAAAAGTATTAGGTATTTTTGAGATAGTTATTATACTATTGTAACAAAAGTAACGATTATTATCATCTACAACTATGCATATAGTGATTGTGAGGGGCAAAAGTTTTGTTATCTGTGATGTATTTATTGAAATAAAGAGCAGTTGATTCATAGATGATACTTACTATATTTCGCTGGATCCGCGATCCAAAGAGGATCTTAGCCTCCGACACAAAATTCCGCCACTCTTTCATCTCTTCTTTTTTTTTACTAAAAGTAATTTAATTTCACATCTAATTAAAGGACGTAAAAATACCACTCGCGGAAACAAACCAAAAAAGGAAAACATGCTGAATTTTCAAAAATAAATGGTCACTCCATACAAAATTGTCTGATTGGCCGATCAATTTTTATGTAAAGTTCAAAAGTTTTTTTTTTTTAATTCAGTATAGGTTGCATATAATAGGAAACATTGTTCAGTTTCATGAAATGAACACCCTATAAAAGCTTTCGGGAGTATTTTTTTACAGCCTTTATAATATCCTAGTTTTAACTGCCCTGTCCTATAATGATATATTGTAATTAAATGCTAGAAGGTGTTTGTTTGTGTGCAATTATTTCACTTTGCAGGCATGATAATTCTTTGCCATAATGAGGAAAAAAGCCACCTCTTTGCTGTTCAGACTGAGGGGCAGCAATAACAGCATCCTGAAAATGATAGCTGAACGGGTGGGTTGCCCAATCCAAAAACATTGGGTGAAGCGATCCATAGGTATAATTAAATGAAACTGTATTTCTTCTATGTAATATTACTATTATTTGTGTTTTACTGACATAGTCTTTAAGTTGTACCTATTGTCTTATAACTAACATTTCTCTGGATCACCTGGTCTGAAATAAAGATATTATTATATTATAATCGCAATCTACAGTCGACGTCATTTTCCACGAAAATATTCACTGCTTTCAACTATAGTCGAACAAGTTTTTATTAACCCGTATAAATTAAAAAAACAAAAGCCGAATTTTTTTCCGAAAAGCCTCAAAGATAATCCAAATACGTCAACCAAGCGGGCGAAACCACAGGCCAAAGCTTGTAAAGGGTATAACATTAATAAAAAAAAATCATAAATAAATCACATACACCTCACCATTAACATACAGGTGTACCGTAAAGACATTTTCAGACTGAGCTAAAAACTTTTTTTTTTTGTAAAAGGGTGTAACGAAAGAAAAAAATTTGGACTCTTCATACAAAATTTACCAAACAGCTGATCGATTTGTATGCAGAGTTAAGTTTTGCGATTCCACAATAGTCGTTGAACAGAAGTTGTTCAACATGAAGTGTAACTGGTTTACCGGGGTTATACAGTGCTAACCAGTGGTAGGACCTAATTATGCTAGGTCCGACTGGGTGGGTGCCACTGCTCGCTCCACACCTGCCGCCAGCAGCGCGCTGTGTTCCGGCACAAAATAGACACAGAAGGTCCGCTCAATACAAACCACTAAAATCGTTAGCATATACATGCTTATAGAAATATACGGTCGTTTCGAGCAAGGTCACGATCGCACAGTACGTGATCTTGCCTACAACAACCGTATACGTCTATAAGCATGTATATGCTTAGGATTTTAGTGAGCGTATTGAGCGGACCTTCTGTATCTATGTGTTTTGCGGTTCCGGCGGGTGACGCGAGATAGCCAGCGCAATTACCGGCATAAGAGGCATTCCACTTTAGCCCTGAAGGTCGGAGAGGCGCTGATGACCCTTCTGGAGATATAGATGCTCATAGGCGGCGGATGCCGCTTTCTATCAGGTGGGCGTTCAGCCTTTTTCTATGTCACACAATTAAAAAAAGTCCTCGCATTACCGACCCTAGCACACATTGGTTATATTTTAACCGCCTCCCCGTGGTTTAGTGGTTTTGGCCTTTGATTTGCTGGCGATATCGTGATCATGGCTGAGACCTTGGAGGACCTAGGCGCGATGCTCGAAGGACTCAGTAATGCCTCCCAACAAGTGGGTCTTAAAATGAACATGGATAAAACGAAAATCATATTAAACGTCCGTGTTACACCCACTCCTCTGAAGGTTGGAGACTCTACACTTGAAGTTGTTCACGAGTATGTATACCTGGGACAAACAGTCCAGTTAAGTAGGTCCAACTTCGAGAAAGAGATCAATCGCCGAATCCAACTCGGCTGGGCAGCATTCGGGAAGCTTCGCAATATCGTCACGTCCTAAATACCGCAGTGTCTCAAGACTAAAGTCTTTGACCAGTGTGTGTTGCCAGTGATGACATATGAATCCGAGACATGGTCGCTTACTATGGGCCTCATAAGAAGGCTCAAAGTCACCCAAAGGGTGATGGAGCGCGCTATGCTTGGTGTTGTCCAGCAGTGGACGTCTTTCGGCTGATAGATAGATAATAAACCTATCATAAATGAGATCATCAATTATCATTGATTATCTAAAATAAAGTAATGAAAACAAAATTAAACAGTTTCTGTTAACTTGGCAGTAACCTAAATAGAAACAATCACTCTCTGAGATCACATGCATAAAAATAGTCCTTATTGGAAAATATAACAAATGAAAATACTTTAACAAATTTAATCCAGGTAAATTAATATATGGCAGTTTGCCATTCTTCTTCCCGAATAACGGCGAGCGCTCACGCAGGCATCGCACGATCCTTCTTTTGGGTGTGTTCACGCAAGATACGTTTGATTAAATATGTTAGAAACATTTTTTTAGATTTTTTTTAAAATAATTGTAATACTGTCTTTTAATATTTGGTGATAAAATAAATAAACTCGTTACCACTATGGAACAAATATTGTATAAAATTCGTTTACTAGTCAGTTCAAATGTCTTAAAAAATAATCGAATATTCGAATATTCGTAAACATTATTCGAATATTAAAATGAGGCGAATATTCGAATTATTCGAATATTCGATTGCAGGCCCTAAACAGGATGGATTTACCAATTTTCCAATACGCAGAACATATCATTTATATTTGTTTGAGAGCTCTTAAGGTGATTTTTAATGGCGGATATGAATTACTCAATTAATAATCAGTCTAAATGTGACACTAAATTATATCCCTTTTTAAGTACCTAATTTAAAAAAAAGTGAAATGAAATTAAATGAAAATTTTTTTTTTATTCGAAGTAGGTAGCAGTGTACACTTTTCGAACGTCATTATTTTATCTACCTAATACAAGGTTCCTATTATGAGTTTCAACGAATAATTCCTATGCCGTTATGTTGGCTCCCCTGTCTATCAACGACATCACACGCAAAAAACGCTTGTACAGATTTTTTTAGTATGTGTCTGCGTTCTATGTAGTGTGTGTCTGAGTTCTATATAGTGTGTGTGGAAAACATTGCTGCCAACATAACGGCATAGGAACTATTCGATGAAACGCTCTATACCACACGGAACTATACGCCATTTCGGGAAGTGTTTGCGGAGTGAGAAGAAATGACGGGTCCAAAGAAACTTCCCTCCAACACATTTATAGTAAATTCGACGATCGATTTGTTATGTTAACTAATCTTTGCTTTTCTCTTTTTTACAGCTATCAGAAACGCATGATTTGAAGTATTCCACCAGAGACTAGTAAACACTTCCAATATTAAATCAAAACATTTTTATAAACCAAAGCTTTTTCATGTTGTTGTCACCCAAATTGATTATGAGGAATAAATAAAAGTATTAGGTATTTTTGAGATAGTTATTATACTATTGTAACAAAAATAACGATTATTATCATCTACAACTATGCATATAGTGATTGTGAGGGGCAAAAGTTTTGTTATCTGTGATGTATTTATTGAAATAAAGAGCAGTTGATTCAAAGATGATACTTACTATATTTCGCTGGCTCCGCGATCCAAAGAGGATCTTAGCCTCCGACACCAAATTCCACCACTGTTTCCTCTCTTTTTTTTTACTAAAAGTAATTTAATTTCACATCTAATTAAAGGACGTAAAAATACCACTCGCGGAAACAAACCAAAAAAGGAAAACATGCTGAATTTTCAAAAATAAATGGTCACTCCATACAAAATTGTCTGATTGGCCGATCAATTTTTATGTAAAGTTCAAAAGTTTTTTTTTTTTTAATTCAGTATAGGTTGCATATAATAGGAAACATTGTTCAGTTTCATGAAATGAACACCCTATAAAAGCTTTCGGGAGTATTTTTTTACAGCCTTTATAATATCCTAGTTTTAACTGCCCTGTCCTATAATGATATATTGTAATTAAATGCTAGAAGGTGTTTGTTTGTGTGCAATTATTTCACTTTGCAGGCATGATAATTCTTTGCCATAATGAGGAAAAAGCCACCTCTTTGCTGTTCAGACTGAGGGGCAGCAATAACAGCATCCTGAAAATGATAGCTGAACGGGTGGGTTGCCCAATCCAAAAACATTGGGTGAAGCGATCCATAGGTATAATTAAATGAAACTGTATTTCTTCTATGTAATATTACTATTATTTGTGTTTTACTGACATAGTCTTTAAGTTGTACCTATTGTCTTATTACTAACATTTCTCTGGATCACCTGGTCTGAAATAAAGATATTATTATATTATAATCGCAATCTACAGTCGACGTCATTTTCCACGAAAATATTCACTGCTTTCAACTATAGTCGAACAAGTTTTTATTAACCCGTATAAATTAAAAAAACAAAAGCCGAATTTTTTTCCGAAAAGCCTCAAAGATAACCCAAATACGTCAACCAAGCGGGCGAAACCACAGGCCAAAGCTTGTAAAGGGTATTACATTAATAAAAAAAAATCATAAATAAAAAAATAATAACACCATTAACATACAGGTGTACCGTAAAGACATTTTCAGACTGAGCTAAAAACATTTTTTTTTGTAAGAGGGTGTAACGAAAGAAAAAAATTTGGACTCTTCATACAAAATTTACCAAACAGCTGATCGATTTGTATGCAGAGTTAAGTTTTGCGATTCCAGAATAGTCGTTGAACAGAAGTTGTTCAACATGAAGTGTTACTGGGATACCGGGGCTACACAGTGCTATCCAGTCGTAGGACCTAATTATGCTAGGTCCGACTGGGTGGGTACCACTGCTCGCTCTGTACCTGCCGCCAGCAGCGCGCTGTGTTCCGGCACAAAAGACACAGAAGGTCCGCTCAATACAAACCACTAAAATCGTTAGCATATACATGCTTATAGAAATATACGGTCGTTTCGAGCAAGGTCACGATCGCACAGTACGTGATCTTGCCTATAACAACCGTATACGTCTATAAGCATGTATATGCTTAGGATTTTAGTGGTTTGTATTGAGCGGACCTTCTGTATCTATGTGTTTTGTGGTTCCGGCGGGTGACGCGAGATAGCCAGCGCAATTACCGGCATAAGAGGCATTCCACTTTAGCCCTGAAGGTCGGCAAGGCGCTGATGACCCTTCTGGAGTTATAGATGCTCATAGGCGGCGGATGCCGCTTTCTGTCAGGTGGGCGGTCAGCCTTTTGCTATGTCACACAATTAAAAAAAGTCCTCGCATTACCGACCCTAGCACACATTGGTTATATTTTAACCGCGTCCCCGTGGTTTAGTGGCTAGTCTCCTTGCGTCTCATCAGGAGGTCGCGGGTTAGATTCCCGGCAGGGTCCAACTTTGTAGGACTCGGTTTGGTTAGTGGTAGGACGTTTTCGGAGTCCGCCTAGCTAGCTACCACCATCTTATCTAAGTCTTGCCGCCAAACATTAATGTTAATAGCATTGATGTGTTCCGGCATGGAGATAAGATAGTCAATTCCCCATTCACTTATCACCAGGTGAGATGATGCCAAAGGCCGTAGGCATAGGTTGTAGAATTAAATGTTCCCATGTAAATAATAGTGACGCCCTCTTTTTTTTTTTTACTCTTTATGGCCAAGCTGTACCAGTTGTGGATAAAAATAAATAAAAAATATAGCCTTTTTTCAATAAACCAAAGAAAATTTAAAATTACGTGTATAATAATAATGAGTGTGTTAATATGTCGCACGACTATTTTTGAAGGTCATAGCACTCTTATTGAATTGAATCGCTGATTTTCATGAATACTGAATTGGTTGATACAAATATTTTTGATAAATATAAAGTAAATATGTAATTAAACTGTGACGTAAATACAAGCACTCGGATATTTGTTTTAGTTTGATTCAATACATGTTGCTGTATGCTTTTATTGCCAAAAACATGTGTATGGAAAAATTTCGACATCTACCTAACATAAATTATTTGTGACGTTCCAGCGGCAAAGGTACCTTATGGTGGGTATTGAGTTATGCATATTCCTGAAATCTGCGACTAATAAACTATTCAAATAAGAAAAGATTATCCTCGTAACATGTGTAGTTACGGAGATATAATTTTTTGAAAATGTTAATCGAAATTGTGCACTTTTAGGAAATGGCTATTTAAAGTTAAAGTACACGAAAAACTATGTTATTTTTGGAAGTTACATACTGAGCAACGAATAATTATTCTTTAGGCCTCTGTGTTTCAAAAAATAAAACTAAAAAATTGATTTAATAAATGAGGAACTTGATAATATGCCTTCTGGACGTTTTCTGGAAATTATATATTTTTTTAATTTTAATTATATTTTTGCATTGAAGCCTCCATATTTTAATTAGATCCGTTAGAAGACTGTATTTAGTGAAAATTGTGTGCGAAAATAAAACAAAAATAAGAAGTAAAAATCAGGTTTCAATTTTTTTTATAAAAAAATGCGTTACTTTGCCATTACTTTGTGATTATAATAAACAAAATCTTTTTTAGATGATTCAAAGCAACACTTCTATTAGAATATGACACAAGTAACAGAATCTTAATTAAGCTCTTGTTTGTTTGTATGTTTGTAAACTCTTTATTGATAAAATAAAATATGTACAAAACTTTAACAGGAGTAATATACAATGGCGGACTTATCCCTCTTATTTTTAATTTTTTACTCTTTTAAACTTACATAACAATCACAGTAATTGTTCCATAATTTGAGAAAAGGTACCTTCTGGTAATTACGTAAAAAAATTACTTCGCAACTTCTAAATTAACAATCATCTATTAGATCAGTGGTTCCCAACCTTTTCTTGACCAGGGACCACTTTGATTTTTTTGTTGTTAGCAGGGACCACATGTACAAAAAAAAACAATCAATTCGAAAATAAACCTTAATCAAGAACTCAATATTAACATGCATAAACAGTATTATTTTAATTGAAAAAATATCATTTTAGTAGAAATGAATTAAATAAGTTTTGAATCAGTGTGATTTTTGACCTCGTATCTTGTTTACAAGTTCGGTAATCTCCTAAGATTACCGAACTTGTAAAGAAGATACGAGATTTGAGAAATAAAGCTAATATTATTTCTCAAATCTTCACGCAAATCATCACATAGGCGGTTATCACATTGCACTGGAAACCGCTCCGGTGTGCGGCGCTGCGGTTTTTATTTTACCCGCTTACTTTCAATCGATACCTGGCCTTGATTTTAATTGCCAACAAAGCAGAAAACCCTTGTTTGCATAAATAAGTAGTAGCGAGAAAGCCAAGGACAGCGCAAGGCGATTTCTCGAATTTTGGTTTAAGAATTTGCTTTTTTACACCAAAACTTCAATTCTAATGCGTCCTTAGAGTTTCTATATTTTTTTATTTAATTCAATGAGTTCTTCGTGGATTTCTTCTGTTACTTCACCAGCATCCGCACTAAAAGAGTTGAGAATCAGTTTTTGATCAACTTTCGCTTCTGTTTCGGTATATTGTAGGAAGTAACTATTGAATTCATCAATCAACATTTATAGATGTTTTCTTGTATGTTTACCCTACTCGCGTAATACTTTTTGTCCTCCAAAAGTTTTTTAATATCGTGAAAGCAGAATATTTGTTTTAAATCGTTTGCGTACCATATTATGGCTCCTGCGGACCACTGGTGGTCCGCGGACCACTGGTTGGGAACCACTGTATTAGATACTATAACTATAATCAAGTAACCTATTTATTCTGATAATGCAAAGTGCAAAGTAAAAAAAAATAATTTTTTGCGAAATATGATTTAAAAAATGTTGATTAAGTAATTTTTACTTAAAGAAAAAGGTCTTTATGGAGCATTTAGATAGATTAAAGATGTGACTGTTCTAAACTCACTCCTCTGCCTGCGCCTCAGCCCACCGCACCCCGCGCCTCACCCCCTACGTTTCCTTTCCTGCACCCCGCGCCTCACCCCCCTCATCCCATTCCCTGGGCCTCACCCTCCCCCGCGCTTCACACGCTCCGCGCTCCCCGCACCCTGCTCCTCACATTCCCCGCGCTTCTCTTCTCCCGCACCCTACTCCTCACCCCCCGCGTCCCGCTTCCCAAGCCTCACCCCACTCCCGCTTCGAGCTCCCTGCGCCTCACCCCCCCGCGACCCACTCCTCACCCCCCACGCCTCACCGGCCCCCTCATCCCATTCCCTGGGCCTTACCCTCCCCCACGCCTCACCCCCGCAACCGCTCCCCGCCCCCCCCCCACATTTCCCACGTTTCTCTCCCCACCGCGTCCCGCTTCCAAGCCTCACCCCACTCCCGCGCTTCACCCGCTTTGCGCTCCCCGCGCCTCACCCCCGCCCACATCTCACCCCAAACAAATACAAAGACAACTGACACGGCGGGCGGCGATGATTGTGCGAAAAGGACGAAAGATGTTAAAAACCAAAGCAGAACGTGTTAAATTATTTTTATAGTTGAATTAATTCCAAATTTCCATGGCCATAAGGTACCTTTTCTACTAAACTTTGAGATCACATTTTGAGCTAGTGGTTTACATAAAATAAAAATAAAATATATGAAGAAAGGAAAAATGTTGTAGTTTAATACGTATGTATTTTTGACTCATTTTCACAAAACATTAAATATCTCCGAAACTAAAAACCTCCATAAGGTACCTTTTTCCGTGGAACGTCACATTTATAAAATTCATTTACATGGGATGTATTTAAAACATATACTAAAATAAATGTAAATAAGAACAAAAAAATATTATAATATTGTAAAGCACTATAAAATTACTAGCACGTAATTAATTAGCACTATAATATTGTAAAGCACTATACCTATATCGTAAAATACGCATAAAAATATTTTTTTCCATTTAAACTTACAATCTTTCAAATATTGCCCGTCGCTACAATTTAATGGTTTGCTCTTTAAATGGGTTCCCTACATGATTTCGAAACACTTTTTATCGAGTGTTGTTACACCGATGACGGTCAATCGCAAAATTATTGCTCGACGTGTCTATAATACGAAAGATTAATCTGCCGAATTTCATTTCCTCCATAGTTCGTTTAAGCGAAAAAGGTTTCATCTACAGCTTGATTATCAGATTGATTGATTATCGATCGAAAGTATTTATGTATAACAAAGAAGCACTCGAAGAGGCTTCTGTTCTATGGTTCTCATGTCAAACCAACGAAGACTATGATAGTCGTTTCATCATAGTCTTCTTCTTCGAATCGTGTGGCACATTTCACAGTCCTATCCACAAGGTATAGACGGTGGTTGCCTGGTGTTGCACTTAGCATCACCCGCGGTCACGTGTAGGGCATTTAGAGTTACATCTACGGGCGTAAGAAGAAGATAGCCTTCTGAATCTAAATTATCTATGTCGGGGAGTGCTCCAAAATTGCGAGCTCGCTTGCATGAATTTTTACCATGCTATTTTTAACTTCGGTAGAATCAGAGTGATAACAAATGTTGGTAAAAGCTCAAATGTTTATTAATTATTTTCACATAATACAATCTCATATAAACTCAGTTAAATCACAAGAAAATCACATAATAATTGATCAACAACCGGCTCCTTTCGCCGCGTACGCAGAGTCTCTTGACGTTTATAGTGATGTCACCACACCACTTTCATCGATTGCACAACCTAGTGCTGTGCGGAAACGTTAACACTATGTATCTATCACAGTTGCCTGGTCTTGCACCTACCGTCACCAGAGGCTACGTGTAGGCCATTTAGATTTACACATACGCTACGGAAATATGGAAAGCGTCGTTCATATAGGTACATCTACTAATCAGATGTGCAGGTTGCCTCACGATATTTTCCTTCACCGTTAAAGCAATCAGTATGAAATATTTAAATTTATATTTTAGTTTCGAAAAAATAACTGATTGGATATTGGTCAGGATTTAAAATCAAAATGATTTATTTATTTACGCAGGTATACAAAACACTATTACTCGTATAAACGTCATATCATGTGGATAGCGAAATTATTCAGATGTCATTAGCATTCAAATAATCTATGGTCTGATCAGATTTAACTAAACCAGAAAACTTAAGGGCGCTTTGATTGTCACGCGGATTTCTGCAGTACGCCGACGGCCAACGCCGCATGGAAACGCCGCAGCGTGCGTGTGCCACGCATGACAATAAAAGGACCCTAAAAACATGTAATGAAACGATAGGTTGCGGGCGGCACGCATGCGGACATGACCCGCGTGCGTGCACAAATCCGCATGACAATAAAAGCGCCCTTAGACTGATTAGGAGTGGAGGTCCGAGTTACCACTATACAGCTACAGACGCTTTTATACCTACTCGCACCAATTAAAAGTAGTTTGAATCCACATTTTATATCACAAACCAAGGTTTCTAGTTCTAAATAAAACAAATGAACTCGTAGAGCTACAAAGCACTGCAGCTGTTTAAACAAATCTATTACATCACATGTTTCTTATTAATTTACTTTGCTTTTGTTCATATCAACGTAGATGCTTAGTTAAGGGCTTCGCACGGACCTTGAAAGAGAACTCTTTATGGTTTCGTCCGATGGGGAAGGAAGGTTCTCGGATGGAGACCGCAAATCGAAAGAATTGTCAAAAATACGGTATTTGACTAATAGTCATTTGAGTGATTTTTATATCAACTGTCAAAAACTACTTTTTTTTTTTAATTGTTGGCGTTGCAAGCATGTGACGGATGGTTGGTTGCCGGGACTTGTGCCGAGCGCACGTCTGCTGAGTTATTTTTTTAATTATTTCCGTTTTAGAGTAATCTCAACGTTATTTTTGTGATGGGAAAATAGCTGTGATTCCGATTCAATGATAAGCGGTCATAAGAAGACAGGGAGACAGCTCCGTTTTCCGAGTTCCAGCAGCAAACCACCACGTGGAGCGTCTTTAAGTGCCCATCACCATTAGGGCCGCGTCTTTCACTTAACATTGGCGTTTCGCCATTTTTTGTATTGAAGATTCTCCCATTTTTCACTTGACATTGGCAAAATCACGCTCGTTATGAGAAGTGGAATGCCAAATAGAAAAATAGAAGAGAATAGAAATAGAAGCATGTGACGTCACAGTCTTTGACGAACTTATTTCGTTATTTTTGCAATTGTAGGAGAAATGCTATTGAATAATATTTTTTTAATTTATTATTGATACTGTTAATTTTCCAATCGGTTTTCAAACTAGTGTATGGGAGGAAAGTCAATTTCTTTGCTGTTTATAGGGTCCTTGGGGAAAGTTATAGGTGTAGAAAAGTTATTGTGTACACTAGTTATTATTTCAATTTCAATTTCAATTTATTTATTCATAAAAATGTCAGCTTACAGAATAATCCAAGTCACTAACATTTCATAAACTACAGTCAATAAAACTTAAAATCATTATGTGGATATGTATTATTATAGAGTTAAACCATTGATGTGTTCCGGCATGGAGATTCCCCATTAAGTTGGGGGATCTTGGTAAGCCCGCTTCCATCTTCGTTCGGCCTCATTATCACTCGCCACCAGGTGAGATGATGCCAAGAGCTTACTAATTTTGGATCAAAAAAGCAATATTTATTGTGTAATTATATACTAGTACCATCACGTCTTGTTATTGTGTACTGTTTTAGTTACTGTATACACTAGTTTATGTATAGGCTTTTTTTAACTCACAATTTAACTAGCTTTTGCCCGCGTCGCTTTACACATAACTGTTCCTAAGGTATCTTACGGGAACCATGCATTTTTCCGGAACAAAAGTAGCGTTTGTATTAATCCAGTATTATACTAGTTATGTGTATACAAGTTATTGTGTAGACTAGCAGTTACAAAACATACGAAACCCTCAACGCACAAGTGTAACAACTCCACTTGCTTCAATAATAGTTAAACATTGTTGAACTATGTCAACATGTTGCTAAGCTAGTTTTGATGAACATCAATAGCAATTATCCAAATTTTACTATTAACATTTGTGTCAATAAACAATTTAAACATTAGAAAATGTATATAAACGTGAATTTACTGATAACTAGCATAGTTTATCCAAGGAGATTAGTTGACTAGCCAAAGTACATCTACCCTCTGCTCATCAAAATGAAGGCTATCTACTTCCTGCTAATTATCCAGGTATATTTATTTCTCAATTTCCAAGTTTGTTAGTATTCTTTTGTGACTGAAATCCACTCTAAGTTAGAGGCCATATCTATTATACTTACAGAATCTTGTCTTCCTAAAAACTAACAACCATAAACATAATAACAATTACAATATAAATAATAAACTAGCTTCCTCCCGCGACTTCATCTGCGCGGACTTCAGAATTGGTTCCAGAGTGTAATTAAATGTTAAGGCAGCGCCATCTAATAACGAAGTAAAAAAAACAGTTTTTAGATATTCCTTTGGGAACCCTTGAGTTTTCCGCGATAAAAAGTATCCTATATGTTAATAAAAGTTATTGACTATATTTGTGCCAAATATTATCTAGATCTGTTTAGCCGTTTTTGCTTAATTAAGTAACAAACAATTTTGATACAAACTGATCAGTCAATTACTAAGATATATGGAAAAAATAAAAAATATTTTCACTAAAGACTAATTTTAAAATCACCTTTCATTCACAATGAAATTTCTTTAAAAAAATCCTAATGTTTTTTTCAGGCTGCCGGGCTCTTCGCCGCACCAACTGGTAACATTGTTCAACAAAGCGAGAAAGTGACCGATTACCAACGAGAGATGTAGTTTGAGGCCCGAGGCGCAGCCGAGGGCCTTAATACACTCGAGTTGGGAATCGCACTTTCTTCCGAGTGATACATAGTGCTTTATACTACACCTACGAAGAAAATAAAAAACACATGTTCTTTTTTAAAAATAATGTTAGGAAAAAGCTAGTGGCCAGTATCATTTTGCGAACTTGGAGATAAAAACTTTTGGGCATTTTACATTTAGTTTTTTTTTCGTCCTTTCTAGGGCAGGTTAAGGCTCCATGGCCATACTGCCTCGTCTTTAGTCATTTTACATTTAGTTAACCGACATAGTCTCACCCAAATTTTTAAAAAAAGCACGTTAGTGATGGATTTTCATACTCTTTTTCCTCCCGCTCAGCGCGTTTTCTTCCCGCATATTTGTACGATAGTAATGAGGTACATTCTACCTCAAATTTGATAAAGTATGAAGGTACTTTCTAAGTAGGTGCAGTATAATAATAATTATATTTATGAAGAAGATATAATAATTTGACTTACAAATATTCCCATTTATCCCCATTTCCTTTTTAGTGTTTTATACCTATAGGAAAGGATTTTCACAAAAAATAATCGAACCAACACTTTTTTATAATTATTTGCAGATTGCAACGACAACGTCAGCGGCGTCGGTGGTGGTTTAGGTATTTAATTACTTTATTTTTAATTTTTTGGCCATTTATCACTAACTTCCTCTTTAGGTCAAAATCAAAATACCTATATTTTTTACAAAAAAAAAAATTTTGGACTTTTCATACAAAATAAATCTAACAATTACTGTGTGATTGTGATTAAGACTTCATGACATTTTATTTATTTACTTCTGTTTAAAAAAAAAATTGAATCTATTTAACCATTCAGTGCTGTTTTTTTTCCCAGCCAACACTTTATTCCATTCCATTTTCAGGCTTTGGTGCTGTTCTTTCAACTGGAATAAATGCTGCATCCAGCTGTAAGTTTTTGTTTTTAATAATAGTAAAAAAATATATAATTTAGTACATCGTTTAAAAAATACTTAAAATCTAACGATCCAAATACCACTTTTTTGAATGTATCTCAAATCGATCATTAACATCGATATGGACATTCACAATAATAAAACCTTTTTAGGGTTCCGTAGCCAAATGGCAAAAAACGGAACCCTTATGGATTCGTTATGTCTGTCTGTCTGTCCGTCCGTATGTCACAGCCACTTTTTTCCGAAACTATAAGAACTATACTGCTGAAACTTGGTAAGTAGATGTATTCTGTGAACCGCATTTAGATTTTCATACAAAAATAGAAAAAAAACAAGAAATTTTGGGGGGTTCCCCATACTTAGAACTGAAACACGAAAAATTTTTTTCCATCAAACCCGTGGGGTATCTATGGATAGGTCTTCAAAAATGATATTGAGGTTTCTAATATCATTATTTTCTAAACCGAATAGTTTGCGCGAGAGACACTTCCAAAGTGGTAAAATGTGTGTCCCCCCCTGTAACTTCTAGATAGAGAATGATAAAACTAGAAAAAATATATGATGTACAACCATGCAAACTTCCACCGAAAATTGGTTTGAACGAGATCTAGTAAGTAGTTTTTTTTTTAATACGTCATTAATCGTAAACCACAAATTACCTTTCATTCAATCAACTCAAATATAAAAAATATAGTGTTCAAGACATGTGTGATTATGAATTTATACGGAACCCTCGGTGCGCGAGTCCGACTCGCACTTGGCCGGGTTTTTATTTTTATAATACATTTTAAAAGCAATAATTAATTATCGACCACAAAAAATCTCTTCCATTTACCATTTCAAATGTCCTTGTGAAAACGATAGCCGCCATTATACATATTTTGATTGTGATGTCTTAGATCAAATAAAGATTCTTTACTCTGAGTGTCATATGGATGGTAAACCAAAAAAAATTACCAAAGAAGTTTTCTAATATCGCTTGGGGTCACCCAATATAATATCGCTTGGGGTCAACATAGTGACGTCACGTCCAGAACTGTCATGACGGCTGGCGTTCTAAATATTGTAAAAACATATTTAAACGTAGATTCGTTTTATATTATTATTATAAATCATAACTGAAACATTACATTAACTATTGATAGGTATGTATATGTGTCTGTCCCAAACCCTTAATTTCACAAAATATCCTGAACTAATTGTAAATATTTCTGAGTTTTAGAACTACTACACAAAGGTTTGGAAATGCATCACCGACTAAGAATGGTTGTTCAAAAGGGTTTATGTAACAGCCTAGAACTGTCTTCTCCATCATACAATAGTATTCGTTGGTTTGATGGAAAACACCAACCAGAAGTCCCGCCGGGATGCATGATTGGTTTGAATTGAATACTAACTAAAATTTAACACATAAAACGCTCAGCAAAGGCATGTAGAAAATCTTCCTGCCAGATTTAGAAGGGAAAAATTATACAGTGAAAATCACAGAGCATTGAATCGCCGTGCGCCGCACATGGTTTCCTTCAATGCTCTGTGGTGAAAATTTCAGAAAGCCACTGAATAAATGTAGCTTGGAAGCATGCTTAGTGGAAGTCTGTGCAGGATACATATTTGACTAATAAAACAGTGAAGGAATCCGGTAGTGATAATAAAAAAGGAATCATCCCATCGTCGTTAAGTTTTAACATGTAAAATATAAAATGTGATTTTTTTTCAGTTGCTGACTTAGGAAAAAATATAGCCCAGACAGGTTAGTGGCATGTTCTAATATTCCTCTTATCGCACATTTTAAAATAGATCTTCAAGATCTTGATGATGAAAGTTAGTAGGCATTATTTAGTTGGCATCTTGGCGTAAAAAAGCCACGACTACATCGTCACGTTCCATCAGGTGAGATAAAGTCAATCACACAAATAATGAAAAGGAGAGCGCTTCCATGAAAAACAATTTGCAACAACAAAGGCAGCTGTAAGTTCCATAGGGAATGATTTTGTCCTGTCTATTGCTCTGTTTGTAAGTTAGCGTGTTTGTTTTCATCACATTCATTTCTCATTCATGTTTCACAAAGTTTTCCACAATAATGCAAAAAAAGTCAGTCACGTGAAATTTCTGACAGTAAACTGACTCCTCCAGGTTGAGATGAATGTTTTGACATTTATTTTACAGGAGTCCAAACTGCCAAGCATGTAGCCGGCCAAGCTGTGGGCGCTGTTAGTGATGCGGCTCATACTGCAAAACATGTAGCTGCCGACGTTGTTGGTAAATAAAATGACACAATTTTTATACTTTACTCATCAAAATGCTTAATGATGTAGCTGGATAAACTGAGTCTAGGTAGCAACGTAGATGGAGGTTTCAAATAAATAACAATTAGAAAGAAGAGGTTCTACTTATTTTATCTTCATACAAATGCACCAACTGTTTGTCAGTACTGTTAAAAAACGTTATTTTGTATTTGATTCAAAGTCGTAAAATAATTATGCAGTATTGAAGAAGTAGGGTCAGTTAACGGATTCTTATTACCTGTCCAAAAATGGTTAAAACTGAACTTCGTTAGAAATATAAAATATCGTAATATATCCCATAGTAAGTCCAAATATCTGAATACGCTTCTCAGATTTCAAAAAAAAAAAAATGTTTTATGTTTATAAGTTTCAAACCCGTTCCATTTTGGAACGAACAGACCCCCTTATTTATTTTTAAAACTTTTGACAGGTAGTTTTTTTTTTTTTTTTTTTTTTTTTATGTGATAAGGAAGGCAAACGAGCAAGTGGGTCACCTGATGGTAAGTGGTAAGTTTTGCAATAAACTTATAAATATGGGCTTTTTGGCGGGAACTCGCGGCAAGAGTTTGTCATTTTTGTTTTATTATCCGAAAAAATAGATATCGTGATTTTTAATGCATAATATTGATAGTGTATTGTTCAATAAAGTGCCATTTAAATGTCTAATATGTAGGATAATGAAATAAAAGTGTGTAGACTGTGTTTCGAGTGCTCTCAAGAAGTCCATGAAATCTTCATCAAAAGTGCTATCATTTTGTTGAAGAATAGAGAAAAAGTTAAAGACGACAGAAATTGATAAATGAGAACTCAAATGAAATAGAAAAATATTTAGAGAAGAGCAAACTACGTAAGAATAGGCTGTATGGCCAGAGAAGCCTTTGCCTTTTCCTTGCAAAAGCAGGAAAGAACCAAACAAAAAAAAACTTATAAATATTGTGGTAAGACTATTTTGTACCACCCAAGGAATTTATACGTAGTTCAAAGTTTAAACACAGCCAGATCCTGGAAACTTCTTGCAGAAACTCCATATAACAAAACTTTGATGTTTTTCCCGACTCTTACAGATCGATGTTAACGTTTTGACATTTAATTTGCAGGAACCGCAGGCCACGTAGCCGGTCAAGTTGCTAAACATGCCTTGAACGCTGCTGAAGGCGTGCAAGCGGCTGCCCAGGGAGCTCTCGGTGCTGCTGGTAAGTTGAATGATACAGATATAAATACTTAAACAGATTGTAAATAAATAAATAGTCGCCAGTAACAGAAGAATTTTCATATCCTCAATTGATATTGCCGAAAGATGAAGCGGAGTTATCAAGATTCCCCAACGCAGTAGGGAACTTGCTATATTATCTCCATGTCGGAACACATCAATTATATTGATATTGATGTTTGGCATCAAGATAAATTGATAGTAGCTAGCCAAGCAGCCAAACGTTCTCAGAAAATGCCCTACCTGCTAATTGAAACAGGTAACAATGAAACTTTTAACTTACTCTTCCTGAAGGATCATAACGTTTTGAGGTTTATGTTGCAGGAGCTGCTGGACACGGAGCTAGTCAATTTGCTGAACAAGGAGCCAGTTTTGCTGAACACGGAGCCAGTTTTGCTGAACACGGAACTAGTTTTGCTGAACACGGAGCCAGTTTTGCTAAGCACGGAGCCGGGTTTGCTGAACACGGAGCCAGTCAGTTTGCTGGACACGGAGCTGGACAATTTGCTGGACACTTGGGAGCTGCTGGAGGAGCTGTTAACGCTGCTAAGGGGTTGGCTGGCAACGTTGCCGGTAAATTTATATGAAAAAAAACTTTTTTTAACGTAGATAAAATCTTCATAGATACCTAAAAAGTGAGGTTATTTCAAATGAAACACTCCGCTGCTGCCTGACCTTATGAAATGAAGACATATGAAATTAAGACTTATTTTGAATACATGACGCATACATTTACGCGTGTACAATACAAACTTCATAAAGTATGAAGTCACCACATGATGCCGGATTGTTGGAAGTTGTGACCAATACACGGTCAGAAGTTTTTAAGTTTTTGTCTATAAGGCGTCTGACATGGCTTAATGATTGCCATCTTATGATAGCAACCGACACGGCTTAGTGTGGTTCGCGAAGGATGGAAAGGTTAGTAGCAATGTGAAATAAATTAATCTAATCATGAAATTAGAGCGAATTCTCTTTCTTTTTAAGGTAACGAAAATGCCAATACAGCATCTGGCATAGTTCTGCACGGTGCGGCGAAGAATCTTCCATTGTCTGGCTTGTAAGCTAGTGTGGTGAGGTTGAGGAACTCCACGGTGGCATAAAGTAGCATTTTTAATTAAAAATCAGCGTAATAAAAAAAATTGTTTTGATCAAATTGTTACTTCGGTTTTCAATAAATGTTACTAAATAATTATTGTTTTATTTTGACACTCGTCACCATTATAGTCAAAAAGGCCTCCCACAAGGATATTTGGAGACGACTGGTATTGCGCTGCCCGTAATAATCGGCTTCCTGCGATTTTCACCAGGTCTCGGAGGCCTGCTTAAGCTACGTCTACCTGTGTACGGTTGCCACTCGAGAACTTTAATGCCCCAACAGGCATCCGTTCTACGAACAATGTGCCCCGCCCACTGTCACTTCAATTTAGCGATTATATGAGCTATCTGTATGTCGTTTACCTTAGTTCTTCTACATACCTCTTTATTTCTATTTAGATGGCATAGTGAAATTCCAAACATAGCAAGCTTCATTGGTCTTTGGGTAACCGAGGTGACTTTTGGCTCCGAAAATTAGTACTGCGGTACATATTCGTTTCAAACAAATAGTTTAATCACATCGTTTATTACATTTACCAATCCTATTCAGTTGAACTTTTATACAAATCACTCAGCAGATTTTTTTTATCAACTGATCGATTTTTTATGCTAAGCCCGAAAATATATTTGCTATTTCACTAAAGTAGTAGATATGTAGATAAATCATTTATTTTAGACACCGCATTATGACAAAAATAGATGATAGAGTGAATGAACCTATCACTTCAGGCAGTGTCTGATGGGGGTGACAACACCCTCGTTAGGTTCAATGCCTCTAAGACACAGACGTGTCTTTTGTTCTGCCAAAAGGAATCTTTTCACCTTGACTTTCACTCTCTGAGATAAAGCGGTTCCGATAACCGACCACATTTGACATTTGACATCACCTGAATTTCGGTCGATACATTGAAATTAAATGAAGTGAAAATATTTTATTCGAAGCAGGTAGCAGTGTACACTTTTCGAACGTCATTCTTTATCTACCTAATACGAGGTTCCTGTCCTGCCACTCGGAACTCGTATACACGCCGTTTCGGGAAGTGTTTGCGGAGTGAGAAGAAACAACGGGTCCAAAGAAACTTCCTCCATCACATTTTTTGAAAACTTCTTATATTCCCATTGAGTCCAAGGCTACAGTAGCTGCAAAGAAGCAAGGTAATAATAGATATCATCTCTAAAGTGAGACGGTACTTCAAACCAGGACAGCTTTTTACATTAATCAAGTACAGGTCCGATCAGATCATCATACTGTTCACATCTAATAGGGTGGCTCGGGCCGCTACCAGCTGGAAGCTTTGGATGCTATCGACCGATGCGAGACTTATATTTGTTTTTGTCGATACTTTCACATATTTTAATAAAGGTATGCAACTAAATATAACTATAATCAGGGTTGTTTACCTGAATTATATAATAGCATGTAAGAATGAATTAAAACACTTTTCAACACACTTGCTCATAAAGTGGCTCTATGGTCACCGCAATTAGGCACAGAATGACACCCATAATCAAACTGTGACTTTTTCATTGCTATAACTTTTTTTTTTTTTTTTTTTTTTTTTTTTGGCTTCTACTTTGTAATTTGCCACAGACATTTTAAAAGGTTGGGAAACATCTTACAATATTAGCAAAAAAGGAAAGAAAAAAGTACGGAATTTGAAAAATAAAAATAGGATATTATATCAGATATTTACAAAAATAAAGTGTGTATGTACATATTATTATATAGATTATTAAATTTTTAAATTATTTACAAAAATAAATGAAGATAGACATAAAAGGATAGGATAGTTAATATTTGAAAGAAGACAAGAGATATTAGTAGGAAAAGGAATGTTTAGGGATACAAGCTGTGAAAAGAAAGAGTTGTGTTTTAAGAGAGGACAAGAAAAGAATAAATGATTAACATCACCTTCTTCCTCGCCACATTCACATTGTGAATTATTTACAATTCCCAGCCTGGCAAGGTGGGAAGGCGTGCATGTGTGACCGAGCCTTAATCTTATTATTATACTTGTAGCCACCTTGTCAAGCCGAAACTTTGTGAACCACGGTTTCGTAGGAATAGTTGGTTGGATGGAATGATATTGTCTGCCCTTGGTTTGACCACGACACTCCCAAAGATCCCGCCAAGACTCTTGGAGGATAATCTTCGGAAGGCTAGCCAAATCGTGACAGAAGTTTTTAAAGGGGAATACGTCACCACACTCCACAGCATCCTTTGCAATTATGTCTGCCCTTTCATTACCAGTAATACCGGAATGTCCAGGCAACCACGCGAAACTGACAAGATATCCTCTGTCCAAGCACTTTTTCAAAACATCTCTTATAGCATAAATTATGGGATAATGGTTTCTACAGGTGAACGGGAAATGACCGAGGGCGTATAAAGAGCTTAATGAATCTGTAAAAATAACGGTGTTTCTAAGTTTCATTATTAAAATATATTCTACTGCTTTGAAAACTGCATAACATTCACCAGTAAAAACAGAAGATTCAGGTGGTAACTTGATTTTCTGTACAATTCGGTATTGGGAATGAAGTACACCTACACCGACGCATCCGGTAGAAGAGAGTTTTGAGGCATCGGTGTATATCCGGTGCCAAGCATTCCATCTTTCACTGACAGCGTAATTAAACTGGGCATTAGGAGCAACGTGTTTTTTATCAATGCCAATGTTAAAATGAATATCCGATGAAATAATTAATGCACTGTAAGGACTTTGGAAAATGGGTATTGATGATGAGCGATGTGTACGTGCCTTAACTTTGTTTGTGTACATTTGGAAGCTTTTTACTAGACATGGCAACTTTTTATGAGTCCAATATGGCGTTGTTGAAGTGAGGCTAGAAAGAATATTTATTTTATCAATGAGAGGATGAGTACTAAACTGTAAACTACGGAAGAAAAACCTGTTGGCAAGGTATTGACGACGAAGGTCTAGTGGGGCTTCTCCAGATTCAACCTGCATAGCATTAATAGGCGAGGACTTCATAGCACCCAATATTACGCGCAGACACTTATTTTGCATTAAACTTAATTTTTGCAATCCTAAAGAACTTCCAGTTTCTAAAAAGAAAGATCCATAGTCTAAAATGCTTCTTATAAGGGCATTGTATAATAATTTTAGTGAAGAGGGATGTGCACCCCACCAAACACCTGAAAGACATCTCAATATATTGATATTTTTTTCGCATCTTGAAACTAGGTAAGAAAAGTGAGGTAATCCAGACATTTTTGAGTCCAGAATTACTCCTAAAAATTTCGCTTGATCACTTACAGGGATGGATGTACCATCATACACAACATCAACAAAAGCAGGTAACCGAGCACGTGTAAACAGAACTACTTTACTCTTCGTAACCGAAAGCTTCATGCCATTATCGTCAAGCCATGATTTCAGTAGCTGAAGGGAATAAGAAAGAGAAGCGCAGGATTTGGATACAAAGTGTGAATTTATATATAGAAGAAGATCATCAGCATATTGAAGAGTATGGACTGAACCTTTTAAAGCTGTCTCTAAATCGTAAGTATAAATGTTGTATAAAATTGGACTAAGTACTGAACCCTGTGGAAGTCCATTCCACACTGTTCTAGACACATTTTTATTGTTATCTAGTTGGATAAATCTTTCAGATAGCATATTAATTATAAAATTTGTGAGCATTTCTGGGACATTTAACTTTTGTAATTTTGTTTTAAGTATGGGGACCAAAACATTGTCATAAGCTGAACTTAAATCCAAAAATGCAGCTAACACAGATTCATTCTTAGAAAAGGCTGTAAAAATATCAGAAGTGAAAATGCCTAAATTATCATAGGTACTTTTACCCCTTCTAAATCCATACTGACTGCTGGACAGTAAACTTTTATTTTCGATGAACCACTCCAAGCGAATTTTTACTAACTGTTCTGCTATTTTAGCTAAAACAGATGACAAAGCTATTGGTCTGTATGAACTAGCCTCTGAGGCGGATTTGTTAGGTTTAAGTATTGGAATGAGATTTTGGGACTTCCATGTTTGTGGGACATTGCCTGAAATCATAACTGAATTTATTATTTCTAGATAATACTGTAAAGAATTATCATTTAAATGAGTCAAGAATGAATATAATATACTGTCTTCACCCGGCGATGAATCTTTTACACCAGAGAGAATACCTTTTAGTTCTATTAGTGTAAATGGTGAGTTTAAGTCTGATCTGTTTAAAGCTGCATTTAACGGGCGAGGTATTATAATATCCTCTGGAACAGAAGGGGGAGCTAGGCGGTCCAAGAAACTTTCAGCAAGGTCTGGGGGAAAGATCTTAGGAGATGATGTATCAGCAAAGGCAGATCTAAACCGTTTAATATTATTCCATACAATAGATGTATTAACATCAGGGCAAATTGAAGAGCAAAATCTCTTCCATCCTGCAAGCTTTTTTTCCTTTAATAATTTTCGGGTGATATTAGCTATTTCTAAGTAGTTATCAAAATTTTCTGTTGTCATCATATTACAGTAATCTTTCTCAGCTTGTTTTCTTTTTTTAACAGTTTTAACAGCTACTGTGCAATCTTTATCCCACCAAGGAGGTGAGGGGATCTTTCCTGAAGAACTATTTTTAATGGGAAAAGTTTCATCTGCAACTTCAATAATAATTTTACTAAGAGAGTCAGAGCAAATATTCTCATGACCTTGACATACATCAGGAAGGAGAGATATTTTTTCTTCAACCCTTTGAGAGAAAAGATCCCAGTTGGCATCCATTAGCCTATATTTAACACGGGGAGTACGTTTTATATGTATGTGTGAGGGAAGCGGCATGGTGATTATTATAGGGAAGTGATCGCTACCAAATGAACTGAGAAGAGGTCTCCAGGTTAAAGAAGCAGCTAAGTCAGGTGTACAGATTGAAAGATCAGGAGCACTGAAGCCCTCATTGGGTGCTGTTCGACGTGTAGGCAGACCAGTATTCAAGAGACAGAGATTGTGAGAATCAAGTATTTCTAGTATTCTATCACCATAATAGTTAGAGTTACTACTACCCCAAGATTGGTGTTGAGCATTGAAATCTCCTAACACTAAGAAAGGTTTGGGAATAGAGGAAAGTAAGTTCTCAAGTTCATTGAAAATATTTGAAGAGGGATGAGGGATATAAATAGAAACAAAGCAAATTTTATTTACAATAAGAGCACAGGCAGAGATGCCTGTGCTATGAGAAGGAAGAAAAAAAGAAGAAAAAGGAAGGGAGTTTTTAACGAGTATGGCAACACCGCCATACCCGTCTGGTCTGTCCTCTCTGAGACAGGCATACCCCGGGATATTCAGTGAATAACCCGGCTTCAGCCAAGTCTCAGAGAGGACAGCAATAGAAGGGTCATATTTATTCAACAAGAAAGTCATATCAGACTTCTTGTTTATGAGACTTCGAGTGTTCCACTGGATTATTTTGCTTAAATCCATGTTGTGGGACTAATTGTTTTATTAGATCAAAAATTTTGGCAGCGTTGGACGGTGAAATTTGGTTACATTGTGAAAGAGAAGTAATCAAGGCAATTATTATTTCAGCTACGGTCATATTAGAGTTTTCATTTATACTATTTGATTGAGTTAGAGCAACACCATTGGAGGAAGAAGGCATATAATCATATTCAGAGATTAGGGAGTTATGGGCCTCACGATCATATCCCTGGCTAAGCTTGGGAGGTGAGCGTGGTTTTAAAAATACAGTTTTTTTGTATGACTGCTTAGGTGACTGAGAGTTTATTATTTGTTTATTTACAGGTTTATTTTGATTTTGGAGGGATGCTGTTACAACATCAGCAAATGACTTGGAAACTGGAGGGTGTAGTTTTGATGCCTCAGCATATGAAATACAGTTTTGAGCCATGGATTTCTTAATATCTTTTTGCCTTGAAAATTCAGGGCAGGATTTACTGGTTGCATAGTGGTAACCAGAACAAGAACAACATACTGCGGATTCCTCATCAATATCACAAGAGTCAGCTGTGTGACCTTGGCCACACTTGAAACAGCGGGGTTTTGATCTGCACTGCAGTTTCGTATGTCCAAAACGACAACAGTTATAACACTGAATAGTTGGATAGATGTACAACTCTACAGGTAAGGAGTTATAACAAACAAATACTCTTTTAGGTAGTACTTGACCATCAAATGTAACTACTACTGACTCTGTGTCTTTCCATTCGATAGTACCCTTTGAGATGTCTTTGTACTTGATTCTTCTCACTTTAATCACATTTCCACATCCGATAGGGACTGAAATGTTTTGTTGAACCTCTTCTAGAGACCAAGAAGCTGGTACACCACGCACTAGTCCCACCCTTGTTACATTGAAAGATGGAATGAACGCCTTTAAATTGTTTGATAGCACGCGTGGGTCAGAAATAAATGTATTGGCATCTTCATGTTTCGAAAAAGACATAGACAGGCGGTTCCGTCCGATTCGCTTTAGGCTACCATTAATTATATTTTTAAATTGGTTTTTCCGTAGGAAGTTGCCGAATTCTACTGGGTGGAGTGTCGTACTATCATTTGAGGCTGTTTGGGTTTTTTGGATATGCACTGTGAATGGAGCAGCATCCGAACTTATGTAAAGTCTGTTTTGAGGAGATTGGATCTGATTACTTGGATCAACAGAGTTAGCCTATCACTATGGACAAGAGCTGGGGTAGAGTGAACAAGAGCTGGAGTTGATTTATTAATACGCGTTACTTCGCAGCAGCAAGACTCTGAGGAGTGAGAATGGGAAGACCCACTACGCCTCCGTTTTTTGTTACATGTTTTACAGATTTTGCAAGGTCTTACACGCTTACGTTCCGCCAATGGGAGCAAACCATCTTCTGTATCCATGGCACTAGACTCATTATTAGATACAATTATATTGAGACCTACAGGGGGGACCCCTCCCCCTGGGTCATCCGGCTCCCCCATAGAAGAGCAGAAAAAACTTACCTACAGGAACTTTACACAGAAAAACTAAACTACAATTATTATATACAATATACTACAATAAATTATTTACAAATAAATATGATGTTTGATTATAATATCCTTGAAAAATATTTTATGAAAATTTAAATTTAAAAAACACTCCCGCGTAACACGACGTTTCCCGCGCTTTTCCTTGCTATAACTCACTAGTGAGTTATAGTTTTTTTTTTAAATTTTATTGGTTGAGTTACTTTGTTCTTAAAAAAGTTTTTATTCAAAAAAAAAGATCGTGTTCAATAGAACAAATAAATTAATGTTCCTATTGCTTGCTCATTTCATGCAACTTCTTATTTAAATAGATAATTTTAACTCGTACGTGTTTAATAAATAAAACTTTCACTCAAATATAACTTTTGTTTTCTCTGTAATAAAAGAAAACTTTAAATTCCCCATTTTGTACGTGGCAGAATAGGCGCAAATCCTATGCGCCGAAAAAAAAAATCTCATCCCTTTAGTCTGTGGCCGATCGCAATGCGCGCGCATAGGAAAACTGATTAATTTTTCCCGCCATAGCGAAACATTTTTCACAACTCGTTTTCACTGTTGAAATGAGTTTTTATTGTTATTTTATTCACAAGTGTGTTGAAAAACGTCGTATGATACTCGTGTGTATTGATGATTACCGTCCTTGGCTCTCTTAAGACCCTCGCCTACGGCTCGGTTCTAAATGGCGCCTCGACGGTAATCACCAATGTTACACACTAGTACCATAATGTACTATTATTACGCAACACAAACAGGAAAATATAAACAAAAAGGAAGGAAAATATATACATGATAAAGAACTTATACAAGTAGGCGGTCTTAAAGACAGCGGTGAGACTTTTACTTCCGAGCGACGAAGGAGTAAGGGAATTATTGTCATGGCAAAAAAAAAACGAACTTGAGATTTTGATGGGGATCGATTGTCTTGCATGTGTAGAGCCCAAAAAACAAAAAAATATAAAAAATGTATGTGTGTGTGTGTGTGTGTGTGTGTCCGTCCCGGTCTCTATCTCCAAGACCACTGGACGGATTTGGACGAAATTTGGGTTAGGGCAATATTTTGTTAATATCTCCAGCCGTTTTTTTTTGTTTTTTTAATAACGCCATTTTTTAGGGTTGCCACCATAGTAAAAAAATACTTTTTTTTCAAAAATGGCTCTAACGATTTTGATGAAACTTTGTACAGTTCTTTGTTTTTATATAGCCTACGACAGTAGGTAGTTGGTTACTTCAGGAAAAATCGAATTATAGGACTTCCCATACAAACCGAAGTTCTTTGTTACTTTTTCTCAAAAATGACTGTTACTATTTTAATGAAACTTTGTACTTTCAACAACTTTATACTGCCTTATATACTAGGTAATTCATTATTCCAGGCAATATCGAAATAAGGTACCTCCCATACAAAACAACATTGTTAATTTGTGAAGTCTACCACTTGCTACTAATAATTATGAGTGCTTATTGCTGATTTAAGTTGAAAGATGTCAATATAGTATATGCCAGATGAAATTTATGGGATTCGCGAGAAAGTATGCACAGCGTGGCTGTACAATTTATTTTTAAAATGTGTTGTGTTTCTTTCGGACCCGACGTTTCTTCTCTCTTCGAAAACAATTTCCTATTTCCTTCTATACCATTAATAATCTTCGTGTCTAAGCAAACAGTACACAGTAATGTCGCACAGCGCAAAATTACAAAATTTATTTTAAATGAAGGAAGCTGTTGGTGCCGGCTGCTATCACTAGATGGCAGTCGTTAAGCCATGTAGGAAGCCTTATAGGCGGCTTGAAAACTTCTGACACTGGGGTTGGGCACTAGCCCACAGCCTCCATCAATCTGGACTTGGCCTCCAAAAACGTATTTCAAGGCTCATTTTCTATGTGAGATTTTTGCAAGGATTGATAAACAATTCGGAGATTAGTATCTTAGTCAGTCCAGGAATGGTGCAAATTGTTTATAGAGGGTCGGAAAGTGTTGAATATGATACGCTCGCTCATTCTTCAATCATTCAAGAACTTCGGTCAATGAAGACAAGTTGAAGCAATATTGACGAATAAAACTGTTAAAGAAATAGGTAGCAGAAAATTTCAAAACAAGTATCGGGAGTATAGAAAAGACCATACATAATTTAAAAAGTGTGCACTGCGTGGGTTCCTCATCTTGTGAAACGAGAAATTAGGATTGGTTGCTAAAACATGACTTCTGTAACGGAGATATAGTTATAAGTTTTTGAATTCTATATTCACTTGTGATGAAAAGTAGAGTACACTATTTGTTACTGAATCCAAAAGTGAATTTTTTTGGAGGGAAAGATATTTCAATCGAATGATGCCATCACTGGTGCTGTGCACGAGTGGGTCGACCTCGACATGCAACCAAAATAAAATTCCCTTCCGGAATTAAGAAGCTTCCCGAGCAATACCATAAGTGCAATGCAATAGCAGGAGACTGTGTAGAAAAATAGTCTATAATTGAGCTCATATTTCTAATAAACAAAAAATATATTTAAAAATCCCTGTTTATATTTGAACTAATTCATGCTGCCGAATAGCGCTCCCGACTCGTGGTCCCACCGCATAGTCCCACTGGTGGATCGACGAGTAATTAACATTGTTCCGACTTGGAGTCTGGATGGATAGCAAGTCAGTTAACCATTGTGTCGTTGAGGAATGTTAGTAAGGCCGTTCCCATCATCGGCATCATCATCAATTAGTCGTGGCGCAGTGTGGCTTGCGTGGTCGCGTCGCTTATGCAAGTTAACTGACTATAGACACGGTCATAACCTGGATTGGTTTGACTGTCTGTGGCATTTATCTCGACCGTTTCCGAGCTTTGCAAGGCACGTTAAGCTGTTGGTGCCGGCTGCTATCACTAGATGGCAGTCGTTAAGCCATGTAGGAAGCCTTATAGGCGGCTTGAAAACTTCTGACACTGGGGTTGGGCACTAGCCCACAACCTCCATCAATCCGGCCTCCAAAAACGTATTTCAAGGCTCATTTTGTAAGGTAATAAATACAACAAAAAACCGGCCAAGTGCGAGTCAGACTCGCGCACCGAGGGTTCCGTATAAATTCATAATCACACATGTCTTGAAATATGAAATTCTCAGACCTGCAATCCCTTGAAGCTGTGAAAAAATCAAACTTCTATGTCAACGCAATCAAGAATTACGGCCATTTATACCGCATATTTGGACACTTGCATGGGAATCAAAACCTATAGGGTAACTTCCCGTATACCTAGAATCATCAAATTTGGCAACAAGCAATGCTTATAGCACAAGTAAAGGAAAAATTTTGAAAACCAAAAAAATTTTGTTACATCGCAAAAAAATGGGTTGCTTTTTTCCTTTTGAGATACGGAACCCTAACAATCACTTGTTTAATACGTGAAAAATATTTAGGTACTTCTTATCCTATTGTTCTCACTGTATAATTATTTATTCAGACGTTTTGGTTGCAAAAATAGTTGCTTTTATTTAAGTATTAAGCTGTCATATATAAATTATTTTTGCATATTACAATACAACATATAAGAATACTGATTCAATTTTACACGTGATATTTGTTTTATTGTTATAATTATACAATACGTAGCAAAACTTTAGGAGGGTCATGAAACTGAACAACTCTTTGTTTAAACACTTCGCTGTCATCTCGAAAAGTAAATCAGTCAAATTCAAAATATGTTTATTCGAAGTAGGTAGCACTGTCCTCTTCTCGAAAACGAAGTTCCTATCACTTGGAACTCGTATACCCAACGTTTCGGGAAGTGTTCGCGGAGAGAGAAGAAACGTCGGGTCCAAAGGAAACTCCCTCCAACACATTTTCATATTAATGTCTTTGAACGATTCATTTAAATCAAAACTGAATGCAGATTGGCCATCTTTAAAACTCCAAATATTTTGTTGCGATTTCACCAAATTCTTATGAAAAGAAAGAAAGAAGAAAACGTTGTTCCTAGTTTTAATTAATATGAAATAGGTACAACAATTTCAGTCAGAAGGATGCATTATAATGACTGATATACCGCATCCTTATTAAAACATCCAAAAAAGATACTGCAATGCATCGGGTATGTTTTCCGAAGTAGGAATGTCCGATTTAGGTTTGTTAGCTGTATTAGAGCGCGTATAAATTCCTTCCGGGAGTCATAGCGTCGTTCTGGTAACAACATCCAAGAAGAGAGTCAGGACTTGACGTAGTAGGAAAATAACTCGAAAGATTTGTATGGAGTATTCTGAGTGTGACCTCTTGTGCGGATTCCAAGGAAAACTTCCGATTTGGCTTCATTGTAGTTTATTTGAGAAGTTGACAGCCTACTGGCGTCCGGAAAAGAGGAAGAGGGGCTTCATGAGCGCCCTTATATCTAGTTTACCACAGCGCCACATCAGCAGCCGTGTGTGTTTACAATAGGTTCACAGTTGTCGTCACTACCTAATATAACAACAGATGGCGTATCTAACTAAGGTACCGTCGTTGAGACAAAGTCTTAACACCTCTCTACACAAATATTTTTTTATCCTTCTGCAGTCTTGGAACAAAAGTTGTTCTGTATGCTATAACAAATCCAAATTAACAGATCCTACTACAGTTTTATTTCATCCTCTACAGGAGTTAAAAAAGTACGTTCGAGATTTTAAGCAGTTACTTACTCATAATCAAGTATAGACTACAGTAAAAATTTACTTCTTCTTTCTGTGCCTCTTCCCGTCATCCGGGGTCGGCCATCCTCGACGCGCTTCGCCAAAAAGAGCTCAATTAAACGATCTGACGACCCAGGACCGAATTGGTCCTGGGTCGTCAGATCGTCAGTTGAGCTCTTTGCATGTCGCGGTTCACAGTGGATAACAGGATGTATCTGGGGGGCGTCCTCTTCCATGTTTCTTCTCAGGCAGATCCAGTGCAATGTTAACGACGTGCTCATGCTCAGGTCCTCGCCTCATAACGTGGCCGTACTATCTCATGCATTTCAAAGAGTTTCTCCGTGATGGGTGCGACCTTGAAACTTCCTCTGATATGTTCATTACGCGCTTTATCAAGTCTAATTACTCCCCCGGCCCATCTCAGAATCTTCATCTCATTGACGTGTAGCTTTTGCTCATGCGCCTTCTTTGTAGCCCAACATTCGGCGCCGTACATAATTGCTGGCCTAACTGCTGTTTTGTAGACTTGGCCTTTAGTTTTTATCGGCATTCGTGCATCACACAGGACTCCTGTGAGTGCTCATCATTTCTGCCAGGCTGTCTGGATTCTGTGAGTAACATCAGCATCAATTGCGCCATCCGCAGTCAGCTTACATCCCAGATACTTGAATTGCAACACTTTTGGTAGTGGCTTGCCTTCGATACAAATATCCTGGGCACAGCTGGTCTTGCTAAAATTGCATTCCAAATATTCGGTTTTCTGTCTGCTGATACGGAGGCCGTTATCTTCGAGAGCCGTGCGCCACATCTTCAGGGAGTCTTGAAGATTGTTAACATTCTTATCGATGAGTACAGTAAAAATATTGAAAATATTTGATAAACAATTATTTTTCAGTTTATCATACAAATTCTTGATTCATTATTCAGATTTAGTATGGGAAATTAAAAAAAATAATTGTAGATGGGATATTTCAAATATTTCTTCTATATTCTGTACTTGATTCTGAGAAACCCCTTAAAATTACAAACGTACTTTTTTGACACTCTGTATATCTACATCATTACCTACAGTATTCATCTAATTTTCAATAATTATAACATTTGAGTCAATAAGGAACCCAAACTGAGCGATAAGTATATAAAGGCGGATTTATTGGTGTTATACCGCACTTCGTTCAATCGGACTCCAGAATCGGACAGTCGCTCCAACTCAGCATCAAAATGAAGGCTACCTACTTCCTACTGGTTATCCAGGTATGATTTCTTTTTTTTCCGTATACCTTATAAAATAAATAATTCTGGGCGTTTTGCCGTAATCTATACGGTTGGTCGAATCCAACTCGGCTGGGCAGCGTTCGGGAAGCTTCGCAATATCTTTACGTCCAAAATACCGCAGTCCCTCAAGACTAAAGTCTTTGACCAGTGTGTGTTGCCAGTGATGACATATGGATCCGAGACATGGTCGCTTACTATGGGCCTTATAAGAAGGCTCAAAGTCACCCAAAGGGCGATGGAGCGTGCTATGCTTGGTGTTTCCCTACGTGATCGAATCAGAAATGAGGAGATACGTAGGAGAACTAAAGTTACCGACATAGCTCTTAGAATTGCTAGACTTAAGTGGCAGTGGGCAGGGCACATAGCTCGTAGAACAGATGGCCGTTGGGGCAGTAAAGTTCTCGAATGGCGACCGCGCACCGGAAGGCGCAGTGTGGGCAGGCCCCCGACTCGGTGGACCGACGACCTGGTAAAGGTTGCAGGAAGCCGCTGGATGCGAGCCGCACAGGACCGGTCGGTGTGGAAATCCTTGGGGGAGGCCTTTGTCCAGCAGTGGACGTCTTTCGGCTGATAGATAGATAGATACGGTTGGCAAGCAGTTTGGCGATCGCAGTTTAGTGTTATAGAACGCGAAGGGACGCGCTGCCCAACCTCTGGTTTATGGACCCTAGTGGCCTCTTACGACACCCTCGGAAAGAGATGGGGTGGTGCTATTCTAAGGCCACACCACGGGCCACTTGGTGGACCGATGAGCAAGGTTACAGGAAGTCAGTGATTGTGTCGCAGTGCGGCTTGCGTCGTCGCGTTGATCATGCATTATCCGTGCTTTGCAAGGCACGTAAAGCCGTAAGTGTTGATTGCTATCACTAGATGGGAGAGACCTTATAGAGAGGCCTTAAAAATTTCTAACACTGTGGTTGGCCATAAGCCCCACAACCTCCACCAATCCGGACCTTACCCCCGTGTATGGATTATGGCTTAAACTTCCCGATATACATATGGAAAGAGACCCAGTGGGAACAATATGGGTTGTTAACGAAATTACGTAAAAAGATCCTTTTATGTTGTCAATTCTCAGCTGTCATTACGACATTGACTATATAGACATAGACTAGAAGTATCATTAATTTAATCTTTTTTTTTTCAGGCTGCTGGACTTTTCGCTTACCCTACATTTGGTAAACATTTAATTTTATCGTATAGATATAAGATTCTTTAATCTGAGAATTTTACTTATTTACAATTATGCATTATGTTTATGTAATAAATAAAAGAATGTATTTAAATCCACTTTAAAATTAATGGAAGTAACTATAATAGTGCAAGGCATTACAATGAAAATACCTATTACGTTTAAAAATCATTTTCCCACTTTACCATTGTCACTTATAAATTAAAAACAAAGCACTCCACAAAAAATATATTCGCACCTTTATCAATAAAAAATATGTATTTATAACAGAGAAGCAATCGACGAATCCCCTTCGGGGCTCCTATCTGTAGTTCTCAAATCAAACCAACCAAGACTAATAGCAGTCTGACCTGATTCAGGTCCGGCTAAAGCCGGACACCTGGCGACCTAGACCTGAACCTAAATTATCCGTGGCCGTCCGCTTCGAAATTCCGAGCTCACTTCGCCTGGCTCCTTCTTAATATTTACATTGACTTTTGGATTCTTTTTGACTGGACTTGGACTGGACATTATTTTGGATTCCAATCCGGACTTGGCCCCCGTGTATGGAGTATGGTCTAACCTTCCCGACGATGTATGGGAACAGACCTGTGCCTCTGCAGTGGGGACGATATGGGTTCTGAACACCATTATCTTTTACAGTAATACCCCGCTTAACGCGACCCCCTTTTACGCGGATTCGTTATAGTGCGATTTTTAAAATTCGCGCTAATTTACCCCGCTTTACGCGAATGCGTTGATTGGTTCATTTGCATGCTAAGTGGTGTGATTGCATTGACCAATAGCAAACCGTAACTGCTCATTAATTGAAAAACGATTGACGGTTGACTCGCCGGTAACTCCAAAGATAGGAAAATAGTTTATAGAATTTTGCAAGAGCGCAAACAAAATGCGACACAAAAAACCTTAGACAGCTATTTTTCTAAAGTGCGAAAAAAAAGTGCAAGTGATTAATATTTTGTGACAATTTTCTCTAACAAAAGTACATTGATTTATATTTTAACTCGTTATTTGTTTGTGCCCCGTTATGCGCGAATTTCGCTTAACGCGATCACTCGCGTTAAGCGGGGTATTACTGTACTATTAAACGAGTTATCTTTTTAGCGCCAACGATCTCGAAAACGGCGTAAACTATTGCAGCGAAAATCAAGAATTAGGGGTTAAAAAGTCCAGAAATCAAGCTGTGAGGGATTTATCTTCGGAAACTTTCATTTTAGGGACATTTGACAAAATTTTACAGCGTACTGTGTACAATCCTTTATTTATGGCGCACTCTCGTGCATACTAGTATCACCTTCAAATAGACGAGTCGGCTACAATACACTAAATTTAATAGTACTACTACTTAATAATAACACTAGATGGCGTGCAATTCTCGATGGGAGACGCCTCGCGCTTTAACTTTATTTCTATAGTTAATTTTTCATAGATTTTCTTTATTATATAAATTCTATTCTTTATTCTATATTAATAAAAAATACATGCAAAATAAATAATAATGTATGTACATAAAATAGGTTAATTAAACCTCCAAAACTGTCCGGGCCACGCGCGGTCACCCAGATATTTTCATTAAATATATTCTAATATTTAATTCTATAAACTTGTTGGGTGCCCTTGGAGGTGGCGTATTGGGAAGAGTTGGCGGTGCAGCGGGATGCGTCGATGACTCGGTGGAAGGCGCCAGCGGTATTGCCAATGGAGCCGGCAGTAGTCTTGGAGGTGTTGGCGGTATCGGAGGAGTTGGTAATGAGCGGAATTAATGTTCTTACGGCAACAGATAAAATACCCTGTTTAAACTTTCAACTGTTAAACGCTGTACGAGACAATTCGTGCGAGAAGTTGAAATATGCTATGTATTTCTCTCATTTTATTTAGATCTTTATTTTAAAATGATTCTTTTCGTGATTAAATAATAGTGTTTTTAAGTTTTTCACTTCAGTACCTACTCATAATATTGATTTATCTCTTTTGAAATAAGGTATTTGGAAAAAGATTTTAAGACAAGATGTATAAATTCGTGAAATTAGATTTCGTGCATAAAGATTCACTGAATTTGTCATATTCATTGTAATTGGATTTATTGTGTTGTAAAGAACCCTGAAAACAACGTCGTATAATTATATTTTCCTTATTATAACTTTCAGCAGGAGCTATTGGTACCACCGTCAAGGGTGTAGCGGGTAAGTTACAGTAATTACTACATTATTAAAAATTAAAAGCATCTACTCACGTCTACGAGTTCAATTTCCTTCAGAATCCCACAAGCAGGACTAACTTCTTTGTTTCGCAAGACACGTCAAGCTGTTGGTGCCGGTTGCTATCAAATGATGGTAATCATGAAGCCAAGTCGTAGGTGGCTTGGGATTGGCCGCTAACCCCACAACCACCACCAATCCGGACTTGACTCCCGTGGGAGGAGAATGGTTATGGTCTAACCTTCCCGAGATATAGGAAGAGACCCGTGCCCCTGCAGTGGGGACGATATAGGTTGTTAACGTGGTGCTAGACCAAACTCAGACGTTGACCGTTGTACACAATTTTACGTATCTAAGGATTAACGAAACTTCAGGAAATATTTGGTCACAGAGGAGTAATTTACAATATGACTGTTATTTTTGCCCGCATGTGTAATCTTGGTTTTATTATTCAACTTGGTCGTTCAAAAACCATTTTCTTTCTCTATCGTATATTTAGTACCTGTGTCTAGAAATTCCAAGTCATTATCTCTTTTGGAACACAATCTTTTATACAAGATGATTTTTCTTTATATAAATATTGAAACTTAGATCACTTTTATCTCAGATACTTTTATAACTATTTAAGAAAGAGTGTTCGCTTAACGTATGGTTTTTAGGATCAACGCTAGCGGCATCTAGTGTATACTGAAGAAACAGTTAGAAAAAATACACTGATTGCGACAAACCTGAAACCTGTTTTGCTTTTTTCAGCTGGTTTGGGTGACGTCGCCGGAGGAGTTCATGCCCTTGCTCGAGGAGGTGGGTAACGAAACTGGTAAAGTAACCAGGACACAATCCAATGCAGTCGTAGCGTTACACTACAAACGTCACACCTCGGACAATCCACATAAATCGTCCGAGTTATATACTTTTACTTACTACGACCTCCCTTTCGAAATTAACGATTTATGAGTAATAATATTGTGTTAAAATAACACTACATATTTTCGATTGACTTGGTGGCTCAGTGGTTAGCTCCTCTGATTACTTATCCGAGAGTGCGAGGGTTCGATTCCCACCTAGTGCAAACATTTGCATGCCAGCAGATTAGTTTTCTTTGTATCTGGGTGTATTATCTATCGAATATCAGTTTCTGGTTACCATAACACAGGGACTCCTAGTTTTGGGGCTAGATGACCGTATGTGATTTTTCTCAGATATGACGCGCTGAGAGCAAGCGTGGTGTAAGCCACATATTTCGAACATCTTCCTCTGGTCCACTTTTTACCACTTTAGATTATATCTACCTAAATTATAATGGAACTACCCTATTATAATGCATCTTGACATAGTGACGAACATGGATAAACGAATAGTTTTCTTAAAAATTAATGATTAATGAAATAAATGATTTCAAAGTAAAATATACCCATTTAAGCGAAAATGAGGTTACACCAATCTTACTCTCAGCGCGTCATATATTTATTTTGTCATTTTATCAAATAAAAGTGCGGGCTACTTCTACAATATTTAGCGGAAACATATGTCTGATACGCATATTGCACTTACTTTTTTTATACTCTCGCACAATTTTCACGATTGTACTCTTTGTACTATTGGGTATTCTGTGATTGTACCTAGCGTATGTAGTTAATGGATATTATAGAGGTGGAACTATGGTGTAAAAGTCGACTCAAGTTAGGTTGATGAGAGTTGTCTTCTGTACATAATAGTCAGGGAGATATTTTCCTTTTTCCAGACGTGACAGGTGCTGTTCATGGTGTCACTAATGGCGTTGGCACCGGTAAGTTGAAATGAAATGAAAATATTTTATTCGAAGTACTTAGGTAGCCTGTGTACCCATGTCGGAGGCCTCATTGGCGGCTTGAAAACTTCTACAACTGGGGTTGGCCACTAGCCTCAACCAACCTCCACCAATCCGGACTTGGCCCCCGTGTGTGGAGTATGGCCTAACCTTCCCGATATATGGGAAGAGACCCGTGCCCCTGCAGTGGGGACGTAATGGGTTATTAACGAACCTAGGTAACAGTGTTAACTTTTCGAACGTCATTCTTTTATCTACCTAATACCAGGTTTCCACCACACGGAACTCGTATACCCGCCGTTTCAGGAAGTGTTCGCGGAGTGAGAAGAAACAACAGGCCCAAAGAAACTCTCTCCAACACGTTTTTTTGAGAAAATCTTTATTCTCTTATATCTAGTTCAAGAGATAATTTATATAATGTCATGTCTGTAAATAAAAATAAAAGGCATAAAAAAATAAAGGTTTCAAAAGAGACAAAACTTCCCACTCGGTGGACTGATGAAAATCAAAATCCGCTGGATGGGGGCAGCGTAAGACCGGTTGTCGTGGTAATCCTTGGAGGCCTTTTTTCAGTAGTTGGCGGCATTTAGCTGATGATATTGGGCGTCTTTCGATGAATGATGAGTAGGCAAAATCAATAATAGGCTTATCACAAAATTACATTTATGGACGCGACTTCATAATTGAAAAGTCCAGAAAGGTGATCTGTAAGTTTATATTCTTTGCTGTCAAAGCTATTGTCAAGTAAATATTCTTGGGTATCTTATGAAAAAAATTTCCTTAAATGCCATATTTGAACCATATCTGACAGCACGGAATTGCATCGCAGAAAAGGATAGCGCTACAGCAAAATTCGATTTGGTGCCACCAGATGTGGTTTAACCCTAATTATTTAATTATGATGGAATGTTTTTTTTTAGTTGTCGCACACAAACTTGCCGCTGTTGGACAACTGGTAGGAGGAGCAGGTATGCTATTATGTTCCAGTTTTTTACTTTTTTCAATTGAAATTTCTTTAGGCACACTTTGCTGAGCAGTAAACAAAACTGAACCGTCAAGCTCGTTATCGGTTCGTTGACGCCGAATCGAGTATAGGTACTTGGCTCCAGTCGGTCCCGTTTAAGACTTGCAAATGCGCTATTTTTAGATAGCTAATATATTTATAGTTTAGATTCCCCACGTAAGATATCCGCAAATGGGTCAGCAGTTAAAGCTACTTCCTCTATGATAATGTACTTTAAAGTACCGTTTTTACTAATATCTCAATCAGTTTCATCTAAATAAGCAGTCCTTATTAATATTAGTCTCGATATTTTTTCTTTACTCGCTGATGTTTAAAAGTTGTTAAAAATTCAAAAACATCTCTTCAGTCTTAAAAACAATGTGAGCATAATTACTGCACCCAAAAACTCAAAGAGAATGACGCTTCACGTCAAAAAATTCATGTGTTTTTGCTTTATTCTCAGGTGCACCCGTTGGACCCATCGTCGGAGGTATGTAAACAGACAAGGTGTAAATAAAAGTACCTATAAGATAAGTCCCGTTCCAAATCACGTAATATTTACTTTAACTATTTTCAGGCCACATTTCTTTTCTCGTCCTCTAATCAAAATTTCAGTTTACCATATGATCACATCAATTGTGCTAGTTGTTTAGGTGATATAGAAATAAACCCTGAAGAAGTCCATCGACTACTTATGTCACTAGACCTGAAAAAGGGGACTGGGCCTGATTGCCTGACAACTCCATTAACTATATTGTTCAGACGATCTATAAATGAAGGTTCTGTTCCGTTGATCTGGAAATCTGCGTTTATAACGCCCATCCATAAAAGCGGAAATAAGAATGACGTTAAAAACTATAGGCCAATTTCTAAGTTGTGTCTATTCGCAAAAATTTTTGAAAAAATAATTTATTGACAAGTTTGTTCATCTCTCTCGGCTAGCTTTATCCCTGAACAACATGGGTTCCTAAAGAAAAAATCAACCACGTCAAACTTGCTTTCGTTTATAGACTGTACATCCTCGTCCATGGTTTTGGGTGATCAAGTTGATGCCATATTTACAGACTATAGCAAGGCGTTTGATCGTATTAATCACAAAATACTCCTGCAAAAATTACTGTTCGCAGGTATACATGGGAACTTATTCAGATGGTTCACGTCGTATATTGAGAATCGATCCCAAGCCGTTGTAATTAATGGTTTCACATCTTCCTGGCTACAAGTTCCCTCCGGTGTTCCTCAGGGATCACTATTGGGACCGTTACTATTAATTATATTCATTAATGACATTAGTTCATGTTTCAAGCATTCAAAGTTTTTATTATATGCCGACGATATGAAAGTTTCAAACAAATTAATAACATTAACGATTGCTACCTCCTTCAGGAAGACCTAGGCAGATTTGAACGGTACTGTAACATGAATCTCCTAGACCTTAACGTATCCAAATGTAACTCAATAACGTTTACGCGCAAACCGCAATGTGTAAAATTTGATTATATACTTAAAGGACTTCTTATAAATAAGGTAGATAGTATCCGAGACCTAGGTGTTATTCATGATAGTAAATTATTATACGACAAACACATAGACTATATTGCTAAAAAGGCCAATAAGGCAATGGGGTTCATTATGAGAATTGGTTCTCAGTTCACGAGTGTTAAGGTGATAAAAATTCTTTACTGCTCTTTTGTTTTGTTTCTTGAATACTGCTCTGAAGTATGGAATCCTCAATATGATAAATATATTAATAGACTAGAGTTAATACAGAAACGTTTCATGAGGTTCTTACAATATAAATCCAAAAAATATGATAATTGCTACGAAGCAAGATGTAAGAGGCACCCCATTTTACCGTTGCAGTTAAGACGTAAAATAGGTGACATAGTATCTCTGGTTAAAATAGCTCAAAATAAAATTGATTCTCCGCAGCTTCTTTCACTTATAAACTTAAAAGTTCCATCAAGAACTTCCATTCGACATCCTATGTATTTATCCGTTCCGCAAACCTTCACAAAGTATAGGCATAACACATTTTTTATTCGTGCTCCTACTGAATTTAACAGGCTTGTGGAATTCCCTGAACTAGACCTTTTCAACACGAACGTAATTACTTTTAAGACTAATTTCCTACTGTGACTCTGTAAATACCTATTGTTGTTAGATTTTGTTGTTTCCCATACAACAAGCAAGTCTTTAGCTTCTTATATGCGAAAACATATAAGTGGTTAATTTATACTATAATTAGCAGTATGACATAGACATTTAAAACCGTTTGTTTTCCAAATAAAAAAAAAGTACCTAAATGAAGGTATGGAATAATTCCCGGATCAAACCCAGTAAGTAATATTTACTTGAAAACATTCCGCTCTTTCACACTTAAGATAATTACAATCACAAATTTTCGAACGCGCCCTCAAAATGATTTCGCTATGATTATGAGTTGTCTTGGTTGACATACGCTTTTTCCGGAGGTGATAACAGTATGGTATGATATACGTACTGAGTCCTGGGAGAAGCGAATGTTAGAAAAAATAAGTTTTTTAAATTTCTTGTTAGTTAGGGGTACCGCAGTATGAGAAAAATAAGGAAAAAATCTGATGGTTTTCCATCGAGTTTTCCACAATGTTCTCGTGTGAGTACATGAGATGATATCCTTGTTTGACGAAATAGTTCTCTTAAAAGTTCCGTGCATAATATGCACCAGATTTCCACTAAATACAATATAATCTTATGTACACGTTTGTATTTAAATATAATAATATATCTTTTGAGGTTTGAATATTAATTCAATTTGAGGAATAATCCAAAGTATTACACATTTCAACAACATAATAGGTAAGAATATTAAAAATACCTTAGTTACCAGTTTTATTATTTAGTGAGTTTATACCTTTGTCTTATACCTTATTGTTAATGTTAATAATGATTTTGGGAAATTCATCTAGAAGAAAAATCGGAAATATATATTTTTTTAAACAGTTTTCGGTAATCATCTTCTTAGAAAGGCCATTAGTCATCGGAGTTAAACGAGTTAACCAAATTTTAAATTTCAATTTCGAACGCAAATTTGACCCCTATTTTTAATTTTATTCTATACATTTTGTTGTTATCATATGAAATAATCACCATAAATTATAACTGTATTAAAACGAAAACATAAATAAAATAAAAACCTGCATTGCAGGACACTAGACACAATATGTTTTATAACGCCTCATATGATTTGACTGACTCGGTGGCTAAGATGGTTAGCGATCCTGACCTCTGATCCGAGAGTCGTGGGTTCGATCCCCACACAGGACAAACTTTTCTGTGATGAGCAGAACTGTTTGCTCTGAGTCTGGGTGTATTATAACTATATATGTATGTATTTAAAAGTATATGTGTATGTATATCAGTCTCTGGTTCCCAAGATACAGGTAATCCTAGTTTGGGGCCAGATGACCGTGTGTGATTTGTCCCAAATATTATTATTATCATAACACACACACATACACTCACATACACACACTCACACACACACACACACACACACACACACACACACACTAACCCTAAAACAGGTGCCCATTTCAAACTTTTATCCCTACGCCTAGCTTTCATTCATGATATTAATCTTATACATGAACACCTTTTTTTAAATAATTATAAATCTTTATTGCACATAAAATGTAAACAGTCACTTAGTATGCAACTACTAGTAACACAGACAGATTGCCACACTAGGATATCCTGTATTCTGATTGAGCTTCTACCCAAGAAACCATATAGAAAATAACAAAGAACTGAATAATTTTACACAGGTGGCCACGGTGGAAGTGATGGTGGATATGCTAACGGAGACAATGACAACGATAATTCCGACGACAACTCTAATGGGTACTCATCAAATGAGTCCGACAAATCCTCAAAAGGATCTAGCGGTTCCTCAAATGTATCTAACGGGTCCTCAAATGGATCTAGCGGATACTCAAATGGATCTAACGGATACTCAAATGGATCTAGCGGTTCCTCAAATGTGTCTAACGGATCCTCAAATGAATCTAGCGGATACTCAAATGGATCTAACGGATACTCAAATGGATCTAGCGGGTCCTCAAATGTATCTAACGGGTCCTCAAAGGGATCTAGCGGATACTCAAACGGATCTAGCGGATATAAACAAAAATCTGATGATTCCAACGACAACTCTGATGATTCCAACGACAACTCTGATGATTCCGACGACAGCTCTGATGTGCAGTCATCAAATGGGTCCAACCGATCCTCAAATGGATCTAAAGGATCCTCAAACGGATCTAGCGGTTCCTCAAAAGGATCTAAGGGATCTTCAAGTAGATCTAGCGGATACTCAAATGGATCTAGCGGACATAATAAAAAATCTAGCGGATACAAAAACAAATCTAGCGGATACTCAAATGAATCTAGCGGAAACTCAGACGAATCTAGCGGATACTCAAAGGGATCTAGCGGATACTCAAAGGGATCTAGCGGATACTCAAAAGGAGTTAGTGGAGCCATCAACAATGACTCCGATAGTGGTAAGTCCACAAATATATCTGTACAGGGTGTACAAACGAAATCTTGGTCTACCTACAAAAATAATTCGGGTTATGGAATTATTTTAAGTAAAGATCAAAGAATATGTAACTAATATAGGTTTGACAACTGATTTGATAAACTGGAATTCTACCGTAGGCAAAAACCAATCAGATTTTATCAGCACTTAATTAACAACATTTGTAATTTCATAACACGTAATTTTTTTTTTTAAATTATAAGTATGGCAAGGGCGACACAAAATTTTGACGCCATTTTAATCAATTCCAAATATTTTGACAACAAAACGTCCTCTTTGTCATTTGATAAAAAGCAACTCAAATGACCAGCAGTCAACTTTTGTATCGTAATACTTGTGGTATTTCGAAATCCATAATATACTTACTTAGTCTTTTCATTTGAGACGTTACGCAATGTCTAAAACGAAGATAAAGAAATATATCCAGGTATCTGGCCTAAAAATTCAATAACTTTTATCAAGTCACTTTTTCTTTTTACAGATTGCTAAACAGCGAATGCATGTCAAGCAAATTCTAAAGGTAAGCTTATATTTATATTTAAATATTCATGAAAAATAGTTGGAACTCCTTCTAAACCTGAAAATCCACTTTCAAATTCTGGTTCCAAATACAGTAATACCCCGCTTAACACGACCCCGTTTTACGCGGATTCGTTATAGCGCGACTTTTAAAATTCGCGCTAATTTACCCCGCTTTACGCGAATGCGTTGATTGGTTCATTTGCATGCTAAGTGGCGTGATTGCATTGACCAATAGCGACCCGTAACTGCTCATTAATTGAAAAACGATTGACGGTTGACTCGCCGGTCACTCCAAAGATAGAAAAATAGTTTTTAGAATTTTGCAAGAGCGCAAACAAAATGCGAAACAAAAACCTTAGACAGCAATTTTTCTAAGAAAAGTGCAAGTGATTAATATTTTGTGACAATTTTCTCCAACAAATGTACATTGATTTATACAACTATGTATTTTAGTTCGTTATTTGTTTGTGCCCCGTTATGCGCGAATTTCGCTTAACGCGATTTTGTCTGGAACGCATCACTCGCGTTAAGCGGGGTATTACTGTAAATAAACATCCAAATGAACTAAAACAAATTTATTTGTACAGCCACGCTGTGCGTACTTTCTCGCGAATCCATTTACAGTGTGGCATTGAAACAGGATTATCATTGCTTAAGACAAATCAGCAATAAACATTCGTAATTATTAGCGGAGAATAGGGCGTCATTATTATTAGGATGGATAAAAAATAACAAATAAACTGTCTGGATTTGTACGGGGTGCACCTAATTCGGGTTTTCACAAAATAATAAATTACACTACTTATAACTTATAACGTTAACGTTTATAACTTATAAAAATAATCTAGATATAAACATATTTTTATTCCGTTTTTTTTTCTTTATTTTCCAGGTGGAGGTCAACAATAAACGATGTTACTACTAACCTTTTAATTGTTATTAAATAAATATATCAATATTCAATCATTTTTGCGTTGTTTTATTGATTTGGCGACATAACAACAATGATTATAATAGATTATCTTTGGTTAACAACCAAAACAGAATCATTTAAAAGACATCAATGTTAGCAACGTGAAGTGATTAACGAAACATAATAATAGGAAATACATTAATACGAGTAATATGAATAAGTGAATGAATGAAAACACTTTAAACATGCTGCGCCTAAGGAATCATAATCATAGGAAACACATCAACGGAAGCAACATGCTGCGTCTACGGAAACACAATCATATGAAACACAAAATAGTGATCAACGTGATTCGCCTAAGGAAACAGAATCATAGGACAAACATCAATGCGAACAAAATGCTGCGCTTAAGATAAACATGTTGCGTCTAAAGAAACATAATTATAGGAAACACATCAATGCGAGCACCACGCTGCGCCGAAACATAATCGTAGGAATGAATAACTATAGCCTAACGAAACAGGGCACAGGGCATAGATCTCGCAGAACTGATAAACAATACATAAAGAAAAAAGCTTTTCGAGGGGTGACTACGAGCTAGAGTCCTTGAGTAACAAGTGTTATGCTGTCCTCCGCCATATACCTATTGACAGACCAAAACTGCTATATTTTTTTATAATTAAAATTATAGACTTAATAATTTCTGATCAGTGTAATTTACTGGAAATGAGAAAGAAGCCCTTTTCTTGGAGTATACTACATGATTGAATCAGAAATGAGGAGATACGCAAGAGAACTACAGCACAAAATAGGCATAACAGAAGGTCCGCTCTTGTATGTACCGGCATGACATTACCTACTCAGGGACGTATTTTAGATTTTCACGCCCTGGGCGAATACGATCGGGCTGCCCCTCACCCTCCGCAGCCAAAGGAAACAACAGTAAAACAGAATTAAATATAGTAATACATAATTAAACGAATTTATTAGCTGATTACGATGAGCGACGATGCGACATTTGTTCTGAAAAATTATCAAAATCAAGTGCTTTCATTAAATCAGCCTCAATTTCGAGAATTGCTAAATAATTGAGTCATTTTTCATTCATACAAGAACGCATGTAATTTTAAATTCTTTTCAACAATGAAAATGAGCTGTGATCAACTCAATGAAGAAAGGAAGCGATCACCGAATGTTAAGAGGCACATTGAATTTAAAAACCAAGCTGGAAAGATGTCGACTAATGAAGCCCACGCTCCGACCAGCGCTTATCTAGCTCCAAAACCCCGATAACTTTCAGCTCGAGTTGCAAAACCGCTTCGAATTGCCAGGTTTGCGGAAATTGTCCAAACGGCTGGAAATAAATGAGGCTTTCAAAACCAGCTGTTCAAAAAGAACATCTCGGATCACATAAGCAAGCTCATAGAAGAAAGATGGAGCCTGATTGTGAAAACCTCTGAAGATGCTTATCAGTATCGGCAACTAAACAGACAGGTCTCCAAGTCCGTGACTCGCGATATACGCCAATTTAATACTTATCGTATTAAAGAGGCTATATGAGCGCAATAAAGGGTCAAAAATATTCTCAAGACACCTGTCTGCTGGTCAAAGCCAACTAACAAAGCTGAAGACTGTGGATGGCAGAATCGAGTCGTACAACCCTGAGCTGTTAGGAGAGGTCGAGAGATTCTACGGACACTTATACACGACCACACGCTTACCAGTCAATAATCTGGCTGAAGACCCGAGAGCCAATTGACCTGACACATACAGAAGATATCCCAAACGTCAGCCTGTGCGAGATTAGAATGGCTCTCAAAACTTAAGAACAACAAGGCACCAGGTAATGATGGAATTACGACTGAGCTTCCGAAAGCAGGTGGAGAACCGGAACTTATAGCTCTTCAAAGGCTATTTAATTCCGTCATGCCTGAGGGACGAACGCCTACAGCATGGCACAGGAGTGTGGTTACACCAGAGACAAATGGTTACACTCTCCAGCGGTGCCAAATCGACTATCAATATATCGAAGTATTGGAGTGCCTGTATGAAAACGCCACCATGTCGGTCCGCCTCCAGGATCAGAATTCGAAACTGGGTGCAGCGTGGGGTGAGACAGGGAGACGTTACATATATCTCCGAAATTTTTCACCGCTGCCCTGGGCCTGGAAGTCGTTTTCGAAGACGAAGCTTGTGGAGTGGAGAGGATTCGGCATTAGTATCAACGCCGAGTAAATCACTCACCTTTGATTCGCTGATGATATCGTAATCATGGCTGAGACCTTAGACAAGGAGGAGGACTTATACAATTCAATGCCCGATGAACTAGAGCCTCCAAACAAGTGAGTCTCAAAATGTACAGGGACAAGACGAAAATTATGTAAAATATCCGCCCACTCCTCTGAATGTTGGAGACTCAACACTCGAAGTAGTTGACGTATACCTGGGACAAATAGTCCAGCTAGCTAGGTTCAACTTCGAGAAGAGATCAATAAGAGTACTCATCGAGACTTCCGCGCCCGTGTAAAGTCTACATTACCTACAAATTTTTACAGTCAGCTAATGAAAAAATGAGAGTTGTTGGAGAACTGGGTGGGCCGCCCCTTGGGACGGGCCGCCCCGGGCGTTCGCCCGAATGACCCTATGGAGAATACGTCCCTGTACCTACTGCTGACCTCACCGCAAGGGTTGTCACAACAATCACATATTTTAAAATCAAAATTACGTAGACTAACCTCGTAAAGATAACATAGGGATTGCGAGACTAACCTCAACCGGGTAAGGAGCAGGGTGCGGGGTGAGACGCGGGTTGCGGGGGGCGAGGCGCATAGTGCGGGGGTAGGACATGGCATGCGGGGGGTGAGGCGCGGGGTGCAGGAGGGTTAGGAGCGGGGTGCAGGAGGTGAGGCGTGGGGTGCGAAGGATGAGGCGTTGGGTGCGGGAGGGTGAGGCGCGATTAGGAGCGCGTGGAGCCTCCTGCTTTTATCACGGTCAGCTATATGTAGTTTGCTCTCGCTCGAGGAGGGAATTCGATTTTTTTTTATATAGGTACCATGAAAACAAATATTATTGTTTCAATAAAAAAATGATTTAGTCGGTAGCGAAAATTGTATCCTTTTATTCCATCTACCAGACAATATCATATCAACTCCCTGAGCGAAGTCGGGCACTCCAGCTAGTTAGGTATACAGGAGGGTGTTAAAAAAAAGTGTGTTGGAAATTTTACGGGTTACTCGGAAACAAGTATAGAATACAGGAAAAAAATTTAAAAATTCCGATCTACAATTTTTTTTCAGTTTTCCTCACTAAATCTGAATAACTATTCAAGAATTTGTATGGGAAAGTGAAAAAAAATTGGAATTCGGATTTTGTCAATATTTTTCCTGTATTCTCTTTTGAATTCTGAGTAATCCCTTAAAATTTCAAACGCACTTTTTTAACACCCTGTATTTTTCTACTACTCATAAATGAGAATCGAACCCACGGCCCTCGGATCAGTAATCAGGAGCGCTAACAATTGACGTATCGATTCAGTCATGTTTGTGACAATCGCGACTGTGCGATCGTGACCTTGCCTTGAACGACCGTAAACGTCTATAAGCATGTATATGCTAAGGATTTTAGTGGTTTGTATTGAGCGGTCTCTCTGTATACTCTGTGACTAAAGTAACCGACATATCTCACTGATCGATTGGCTAAACTGAAGTGGCACTGGGCGGGCACATAGCTCGTAGAACAGATGGCCGATGGGGCATTAAAGTTCTCAAGTAGCGACCGCGCACCGGAAACCGTAGCGTAGGCAGGTCTCCCACTCGGTGCACCGATGATGACCTGGTGAAAGCTCAAGATCGGCCGCTGCGTAAATCCTTTGGGGGCCTGTGTCCAGCAGTAGACATCTTTTGGCTGATAATAATAAATAATAATATAATAATAAAGCATTTTATTAAGGACAACAAAATGATCCACTTTTGTTAGTAAAAACTTACACGCTAAAGGTTAGTAATAAATAGTGTAGGAATTGTACAAATATTAGTGCGTCATGTACTTATGAGGCGTCTCCTGCGGATAATGAATCCGCATAAGATGCCTCAGCACTGGCGCCTTCGGGTCTTCTGCCACGACTCTCAGGATGGTGTTGTCACTCTCTCGAGTTCTCCTTACCAAGGATGCTACCTTCTTTCTGATGATTGCATAAAACCCATCAGTATGCAATTGGGCAAACATCCCGGAGGCACTACAAAATCGAGGGAGTCCCAACATCATCCTGAATACATTATTATATTGAACGCGCAGGGTATCTAGCGACCTTTGTGAACAGTTGTACCACAGACCTCCCGTGTACAGGCCTTGGCAGTACGCTTTAAAAAGTGTTATTTTGACCTGATCGGTACAACGGGAAAATCTGCGAGCCAACATGTTCCCGCGAACCGCCAACGCCCTGCGCTCCCTCTCCACATCGTCATCATCCTTAAGGTCGTCGGCAAGGATATGGCCCAGATATTTGAACTTCGTCACCTGAGTGATATTTGCACCACTTAAAGTAATCGGTGGAATGGTATCTGGGCACTTGCCAGCGGCCTTGAAGACCATGAACTCGCTTTTTTTAACATTATAAATCAGACCATGTGATGCGGCGTACTTTTCACATGCTCTCAGCATCTCCCTGATCGACCTCGCAGTCGGTCCCAGCAGCACCACGTCATCCGCGTAGCTGATGTTGTTCACAGAGACACCCGCCACGCGGCAACCGACACGCATGCTGCTGAGCTCGACTATGAGGTCGTTCACATACAGGTTGAATAGCTTTGGAGACGACAAACCCCCCTGTCTCACCCCGCACTCCAACCCGTATGATTCGGAGAGGCTGTTTGACCACCTAACACAATTTGTCTGATTTCTATACCAGTATTGAAATATTTTCAATAATTCCGCCGGCATACCCCTGTCTTCCATCTTTCTCCAAAGCACTTCATACGAAACGAGATCGAAGGCTTTGGAGAGATCCAGAAAACAGGCGTATACAGGAGTCTTACGTTCGGTATAATACTGGACAGTATGCTTGAGTACTAGAATCGCGCTTTCAGTTGAGAGTCCAGGCCGAAACCCAAACTGTGCGTCATGTAGATTTAGGTACTTATCCAGACAAGACTCAAGCACACTATCCAACACTTTTGCTACTGACGTCGCGAGAGATATCGGGCGATAGTTTGCCTTATCCGATAGGTCACCTGTCCTGTTCTTCACTATAGGCACCACCGTCGTTTTCATCAAATCATCCGGTAGATATGAGTGACTAATGCACATATTGAAGAACATGGACAATAATGATGATGATATAAAAATATGACGTTTGCACATTTATTTATTTGATCTTACCTGCAGAGGGTGAGACATATGATAGTACATGATAGTACCAAGACAAGAGCGTACCGATGTATACAGGGTGTAACAGAAGTGTGTGGCAATACTTCAAGGTTGGCTTTTACCCATCAAACTGAACAACTTTTGTTCTACAACTTTGTTGAAATCGCGACGAACTAGACACACAAAACTTTTCTGTACAACACTTAGCCGTACTAACTAAGCGCAAAATTCAGTTATATCTCATATTTGTAACACGCACTACAGACTTTTTAATAACTTTGACATAGTTTCCCTTACAAGACAAGTTTTTAAAAATAAAATTATTACAGACATCACTACTAACAAACCTAATTTAAAATAAAAGGATCAACATACCAATCGCTTACACACCCACAATCTCATTCACACACACACACACACGCACACACACACGCACACACACACATACCTTAAAACTTTAAAATTTGTCAAAATTGTTCTTTATCACAAAATGTTAATTCTTAATTCTTCATAGCCACATGTCAAACACTCTCTCGTTGCACGTTTTTAGGGTTCCGTACCTCAAAAGGAAAAAAGGAACCCTTACAGGATCACTCGTTGTCCGTCCGTCTGTCTGTCTGTCTGTCTGTCTGTCAAGACCCTTTTTCTCATAAACGCGTAGATATATCAAGTTAAAATTTATATCAAATTCTCAGGCCTGCAATCCCTTGAAGCTGTGAAAAAATCAAACTTCTATGCTAACGCAATCAAGAGATACGGCCGTTTATGCCGCATGTTTGGACACTCGCATGGTGGGAATCAAAACCTATAGGGTAATTTCCGTATACCTAGAATCATGAAATTTGGCAGGAAGCACAAGTAAAGGGAAAAGTCTTATAGCACAAGTAAAGGGAAAAGTCCGAAAACCAAAAATTTATAGTTACATAAAAAAAAATTGAAATACAAGAGATATTAATTTAAGAAAAAATATTATATCTAATAAGTATGTCTGGGAGTATAAACCACTGTTATAATGTTAAAATATTTGTGGAAAAAGGCAAACCTTTTCAAAATTTATTTTAAATGAAGGAGTATTTCTATGTGAGATTTTTGCAAGGCTTAATAAAGTGTGTTTTGATTTTAGTGTTATTTTTTTATTTAATTCTATACGAGGGCGACACTGAAAGTTTTTAGAACTGGCCACTTGTAAACGATATAATAAAAAAATAAGTTCAAATTTTGAAAATGGAACTCTTTGCCAATGTTATCGTGTATGTATTTCATTCATTTGTCATTTGTTTCACGATTTGGCGGCAAACTGAAAATTATCTGTGTCACGTCAGCATGAATTTAACGCGAGAAAATTTTCGTGCAATGATTTTTTATGACTTTCGATGTCATTTAAGTCAACAAGAAAGTTATGATAGACTTCGATTGGCCTTTTACGATGAAGCCCCATCTCGTGCCACTGTTTACAACTGGTTTAATGAGTTTAAACGTAGTCGTACTAATCTCACCGAAGATCTTGTAACGGTCTGACAGGCCGTCACATTATAAAAAATAAGATGATTATTAGTAACACTATTGTATAATATTTCTCCTAGCGACATCTAGTCCCATTTCCAAAAAACAATGTTACTAGATAACTCGTTAATGTAGCAAGACCATTGTAAGTCTCTATAAATGGGCTTATTAACGTACTACTAAGTTCAATATCTATCTGGTAGATGGTGCTAGTAGTAGTTTAGCTTTTTGAAATGAATCGCGCGGCAACGCGTGATAGAGGGAAAGTGGACGTAGTGGACGTAGTGGACGTAGTGGACGTAGTGGACGTAGTGGACGTAGTGGACGTAGTGGACGTAGTGGACCTAGTGGACGATTTCGGAGTATATAAGGAATAGAGGGGTAGGAAACAGGACTTTTTGGATCTGGGCGTCGAGGCGGTAACACCTTGTATAATTTGAAATATTTTTCCATAATTTTGTTTGTTTGTGTTTTGTTTAATATATTATTTGCAGTTATTAAGTAAATTGGGGTGTGATCACTATTACCGGCTGATGATGATTACGATAATAATTTAAAATAATTTATTATCATTTGCAGATATTTGTAAATTGGAGAGTGATCACTAATATGGGGTGATGATGACGATGATGATGGTTTAGTAAATTTATTTGTTTGTGTTTTGTTTATTATGATTTATTAATTTTTGCTCTTCTGATTTCAGATGAATGTTCGTTGTCGATCAGGCCAATCGTTCGCGGTTGACCTGGTTTACAATATCCTTCAAAAGTGAATCTTCAGACGGGTTCACCAGATCCTCAGGTTTCTGATCAGTCTGACTGGCTCATGTAAGAATTCATCAGTGAAATGGACCACAGGATGGACATAGCGGGTTCTTTCCGCGCTTTTCACGGGTGTCTTATTGGTTATTATATTCCTTATGTATCTATCTAATAGGTACTTAGGGAGTATTTTAATTATTAACTACATGGAGCAGTACCCCCTTCTACAATTGGCACATACCCCCCCTTTCCTCTATCTTGTGCTGGTTACACACATCATTCAAGGGGTGTCGTGTCACCTCAAACTGTGTTTGAAGGTGGGATTATTCCTTTTGTTTGAGATAGGTACTCTTAGGGACTAGGGATACAGGTCTGGTTAGGCACTCACGCATACGATACACACCACGCCTAGGTTTCTTTTACTCTATCTGTGGGCATTAATCTTGATCTTTCGATTGAGGTTGTATTGCAAATGTTTTCTCACTCACGGTCTTCTGTCTCTTGCTTCCACCCGGTATCGAAGAGAAAGGTGGAAGGTGGATTATTGCCTGCGGCCCAGTATCTGTCGAGAACAGCCGTGGGATGTCTCTTTAGGGCTGTGAGTGGGGAATGTTGTAGTACAATTTAGCCTGTGAAGATAGAGTGGGGATAGGGAACTATCGGTAACATGGACATAAAAATAAAAAAAATAGCTTTGTTATGATTTAGCTAGCTTGGTCGATGACCAAAGTAACGTTATAGGTATAGGGATGTTATTTGTAGGGATTGGTTAGATAATTTCTTATAAATAAGTGAGTTATTTTTACTAGGAAAAAGTAAATGAGATAGACTTGTAGGTAAATCGCTAGAAAACTATAGGATGATAATTTTGAGAATTATCTAGGTTGTAAAAGGTACAATATACGGAAGTTGTTAGGGTATCACGCTAAATTTAAGAATTTACGATTTTTTATCAATAAATGTTCAATTCATTTTATGTACGCCAGTCCAATAAACTCTTAGTTCAGAGAAATTAAAGCTAGATAAGACGGATACGGATATATTTGTATACTTGGTGTAGAACATAGGTAAAAATACCTAAAATAATAGTATATAGGAGGAAATTAGTTCAAATATTCATTTCAAACATTTTATCAGTTATAGCTGTAGGCATGAACAGACATGAAATGACGTTCTGTGTTAGATGGCGGAATATAACACGGTAAACATGTAGCATTGTAGGAAATAATAAAGGGACTGTTACTTAGTAGTGTACTAGGTTGAGTAGGGTGTTAGGTTTTACTAGAATACTAATGAAAGTATGTGAATTTTGAGTATTTAAATATAGGTTTCAAAAATATTTTATGTATGATTGAGTAAATTGATTTCCAAATTAAAATTGTTAAAAGTTAGGAAAAGAAATTTCAAATCTAGAATTCTGAAAGTCTTGCCTTTTCTTTTTACAAAATTAAGTTCCCTTTAACAAAGTCTTCGGTTTTATTACACCTGTTGGTATAGGCATATAAAAGTATTTTATGTCAATAACAAACGGAAAGAAAGAATGGTTTGGTTTTGCCATATAATTCCTCAGTAAATAAATGAATATTTGCAAGTCTAGGGAATCCAATTCACATGTCAGGAAGGCTAAGTTCATAGGAAATTCACTAACTTATATGTACTAAAATCTATAGCTTAAATAGCTAGATAATGCCAACAAAGTTAATCCTCTAAAGGCAAAAGTTTCTTTATAGTATTTTATGTCTTTATGTTACCTGGAAGTATGAACTCAATTAATTAGGTAACTTTGAATCAAAAGATTCTATTCACTTGATGGAAAGGAAATTGTAGTAAAACTCAATTTAATGTGATATTTTGAATCAGAAGTTCTACTCACCTGATGGGAAGTAGATAAATTATAATAATTTATTATTGAAGATCTCAAGCTAGTCCTGAGTAGTCGATGGATGACTGATTTTAAGAACTAACTGCTTAGTACTAGTAAGCAATTTAAATTAACTAAGTAATAAGAATCAAAGGATTCTAACTGCCTGATGGTAGGGCAAGGCGTATTTATAAGTAACAGAGTTGTTCTTATGTTAAGGTTCAAATTAAAAAGTATTAATTTAAATAATCTAAATATCCTGAAATGGATTATTTTTAATCACCAGATGGTAAATAGAAATTGAGATAAGTTAATCTCATGGTACAATTAATTAATTGTCCTAAGTTAATCAAAGGATGTAACTCACCTGATGGAAAAGGTAAATGATGTTACAACTAGGGATTGTTGTTCAGTTATTTCATATAAAAGGGATGACAAAGTCATTAATGGTAACATCTATATTCTGCTTGATATCTAATAGAATATTTTGAATAATTTAAATAGTTGTTTGTTACTCCAAGAAGTGACCCAAACTTTATGATTTGTCTACTTACTTATTTCTACTGCGATGGCTAGGGTCTTCACTAACTCAGAGGGTTGGTTGTTGTTCCATTTGTGTTACCACGCCGAAGGAAGTAAGCTATGACGGCACTATGGGCAGCAGCTGGTGATTGACCTGACCCATTTATGTAACTACTAGAGGTAGTAAATTTTACACACACGTCTAACCGAGTTGGGGTTACTTCTGTCTTTGTTTATACTCAATAATTGCCAAAGTGCAAAATGATATTGGATACCAGGCAGAGTATCATTGTGGTCAATACCCACCTGATGGTAAAGTCAAATGTTTATACAACTAGAGGTTGTTGAAACAAAAGAAGCAAGAAATTCAAATACATTTCTTATGAAAATATTCAGTTTGCATGTTAGATGGCTGATGATGATACAACTAGAGGTTGTTGTTAAGATGGAAGAAGAAAATGACTGTATTCTGCTCGATTTCTAATAATTATTCTTGTTCGTTTAAGTAACAAATTTCTACTCAGAGAAGTAGTCCAAACTGTGCTATCAATTGATTTCCATATTTCATCCGCATTGCAATGGGTTTGGTCTTCGCTAACTCAGAGGGTTGGTTGTTGTTTCATTAGTGTTACCACGCTGAAGGAAGTAGGCTATGACGGCACTATGAGCAGCAGCTGGCGATTGACCAGATCTATTTCTCTAACTACTTGAGGTAGTAAAGTATACATACACGTCAAGCCAAGTTGGGGCTACTTCTGTCTCAGTTACAGATGTAATTATAATAATTCTGTCATAGAGCAGATAATTATGTTGGATACCGAGCAGAGTATCGTTGTGGTTCAAACAATTCATATTGAATAACTGCTAGAGGTGGTTATTTGTTATTGAGGCGTTAGTCCTCTCCTTATCAACTCAGAGGGTTGTATATTTCTATCGTTGTGGTTCACACAATTCATATTGAATAACTACTAGAGGTGGTTATTTGTTATTGAGGCGTTAGTCCTCTCCTTATCAACTCAGAGGGTTGTATGTTTCTATCGTTGTGGTTCACACAATTTATATTGATTAACTACTAGAGGTAGTTATTTGTTATTGAGGCGTTAGTCCTCACCTTATCAACTCAGAGGGTTGAATGTTTCATTACACTAGTGTTACGGCTGAAGAGTAGTAAGCCTTGATAACATTATGGGTGCAAACGGATTAATAATTATCCATATTTTGTATAACTACTAGAGGTAGTTATTGTATCTAAAGGAAAATTAAATATCTGATTGACTGAGTTCATGCTACTAAGGTACACAGACTTATTAATTATTCATTTTGTCATAGTGCAAAACCCATAACATTGTATTTTATTGAAATCAAATAATTATCCAGTTACATATTTGTAAATCTAAGTTCTTCTTGTCGTGTGCATGTGAACCTTAATGTACAGATTAGAAACATAGGGAATTGGTTTAGGTATGAAGTTAGGAATCGAGTTCTAATTATCATAGGTGGTCTCAATAGATATTCAAAGTAGGATTAGGCTCTCTTTATTGATGTTAGTTGTCTTTATTTTTATATTTAGAATCTTTTAACTATTTTGTCTTGATAAAGTGTTGAAGTGAGTTTCTTTGGGCTGCCGTTTCTTCTCACTTCGCTAACACTTCCCGAAACGGCCAGCATACGGGTTCCAAGTGGTAGGAACCTTGTATTAGGTAGTTAAAGTTAAATTTATTAAATTTCTAACTATACAGTAAATTAATTATTAACTTGAGAAAATAATGTCTCAATTTAAAATTAGACTATTTTTACTAAAAGAAATTAATAGCTATGAAGTCTCAAAGAATAGTAAATTTTTCCTTATTATGTTATTTTTAGATAGTTAGGTTAATAAACTTTTGTACCCGGTGGCGTTGGACTGGGGGCTTAGGGGAAGGCGGAGAAGCTCTCCCGCAACTTGAAAGAGTTGCGGTATAAAGCAGTTTATAGATCAGTCATCTGGTTTATACATTGCTTCGCGTTAGATTATTTTATAAATTTTACTCTGAGACTTCATAAGTGATTAACACTTTCACAGCTTCAAACCAATATAATTCGTGCTAACTAAATTGGATGCGGGACACGACAAAGATTCGTGCGCTCTCGAGAAAAGAGTAGTAGCACTGAACGTGTTAAATGTTTTTAAATTCTCAATTCCGAAATAATGGATTCAGTTGTTTTATACTGAATAAAATTTGTTTATTTATTATTAATGAATGATTAAAACTAATAAATTACTTGTTTCAAATTAATAAAGATTCCATTCTTATTTTCACTTAAACGTCCCGGAGTTACGTATTACGTTCACGAAGTAGGTTACTTAATCACTAGACGATTCATTGGCCAAGATAATTATCAGATGATTAAGTTGAAGAATATGTTGAGTTCAGTAAGTAAGTTACGCTCAACTATGGAGGAAAAAAAAATGCTGACGAGGTTCAGATGTTACAATTTGGTGTGCCTTAGCCCAGGATATTTCGTGACTGTTTTCTCTTTAAAGGAAATAGTCACAATTTGCTGCCCGTGAAATGGATGGTGAAATAAGAGTGGATTTATAATTAAAAGGTTTTAACGTTTCTCTTAATTCGTTATTTGTTAGAAAAAATAAAATGTAAAAGGATTTGTATAATTTGTTAATCTTGTTTAATTTGTTTATTTGGGGGTTGAAATATGTATATCTTATTTTTAGTAGATTTACATTTTATTAAATCGTTAAAATTTTTATAGTCTGGGGGTTGAGATTTCGTTTTAATAAATAGCGTAGGTACTATTTTGTTAAATAATTGCTTTTATCCATATTTTTGTCCACCATAGTCACTTTGAATATCAATTTAATTCAAGTGAAAGTATTAAAAGACGGGGGGGATGGCAGCAGTTACTTGGTTTTAATATTAAATTTGTGGAAACGTTAGTTGATGGGGGGTTGTTGTATAAAAAACTCAATAATTATGTTACCATAGATTGCGAACTAGGAATAATATTCGAAAGAAAAATTTATATATGTATTATTTACTTTCAAATCTGTAACGTAGTTGTTATGAACATGACATTTAAATACGGGCAAATACTTATAAGGGAATTATATAAATACTATCTATTTGGTAGTGGAGTATAATTTAGAAGGATAGAAAGCTATTTATATTTAAATTTCATATTCTTTATAGCATTCTAGAAAATACGTAAAATGCTTAATAGTAAACTTTTCTAACAACATTATTTGAAATCCATATTATTGACTGGAAATGTCACTGTCTATGGTTATCAGTATGTAAGAAGTGTAGTAAAAAAGTACAAAGTATCAAAGATTTAAATATTGTTTGGGAAAAAAATAAAATAGAAAAATCTGTTAGAAATTTCATTATTTACATAAAAGAAATATAAAGATAAATTCAAAAATCTTTGCTATAATTACAATTGAAGTATTAGAATTTTATTTAATTGATTTAGTGATGGACTTATTGGAGTCTTTAACAGAAGAATTCAGAAAAAAGATATGTAAGGTTTATCAACAGAAGGATAATAAGTTGATTTTCGCAAGCGAAATACTAAGAGAAACATACTGGAAAAAATTTCTACCCCTGTAAAATACCATAATATACAAAGACTTTGATAAATTATTGACGTATTAGGTAGGTTGGTATGGTCAGGAATTTATATTAAATGTAATTCAGTTGTTTTTTAATGTTTCTAGATATACAAGTAATATAAAGTAGGACAGTAATGTCTTTATTTTACTAGATTTAGGCGTTTAAAACACAACAGACCGAATTACAGACCTTAGGGAAAATGTATTATAGGAAAATCATTAGTTTCATAGCGCGTGATAATAAAAATTAGAACAGTCATGTTGGCAGTACAGTAGGAATTAATAATATCATTAGTTTCATAATGCGTGATAACAAAAATTAGAAGTCATGTTGGCAGTATAGTAGGAAATATTATTCATATTTTTGGAATATTGATAGGTTATTATATTTATACAGAAAAAAAATTAAGAGCAATCCATAATAGGCAGATCAAATTAAGAACAATTGTTATTAAATAGTATTTCAAAGAGTCGGAGCGAACAGCAGTTACTAAATATTTAGGTGGGTTATACATGGAATTTGATTAAACTTAAAAAAGAAGTCAGGTTACCGATTGTTACCTATTACCAATTTAATGATTTAATACATAAAAAGGTATATATTGTGGGTAAGGTTTTGAAGGTAGTTAAGAAGGTAAAGGTACGGAATAACGGTATGTCATTTTATAAATTAAATTTGTCAAATCTCATGAAGTTGTTTCATTTATTTCACTCAAATTAAATTCAATAATATATAAATGAAGTTTTATTTAAATTATAATTATATAGTAGAGGAAATGCTCATGTTCAAGTAATTAGTCAATTACCGAATGTCATTTGTTAAGAGAAAGAAAATCCTTAAGCTGAATAAATTTAGAAAATTCCATACTGACTGGGCTGGTGATTCGTTAGAGTAGCGTAAAATGGTGTTGGTGTGTTATGGGGAAGAAAATAGGCGGTTGATAGAACAGAGTGTTATTGTTTTATATAGAATAAAGGGATGAATAAGAGGACTCTAATGAGGCAACAGAAGCTAGAGTATGGGGAATGAGTTTATTGACAGTCCAACCCGGAGGCACTATAACGAACAATTGAGTTACTATGGGAATAGGAGTTAGGTTAAGTCATTTTGACAACAACAGTGTTGATACTGTATCCCATAGTAATCTCATACTGTACACGCAGCTGAAAGCTATTTCTATTTCTCGACAACTGCACAAGCTCCAGACAGAGAATCACGATTATGATGGGTCTAAGTTCTGAGTGAGGCTCTAAAGCAAGGAATGATTATCATTTGAGCTATTAAAGTAATCTAGATTATGGGGGGGATAGATTGGCGGTATCAGTTTACAAGTCTTGAGGAACGGTTTGGATTGGTAGTGCCAATTTATTGCTATTAGAGCTGATTTGCCTCACAACCAAATTCCTCTGCAGAGTCTAGATTGACCTTGTGATATAATGATTTTTATTCATGTTAAGATGTCATGAATTTAGAGTTTTGATTCACATTTTTAGTGATTGGCTGTATGGTTTAAAAACACAGTACATATTACATTCTGGGAAGAAGTGTCAATAAATTAATTGAGGTAGGAGTTAGAACAAATAGTTTAATGAGAAAAGAAAGGTATAATGTAACAGTCTAGTAAGTAAGTAAGTCTAGTAAGTCTGGTGAGTGTGTAATTAAAATCTTAATTAAAGAACGTTAACAGTGATTTCAACAGTTAGTTCCAATAAGTTTAGCATCCAGTGGTCGTTAGAACAATTCATCAAACCTTAGGATACCCGAGATTGGAGCGCATCATGTTAGGCCGGACAAACCAAAAATGTGAAGTTGTTCAGTACAGTAGTTGTTCAGTACAATAAGGCTCGTTAAAATTATTTTAAGTAAGTAAGTAAGTAATTTTATTCATAAAAACTATTATTTACTAATTATTACGTTAATATATTTTGCTAATTCTTTCACATTTTTGTGGTAGTGTACAGCTAAATGAAACTGAGATCCGACTTGTTTGTCCGAGTTGCGCAGTGATATGTAGGACCTTTAATTCAAAATAAATGTGTTGTAAGAAGGTTCTTTCGGGCCCGGGGTTTTCTTCCTTCTCCGCGAGCATTTCACAAGACATTGGGTGTGCAGGTTCCGATGGTAGGATTTTCATATAGGGTGCTTCTAAAATATATGCCACGGCTGAAATGGGAGAAAGTATCAAGTATACTGATCACGAAAATGAGAAATTCATGTCCGGAAATTGTTATTTTTTTTCCCATACAAAAAAATAACAATCATAAAAATAAATTGCTTTACTTTATTAAGCCATCCCGTAGTGTGTTGAATGAAAACTAGGCGCGCGGAAACTGCGTAAACGCTCCGACGTTGCGGCTAGACATCAAACAAAGTCGGTCCTTGTGTCATGCCGCACAAGGCTTTGATTTCTGTCGTCCGCACCCCTTTCGCATCACTCGCGCGGGGGCGGGGCGCGACCCGGCGGGGGCAAGCGGCGCTCGCGCCCTTCGTACAGTTCAAAGGTCAGTTCGCTATGCGCAGCAGTGACGCGCAGTCGCGACGCGAATGTTTTGCACCACCCATGACCACCCCCGCCCGCGAGTGAAATAACCATGTCACCCAGACGTAGGTACATACAAATCAAGAGGTGGTGAAATGGTACTTTGCTACCGCGAGTGCAATAACATAACATCCCTGCGCATGCCGTAAACAAAGGTATGGTGTAAGAGTCAGCCACCAGTGTTATGTTGTGTAAAAGATTGTAAATAAGGTGATGATACTCTGCTACCGCGAGTGCCGAATAACATCCCTGCGCATGCCGTAAACCTGCATGAGCAAAGGTTTGGTGTAAGAGTCAGCCACCAGCAGTGTTGTGTTAATCTTGTAAATAACGTGATGATAATCTGCTACCGCGAGTGCAATAACATCCCTGCCTATGCCGTAAACCCGTATGAGCAGGTTTGGTGTGAGTCAGCCACCAGTGATACTTTACAGTACGTAATTTGACAGTCCAAAGCCTGTCAAAGTGTGATAGTAAGTTTATCACCTTGTTACGTGAATAAGCCGTTTTAATAATTGGTAAGTTTGTTACATTCCATTTAAAGACAATCAGCTGATCACTAAAATAACCTGTCGAAAGCGACACGAGCGTGCGTTGCTTTCATTTAGCGAAATGACATCGAGTTCATTCATGATTTCATGGCGGAGCGTACGTACTTGACGGACCGTGTTATGCTAAATTAAATCAAGGTAAACAAAATTTGTTTACTCTCCCAAATCAATTTAAAGACTCCGGGGTACGATTTGTTTTTACTATTGTAATCTATATTCATGACTCTTACTCCCATTTCAGCCGTGGCATATATTTTGGAAGCACCTTATATATGGTGGTTTAAATCATAATCGACCGAAGGCCAATGGACAAAGGCCTTCCCAAGGATTTCCACACCGACCGGTTCAGCGCTGCCGTTTTCCAGCGACCTCCTGCCACCTTCATCAGGTCATCGGTGGTTGTCTTGAATGAATATTTTTTATATTTTATAGTTGTTTATATGCCAAAACTTAAGAACTATCATTGTAATAAGAACTGTGTACTCGTATAGCTGATGACTGTTATTCTAATATTTGTCTAAAACAAAGCTGAGAGTTACTAGGTATGTTATAAAAAAAAAAAACAGAATAAATATAATAATAACATTTGCCTTGTAATATTTTTTTAGGATGAGCTGCTGATAATTGGTGGCTATTATCCTTGGCTACGACTTAGTCCACGTCCAATAGTTGTGGATGGTTCGTGGACTGACTTAGGGGAAGGTGGAGGTCAGTTATAAATAGTAAAGAGCCGTGGTTAGCTCTCGGGTTGTTTTGAGACATGCATAATGCTTCATTTTATTTTCATTTTGATATTAGTGAGGATATGTCATGGTTCACAAACGAACAACTTAATATTACATTAATATTATGGAGATAACATTTGGGTTAATGGTGTAAAACATATATATATATATGAATGTTTTTCTTTGTGATTGATTTGTGATAAAGGTCTCAAAATTTTAGATGAAACTTGCAATAAAATAAGGTTTATTAAAGTTGTAAATTTATATTTCTAAAAACATAATTTTGTGAAGACAAATTAATTTTAGATTATAAGGTATTCAGTTACATTTTAATTTCGTTGAAATGGTGAGAAGAAAACTTTTTTCCGGTTTAATAATTGTACACCTTCAAAAAGTTTGGGGGTTGGCTGTAACGGTCTGACAGGCCGTCACATTATAAAAAATAAGATGATTATTAGTAACACTATTGTATAATATTTCTCCTAGCGACATCTAGTCCCATTTCCAAAAAACAATGTTACTAGATAACTCGTTAATGTAGCAAGACCATTGTAAGTCTCTATAAATGGGCTTATTAACGTACTACTAAGTTCAATATCTATCTGGTAGATGGTGCTAGTAGTAGTTTAGCTTTTTGAAATGAATCGCGCGGCAACGCGTGATAGAGGGAAAGTGGACGTAGTGGACGTAGTGGACGTAGTGGACCTAGTGGACGATTTCGGAGTATATAAGGAATAGAGGGGTAGGAAACAGGACTTTTTGGATCTGGGCGTCGAGGCGGTAACACCTTGTATAATTTGAAATATTTTTCCATAATTTTGTTTGTTTGTGTTTTGTTTAATATATTATTTGCAGTTATTAAGTAAATTGGGGTGTGATCACTATTACCGGCTGATGATGATTACGATAATAATTTAAAATAATTTATTATCATTTGCAGATATTTGTAAATTGGAGAGTGATCACTAATATGGGGTGATGATGACGATGATGATGGTTTAGTAAATTTATTTGTTTGTGTTTTGTTTATTATGATTTATTAATTTTTGCTCTTCTGATTTCAGATGAAGGTTCGTTGTCGATCAGGCCAATCGTTCGCGGTTGACCTGGTTTACAATATCCTTCAAAAGTGAATCTTCAGACGGGTTCACCAGATCCTCAGGTTTCTGATCAGTCTGACTGGCTCATGTAAGAATTCATCAGTGAAATGGACCACAGGATGGACATAGCGGGTTCTTTCCGCGCTTTTCACGGGTGTCTTATTGGTTATTATATTCCTTATGTATCTATCTAATAGGTACTTAGGGAGTATTTTAATTATTAACTACATGGAGCAGTACCCCCTTCTACAATTGGCACATACCCCCCCTTTCCTCTATCTTGTGCTGGTTACACACATCATTCAAGGGGTGTCGTGTCACCTCAAACTGTGTTTGAAGGTGGGATTATTCCTTTTGTTTGAGATAGGTACTCTTAGGGACTAGGGATACAGGTCTGGTTAGGCACTCACGCATACGATACACACCACGCCTAGGTTTCTTTTACTCTATCTGTGGGCATTAATCTTGATCTTTCGATTGAGGTTGTATTGCAAATGTTTTCTCACTCACGGTCTTCTGTCTCTTGCTTCCACCCGGTATCGAAGAGAAAGGTGGAAGGTGGATTATTGCCTGCGGCCCAGTATCTGTCGAGAACAGCCGTGGGATGTCTCTTTAGGGCTGTGAGTGGGGAATGTTGTAGTACAATTTAGCCTGTGAAGATAGAGTGGGGATAGGGAACTATCGGTAACATGGACATAAAAATAAAAAAAATAGCTTTGTTATGATTTAGCTAGCTTGGTCGATGACCAAAGTAACGTTATAGGTATAGGGATGTTATTTGTAGGGATTGGTTAGATAATTTCTTATAAATAAGTGAGTTATTTTTACTAGGAAAAAGTAAATGAGATAGACTTGTAGGTAAATCGCTAGAAAACTATAGGATGATAATTTTGAGAATTATCTAGGTTGTAAAAGGTACAATATACGGAAGTTGTTAGGGTATCACGCTAAATTTAAGAATTTACGATTTTTTATCAATAAATGTTCAATTCATTTTATGTACGCCAGTCCAATAAACTCTTAGTTCAGAGAAATTAAAGCTAGATAAGACGGATACGGATATATTTGTATACTTGGTGTAGAACATAGGTAAAAATACCTAAAATAATAGTATATAGGAGGAAATTAGTTCAAATATTCATTTCAAACATTTTATCAGTTATAGCTGTAGGCATGAACAGACATGAAATGACGTTCTGTGTTAGATGGCGGAATATAACACGGTAAACATGTAGCATTGTAGGAAATAATAAAGGGACTGTTACTTAGTAGTGTACTAGGTTGAGTAGGGTGTTAGGTTTTACTAGAATACTAATGAAAGTATGTGAATTTTGAGTATTTAAATATAGGTTTCAAAAATATTTTATGTATGATTGAGTAAATTGATTTCCAAATTAAAATTGTTAAAAGTTAGGAAAAGAAATTTCAAATCTAGAATTCTGAAAGTCTTGCCTTTTCTTTTTACAAAATTAAGTTCCCTTTAACAAAGTCTTCGGTTTTATTACACCTGTTGGTATAGGCATATAAAAGTATTTTATGTCAATAACAAACGGAAAGAAAGAATGGTTTGGTTTTGCCATATAATTCCTCAGTAAATAAATGAATATTTGCAAGTCTAGGGAATCCAATTCACATGTCAGGAAGGCTAAGTTCATAGGAAATTCACTAACTTATATGTACTAAAATCTATAGCTTAAATAGCTAGATAATGCCAACAAAGTTAATCCTCTAAAGGCAAAAGTTTCTTTATAGTATTTTATGTCTTTATGTTACCTGGAAGTATGAACTCAATTAATTAGGTAACTTTGAATCAAAAGATTCTATTCACTTGATGGAAAGGAAATTGTAGTAAAACTCAATTTAATGTGATATTTTGAATCAGAAGTTCTACTCACCTGATGGGAAGTAGATAAATTATAATAATTTATTATTGAAGATCTCAAGCTAGTCCTGAGTAGTCGATGGATGACTGATTTTAAGAACTAACTGCTTAGTACTAGTAAGCAATTTAAATTAACTAAGTAATAAGAATCAAAGGATTCTAACTGCCTGATGGTAGGGCAAGGCGTATTTATAAGTAACAGAGTTGTTCTTATGTTAAGGTTCAAATTAAAAAGTATTAATTTAAATAATCTAAATATCCTGAAATGGATTATTTTTAATCACCAGATGGTAAATAGAAATTGAGATAAGTTAATCTCATGGTACAATTAATTAATTGTCCTAAGTTAATCAAAGGATGTAACTCACCTGATGGAAAAGGTAAATGATGTTACAACTAGGGATTGTTGTTCAGTTATTTCATATAAAAGGGATGACAAAGTCATTAATGGTAACATCTATATTCTGCTTGATATCTAATAGAATATTTTGAATAATTTAAATAGTTGTTTGTTACTCCAAGAAGTGACCCAAACTTTATGATTTGTCTACTTACTTATTTCTACTGCGATGGCTAGGGTCTTCACTAACTCAGAGGGTTGGTTGTTGTTCCATTTGTGTTACCACGCCGAAGGAAGTAAGCTATGACGGCACTATGGGCAGCAGCTGGTGATTGACCTGACCCATTTATGTAACTACTAGAGGTAGTAAATTTTACACACACGTCTAACCGAGTTGGGGTTACTTCTGTCTTTGTTTATACTCAATAATTGCCAAAGTGCAAAATGATATTGGATACCAGGCAGAGTATCATTGTGGTCAATACCCACCTGATGGTAAAGTCAAATGTTTATACAACTAGAGGTTGTTGAAACAAAAGAAGCAAGAAATTCAAATACATTTCTTATGAAAATATTCAGTTTGCATGTTAGATGGCTGATGATGATACAACTAGAGGTTGTTGTTAAGATGGAAGAAGAAAATGACTGTATTCTGCTCGATTTCTAATAATTATTCTTGTTCGTTTAAGTAACAAATTTCTACTCAGAGAAGTAGTCCAAACTGTGCTATCAATTGATTTCCATATTTCATCCGCATTGCAATGGGTTTGGTCTTCGCTAACTCAGAGGGTTGGTTGTTGTTTCATTAGTGTTACCACGCTGAAGGAAGTAGGCTATGACGGCACTATGAGCAGCAGCTGGCGATTGACCAGATCTATTTCTCTAACTACTTGAGGTAGTAAAGTATACATACACGTCAAGCCAAGTTGGGGCTACTTCTGTCTCAGTTACAGATGTAATTATAATAATTCTGTCATAGAGCAGATAATTATGTTGGATACCGAGCAGAGTATCGTTGTGGTTCAAACAATTCATATTGAATAACTGCTAGAGGTGGTTATTTGTTATTGAGGCGTTAGTCCTCTCCTTATCAACTCAGAGGGTTGTATATTTCTATCGTTGTGGTTCACACAATTCATATTGAATAACTACTAGAGGTGGTTATTTGTTATTGAGGCGTTAGTCCTCTCCTTATCAACTCAGAGGGTTGTATGTTTCTATCGTTGTGGTTCACACAATTTATATTGATTAACTACTAGAGGTAGTTATTTGTTATTGAGGCGTTAGTCCTCACCTTATCAACTCAGAGGGTTGAATGTTTCATTACACTAGTGTTACGGCTGAAGAGTAGTAAGCCTTGATAACATTATGGGTGCAAACGGATTAATAATTATCCATATTTTGTATAACTACTAGAGGTAGTTATTGTATCTAAAGGAAAATTAAATATCTGATTGACTGAGTTCATGCTACTAAGGTACACAGACTTATTAATTATTCATTTTGTCATAGTGCAAAACCCATAACATTGTATTTTATTGAAATCAAATAATTATCCAGTTACATATTTGTAAATCTAAGTTCTTCTTGTCGTGTGCATGTGAACCTTAATGTACAGATTAGAAACATAGGGAATTGGTTTAGGTATGAAGTTAGGAATCGAGTTCTAATTATCATAGGTGGTCTCAATAGATATTCAAAGTAGGATTAGGCTCTCTTTATTGATGTTAGTTGTCTTTATTTTTATATTTAGAATCTTTTAACTATTTTGTCTTGATAAAGTGTTGAAGTGAGTTTCTTTGGGCTGCCGTTTCTTCTCACTTCGCTAACACTTCCCGAAACGGCCAGCATACGGGTTCCAAGTGGTAGGAACCTTGTATTAGGTAGTTAAAGTTAAATTTATTAAATTTCTAACTATACAGTAAATTAATTATTAACTTGAGAAAATAATGTCTCAATTTAAAATTAGACTATTTTTACTAAAAGAAATTAATAGCTATGAAGTCTCAAAGAATAGTAAATTTTTCCTTATTATGTTATTTTTAGATAGTTAGGTTAATAAACTTTTGTACCCGGTGGCGTTGGACTGGGGGCTTAGGGGAAGGCGGAGAAGCTCTCCCGCAACTTGAAAGAGTTGCGGTATAAAGCAGTTTATAGATCAGTCATCTGGTTTATACATTGCTTCGCGTTAGATTATTTTATAAATTTTACTCTGAGACTTCATAAGTGATTAACACTTTCACAGCTTCAAACCAATATAATTCGTGCTAACTAAATTGGATGCGGGACACGACAAAGATTCGTGCGCTCTCGAGAAAAGAGTAGTAGCACTGAACGTGTTAAATGTTTTTAAATTCTCAATTCCGAAATAATGGATTCAGTTGTTTTATACTGAATAAAATTTGTTTATTTATTATTAATGAATGATTAAAACTAATAAATTACTTGTTTCAAATTAATAAAGATTCCATTCTTATTTTCACTTAAACGTCCCGGAGTTACGTATTACGTTCACGAAGTAGGTTACTTAATCACTAGACGATTCATTGGCCAAGATAATTATCAGATGATTAAGTTGAAGAATATGTTGAGTTCAGTAAGTAAGTTACGCTCAACTATGGAGGAAAAAAAAAATGCTGACGAGGTTCAGATGTTACAATCTGCGTGAGGGACGGCCTTCTACGGCGACGACTGAAGATAACATCAGTCATGTGCGGCGTATGATAGAGACTGATAAAAGAGTGACCTATCAGCAGATTCGGACAAGCTTAGGCATCGGTATGAGTCAAGTGCACAAAATCCTCCATGAACATTTAGCGGTCAGGAAGCTTTGTGCCCGGTGGATACCTCATAATTTGACAGAGGCCCAAAAACTCCGTCGTGTTGATTGGTGCCGTGAAATGGTTCAAAGATTTAACGGAGGTGACTCAAATGCTGTGTTCGACACATACTTACGGGTGACGAAAGCTGGATTTACTGTTATGATCCTGAAACTAAAAGACAGTCTGCTATGTGGGTGTTTCCTTCCGAGGAGTTGCCAACTAAAGTGAAGAGAGGTCGAAGCGTGGGAAAAAAGATGGTGGCCTCGTTCTTCGGAAGGACAGGTCATTACGCAACAATTGTTTTAGAGGATCGAAAAACAGTTACTGCAGAGTGGTACACTAACAATTGTTTGCCACTTGTCTTGGAAAAAGTTCGGGAGAAACGACCTCGCAGTAGGATCCTCCTTCACCACGACAACGCCTCGTCGCACACCGCCAAGCAAACGATCGACTATTTGGCGGCGTCAGACGTGGAATTACTGGGTCACCCGGCGTATAGCCCCGACCTCGCACCTTGCGATTTTTATTTATTCCCGAAAATAAAAGAAAAACTTCGAGGAAAACGTTTTATGGACGCCGAGGAAGCAGTGGCTGCGTTTGAAAAGGCCGTCGAAGAGACCCCTAAGGAGGAGTGGGCAAAGTGCTTTTCTCAGTGGTTCCATCGGATGCAGCGATGTATTGATGTGAATGGACACTATTTTGAAAAGATATAATAAAACTAATAACTTTCTAGTTTGTTCAGTTTTTGATTTTCTAAGAACTTTCAGTGTCGCCCTCGTATTAACTTGTGATGAAACGTTACTGCAGCCAAAAGAGATTTTTTTTGACTTTTCCCTTTACTTGTGCTATAAGACATTGCCTCCTGCCAATTTTCATGATTCTAGGTATACGGGAAGTACCCTATAGGTTTTGATTCCCATGCGAGTGTCCAAATATGTGGAATAAACGGCTGTATCTCTTGATTGCGTTGGTATAGAAGTTTGATTTTTTACAGCTTCAAGGGATTGCAGGCCTGAGTATTCGATATAAATTTCAACTTGATACGTCTGCGCGTTCCTGAGAAAAAAGGTTCTTGACAGACAGATGGACAGACAGACGGACGGACAACAAAGTGATACTATAAGGGTTCCTTTTTTCTTTTCGAGGTGGTTAATACGTGAAAAATATTTACTTCTGGTCCTTGATTTATTGTTCTCACTGTAAGTATAATTATTTATTCAGACGTTTTGGTTGCTAGATCAGTTGCTTTTATTTAAGTATTAAGCTGTCATATAAATTATTTTTGCATATTACAATAAAACATACGAGTACCTATATTGATTCAACGTGATATTTGTCTTATTGTTATAATTTTACATACATATAATTTTATACAATACGTGGCAAAACTTTAAGAGGGTCGTGAAACTGAATAACTTTTTGTTTAAACACTTCGCTGTCATCTCGAAAATTAAATCAGTCAAATTCAAAATACATTTATTCGAAGTAGGTAGCACTGTGCATATGTGCATTTATATTCAATCAAGAATTTGTATGGTAAACTAAAAAAAATATTGTAGATCATTTTTTTTAACATTTTTACTGTAGTCTATAGGTACTTGATTCTGAGTAACCGCTTAAAATCTCAAACGCGCTTTTTTAACACCCTGTATATCTACATCATTACCTGCAGTATTCTTCTTATTTTCAATAATTGTAACGTTTGAGTCAATAAGGAACCCAAACTGGACGATAAGTATATAAAGAGCGGATTTATTGATGTTATATCGCACTTCGTTCAATCGGACTCCAGAATCGGACAGTCGCTCCAAATCAGCATCAAAATGAAGGCTATCTACTTCCTATTGGTTATCCAGGTATGATTTCTTTTTTTCTTCCGTGTACTTATTAAAATAAATCATTCTGGGGAGTTTTTCCGTTATCGCCACACTTGGCAGGCGGGTTGGCGATCGCAGTTTAAGGTCTCGTCAGACAGCGGGCGTGGCGGGGCGTCGGCGTGGCGCTGGCGCGACGTGAGCAGTTACGATACGTGTACGATGGACTATGGACGATGTCACACAGAGCTGTCGAGCTCGGCGTGTCGCGTCACGCCCGCGCCGCGCCCGGCGGGAATACAACAAGAGCACGGCGGGGCGGGGCGCGAGCGCGGCGCGGGCGCGACGCCACGCGTTGTGCTCTATGAGTATCCGTTGTAGTAGTCAGACAGACGGCGCGACGGGAGCACGTCACGCCCAGCGCGACGCAAGGCTTGTGTTTTTCTACAAAAATGGATGCAGAACAGGTTGATGTTCGAGGCCACATTTTTTTGTACGATTTGGGTCATCCACAATACAAAAATGCTAGTGTAAAGTCTGCAATTTGGGATTCTATCGGAAGGGAACTGAATGAAAGTGGTAAGTAACACGCCGAGTCCGGCGGGTCGGCCGGCGCGAAGCTGGCGTGAATGTCACGCCCGCAGTGTGACATACACGCCACGTCGCCGTCGCGCCAGCGCCACGTCGCCGTCGCGCCAGCGCCACGCCGACGCCCCGCCACGCCCGCTGTCTGACGAGACCTTTAGCGTTATAGAACGCGGAGGGATGCGCTTTATAGTCCTCCGCATTATAGTCGCCTCTTACGACAACCTCGGTTTAAAACATCCTGATATGTGTAAAAGAACTCTTGTGCTTTAAATAAAAATAAAAACCCGGTATGTTTAGAAATAATGAACTCCATTAGTGTAATATGACGACGAGGAAAAAAAAGTCTTGAAAAAATTTGCCTCCAGTCCCGGCCAGCAAATATATGACCATTTATACCATGCAAAAATCGCAAATATATTGATTTGGTAGCTCTTTTAATTCGCACCAGCCTCGTAGACCCAAACCTTGCAATTTTCACACTGTATTCAGTGATGCTCATGAAATTCAAGTTATTAAGGACAAATTGTCTATTCCTTAGTCGGTCTGCGGGGAGGAGTTAGGTTTTATTTTTAATTTTTCTTGGTTTTCTTGCTAACGTCTCTTCCTGAAACTTACTACTATTACTTATTAATTTCTTGCTAATATTGTATCTTTTCCTGAAACAAAATTCTTGCCTCGCTTGGCTGATCCAACCTTTCTTTTACCTGCTCTGCCAGCATTTTCTTGTATGGATAACTTTTTACCATATACTTTCTTTCAGCTTGACGACATTGTGCTTCCTACTAGTTTTGTGGTCTGTCTAATTCAACTGGTACTAGGACTATTCGGTAAGACTACTAAATTAACACTGTAAAGCAACGGGAATTTTCGGCGGGAAAAAAAATATACCGTCGAATCACACGTGTAACCCACCGGGAATTTTTTTACCGTTGTGTAACAGTGTGACTGAAAATGGTGTGATACAACGGGAATATAGGTTTTATCTGGAACTGATGAGAGTTCTGTAACTATTGCTTTAAAAATGGCAATGGATTGGTCAATGATAGTTTTTTTTTTTTTTTAATTCGGATTGTTGAGACGAGTCAATTTGAGGCTCGAAGTTGTCGGAGTCTACGGTTTTATACATGTTCGCAGGATCCCAACTTCCCTTCTTTTTCTTCCTCTCACCATTGCTTTCATCTCCTGGCATCTATCTATGCATACTGTAGGGATCGATGCAAACAATTTGATATTTTTCTATATTTTATTCGATATTCAAATACACTCGGGGCGAGGTACCAACTTAAACTCTGTCAATACATTTGTTTTCTATTCCACATTTCAAATATTTAAATCAACGTCGTATTTACTTTTTATACAAGCCTATGCAGACCTAAGACCTAACTTCTAACCTATATAGTCTCTGCGTACCTATAAGCAAATTAAACTACTTAAAAATGAACTTGAACATTGGCCGGTACTGGAGGACAATTTTGTGGCCGGTACTGTAGGAACTGGAATAAAATATTATGTTCACTGCACTGGCGGACTCTCCCCTATTGTCAATTCTCAGCTGTCATTTTAATAGAACGATCGTTTATTTAATCTTGTTTTTTCAGGTTGTTGGACTCTACGCTTACCCTACATTGGATAAAGTTGCAGGTTAGTGTTTCAAAAAGAAACTTTTTTTAATTTTATGTTTATATTTTTTCTTATTTACAATCATGCATTATATTTAGATATGTAATCAATAAAATAATGTATTTAAATGCACTTGAAAATTAATTAAAATAACTACAATAAATACGCGGGCCCGCGTTAAAACCGCGTTCAGTATGACGTTGACGGGTGGAGGTTAGTTGGCTGCAAGATGTCGAACGGATTCTTGCTACTTTTGGCTCTAAGTCGAAAAAGAAAATTTTACTTGAATGTTATATTTCTATAATATTTGTCTCGGAACTCCGATATATTTTTGTTCCCTCGCATTAATTCGATATTTTTTTCGTTTAAATCCATCAAACGGTTGTAAAAAAATACAACTGTTGTGTAACTGCGTCGCCGCGCTGCGCTGCACTGCGACCGCCCCGCCTCCAGTGTGGCATACTAACATGGTTGCCATAGTTATACAGCAGCGCGGGCCCGTGATCAAACTGCGCCGCGCCGCGCTCGCGCTGCCTAGTTTGTCGTCCGGCAGTTGCAGAGCGGCGCGGCGCAGCGCAGTTTGAGCGCGGGCCCGCGTTCAAATTGGGTGTGACTTACTTCATATAATTTCTTGTATTACAACATGCGCGGGCCCGCTTTCAAACCGCGCTTCTACTGACCTGCTTTTGGTTTGCCGAAGCCTTTATACTACTGTAACATTTGGATTCCATTTGGAAGCGGTCGTGGCTCAGTGCAGCTTGCGTGGTCACGTCGATCACGCAAGTTAACTGACTACAGACACGGTCATAGCCTGGATGAGTTTGACTGTTAGTGGCATATATCTCGACCGCTTCCGTGCTTCGCAAGGCACGTTAAGCCGTTGGTGCCGGTTGCTATCATTAGATGACAGTCGTTAAGCCATGTCGGAGGCCTTTAGGTGGCTTGAAACTTCTGACACTGGGGTTGGCCATTAGCCCCACAAGCTCCAGCAATCCGGACTTGGCCCCCGTGTGTGAAGTATGGCCTAACCTTCCCGAATTATGGGAAGAGACCCGTGCCTCTGCAGTGGGGACGTTATGGGTTGTTAACGATTTGTATTATTTTTGACTGGCTGGATATTCTTTTGGATTCCAATCCGGACTTGGCCCCTGTGTGTAGCCTAACCTTCCCGACGATGTAATGGGAGAACTATGCTCCTGCAGTGGGGACGATATGGGTTGTGTACACCATTTTTTATTTAATATATTCTAATTCTTAATTCCATCTATAGGCCTCATGGGTGCCGTTGGAGGAGCCGATGGAGTATTAGGAAACGCCGGTGGCGCAGTAGGAAACGTCGGTGGCGCAGTAGGAAACGCCGGTGGCGCAGTAGGAAACGTCGGTGGCGCAGTAGGAAACGTCGGTGGCGCAGTAGGAAACGTCGGTGGCGCAGTAGGAAACGTCGGTGGCATATTGGGAAACGCCGGCGGTGCGACGGGAGGCGCCGACGGTATTGCAAATGGAGCCGGCGGTGCGACGGAAGGCGCCGACGGTATTGCAAATGGAGCCGGCAGTAGTCTTGGAGGTGCTGGCGGTATCGGAGGAGCTGGTAATGAGCTGAATTAATGTTTTTTTACGGCAACACATAAAATACCCTGTTTAAACTTTCAACTATTAAACGCTGTACGAGATGATTCGTGCAAGAAGTTGAGATATATTTCTCTCATTTCTTCGTGCGATCGCGCGGCGTCCAATGTCTACAATATCAAATTATAAATTCTAAATTTTTATGTGTTAATATGTAAAACCGTGGGAGAGCCATGCTTCGGCACGAATGGGCCGGCTTGACCGGAGCGATACCACGGCCTCACAGAAAACTGGCGTGTAGCAACGCTTGCGTTGTGTTTTGCCGAGTGAGTGAGGGTACCGGAGGCTCAACCCCCCCCCCCCCCCCCATTCCCCCCATCACCCTATCCCATTTCAAAGGTCGGCAACGTACTTGTGACTTCTCTGGTGTTGCGGGTGTCTATGGGCGGCAGTAATCGCTTACCATCAAGTGATCCGTCTGCTCGTTTGCCACCTATCACATAAAAAAAACAACCACATTTTAATTATTACATAATTCTCGAGGTAGGGTTATTTTCCTCCGTAAGGGTTTTGTTTTTAGGACCTTTAGGAAACCCCACAGTCATACAAATTAATAAGTAATGTAATTAGAAAAATACTATATTTAGATCTGTATTTTAAAATTACTCTTTTCGTCATTAAATAACGGTGTTTTTACCGGTACCGTTACAAGGATTACCGGTAACCCTATGTATATAAAATAAGCTGTGGATATAAACACATAGAATAGAATAGAATATAATTTTATTTCGAATCATAATAAATTCATATACATGATTACACACAAAAATAAGACACACAATTAGATTTAATACATAATAGCAAACATAAAATTTTCAATAATATCAACGTTCACTACAATCAGATCATTACAATTAAGAATCCCAACGCTTTTTACGATCCCGATATCCGGGAATTTTTTCTATGAAAATCTATAAATTTATTGGGAAAGACATATATATCCATACTATTCTTTCTAAAAACGAAATTGCATCCGAATTTTCGATCACTACTAATCATAAAATTCGTTTATCTCTTTTTAAATAAGTTATTTCGAAAAAGATAAATGTATAAATTCGTGAAATTAGCTTTCGTGTATAATGGATTCACTTATACCAAGGGCTTACCATTGAGGGTCAAAAAAAACATTTTGATTGGATTTTTTATTTTGTAAGGAACCCTGAAAAAAACGGGCCAAGTGCGAGTCGGACTCGTGCACCGAGGGCGCCGTATAAATTCATAATGACACATATCTTGAACTTTATATCAAGTTCTCAAGCCTGCAATCCATTGAAGCTGTGAAAACATCAAACTTCTATGCCAAGCAATCAAGAGATACGGCCGTTTATTCCGCTTATTTGGACACTCGCATAGGTATCAAAACCTATAGGGTACTTCCCGTTGACCTATAATGATGAAATTTGGCAACGAGTTATGCTTATAGCACAAGTAAAGGGAAAAGTCTGAAAACCAAAAATTTTTAGTTACAAAAAAAATATATGATAGAACAAAAAAATGTTGTCAGCATCATCTTAATAAGCCTTGATATTTCTTCTTTACTCGCTGTAGTTAACAGATGTTTAATAATTCAGAAACACCTCTTCAGTCTTAAAAACAAATTTAAGCGTGATCACCGTACGCAAAAACACAAAGAGAAATACGCTCCTCGTCAAAATATTCACGTGTTTTTGCTTTATTCTTAAACGAGGCCGGACACTTCATAGAAATATCTCGTTATTGTTGTTATAATAATATGGTTGTTAAACGGGTGCTACACGGTCGCCAACAAACACCCCAACCAAGGTGACATTCGTTGTTTTCAATCATGTTGACCGTGGTTGGTGCCCAAATTTCGTTGTCTAAGGCGATTATCACATGGGAGGCGGTAAATGTACTAGAAATATATGAAAACCGCGCTAGCCCGTGTGCAAGGCTAGCGCGGTTGGCGGGCAACCGCGTACCAGGCGGTAGCCGCCGCGGCTACATACATTTCTTGTACATTTTACCGCCGCATTTTACTACCGCCTCAGTGTACGATTCGGCTAAGGCGGGTGCTACACGATCGCCAACAAGCACCCCAACCAAGGTGACAATCTTTGTTTCCAACCGTGTTGACGACGAAATTTGGTCACCAACCACGGTCTACACTGTTGGAAACAACGAATGTCACCTTGGTTGGGGTGCTTGTTGGCGACCGTGTAGCAACAACAACAACCATAACAACCCGTTTAACAACCATATTATTATAACAACAATAACGAGATATTTGTATGAAGTGTCCGGCCGCGTGTGGTAAATTATAACAATATGTAAAACTCCAGACACTCCATACAAATATCACGTTATTATAACCTACTACTAGGTACTACATAAAAATATGACGTTCGTACACGCGTAAATGTGTACTGCGTGGCTTGCACTATGAAACCGTCACCAGATGTTACCCGTGGGGTGGGTCGCCTTAGATAGTACTAATGTATAGACTGACTTGGTGGCTCAGTGGTTAGCGCTCCTGACTACTGATCCGAGAGTCGTGAGTTCAATCCCCACCCAGGTCAAACATTTCTATGATGAGCTGATTTGCTCTGTGTGTACGTGTATATATGTATTTAAAAACATATCTATGTATGTATATCAGTCACTGGTTCCCATAATACAGGGAATCCTAGTTTGGAGCCAGATGACCGTGTGTGATTTGTCCCGGATATTACTTAATGTAATAAATTATTAATTAATATTACTTTTTGCAGTGTCTAAAACCGAAACTGATGCTGTCGGGCAAGAGGTTGGAGGCTCTGGTGGATCATCAAGACTTGGTATGCTTCTTTTTCTTATCGTATCGACACATACACACAATAAACAAAAACCTTTGAGTGTTGCTATATTACACTAATACTTTTTAGGGTTCCGTAGCCAAATGGCAAAAAACGGAACCCTTATGGATTCGTCATGTCTGTCTGTCTGTCTGTCTGTCTGTCCGTCCGTATGTCACAGCTACTTTTTTTCCGAAACTATAAGAACTATACTGTTGAAACTTGGTAAGTAGATGTATTCTGTGAACCGCATTAAGATTTTCACACAAAAGTAATAAAAAAAACAATAAATTTTGGGGGCTCCTCATACTTAGAACTGAAACTCAAAAAAATTTTTTTCATCAAACCCATACGTGTGGGGTATTTATGGATACGTCTTCAAAAATGATATTGAGGTTTCTAATATCATTTTTTTCTAAAGTGAATAGTTTGCGCGAGATACACTTCCAAAGTGGTAAAATGTGTGTCCCCCCCCCTGTAACTTCTAAAATAAGAGAATGATAAAACTAAAAAAAAAGGTGTACATTACCATGCAAACTTCTACCGAAAATTGGTTTGAACGAGATCTAGTAAGTAGTTTTTTTTAATACATCGTAAATCGTAAACCGCAATTTACAACGAACTACAAGAACTTTTATATTATGTTACTTGCTGCTACTGAACCCTTCATGGGCGAGTCCGACTCGCACTTGGCCGCTTTTTTGAAATTATTTTAGGTCTTTATTGCACATAAAATGTTAACATTTATTTAGTATGTAACTACCAGAAACACATACAGATAGCCACAAAAAAATTGACGATTTAAAAGCATGTTAAGTTTTAAGTTTTGAGTTTTTGAGTTTCTACTCAAGAAACGATATGGAGAATAACAAAGAACTGAATGAATTTTACACAGGTAGCCAAGGTGGAAGCGATAGTGGATATGCTAACGGAGACAATGACAACGATGATTCCAACGACAACTCAACAACAAATGGGTCCAACGTATCCACAAATGGATCTAACGAATCCTCAGATAGATCTAACGGATCCTCAAATGGATCTAAGGGATCCTCAAAAGGATCTAGCGGATACTCAAATGGATCTAAGGGATCCTCAAAAGGATCTAGCGGATACTCAAATGGATCTAGCGGATATAAAAAAAATTCGGATGATTCCGACGACAACTCTGATGGGTACTCATCAAATGGGTCCAAAGGATCCTTAAATGAATCTAACGATTCCTCAAATGGATCTAACGCTTCATCAAATGGATCTAACGCTTCCTCAAATGGATCTAACGGATCCTTAGATGGATCTAGTGGATACTCAAAGGGATCTAGCGGATACTCAAATGAATCCAACGGAAACTCAGATAAATCTAGCGGACACTCAAATAAATGTAGCGGATACTCAAAGGGATCTAGTGGACCATCAAACGGAGTTAGTGGAGCCCTAAACAATGCCAGTGGAGGAGCTAAGAACAGTGGTAAGTCCATAAATTTATCGGTACAGGTTGTACAAAGGAAAACATTTTTTTTAGTAAAGACCAAAAAATATTATTTAATATGTAGGTTTGATAACTGATTTGATGAACTGGATTTTTACAGATTTAATAAATATTTAATTATGAAAGAAGTATGATTTGTGCCTAAACACTGTATTGAATGGTCTGTAAGAGATGCAGAGGCCATTGATGAAATATTTTTCACGTAATAGCCCTATATTAAAACACACACCCCGGACAAAGAAACGCGCCATTTCAAACAAAGATATTCATGTTTGTACACATGTAAATGTGTGCGTGATGTACTAGGGTTGAATCGAGATTCAATTAGCCCTCATTGTTTATTTCCAAATAAAGTAAAGGCTGTATACACCAACCAAAGCTGTATAGCCTTAGAAGGCTTAGCTATTTCCTTAAAAAATTAAATTGTCTTTGGTTACAATACTGTGCTTTGGAACCGTTTTGGAACTGTGCCAACCTCTTGACAAATGGTCACAGATCGGTCACACAGGGGGGGGTGAGGTAACCTTCAGAGAGTGGCAGTAAGTTTCCATACTGTATAATGTCCTTATACTGTGATTAAAACAGTAGAAAACTAGCAATTTGGAATTTCATTACAAGTGCAGTTTTTTTATTAAAAAATCGTAATGGGTATGGCAAGGATTACACAAAAATGTGACATTATTTTAATCAATTCCAATTACTTTTTATCAAATGACAAAAAGGACATTTTGTTTACAAAATGTCTATTTTGAAAACAAAATGTCCTTTTTGTCATTTGATAAAAAGTAACTCAGATGACCAGCAGTCAACTTTTCTATCGTAATACTTATGGTATTTCGAAAACCTTTTATTGGAGACGTTAAGCGAGTGTCTAAAACTGAGATAAAGAAAGATATCCATATCTCTTGCCTAAAAATTATTCAACGACTTTATAACATGTTAATTTTTCTTTTTACAGATTACTAAACACCGAATGCAACTCAACCATATTCTGGAGGTAAGCTAGACCATTTAGTTCTTACTTAGATTTATATCTAAATATTTATTGAAAATAGTTAGAACGCCTTCTAAAACTGAGATTTGCTCGCCGAAATTCCACTTTCAATTCTGATTCCGGATGTGAAGTGCAAGTAATATATGTGAAAAATTAAAATTAAACACCCCAATGAGCTAAAACAAAATTATTTGTACAGTCTAGCGAATCCATTTACCGTCTGGCATGCACGGGTTTGTCATTGCTCAATAGCAATTAGCAATAAGCATAAACAAATAATCTGTCTGGGTTTATATGGGAGGTACCTTATTTCGGGTTTGCACTGAATAATAACCGAATTACATAGAATAGTATACCGTAAAAAAGTAAGTTACAAATGTATATTTTTTTAATTAGATTTTCTTTTTTTTTCAGGTGGAGGTGAACAATAATCGATGTTACTATAAACCTATTAATTGTTATAAATAAATTTATCAATGTTCAAAATGTATTTCCGTTTTTTATTGATTTTGCGACATGACAGCAATGATGATAAATATAATAGATTATCTTTGGTTGGTAACCAAAATATAATCATTTGAAACACGTCAATTTGAGCAATATGTAAATAATAGGAAATACATTTTAGTAACATGCAGCGCATAAGCAAGTATTAGGCGCACATAGGCAGAATTGGCGAGAGACTAGAGCGTCTTCCTTTGGGAACTCGTTCGTTCTGGTCTCTGGCCAAGGCTGTCCAGGGGAATTTCTGCACGCCATCATTTCCACCACTACACATGGGAAATGATTCATTGGCCCACGACGCAAAGGAGAAAGCCGATCTTCTAGGCAAACTCTTTGCGTCCAACTCGACATTGGATGACGGGGGAAACGAGCTGCCGACCATACCGCGGTGCAAGAGCTGTATGCCGGATATCCGGTTCCACCAACGCTCAGTGCGTAAAGCACTTTTTTCCCTCGACATTCATAAGTCGAGTGGGCCCGATGGAATCCCTCCTATGGTGTTGAAGGTGTGTGCTCCAGAGTTGGCTCCAGTTATACGAGTAACGCGCCTTTTTCGGCTTTCCTACTCTTCTGGCGTAGTCCCGAAGTCATGGAAAACAGCTTTGGTGCACCCGATCCCTAAAAAAGGTGACCGCTCGAATCCCTCCAACTACAGGCCGATAGCCATAACCCCCTTATTCTCAAAGATAATGAAGTCCATTATCAAAAGCCAGCTCCTCCGGTATCTAGAGGACCGCCAGCTGCTTAGTGACCGACAGTACGGTTTCCGTAAGGGCCGGTCCACTGGTGATCTTCTTGTCTACCTGACACATCGTTGGACACAGGCGATCGAGACTAAGGGGGAAGCATTAGCGGTTAGTTTGGACATAGTGAAGGCCTTCGATCGGGTCTGGCACAAAGCACTTCTTGCGAAGCTTCCTTCTTATGGGCTTCCCGAGGAATTATGCAAATGGGTCACTAGTTTTCTTGCAGACAGAAGCATAAAGGTCGTAGTCGACGGTGCATGCTCAGATTCTATGTCTGTGAATGCTGGTGTCCCTCAACGCTGTGTGCCTTCGCCTACACTGTTCCTTCTGCATATCAATGATATGCTGCAAATCAGCAGCACTCATTGTTATGCGGATGACAGCACAGGTGATGCCTTCTATACCGGCCGTGCTAATATTTCTCGAGAAAACGTCATCGAGAGCCGAAACAAACTTGTGTCAGAAATTGAGGACTCTTTAAAGAAAGTCTCAGAATGGGGTCGGCTTAACTTGGTCCAATTTAACCCCACTAAGACACAGGTTTGCGCGTTCACTGCCAAGAAAATGCCATTTGTCGTATCACCTCGTTTTGAAGACACTTCCCTTAATGGCTCAGCTAGTATCGGAATCCTTGGTGTCGACATATCGAGTGAAGTCCAGTTCCATGATCATGTAGAGGGTAAGGCTCACCTGATGGTAAGCGATTACCCCCGCCCATAGACACCCGCAACACCAGAGGAGTCACAAGTGCGTTGCCGACCTTTGAAATGGGATGGGGGATGGGGGAATTAGGGGGGAGGTTGGGCCTCCGGTACCCTAACTCACTCGGCGAAAGACAATGCAAGCGTTGCTTCACGTCGGTTTTCTGTGAGGCCGTGGTATCATTCCGGTTGAACCAATTCACATGTTTTCCTCAAACGTACTAACTTAGTGCTCTTTCTTGCATGAAATTACAGAAACTTGCATCTCTTCTTACGATTTTAACAAATCGAAATCACATTACGCGAAGTCAGAGCTATGGAAGGATCTTCGAGTACTTTAATGTCGGATATCTGCCAGAAATTGTGTAGTAGCACCCGGACCCGCTCAATGTGCCGGTGCATTATCGTAATGTAAACACTACGAACTGAGTATTGAGTTCAGTCCTCGATTATGTATGTAGTTCTGCGATTGATTTAGGTAGACCTATATCAGTATACCATTGACTAGTAAGGGTCCTGTGCCTTTTAAGTGTAACATATTTTATGAACCCTTGATTATTATAATTGACCACGCTGAATACGTTGAAAACAACCGACTTCAATCGCAACAACTCCAATTTTGCTATGTTTTTGTTGATTTTCTCAAAAACCGCTGAATAGATTTCGATAAAATTTATATGGGACCACCTGTGAAGTATACCCTTTTAAACAAATAATTTTCCAAATCGGTTCAGGCGTCTTCGAGTAATCGGTGAACATAAATAAAAAAAATAAAAAAAAGATTTCGACGAATTGAGAACCTCCTTCTTTTTTGAAGTCGGTTAATTAAAAATAAAAATTCGTCATACATTTGTTGGTCGATTTTGACGTTCGAACTTGTGTTGATGGCTCTTCATCCTCGAAGAACTATTTCTTGCTTTAGAATAAAGTTGATTGTAAGATCCTTATAATAAATGGATATACTCGTATCATCACTTGTGTTAATTAATGACCACGCTGAATACGTTAAAAACAACCGACTTCAATCGTAGCAACTCCAATTTTGCTATGTTTTTGTTGATTTTCTCAAAAACCGCTGAATCGATTTCGATAAAATTAATATGGGACCACCTGTGAAGTATACCCTTTCAAACAAAAATAGAATTTTTGAAATCAGTTCAGGCGTCTTCGAGTAATCGGTGAACATACATAGAAAAAACAAAAAAAAAAAAAAAAAAGATTCCGACGAATTGAGAACCTCCTCCTTTTTTTGAAGTCGGTTGAAAATAGCTGGGAGACTCGTCGCTCGTTCAATCGGTGCGTTTATAAACTAACTTGTTTAGTAGTACTACTAAACAATTTAGTTACTACCTACCTAGCTAAAAGATTGATTTTCTATGAAACATTTTGCAGGGTGTACTTTAGTCGATAGTGGAAGGGATTATAATTTGGTTCTATTGAAAAAATACATGAAAATTACCCTTTTATAAAAATAAATAAATTAAAAAATCAAGTAAATCCTATAATAGGGAATTTTTAGATGACAATTATATCACACCATAAAAAGCCACAAAAACATAGATTCTTATTAAGAAACTAGCTGTTGCCCGCGGCTCCGCCCGCGTGGATATTGTATTTGTAACGGTTCTTGAGGATGGCATGGAAATGTTATATCCAGAACCCCCTTAAACTATGTTCTACTATGTTGTTTACCAGCCTTTACTTAAAAGTATTCTATGTGTTAACCGAGTGCTTTATCTATCTACCTACCAAATTTCATCCCAATCCGTTCAGTAGTTTCAGCGTGAAAGCGGAACAAAAAACAAACAAATAAACAAACAAACATCCATACTTTCGCATTTATAATATTAGTGAGACAATAAATTTTCAACTTGATCAAGTATGGATGAGCTGGGTGCGTTCTGATTTCTCTGTTATATTATACATTGGTGTATAATTTCTTCTTCCAAACCAAAAATAAATTGACTTCAATACATTTTCAATTAATAACTTGATATCATGTTAGAATTATTTTAGGAAATACAAAAACAATACTGACAAGCGTTGTGCGTCAAAAAATATGAAAAGTATTTTAGCATAAAAATACAGAAAAATATTCAATGATATGTAATATTAGAAAGTTATCATCATTTATTATTATTTTAGTCAGTAGTAATATCAATAAGTTTTGGCGAGTTTTTGATTAGCGCCATCTAGGATATTTATACTTTGATATAATTAAAAACGAGGTTACGTTCAAGCAAAAGTTTTACGTTTTCAAGAACATGTCTTGCGCCGCAGAAGGCATACTCGACAAAGATTTCTTTAGCTTCTTTAGCTTAGTAACGCTATTCTGAATTATAAAAGTGGCACTTTGAGTTTGGAAAACGGAGGCCAATTTATTACAGTTACGGTTAGTGAAAATAATTTATTTTCAATTCTGCCGCGTAGCGAGGTAATTAAATACTTTTTTGATATCTGCTTATTTAATGAGGAAAAAAATTATCTCTAACAGAGTCAGATAATTGTTTAATTTATTAGATCTGCCTTCTTATTTAAACGAAGAAAAGCAAATAGCTATAGAAAATGTATGTGCAAAGTACGCCGACATTTTCCATATGCCAGGGAATACGCTTTCTACTACTAATTAGGTAGAACATTCAATAAAATTTAAGGAAAATATTTCCCCAGTGTACGTCAAGCCTTATCGATTGCCTCATGCATTGAAGGGTGAAGTACAAAAGCAGATCAATGAGATGTTAAAAAATGATATTATTGGGGGAACCACGTCAGAGTGGTCTAGCCCAGTTTTGTTAGTGCCCAAAAATACAGATAGGTCAGGAGATAAAAAGTGGAAGTTAGTAGTGGACTATCGCCAATTAAATAACAAAATACAAAACGATAATTCCCATTGCCGAACACAACTGAGATTTTAGATTCTTGGTCCAACAATAAGTATTTATCTCTCCAAATTAGATTTGTCACAAGGCTATTATCAATTATGTTTAAAGGAACAGTCAAGAAAGTATACTGCTCTTTTTTCACCCTCAATTGGTAAGCCCTTGGCATCATCTCACCTGATGGTAAGTGATGATGATGCCGAAGATGGAAGCGGGCTTACCAAGATTCCCCAACGCAATGGGGAACTGGCTATCTTATCTTCATGCCGGAACACATTAATGCTATTAACATTGATGTTTGGCGGCAAGACTTAGATAAGATGGTGGTAGCTAGCAGGCGGGCTCAGAAAATACCACCAACCAAACCGAGTCCTACAACGTTGGACCTCGCCGGGAATCGAACCCGCGACCTCCTAATATGAATTACAACGGACAAGCAACTTCAAATGCAATATCAAATGAAAAGATGTCCAATGGGTATGAAGACATCTCCTAGTGCGTCTACGCGTTTGATGACCATAGCTATGACAGTTTTAAATTACCAGGCTTGTCTTATATAAGGTGCTACTTTATTAGTGCCCGATATTTTAGTCAGTGCTTCTACTCCTGATTCTGATCAACTTTCCCCAAGGAACCCATAGTCAAATCCCAAAAAAAATTTTGGACTCTTCATACTAATTTGGCCGCTCGGCTGATTGTTTTATATGAAAGGTCCAAAAATTTTTTTACGATTTGACTATGGGTTCTTTGGGGAAAGTTGATCAGAATCAGGAGTAGAAGCACTGACTAAAATATCGGGCACTAATAAAGTAGCACCTTATATATTTAGATGATCTTAAAGTAGTCGGAAATTGTCTTGAAAATCACAATAAAACTCTTAGAAAGAATACGCTAAGTAAATTTGAAATTAAATACACTTAAGTGCGAATTTTTACGGAAAGAGATTGTCTATTTAGGTCACAAGATTTCATTTTTCCAGATCCATCAAAAATAGAAGTATTATAAAAATATCCAACTCCAAACAGCGTCGATGACGTCAAGGGATTTGTCGCTTTTGCAAACTACTATATGCGTTGCTTACCTAAATTTTCAGAGATAGCATATGCATTAAACGTTCTATGTAAGAAAAATGCAGTTTCAGACTGTAAAAAAGAATTTCAAACGCTTAAAATTTATGAATTAGTCCAACAGTACTATCCAGACTTTTCAGAGAAAAATACTTTCACGTTACAGACAGACGCATCAAAGCTAGGCTTAGGCGCCGTATTATCTAATAACAACGGCAAAGTAGTTGCATATGCCAATCGCAGCCTAAAGCCCTCTGAAACGCGATACCCAGTAATAGAGCTCGAACTACTAGCTATTGTTTGGGCTGTAATTTATGTATATGGTAAATTTAAAATTAAAACTGATCATAAACCTTTAATTTTCTTATTTAATATGACCGATCCATCAAGTCGTTTAACTAAATTTAAAAGATTCCGACGAATTGAGAACCTCCTCCTATTTTTGAAGTCGGTTAAATGCAACATAGGTATCACACTGACTTATGAAACAAAACTATACTTTATGCGAGACTTTCAGTAAGAAATGTGTCTGCTAGGAATCTAGCTAGGTCAGAACCAGAAGGGGAACGAAAATCTACCTGGTTTACTCGAGCCCAAGAGCGCCAGCGATTCCAGGCTGTCAGGTAAGATTTCTTTGTAGAACCACGCCAGCTTGTTTGAAGGAGACCAGTTTTATATTATTATTACTATTATATTATTATTAACATTTATGTGTTCCGGCTTAGAGATAAGAGAGCCAGACAGTTCCCAAATGTGTCATTGGGGAATCTTGGTATAATCTTCCCATCTTCGGCATAATCATCACTTTACAGGTGAGATGATGCCAATAGCTAACCAATTACGAATGAAAACGAAAATAACCAATTGTGAATAAATTTCATGGTTCATTCTGTTAGGTAATAAATAAATAAAACAACCACTTGTTCAATACGTGAAAAATATTTACTTCTTTTCATATTGTACTTACTGTATAATTAATTGTTTATTTAGACGTTTTGGTTGCTAAATTAGTTGCTTTTGTTTAAGTATTAAGCCGTCATAGTATATATAAATAATTTTTACATATTACAATGCAACATTCTAGAATATTAATTCAATTTTACACTTGATATTGTCTTATTGTTAAAATTATAAAGTAGGTACGTAGCAAAATTTTAAGAGGGTCATGAAACTGAACAACTTTTTGTTCAAACACTTCGCTGTCATCTCGAAAATTAAATCAGTCAAATTCAAAATATGTTTATTCGAAGTAGGTAGCACTGTACACTTTTCGAAAACGAAGTTCCTATTTCTTGGAACTCGTATACCTACCCAACGTTTCGGGAAGTGTTCGCGGAGTGAGAAGAAACGTCGGGTCCAAAGGAAACTCCCTCCAACACATTTTCATATTTAATGTCGTTGAAATTCATTTAAATCGTAACTGAATGCAGATTGGCCATCTTTAAAAGTCCAAATATTTTTTTGCGATTTCACCAAATTCTTATGAAAAGAAAGAAAGCAGAAAAAGTTGTTCCTAGTTTTAATTTATATGAAATAGACACTAGAATTTCATTTAGAGGGATGCAGTATAATGACAAATACCGCATCCTTATTAAAATATCCAAGATACTGCAATGCGTCGGGTATGTACGAGAATCTATGCCGAAGCGGGAATGTCCGATTTCTAAGTGCGTATAAATTCCTTCCGGGACTGCTAGCATCGCTCTGGTAACAACATCCCTTAAGTAAAGTAAGTAAAGAGTCAAGATCCCATAAGTAGTAGGAAAGTAACTCGAAAGATTTGTATGGAGTATTCTGTGTGGCGTCTCTACATATTTTTTTTTAACCTTCAGCGGTCTTGGAACAAAACTTGTTCTGTATGATAAAAAAAAGTCCAAGTTAACAGATCCTACTCCAGTGTTATTACACCCTCTATCTATATCCAGGGCTGTGCAGTATTCGAATCACTTGTAACTGAAATACGTTTTTGAAATACAAATACGTATTTTGTATTTATATTTCAAATACCCATCTAAAATGTATTGTGTATTTTAATTAGTCCATTCAAACGTATTCCGTAATTAATATTTCAAATACTTTGTGTTTGAAAATACATTTCTATCAAAATACTATCCTCCGTAGGCCCCAAGGCCTAGACCAAATGTCAGTAGTCATTCAGACCCAAGGTCGTTTTTTTAATTAATTTTTTTATGACGTCTATGGCCCAGGTTATGTTTATTATATTTTTATTATTATAAGTATACGGAAAGTACTATAGGGTTTATAAGGGAAAACACTGTTACTTTTGACTATTTTGGTTTATTTCCAATTAGACAGCCGAGGAAATGACAGGCACAAGAGGCATTTCATCTTAGCCCTCTAGGTTGGCAACGCATCTGCAATCCCCTCCGGGGTTGCCGGTGTCTATGGGCAGTGGTGATCACTTACCATCAGGTGACCCACTTGCTCGTTTGCCTTCCTTATCACATAAAAAAAAAAAAAAAATATTTACACAGATGTTTACATCATGACGAACCCTTAGAGAATCTTGGTTCCAAACTATCAAAATCAGACAGCGAACGATTTAAATACTTATTATTTTTTAATAGAAATGTTCCAATGCCGAAAAGATCACAATGCGCGGCTGTAGAGACTCCATCACTACAACCAACCCCGCACCTCCACCATTTATAGGGTTTATAAGGGAAAACACTGTTACTTTTGACTATTTCGGTTTATTTCCAATTAAACTTATTAAAATATTTACACAGATGTTTACATCATGACGAACCTTTAGAGAATCTTGGTTCCAAACTATCAAAATCAGACAGCGAACAATTTAAATACTTATTATTTTTAATAGAAATGTTCCAATGCCGAAAAGATCACAATGCGCGGCTGTAGAGACTCCATCACTACAGTGCATAATACTTAGCCACCTTCTTTCTTATCACGGCAGAGTAGGCCATAAAGCGCTATTAACTTAAGCGCTCGGAACGCGGCCCAGCTGTGGCAGCAAAGACAAAACGCGGGAAATTAAAAATTACGTACTGGAGTATCGTATAACGCATTTTTTTTAACTATGCAGGTCGAGCTGTCAAAAAATGTATGAGATTTGATACTAACGTTGTTCTATGTAAATTTTGACGGCTCGATTTGCACAGTTAAAAAAATTACGTAAGTTTATTTTTTTACTGAAGGTCCGCACAAAATAGGACGGCGGTCCGGGCCCGGACCGCCGTCCGCCATTTGGTGACCCCTGCCTGATGTTTCTAGAAGTAAATTCGGCATTTTAGTAATGTATTTCGTATTTCAAATAAAATCCATTAAAATACAGTCAGTATTTTGTAGTTTGTATTTTCAATACATCCAGAAAAAATATTTAGTATTTAATATTTTAAATATTGAGAACAGAGGTTATTGTATTTAGTATTTCAACTAGTACTTGATGTGTATTTTAGCCAGCCCTATCTATATATACATAATTACCTACAGTATTCTTCTTATTTTCAATAATTGTAACATTTGAGTCAATAAGGAACTCAAACTGGGCGATAAGTATATAAAGACGGTTTTGCTGGTGTTATATCGCACTTCGCTGAATCGGACGCCAGCATCGGACAGTCGTTCCAACCCACCATCAAAATGAAGGCTATCTACATCCTATTGATTATCCAGGTATGATTTCTTTTTTCTTTCGTATACCTTATTAATTAAATATTTTTGGGAGTTTTGCCGTAATCGCCACGCTTGGCAGGCGGGTTGGCGATCGCAGTTTAGCGATAGAACGCGCAGGGACGCGGCGCCCATCCTCTCCCTTATCCCTTATTCCCCGGATCCCGTTCTATAAAGGTTTCGGGAAGCCAATGGTTGTGTTGCAGTGCGGCTTGCGTGGTCGCGTTGATCATGCAGGTTAACTGACTACAGACACGGTCACAACCTGGATAGGTTTGACTTTTAGTAGCATTTTATCCATGCTTTGCAAGGCACGTAAAGCCGTAAGTGCTGGTTGCTATCATTCGAAGGTCTTATAAAGAAGGCTTGAAAACTTCTGCCACTGCGGTTGGTCACTAGCCCCACAACCTCCACCAATCCGGACTTTGTCCTCGTGTGTGGAATATGGCCTAAACTTCCCGATATTTATGGGACGATACCTGTGCAGCAGTGGGAACGATATGGGTTGTTAACAAAATCACGTTAAAAAATCCGAACGAGTAAGGATTTCTGCAATTTTAATTTTTTATAGGGGAGAGACCCCCACTACTACCCTAAGGTTCATCAACAATAAAATCGAAGTACGAGTATCTTAGGCTACATGTTTAAAACCTCCTGATATGTGTAAAAGAACTCTTGTGCTGCTCTAGGTTGGCAACTCATCTGCAATCCCCTCCGGGGTTGTAGGTGTCTATGGGCAGTGGTGATCACTTACCATCAGGTGACCCACTTGCTCGTTTGCCTTCCTTATCACATAAAAAAAAAAAAAAAAAAATACCGGTATGTTTAGAAGTAATGAACTCTATTATTGTAATATGACAACAAGGGAAAATCTGCCTTGAAAAAATTGGCCTCTAGTACCAGCAAATATAAGACCATTTATACCATACAAAAATCGCAAATATATTGATTTGGTAGCTCTGATAATTCGCACCAACCTTGTAGACCCAAACCATGCAATTTTCACAATGTATTCAGTCCTCTTCATGAGATTCAAGTTATTAAGAACAAATTATCTATTCCTCAGTCGGTCTGCGGGGAGGAGTTAGGTTTTATTTTTCATTTTTCTTGGTTTTCTTGCTAAAACGTCTCTTCCTAAAAACTTACTTATTAATTTCTTGCTAATTTTGTATCTTTTCCTGAAACAAAATTCTTGCCTCGCTTGGCTAACCTAACCCAACCTTTCTGTTACCTGCTCTTCCAGCATCTTCTTGTATGGATAACTTTTTACCATATACCTACTTTCTTTCAGCTTTACGACGTCGTGCTACTGCTCTATTTTTCAAAGTATCTGGAACTGATGAGAGTTCTGTAACTATTGCTTTAAAACTGACAATGGATTGGTCAATGGTAGTTTTTGTTTGAGATTCGGATTGTTGAGACGAGTCAATTTGAGGCTCGGAGTCGTCGGAGTCTACGGTTTTATGCATGTTCTCAGGATCCCAGCTTCCCTTCTTTTTCTTCCTCTCACCATCGCTTTCATCTCCTGGCATCTCTGCGTACCTATAAGCAAATTAAACTACTTAAAAATGAACTTGAACATTGGCCGGTACTGGAGGACAATTTTGTGGCCGGTACTGTAGGAAACGGAATAAAATATTATGTTCACTGCACTGACGGACTCTCCCCTATTGTCAATTCTCAGCTGTCATTTTAATAGAACGATCATTTATTTAATCTTGTTTTTTCAGGCTGCTGGACTCTACGCTTACCCTACATTGGATAAAGTTACAGGTTAGTGTTTCAAAAAGAAACTTTCTTTAATATTATGTTTTTGTTTTTCAATCATGCATTATATTTATATAATAAATAAAAGAATGTATTTAAATGCACTTTAAAATTAATTAAAGTAACTACAACAGAAATTTGCAAGGCATATACAGAAACCTTTAAGAATCATTTTACCACTTTATTATTTTTCTCTTGTAAATTAAAAACAATGCAGTCCAAAAAATTTTCGCACTTTCATCAATAAGAATTATGCATATAACTGAGAAGCAATCGACGAACCCTTTCAGGGCTCCATCTGTAGTTCTCAAATCAAACTAACCAAGAATAATAGCAGTCTGAACCTAAATTACCCGTCCCGTCCACTTCGAATTCCGGAGCTCACTTCGCCTCGCTTCTTCTTTATATACTGTAACATTTGGATTATTTTTGAAACTTCGGACACTGGGGTTGGCCACTAGCCCCACAACCTCTACTCATCCGGACTTGGCCCCCGTGTATGGAGTATGGCCTTACCTTCCCGAATCATGGGAAGAGACCCGTGTACCTGCATTGCGGACATTATGGGTTGTTAACGATTTGGATTATTTTTAATAACCGACTTCAAAAAAAGGAGGAGGTTCTCAATTTGTCGGAATCTTTTTTTTTAATGTATGTTCACCGATTACTCGAAGACGCCTGAACCGATTTGGAAAATTCTTCTTTTGTTTAAAAGGGTCTACTTTACAGGTGGTCCCATACAAATTTAATCGAAATCGATTCAGCGGTTTTTGAGAAAATCAACAAAAACCTAGCAAAATTGGAGTTGTTGCGATTGAAGTCGGTTGTTTTTAACGTATTCAGCGTGGTCAATTATTGACTGGCTGGACATTCTTTTGGATTCCAATCCGGACTTAGCCCCCATTTGTAAAGTATGGCCTAACCTTCCCGATGATATATGGGAAACCTACGCTCCTGCAGTGGGGACGATACGGGTTGTGAACACAATTATTTTTTATTTAATATATTCTAATTCTTAATTCTATCTATAGGCCTCTTGGGTGCCGTTGGAGGAGCCGATGGCGTATTAGGAAACGCCGGTGGCGCAGCAGGAAACGCTGGTGGCGCAGTAGGAAACGTCGGTGGTGCGACGGGAGGCGCCGACTGTATTGCGAATGGAGCCGGCAGTAGTTTTGAAGGTGCTGGCGGTATCGGAGGAGCTGGTAATGAGCTGATTTAATGTTCTTCGGCAACACATAAAATACCCTGTTTAAACTTTCAACTATTTTAACAGTTAGTAAATTTTTCAGCGTTTACGCTGTATGAGATGATTCGCGCGAGAAGTTGAGATATATTTCTCTCATTTCTTTATGTGATCGCGCGGCGTCCAATTTCTACAATATCAAATTATAAATTCTCAATTTTTGTATGTGAATAAAACAACCACATTTTTTATAATTACAGAATTCTCGAGATATGGTTATTTTCCTCCGTAAGGGTTTTGTTTTTTAGGACCTTTAGGAAACTCGTCAATTAGACAAATTAATAAGTAATTTAAATTTCCTGTAAAACTACAACGACGTCATATGGAAGAAAATACTATAATTAGATCTCATTTAAAAAATAGGGTGCATTCGGGTAATTCCGAATGTCGGGTAATTCCGAAAATGCGTAATTTCTACCAAACGCGACAGTATTTTCTGCACTGGTAACATTCATTTGATGGCCATTTTAATCAGCTTACTAATGGGGAAGAAAACTGACAGAACTCGCCGATAGAGGTGCTGATATCGCTTGACTCATAACAATCATCATTAACTGTCAAAACGTATAGAAAAACTGTTTACGTGAACTAAACATAAGATTTATTAAAAAAATGCCGCGTTGTGTGGCGATTGGTTGCAATAATAATAGTAATCATTAATTTCCTAAAGATTCTCGGATGAAGAAGACGTGGGTAAACTTACGTTTTCAATCATGTATTTTTAAACTTCGCCTTTAATTAAGGAACAGTCCAAGTCGCATACATTTTCCATTTAACAATTTTACAGAAAAATACTATTTTATTACACCTCGATAATAAAAAACGCGGAACAAATTGAATGTTGTTATGAGTCAAGCGTCCGTAGCGCCATCTGCAAATAGCTTTGCGTTTTCTTCCCCATTACTTCATGTCATACAATTTTCTTTCCCTTTTTTAAATCGGCAATTTCGGAATTACCCGAAATTACCCGAATTATTTTCGTATTTTAGGATTAGGTACCGAAGTAAAAACTTAAAAACATGAAAAATTAAAAAAAAACGATGTTTATAAGTTTTTCACTTCAGTACGTAATCATAAAAATTCGTGTATCTTTTTTTAAATAAATTATTTCGAAAGAGACTGTAAGACAAGATATATAAATTAGTGGAATTAGCTTTCGTGCATTCACTGATGCCAAGGTCTTACCAATAAAATTGAGGGTAAAAAAAAAAAAAACATTTTAATTGGATTTTTTATTTTGTAAGGAACCCTGAAAAAAACGACGAATAAATATATTTTCCTTATTATAACTTTCAGGAGGAGCTATTGGTACCATCGTCAAGGGTAAAGTTGGTAAGTTAGAGTAATTACTGCATTATTAAAAATAAAAAGCATCTACTCATGTTTACGAGTTCAATTTCCTTCAGAATCCCACAAGCAGGACTACTTTCTTTTTGTTTCGCAAGACACGTTAAGCTGTTGGTGCCGGCTACTATCGTGATGATAATCGTGAAGCCAAGTCGTAGGTGGCTTGAAAACTTCTGACGCTTGTAACTTGTAACTTTTAAATTAAGAAGGCCAGAACGTTAAAACAAAAAAAGTGAGGATTGCCAGTAGATGGTCGTGCCACTGAAAAAAAAATTATACACAAAATAAACACCATCAATTAAATGTAAACATTATCATATTTGTTTTCACAGAAAATTTTTCATTTTTTGTTTAATTGCAAAAAAATAAAATAACACCTATTAACCCTATTTTTTTATTACTTTAAGATATTTGACATCAGTTTAGCTTTCAAATAATAAAAACCCCAAATTTCTAACCTACATACAACGTTTGCTATGAGCAATAAAACAATGGTATTCCAGATACGCAGTTTTTTACACTTTACTGTTGTTCTAAATGCTAATTTTAGATTTTCGTAGTCATAGTTTTGTGTATTTTTTTTATTTCTGTGGTACGGCCATCTACTGCCAGTCTTTTTTTTAACATTCTAGCTTGTTAAATTTAAAAGTTACAACGTTTTGTTTATTTGGGGACAGCAGATTTAATTTTTAAAAAATAAACGCCCACATATTTTTTATTACTTTTTTTTATATTTGTCTGGGCGATAAAATTGGGTCTTATTTCACCCCCTTTCATATGTGCATTTTATTTAGACTAATACTGTATTTAAAGTTAGATCACTGTAAGAGTGTTTGTTTAACGTTATTTTATTAAATATTAGATCAACGCTATCGGAATCTAGCTAGTGTATACCGTAGAAACAGAAAAAATACACTGACTGCGACAAACCTGGAAACTTTTTTGCTTTTTTCAGCCGGTTTGGGTCACGTCGCCGGAGGAATAAAAAGCCTCACTCATGGAGGTGAGTAACGAAACTGGTAAAAGACACTAAAGGAACCAGGACACAATCCAATGCAATCGTAGAGTTACGCTACAAATGTTACACCTTGGACAATCCACATAAATAGTCTGAGTTATTTACTTTTATTTAATATGACCTCCCTTTGTAAAACTTGATTAAATTAAAGATTTATGAGTATTTATTTATGTTGCGTTTGGATAGTTTTTAAACAACATTTTTGACTGACTCGGTGGCCCAGTGGTTAGCTCTTCTGATTACTGATCCGAGGGTGTGAGGGATTGATTCTCACCCAGGGCAAATATTTCGTCGGTCAGATCACGAAGGGGCTTACAACTTTACACTAGAATGAATTTAAGAAAAAAATTAAAAGTTACTGTGAAGAACTGTTCCAACTTAGCTTTTACGTAGTTAACGAGGCTATTATTTAGAACAAGAAAGAACTCCCTTTAATTGTTAGTTTATTTTAAGTTTACCTTTAATACGCATAACTCGAGATCAAGAATTTGTTGGATACGCCTTCATGATCCGACCGACGATTTGTGCGCTAAGCAGGTTTGTTTCCTTTATATCAGGGTTTATTATCTATCGTATATCAGTATGTAGTTCCCATAATACAGGGACTCGGACTCCTAGTTTGGGGCCAGATGACCGTGTGTGATTTGTCTCAGATATTTATTTATTATATATTTATTTCGTCATTTTGTCATGAGTGTGCTTTGACTGCACTGCACTTACTTTACACACTTTCGCACAATTCTCGGGGTTTTATACGTAGCGTATGTAGTTAAGGATATTAAAGGGGTGGAATTTATGGTGTAAAAGTCGACTCAGGTTAGGTTGATGAGTTGTCTTCTGTATATAAAAATTAACGGAATTATTTTCCTTTTTCCAGACGTGCGAGGTGTTATTCGTGGTGTCACTGATGGTGTTTCCACCAGTAAGTTTAAAAACCTATCAGCTGTAAATGATAGGTATATGCACAGATATACTGTAACAATGGTTGCAGCAGAAAAATTCTCGACTGGCTACCGCGAACCGAAAGAAGTAGAATTAGGCGGGCCTCCCACTCGGTGGACTGATGAAAATCAAAATCCACTGATTGCAGGCAGCGTAAGACTGGTCGTCGTGGAAATCTTTGGAGGCCTTTGTTCAGTAGTTGGCGTCATTTAGCTGATGATATGAGGCGTCTTTCGATGAATGATGAATAGGCAAAATCATGTGTTTAAGTACTATAAAGAATTTACAAACAAACAAACAAAATCAATAATAGTCTTATCACAAAATTACATTTATGGACGCGACCTCATAATTGAGAAGTCTAGAAAGGTGAACTGTAAGTTTCTATTCTTTGCCGACAAAGCTATTATCATGTAAATAATCTTGGGTATCTTATGAAAAAACTCAGTGATACAATGGGCATCCCAGGACGTAATTCCAAGACTTCTGATAAGAAGGGCGAGTCACTACCATAGAGCTCACAAACATAAATGCTTTTTCGTGTCTCGATAAGGGTTGACCCATATCTGGCAGCACGGAATCGCATCGCAAAAAAGGATAGCGCTACGGTAACATGCGATTCGGTGCCGCCAGATGTGGTTTAACCCTAATTAATTATTAATGATGGGATGTTTTTTTTTAGTTGCCGCACACGATCTTGCCGCTGTTGGACAAGTGAAAGAAGGAGCAGGTATGCTATTATGTTCCAGATTTTACTTTTTTGAAATGGAAACTTCTTTAAGCGTACTTTGCTGAGCAGTAAACAAAACTGAACCGTCAAGCTCGTTATCGGTTCGTTTACGTTGAATCGGGTATACTTGGCTCCAATCAGTCTCGTTCAAGACTTGCAGATGTGTTTATAGTTTAGAGACCCCATGTAAGATATCCTAAAGTGGATCTGTGGTTAAACCGCCTCCTCTATGATAAGTACTTTAAAGTACATTTTTTTCCAATTTATTTAATTAACTCTTATATGTTAATCATCATCATCTCAATAAGCAGTCTTTATTAGCCTCGATATTTTTTCTTTACTCGCTGTAGTTAATAGATGTTAAAAAATTCAGAAACACCTCGTGCGTGATTACCGTACGCACAAACTCAAAGAGAAATACGCTCCTCGTCAAAATATTCATGTGTTTTTGCTTTATTCTTAGGAGCAGCTGTTGGTACCGTCGTTGCTGGCAAACTCGGTAAGGTACCCTATTTTTTTAATCAAAAAAAAACCTTATTTAACAAATGGCTCTTTGTGACTTCTTTCGACTTATTCGTCATCTCGACTGAATTAAATTCGTTCGTTCGAATCTCACACTATGGTGCTACAATAGTGGGGACGGAGTCCATACATTTTGTCCTATTTTTTCTTTGACGGGACTGTGAAGCGGAGTTGTTAGTCCAACTACAAGAATGGGTTGGACCAACACCCCTTCTAAAGGCCCGTGGTCCAACTAGTCGGACAGAGCAGTTGGACCACTACCGCGCACGAGGCGGGACAAGCGGGCTGGATTCTAATTTTCATCGGAAATCCACATTCATTTTCCTTTTTTTCCAGATGCTGCTGATAAAGCCACCAAAGGAGTGGGCTCCATTACTAATGGAGGTATGTAAAGAGAAAGAGACAAGGTGTAAATAAAGGTATAGGATAGGTCCCTTTCCAAATCAGGTAATATTTACTTGAAAGTAAATGAAGGTAATAGATAGGTTAGGTTAGGTTAGGAGTGTGAAACTTTAATAATGTTGTCTTTGTGCTACAGATTCTATGAAAAGATTGAGTAAATCGGCTAAGTGCGATATTAGGCATCCCGCTACGAAATTACCTACTTGAAAGGAATCTGTCTCTTTCTCATTTATGGGAATTACAACGAGCTAATCCTGTTGTCATGCTTATAATTATCCACACAAATTTAGCCCCAGTAAAGCTTAATAGCGTGATATATTATTTAGTGCGAAGTGTCTTAGATTCGTATTAATCCCCAAACTGACATACACCACATTTTGTGCACTTGGGTTTTTAATTTTTAGTTGAATTTGTAGAAAAAATATACTGTAGTTTAACTGAAAATGGCATTCGGAAGCCGCTGGATGCGGACAGCGTACGACCAGTCCTCGTGGAAATCTTTGGGGAAGGTTTATGTTTAGCAGAGGTCTTTCGCTTTTTTTTTATATGATAGGTGGCAAACGAGTAGACGGATCACCTGAAGGTAAGCGATTACCACCGCACATAGACACCATCTACACCAGAGGAGTCACAAGTGCGTTGCCGGCCTTAATGATTATTTAATTTGGTTAAATAATTGTACAATTATTTTCCTTTTCCAGATGTAGGTGGCGCTGTTTCAAATTTCGGTGGAGCCGTTGCTACCAGTAAGTTTTAGACCGTGTCACTTGTAAACTAATTATACATGGTATTAAAAAAGTGCGTTTGAAATTGTATAGAAAACTGAAAAAAAAAAGTTGTTGATCGAATTTTTTTAAATATTTTTACTGTATTCTACACTTGATTCTGAGTAACCCCTTAAAATTTCAAACGCACTTTTTTAACATTCTGTATAGTGATGACATTCCATACAAAAATCGCGTTACTATATATGTACTACTACTACGTAAAAATATGGTCGCCTTAGAAAAGGTATAGGGAGTGTCCATACTGAATGTAGTACTGACTCGGTGGCTCAGTGGTTAGCGCTCCTGACTACTTATCCGAGAGTCGTGGGTTCGATCCCCACCCAGGTCAAACATTTCCGTGATGAGCAGATTTGTTTACCCTATGTCTGTATGTATTATATCAACTTATAATAATTACATATGTATACATATATTTACAATAAAAACGAATCTCTGTACGTAAATGAGTTTCTGCTTCCTATAATACAGGGAATCCTGGTTTGGAGCCCGATGAACGTGTGTGATTTGTCCCGGATTAATTAATTAAATTTATATATTAATTAAATAATATTTTTGCAGTGCCTAAACACGATGCTAAGGCTGTCGGGCAAGTGGTTGGAGGCTCTGGTGGATCATCAAAACTTGGTATGTATGCTTCTTCTTCTTATCGTATCGAAACACACACGCACACACACACTAACCATAAAAAAATGCCCAATTCAAACTTTTATTCCTACTCCTAGCGTTTATTCATGATAATAATCAGAAATCTTTGAGTGTTTTTATATTACATTAATACTTTTTAAATTATTTAAGTCTTTATAGCACATAAAACGTAAAAAATCACTTAGTATGCAACTACGATACTAATAACACTTTAAGGAATATGTTGTCTAGATAACACAGACAGATTGACATACTAGGAGCCCCTGTACTCTGATTGAGTTTCTACCCAAGAAACCATAATTATGGAGAATAACAAAGAATTAATGAATTTTACACAGGTAGCCAAAGTGAAAGCGATGATGGATATGCTAACGGAGACAATGACAACGATGATTCCAACGACAACTCTGATGGGTACTCATCAAATGGCTCCAACGGATCCTCAAATGGATCTAACGGATCCTCAAATGAATCTAACGGATCCTCAAAAGGATCTAGCGGATACTCAAATGGATCTAGCGGACATAAAAAAAAATCTGATGATTCCGACGACAACTCTGATGGGTACTCATCAAATGGGTCCAACGGATCCTCAAATGGATCTAACGATTCCTCAAATGGATCTAATGGTTCCTCAAATGGATCTAAGGGATCTTCAAATGGATCTAGTGGACACTCAAAGGGATCTAGCGGATACTCAAATGGATCTAGCGGATATAAAAAAAAATCTAGCGGATACAAAAACAAATCTAGCGGATACTCAAATGAATCTAGCGGAAACTCAGATGAATCTAGCGGATACTCAAAGGGATCTAGCGGATACTCAAAGGGATCTAGCGGATCCTCAAACAGAGTTAGTGGAGCCCTAAACAGTGCCAGTGGAGGAGATAAGAACAATGCTAACAGTGCAGACTATTCCAAAGACGACTCCGACAGTGGTAAGTCTACATTTTTTTCTGTACAGGATGTCCAAACGAAAATATTGGTCTACCTACCTACAAAAATAGGGCGTGTTATAGATTTTTTTTGTAAAGACCAAAGAATATGTAATATGTATAGGTTTGATAACTGATTTGATGAACTAGATTTTTACAGATTTTATCAATAATTAATTATTAAAGAAGTATGCTTTGTGCTTAGACACTGCATTGAATGGTCTGTAAGAGATGCAGAGGCCACTGATGAAATATTTTTACCATAATAGCCCTATACTAAAACAGTAGAAAACTAACAACTTGGAATTTCATTACAAGTGCATTTTTTTTATTTAAAACATTTCCTAATAAGTATGGCAAGGCCTAGACAAAATTTTGACGCCATTTTAATAAATTTTAATAAAAATTAATTCAAATGACTAGGAGTAAACTTCTCTATTGTAATACTTAAGGGATCTCGAGCGAGAACCATCATAGTACACCTAGGGTTTATAATAGAGATAAAGAAAGATATCCAGGTCTCTGGCCTAAAATGTATTAAAAGACCTTTTCATTACATTTTTCTTTTTACAGATTGCTAAACACCAAATGCAACTCAAACAAATTCTGGAGGTAAGCTAGAATACTCACTAGAATATCTAAAAAAAAAATAGTTGAAACGCATTCTAAAACTGAGATTTTAAAGAGTAAAGTGCAAGGTAATGTATGTAAAAAAAGAAGATTAAACACCCCAACGGCTAAAACAAAATTATTTGTACAGCCACGCTGTGTATACCTACTTTCTCGCGAATCTATTTGCCGTCTGGCATACACGGGTTTGTCATTGCTCAATAGCGATTAGCAATCAACATTCATAATCGTTAGCGAAGATTAGGGGGTCATAATCAATGTAGATAAAAATAAACAACAAATCTGTCTGGGTTTGTATGGGACGTGCCTTATTTCGGTTTTGCACTGAATAATACCTAATTACATAGAATAGTATACCGTAAAAAAGTAAAGTTACAAAAATATGTTTTAATTAGATTTTCTTTCTTTTTTCAGGTGGAGGTCAATAATAATCGATGTTGCTATTAAACGTTTAATTGTTATAAATAAATTTATCAATTATCAAAAATTATTTAAATGTTTTATTTATTTTGCAACATGACAGCAATGATTATGGTTATAATATATTATCTTTGGTTGACAACCAAAAAAGAATCATTTGAAACACATCAACATCACATATGCGATCAACATGCTGTGCATAACGAAACACAATAATAGGAAATACATGAATGCGAATAACATGCAGCGTAGATATAATAAAACATAATTATTATAGGGTAATTTGTTATTTGCTATACAACACTTTAATTTAAACAATCTTCTGCATAAGCAATAATTTGGTTTCACAAAAGGTCGATTAACTACCGATGCAGCAGTAGTACTTATACGAAACATCTATGATGCTGTTAAGAATTACAGGATGCAATAGGGGTGTTTTGTGATTTATTTAAACATTTGATAGTGTTGAACATCGAACTTTACTTCTCAAACTAACGCATTACGGTGTAGAGGATAAGGCTAGGTTACAAATAGTCCAAGTAAATGGCACAAATTCTCTTGGCTCTTCAGTGAAATCTATTTTAGGCCCCTTTCTCTTCCTTGTTTATTTTAATAACTTACCATTTATGGTGAAAAACTATCAAATATTGTGTTTATTTTTAAGGTAGACAGGAAAGACAGCAAAATTGACGAACTAAACAACACATTTCCAGAGATAAGTACAGTAGCCAAAGATGGCCCACCTTATTTCAAACCTCAATTATTCAATAAATAAAATAGTTTATGAAATAAAACAAGTCGCAACTATATATTTGGTTTATTAATGAAATGAAAAATCATATTTCATCCTTATTTTATTCGGTACTGATAAGAAAAATCAAATTTAAAAAATCACTACAATGGGCCTTCTTAGGCTATGGGTGTCCTAAGATAGCCCGTTTCATTGTAGTGTATATTTTTGATAATATCTAGCTTCATATATATTTTTTCTTAGAATCATTATAATGTTAAGTTATCTTTCAGTGTTACTTACTTGATACAAGAATTAGTCAAAAATATGGCGCGTGGGCCATCTTAAAACTATCAAAACTTAAAATTGCTATAAAACAAAAAATCTTTCGAAATGAACAAAACACGCATAGTTTTGAAATCTACAAATAATCTGTAACAAAAAACAAATCAATAAAGTTTTCAAAACAGTAATCAGTTTTCAATCATTATTTTTCTTGGGCCTTATTATTTCATTTAAAAATTATCATCAATACACTTTTACAAAAAGTAACTAAACTGGCCTATAAAATAAGAATAAAAAATAAACATAATTATGTTTTAGTCATAATGACATCTCTTCTTATTTCATAAACTACGCGCATCTATTTCGGGCCTTATTTGGTAACTATTGGGTAAGCTTTCATAGGGACCTACCCTTCAACAGTAAAAGTATTCCATAAACAGCAAATATTAAATAAAATATTGTAACTTAAATCGAATCTAATGAAGTGAAGTCAATAATTAAAATAAAACAATTTGCGTAATCAAAATTTCAAAAAAAAATGCGCGTGTAATTTAATAAAACGAGCTCTCGTTTGAAGCGTTACTGACAAGTGAGTAGTGACAGCTGTTCACAAAATTCGAATACAAATCGAATACAAGTTCGGATACAATTGCCTTGTGGTGTATATGTGTAAACACGTATTTCCGCGAAATTCTAAATTATTATGAAAATGAAAAGTTATGGCTTTTGAATGTGGGCTATCTTGGGAGCCGGGCCATCTTTGGTAACTGTACCTTAGATTGTTAACTGTTAACAACTTGCTATTAAATGCTACAAAAACTAAAGTAACAAAATTCAGATTTCCAAATGTGCGATAGTGTAAGTGTAATATTAGATAGTAATATTTTAGATTGGTAAAAATCATTGTTTTTAGGGTTCTGTACCTCAAAAGGAAAAAAGGAACCGTCATAGGATCACTTCGTTGTCCGTCTATCTGTCTATCAAGACCCTTTTTCTCAGGAATGCGTAGTCCTATCAAGTTGAAATTTATATCAAATACTCAGGCCTGGAATCCCTTGAAGCTGTGAAAAAATCAAACTTCTATGCCAACGCAATCAAGAGATACGGCCGTTTATGCCGCATATTTGCACACTCGCATGGAAATCAAAACCTATAGGGTACTTCTCGTATACCTAGAATCATGAAATTTGGCAGAAAGCAATGTCTTATAGCACAAGTAAAGGGAAAAGTCCTAAAACCAAAAATTTTTTGTTACGTCACAATTTTCTGCCGCGCAAAAAAAGTATGACAGTCATTTGGGCCTGGCAAAGCGAGACAACGCGTTCCACGCTCATTTTCAGTGTGTACTTAGTAGCAAAAAGTAGCAGAGCGAGCACAGATAGTTCTAATTTATTAAATAAAATACATACTTCCATTTACCAGCATATTTAGGTCAGTTTTATGCCCTCCTTTACATGCCCCTTTTGTAATTTATGAGGCAGCGAAAGTAATTTCCTATTTATATAAACGTCGCGATCGAAGCGAGCGCGAAATTTATCAAATTATCTTTAAAAGGCATTAAATAATTTAGTATATCTGCGTTTTCTGAAAGTTTAACCTACACCTACACCATTCTTGGCAGACATGCAAATCTAGTAATGTAATTTAAGAGGCTGTAAAAATGCACTTCTGTGTTAATGAAATAAGTACATGAGAAAGCACGAGCGAAGCGAGCGCAAAAATTTACAATATATAGGGTGACCCTAAATTAGTTCTTGATACGAAAGGCTATGCATGTGCTCATGATAACGAACAACTTTCCCTAAAGAACCCATAGTCAAATCGCAAAAAAAATTTGGACTCTTCATACTAATTTGGCCGGTCAGTTCATCGATTTGTATGGAGACTCAATATTTTTTTTTGCGATTTGACTATGGGTTTCTTAGGGAAAGTTGTTTGTTATCATGAGCACATTCATAGACTTTCGTATCAAGAACTAATTTAGGGTCACCCTATATTTATCAAATGAATTATTATTCAATCTAAAAACATTTGCAAAGCGACATGGGATGTGATAAAAAATAAGACTATACCACAGATTTTGACTATACTAACTCACTTTTGACTTCTGGTATAGATAGTATAATAATTAATAATGACGAAATAACTAACCCCACTGACATTGCAAATACATTTAACAGACATATTATAGACCTAAGTAGTAGCAATAAAAATAATAAAATAAGTGACATTAACAGTATTAATACTAACTGCGCTCGTTTATTTTTGACACCAACAGATACTTACGAAGTAATAAAACTTATTGACTCTCTTAAGCCAACAAATTCTACAGGTTATGACGAATTACAAACAAAAATTCTGAAAGCTAGCAAATTGCACATCGCACCCGTACTGAACTATCTGATAAATTTGTCATTTACGTCCGGTAACATTCCATCCTCTTTAAAAATATCTATTGTTAAGCCACTTCACAAAAAGGGTAGTCGGGAAAACGTCGATAACTATAGGCCAATGGCACTCGTATCCGTATTAGCCAAATTATTTGAAAAAGCAATGCATTTTCTCATAAGTTCATTTTTAGACCGTTTTAAAATAATTCGTCAAGAGCAAAACGGTTTTCAGAGGGGTGAATTGCACATCATTATCAGCTTTTTTCTTACAAATAAAGTATTGTCTCACATTGATAAACGAAAAGCAGTAACGGCGGTATTTTTCTTAATAAATTTCATTCTTACGGGATTAGAGGAATAGCTAATCAGTGCTTTATATTACTTTACTACAGTAGTTACTTAAGTAATAGAAGTCAACATGTCGAGATTACAAAACTGAACTGAAGAAACGAAGTGCATATTTATAAATCCGATTCTGAACTGTATAAATTAGGAGTGTCGCAAGGCAGTATCTTAGGCCCTTTATTATTCCTGATATATATAAATGACCTCCCGGATATCACAGAGTATTTGTATTTGAGCATGAGTATTTGAGCTTTGCTCGCGTAGACTAAAAAAGCTGTTTACACTATCTAATTATAATATATAAAATATTGAAATAGTAACGTCTGTTTATTCATCCGGGATTAATCACAAAAATAACTGAGAACGGAGGCGAGTATGCAACGAACGGGGCCATCTAGGGAGTTGGAGAAGACGTTAAAAGGGGAAGGAAACGGACTGTCTGCGGAGCGGAGATTAGTTTGTCAAAGGGTAGTGACTTGAGAAACTAAGGGGGCATCAGAAAGAGAAGGACGTTTTCTGGAGATTTAAGACGTTATGTAGAAGATTTGACATGTTGACTTTTTGACATATTGACCTTTTCTCATTTTTTGATATTTCGATGACTTGAAGGTTCGACGTTTCGTCATTTCGACATTATTACTTATACTGACGTTTCGATGTTTTGCCAATTTGTTATTTATGAAGAACCACTGGTTCAAGTTTCAAGTTTCTAGACCCATATGTTTGGCCTGCGCATTGATATTACCCTTTTCAACAATCACTTTCATCCCCTCATGGGGCGAACTATAAAATATATTCAACATAAGTTTCATCGTTTGTTTTCAAGAATAGTTATGCCAATTAGTTGATACACTCAAATAAATTGACTTTCCTATACAATATTCCACCCCCATTTATAGGTACCTACCCCTTTAGGGGATGAATTTTGCAAACCCTTCCTTAATGGATGTTTCCGTTATATAAGAAACGCCTATGCAAAATTTCAAGTGTCTATACCCAGGGGATTGGCCTGTGAGTTGATATTACATATTTTAACCCTCTGTGTCACCCCCTAGGGGGTGAATTTCGAAGAACCCTTTCTTAATGGATGCTTGCGTTATATGAAGAACCTTATGTTAAAGTTTTAAATTTTTGGACCCATAGGTTTGTCCTGTGCATTGATATAAAAAATTTCAACCCTCACTTTCACCCTCTCTCGGGGTGAACATGAAAATACATTTTACACACGTTTTACCAATTGTTTTTAACAGTAGTAGTGCGAAGTTTCAAGTTGAAGCGCGCATAAAATTAGACTTTTCCCATACAAACTTCAACCCCTATTTTAACGCCTTCAGGGGGTGAATTTTGAAAATCCTTCCTTACTGAATACCTTCGTTCTATAAGGAAACTGTACAAAATTTCAACATTTTATGCGAAATAAATGAATTGATATTGAAATTGAAATGACTTAGTTTACCTGCATTGTTAAGAAGTTCGAAGTGAATATTACGCTTTTACTTACATTAATGTCCTTCTCGTAATCATTACGACGTAAAGTAATTTACTACGCAATAATAGATTATTACTCTGCTGATGTTTTTTAGAAAAAAAAAAAATTTATGAAGTAAAATGTATTAATAATTTTGTAAAGTAATAATTTTGTTACACCCTGTATAGGGTGACTTTAAATTAGTTCTTGATACCAAAGCATATAGTCACCCTATATATTCTGTTACACGGTCAAACATTCTTCTACTTCTTCTACTTAGCGTTATCCCGGCTGGAGCCAGGGTCCGCTTTCCGACTCAATCTACTCCACTTTGTCCGATCTTCAACATCTTCTTCAGTGAGGTCATTTTCTCTCATGTCCGCTCTCACAACGTCAAGCCAACGCTTCCTGGACCTTCCACGGGATCTAAAGCCATCAACAATAAGTCCAAGGCATCTTTTACCGACGTACTCTGGCGGTCTGCGGCTTACGTGACCAAACCATCGGAGACGACTTTCCTGCAATTTGTCCGCTACGTCTCAGACACTGAGGCTACCACGGATGTGCTCGTTATGGATGCGATCGAGTCGCGTAACGCCACACATCCACCGCAGCATTTTCATCTTCGCGACGAAAAGCTGCTGGAAATGTCTTCCGAGGACTGGTCACGTCTCGCTTCCATAGAGTAGTACGGGGCGGATAATACACTAACGAACATAGTCAACAAAAAATAATTAGGGCAGTCACATAAAACCAAGCGATTGTTACTAAGTATTATAAATGTCGAGAGGCTACAATCAGTGTAGATTGATTGTCGATGATAATTCAACCCTTTACACCGATTGCGAGTATCTCTATCTCAGCCAGCTAGATTACTAGGTAATTTTACATTTTAGCGACATTTACCAATACTATGTACACTTTCACTACATTTTTTTAATATTTGGAAAATTTTAAAATATTTTACCCAATATTTACATAAAATTTTCGAAATAATTTTATACTTATTGTAAAAATATAGTTTTTCGTTTTGACTGAAGTCCGCATGGCTCGGTATTCGAGTACTAAGCTAAAAGCTCTAGATGCCGAAATACCACAGGTAAAACAGATATTACTATTAAAATAAATGCCGTTAAAGAAAAAAAATAGCAGTAAAAATACTGTCATCCTTCAGAGACGGAATTGTACATATTACAAAACTTCGTAGTTACGGAAAAAAAACAACAACAGAATTTGTATCATCTTAATCGACAATAACTTGTTCTGTAAACTCTTCTGACCCGACCCTAGCGAGGCTATAATGTTTTCTTATATGTGAGCGAAAAGTTCGTTCACGGTTTTACCGATATTTCGTATTATATTAAACTTTTTTAAATATTTCGTACCTCTAATTAATGCTTCAACAAATAAACGTTTTTCTTCTTCTCGTTTTATCACAAAAACAAAAGAAAAAATTAGAAGAACTGCAAAATTTGAAGGCGAAGTCACAAAATGACATTTTTCAGGAGTATCCAGAGGATGCTACAGAAACGTTGAGACGTATAACAAATCACCATAATGTTATAGGATGCATATATTTTTACAATGGTAAGTATTATGACTTACTAGATAATCTGTGTTGACTTTCAAGAGGCAAAAGTGTCATAAGGGCGGAGTAGACATGGGCGCCGCTACGGCGCGGCGCGACCACGCCGATTGGTTCGCGCCGCCGCCGCCGCCGACTTTTTTAAAATTCGCGCCGAACAGACCAAGCAGCAAGCAATTTTGTTTAAATTAATGTAGTTTTTTCAACATGCGGTACGGTACCGCACCTGATATCATTTAGAGTAGTTTATCATTTAGATGCAAGAGAAATCGTTTCATGCATGGAGATACAAAACACAACTCGTGTGGCTTTTCTCAGACCGCATCAACGAGTATGTCAATTCTAATTGCCCTTATTTTACACAAAAATGTTGGAGATACCTAGCATCACCCGATTTCAAAGACCCTTTGCTATAACCTATCCCTTATGCTCGCGCGCATATATGCGCAAATGCGCGGGTACGCATATACGCATTCCGATTCGGGGGAACTAAGTTAACTTTAATCCAAGTCGATCCGACATCCACACTATAACGAAGATATCTCGGACATCGGCTTAAACGAGATTAAACAGCTTAAGATCGCTTACCATCAGGTGATCCGTCTGCTCGTTTGCCACCTATCACATAAAAAACAGCTTAAGAATAATAAGGCACTGGGTGATGGATGATGGAGTTACGGCTGAGTTTCAGAAAGCAGTCGAAAACAGTACTTGAAGCTCTTCAAAATTGCTTGATTTCATTACGAACGCCTACCACATAGTACAACAGTGTGGTGGGTGGTGCAATTCTTCAAAATTGGTAACGACCCAGCTGAGCTGCTGATTCTGAGACCCTACAGACCCACATCATTGTTTTTAGTTTTTGAGAGTTATCACGAATCGTCTGGATGCTTGTTTTATGAATTTCCGAAAAGGATTCAGTACCTTAAACCTCGTTTACACATTGAAGCAGACAACAAAAAAAATTAAAGGCATTATCGGCCACTATTCTTCGCGTTTGTAGAATGTTCACTATGTGAAAGCCTTTCATTAAATCGAGACTTGGACTGTGTTACAGTCTCTCCAACGGTGCCAAATTAACTACGAAGTTATTGAAGTTTTAGTAAAACGCCACTATGTTGGTCGGCCTCCAGGATCAGAATTAGAAAATTATATGGCTGCAGTGAGGAGTGAGGGTGACGTTATATATCCAAAACTGTTCACATGTGCCCTGGAAGATGTTTCCTAGCTTATGGACTGGAGAGGATTCAACATCCATGGCATACATTAACCACCACCGATAAGCTGATATCTTGGAAGACCTATGCAGAATTCTCAATGGTCTCATCAGATCATCTTAATTAGTTGACATCAGTATCAATATCCATATCATTTTACACCCATTCCTCTGAAGGTTAGGGACTCTGCACTCGAGGTTGTTGATGAATATTTATAAACATATATTCCTGGGACAAATTCAACCATAGATAAAACCAACGGTAGATAGGTTCAACTTCGACAAAGATATCAATCGTCGAATCCATCTCGGCTAGGCCACGTTTGGGAAGGTCTGCAATATCTTCAAGTCCGAAACATCCGAAATACTGCAGTGTTTCAAGACCAAATTGTGGGTAAGTTAATCAGTGTTTCCAGTGAATAACTTTTGGAACTGAGACATAGTCGCTTACTATGAGCCTCATAAGAAGGCTCAAGGTCAAGGTCACCCAAATGACGAAGGCGCGTGCTATGATTGGAAATTCTATACGTGATCGAATCAGAAATGAAGAGATATGAAGGAGAGTTACATTAACCGATACAGCTCATAGAATCGCTAAACTGAAGTGGCACTGCAGTAGGCAGAACACAGATGACCGTAAGGGTTAAAGAGAGGAAAGAACTCGGCATTAAAATCAATGGCAAGTACATCACCCACTTTAGATTGCTGACAGTATCGTGATCATGGCTGAGACCTTGGAGGACCTAGGCGCAATGCTCGATGGACTCGGTAGAGTCTCCCAACAAGTGGGTCTTAAAATGAACATGGACTAGACGAAAATCATGTCAAACGTCCAAGTTACATCCACTCCTCTGAAGTTTGGAGATTCTACACTCGAAGTTGTTGACGAATATGTATACCTGGGACAAACAGTCCAGCTAGATAGGTCCAACTTCGTGAAAGAGATTAATCGTAGAATCCAACTCGGCTGAGTAGCGTTCGGGAAGCTCTGCAATATTTCACGTCCAACCTACCGCAGTGTCTCAAGACTAAAGTCTTTGACCAATGTGTGTTGCCAGTGATCACATATGGATCCGAGACATGGTCGCTTTATGGGCCTCATAAGAAGAGTCAAGGTCACCCAAAGGGCGATGGAGCGAGCTATCCTTGGTGTTTCTCTACGTGATCGAATCAGAAACGAGAAGATTGGTACGTAAAAGTAAAGTTACCGACATAGCTCACAGAATCGCTAAACTTAAGTGGCAGTGGGCGGGGTACATAGCTCGTGGCCGTTGGGGCAGTAAAGTTCTCGAGTGGCGACCCAGCACCGGAAGATGCAGTGTGGGCAGGCCTCCAACTCGGTGGACCGACGACTTGGTGAAGGAAGGGTGAACTCCTTGGGGGAGGCCTTCGTCCAGCAGTGGACGTCTTTCGGCTGATAATGATGATGAAGATTTACCAAAATTCTCGAATGGCGACCACAGACCTGTCACGGTAGACCGTCGTGCGTGACAACTTGTAAAGGTTGCGGGCCACAGGATACGGGCAGCGCAAGACTGGTTGGCGTGAATATCTAGGGTAGTTCTGTATCAATTTGTAGAATTCTTTTGCTGAAGATGAATTATTATTTTGATACCTTTTCAATTCGCAATTAAAGTTTGTATTTATTTATATACGAAGAAAAATGTGTGTCTTATTATCAATCTCAAAAATAAAAAAATACGCCGCGCCGCAGCGCGGCGCTGCCACGCCGACCAATTTGGACCGGCGCGCCGCCGCCGGCAAATATAAGGTCGGCGCCCATGTCTAGGGCGGAGTACATCTGCCACTATTTTTCCATGTCAGGCCTGCGCGGGAATCTGTCGCGCTCGCATCGGTCTAATGATGAATGATTCTAAGTGCAACACTAGGCAACTGCCGTCTATCCCTTGCACTCTTAAATGTGCTACACGATAAGAAGAAGAATAATAACAGTGTGTTTGTCCAGACCAAGTGCGGCTGACCACTGTCCCCGAAAGCCTGGTATCGAGCATCAGCTGTCACATACCATCCATCAGCAAGGCCATGGCACAGGCGATCACTGAACTCGTAAGTTTAAACAAAATACCATATTATGGTTCCATAATATTATACGATAATATGCGGTATACGATAATATACGATAATATTTTATGTCTCTAGGTACCGAAATCTTTTGACGTAAATTGAAGAATGGGTAATTTTGAGAAATATGATCAATATTTTTTTCTTTAACAGCGTCTCAAAGTCTCTTTAGCTTGATGATCATTTAGCGTCTCGAAGCGTAGCAAGTGTTTTTTTTTAATGAAAGTTCACTCATATTAAACTATGTAATTGTACCCGTAATTGGATTAGACCGATATCTAAAAATTCAATAATTCAAAATCATTTATTTCTTTACGTAGGTACACTAAGCACTCTTATAAACGTCATATCATTTTGCTGGAGGAATATTCCAATAGTCTTGTAGTATCCTCTTGAACAAATACAGCGTTTTATATGTTTCTTTTTACATTCTGGTAGTTGACACACGTCATTCGGAATATACTATATCCACAGACTTGAACCCCGCTCCCCCCCCCCCCCCTAGCGACGATATAAAACTTCTTTGCCTAAGTCTATATCGGCATCGTTTAACGTTTTTTAAAACTGAACTGAAAGAATCAAATCGATTAAAGTAATAGCTAGTAGAAACAAAGTGGTAGTATTTTAGGTATCGATGATTTTACACTAAAACAACTTTATCATCACACGATAAAGCTCATTTTGACTCGAATTTATTACGGTGGCATCCGTGGAAGAGCCACGCTTCGGCAAGAATGGGCCGGCACGACCGGAGTGATACCACGGCCTCACAGAAAACTGGTGTGAAGCAACGCTTGCGTTGTGTTTCACCGAGTGAGTGAGGGTACCAGAAGCCCAACCATAACCGTGGAAGATCCATGCTTCGGCACGAATGGGCCGGCTCGACCGGAGTGATACCACGGCCTCACAGAAAACCGGTGTGAAGCAACGCTTGCGTTGTGTGTGTTTCGCCGAGTGAGTGAGGGTACCGGAGGCCCAACCATTAACCGTGGGAGAGCCATGCTTCGGCACGAATGGGCCGGCTCGGCCGGAGGGATAACACGGCCTCACAGTAAACCGGCGTGAAGCAACGCTTGCGTTGTGTTTCGCCAAGTGAGTGAGGGTACCGGAGGCCCAACCATTTCAAAGTTCGGCAACGCACTTGTGGCTCGTCTGGTAATGCAGGTGTGTATGGGTGGCAGTAATCACTTACCATCAGGTGATCTGTCAGCTCGTTTGCCACCTAGGACATAAAAGCCAAGTGGATCGAGGGAAAAAACCGTGGGCATAAAATATTTTTGTTTACAAATGCTTGTTCAAAGAGATTTACATATCACTCTCCTTTTTTATTATTAGATAAGTGACCTCTTTGCTTGACGCTATAACCATTGACAAAGTAAACAAAAACAAAGGAGATTGCAATGCTAATTTTCAAATCTACAGGACGTCCTAAACGAGTTGGTCGCGTATCGCATTGGCACCGCATCCATGGAGATTGCAGTTGCAGGCAGACAAGGGGTAAACGCGTGCGTGCTGCATAAGACGAAGAAACGCAAGACTGCAAAGACGAAGAAACGATAGATTTTGAATCAAGAAAACATGAAAATATTATCAAATTTACTTAAGGATGCGCGCGATGAATGGCTTGTGACTACGGTAAGTAAGATATCACAATAGATATAATGGGCCTACATTATACTTCCTTTTTTTAAACACATCTTTTTGCTACTCTGCCTACTTGGCGCTAGGAGAAGTGGCAGGAGCTACTCCAGCGCACTGGAACTCAGTGCGACGAGGAGAGAAAGCCTCGAACTATACGGGTATTGTCGAGGAGGACTGATTTTTGTATAGCCGCAATTGTTATTTATAAGATGATAGTTATTTACTTACTAAACTTAAACAATTTGTCGAATCAAAAACATTTATTCGAATTAGGTAGCAGTAGCAGTGTACACTTTTCGATTATTATTATGGTGGCTTTAAATTAATTAATTATATATTTAAGTTCTTGATACCAAAGGATATGCATGTGCTCAGAATAACAAACAACTTCACCTAACGAACCCATAGTCAAATCGCAAAAAAAAAATTGGACTCTTCATACTAATTTTCCCGGTCAGTTCATCGATTTGTATGGAGAGTCAAAATATTTTTTTGCTATTTGACTATGGGTTTCTTAGGGAAAGTTGTTTGTTATCATGAGCACATTCATAGTCTTTCGTATCAAGAACTAATTTAAAGTCACCCTATATAGAGTGTAACATAAATGTATATTGATATTTTAACGTGGTTTTATACTCATAAAACTGATCTTTTTTCTCTACGACATTTCTGAAATTTGAAAACAAAAAAATATATATAATTAACAGCCGCTCTACTATGGCCATGAAAATGTACGAAAGAATTATACTTCCTAATGTTACAAAAACGTCGGTGGCTCCTCGGCAGCGACTCTGTCTCTGTCCTCCTAACCACAGGTTTCGAGTTCAAATCCTGGTCAATATACCAAGGAAATTTTCAAAACATACGTATTCTTTTATACCTGAAGGGAAACATCGTGAGGAAACCTGCACCCTGCACATCTGATTACTAGATGTGTACTGCCCTTATTAGAAAGGCGGCCGCAAAGTCAGAGTTTCCGTAGTCAGAGTTTTGCGGCCTTCTTTCTTATAAGAGCAGCATGAAGGTTGTGTTGCACACGTCTCCGTAGGTGTAAATCTAAATACCCTACACGTGACCGCGGGTCATGCTTAATGCCACACCGTGAGAGAGCCATGCTTCGGCACGAATGGGCTGGTTCGACCGGAGTGATACCACGGCCTCACAGAAAACCAGCGTAAAGCAACGCTGGCGTTGTGTTTCGCCGAGTGAGTGAGGGAACCGGAGGCCCAATCTTCCTACCCCCCCAATTCCCGCCATCATCCTGTTTCAAAAGTCGGCAACGCACTTGTGACTCCTCTGGTGTTGTGGGTGCCTATGCGCGGCGGTAATCGCTTACCATCAGGTGATCCGTCTGCTCGTTTGCCACCTATAACATTAAAAAAAAACACCAGGCAAGCACCATCTACCTATACCTTGGGGATTACCGATTAGTTGTGCCACACGAGTAAGAAGAAGAACCTCGCCCCTTTACAATTTTAATCATTTTTACAGACCGCCTCTATAAACGAAGTGAACCCAATGGTAGACAGGCTGATGGAAGATGACTCCGTGGAGAGTGTCATCATGACTAACAACGAAGGTAGGTATACATCGATAATTAATGTACCTAGTCTTACTTTGACTTCGTGAAAACGTAAGTCCTCTATTTTTTAAACTTTTTGAAAGTAACCGACTGCCATAACCATCACAACCCAAAGACGTCCACTGCAAAAAAATACTTCCCAAGAATTTCACACCGACCGGTCCTGAGCTGCCTGCATCGAGTGGCTTCCCGCGACTTCAACAGGTCTGCGCTACGTCTTCCGGTGCGCGGTCGCCACTTGAGGACTTTCCTGCCTATTGTTCCGCCAGCTTCATCTAAGATCTTTGCCAAATTTCAATGAAATTGGTTGAATTGAGCTTTGGTCAAGTACCATTTTTTTGGGCTCCCAGTTATCCCCGAGTTTCTTTTTTTGCCAGGATCAAATGCCTATGCCTATGTCTCGAACGCGACGCCAGTTTTAAAAACATTTGGTCCGTTCTAACGCTTAGCTAATGAAAGAGACAGCTGAGCTGTTTTCTCGCGTTTGACGCGACAAACAGCTTTTTCTACGCCTCATGCTACCCGTGCTGGTCTTGGTGGCTACTCCGTTAAAGCTCTAGTCAACATCCCATCTTCCCTTCTATCCAAATCCTCAGGGACGTATTTTAGATTTTCACGCCCTGGGCGAATACGATCAGGCCGCCCCTCACCCTCCACAGCCAAAGGAAAAACAGTAAAACAATTAAATATAGCAATAAATAAAAATAAATAATAATAATTAAATAGTTCAATATAATTAAATAGTTAAAATAATTTATTAGCTGATTACTCTTAGCGACAATGCGACATTTGTTCTGAAAAATCATCGAAATCAAGTGCATTCGTTAAATCAGCCTCAATTATGAGGATTGTTAAATAATTGAGTCGTTTCTCATTCATGCGACAACGCATATAATTTTTAATTCTTTTAAACACTTAAAATGAGTTGTGATAAACTCGATTCTTCATCGAGGAAGCGATCACCGAATGGTAAGAGGCACATTGAATCTAAAAACCAAGCTGGAAAGATGTCGACTAATGAAGCCCACGCTCCGACCAGCGCTTATCCAGCTCCAAAACCCCGATAACTATCAGATTGAGTTGCAAAACCGCTTCGAATGGCTAGGAGACTGCGAAAATGTGGACGATTACTACGACAGGTTCGAGGAAATTGTCGTAACGACTCGGAATAAATCAGGCTTTCCAAACCAGCCGTTCAAAAAGAACATCTCGGATTCGGATCACACCAGCAAGCTCATAGAGTAAAGATGGAGCCTGATTGTGAAATCATCTGAAGATGCTTGTCAGTATCGACGACTAAACAGACAGGTCTCCAAGTCCTAGACTCGCGATATACGCCAATTTAATACTAATCGTATTAAAGAGGCTATCGAGCGCAATAAAGGGTCAAAAGTATTCGCAAGAGACCTGTCTGCTGATCAAAGCCAACTGACAAAGCTGAAGACTGAGGATGGCAGAATCGTGTCGTACAACCCTGAGCTGTTAGAAGAGGTCGAGAAATTCTACGGACACTTATACACGACCACACGCTTACCTGTCACTGACAGGCTGTCAGTAATCTAGCCGAGAGCCAGATTGATCCGACACATACAGAAGATATCCCAAACGTCAGCTGGTGCGAGATTAGAATGGCTCCCAAAAAGCTTAAGAACATCAAGGCACCGGGTGATGATGATCTTCAGAGGTTGTTTAATTCCGTCATGCTCGAGGGACGAACGCTTACAACATGGCACAGGAGTGTGGTTAAACCAGAGGCAAATGGTTACACTCTCTCCAACGGTGCCAAATCGACTATCGATATATCGAAGTATTGGAGTGCCTGTATGAAAACGCCACCGTGTCGGTCCGTCTCCAGGATCAAAATTCGAAACTGGGTGCAGCGTGGGATGACACAGGGAGACGTTACATATATCTCCGAAATTCTTCACTGCTGCCCTGGAAGACGTTTTCAAACTTCTGGACTGGACAGGACTCGGCATTAATATCAACGCCGAGTACATCACTCACCTTCGATTCGCTGATGATATCGTGATCACGGCTGAGACCTTCGAGGACCTAGGCACAATTCAATGCCCGATTCGATGCTTCTCAACAAGTGGGTCTCAAAATGAACAGGGACAAGACGAAAATTAAGTAAAATATCCGCCCACTCCTCTGAATGTTGGAGACTCTACACTCGAAGTATAGTTGACGAATATGTATACCTGGGACAAACAGTCCAGCGACCTAGGTTCAACTTAGAGAAAGAGATCAATACTCATCGAGCCTCCCGCGCCCGTGTAAATTGTAAATTACCTACAATTTTTCGCAGTCAGCTAATGAAAAAATTAGTTGTTGGAGAACTGGGCGGGCCGCCCCTTGGGACTGGCCGCCCCGGGCGTTCGCCCGAATGACCCTATGGAGAATACGTCATTGCAAATCCTCATTTAATAACTAATAAGAAAACGGATTAATTTATTAATTTTCAGGTAACCCCATACTGACGAACGTATCCTTAATGGTTGCAACTAATTTCGGATTACCTTTGAACCGCGTGGTAACACAAGCATGGAATATAATTAAAGAAATGGTAAATTAATTATTGAACTACTTAACTATCTACTTGCAAAATTTCAAGTTGAATTACAATACTTAGGGATTATGAAATTGTATCGTGAAATAAATTAATGTGAATTAATTCATCAACTAAGCTACTTTACAACTAAACTAAACTAACTTTTACGTATTTCCTTACCATTTTCAGAATCCCCTAGATGAACTTTTGGTTCTAAGGCTTAACACCAAAAAATTTGAAATAATGTGCGCGCCGCATCCCGACTTCAACATTATCATTGTGCAACATGCCAGGGAAGATAGCAGACGCAAGAGCACTAAAAAGAGAATACAAAATAACCATCTGATTTAATTAGTTGTTAGATATTTATGTAATATGTATTTTAGCAATATTTTAGATCTGCAATTAATAATAACTGCAAAATATTATAAATTATAAATAACAATGGTCGTTTTATTACCAGCTATCGTTGTCAGTTTTAACCGTTTCTTCAGCACTTTGTCCTGACTTTGTAATAAGGTAAGTAAATGTTTTGTGTGTGTACTGTGATGTGATGGATAACACAACGCCAGACAGTTTTTAAAATATTAAATAACGGGCCGATTCTCTCATAGAACTTGTTACAGGATGTAAAAAAAACACTCGCAGAAACTTTTACAGGTTGTTTTTTTTACTCATAAAACTGAATAACTTATACTTCATTCCAATCAAATAAAAGCAAAACGTAAACAAACTTACTATGGAACACATGTCAATGTCATCTGCATACTATGTTTGTTTACCTTTTGCTTTTTTTTGATTGGAATGAACCATAGACTGAATTATTTTAACGATAATGACATTTGGAATATTCCTGCAGCAAAATGATATGACATTTATAAGAGTGCTTAATGTACCTACGTAAAGAAATAAATGATTTCGAATTTTGAATTTTATAATTCGTAAATTTTAAAAAACGCACCGATTCGCGCGGTGCCAGTGTGAATAAAGCCTAATGCTACAATATTTTTGATATCAAGCTGCAGTTGGCAACACTTAAAACAGGCCATAGACTACTCTGCGACCCTGCCTACCGGAAATGCGCCATCTTGAATACCATTCATTCAAACTCCGTCATTCACACCGTCATTCATTCTTTGCTTTTTCAGCGGCGACGTAGGACGCCGCTTCTAATTTTTATCATAGAAATAGGTATTTCTAACCAATTCTATTTTGCAAATAAGTAAAAAATGGCCGAAAAATACGACAGCAAGAACGGTTACAACAGTAGTGATTTCAAAAGGAATTCCAGCAATGATTTACTGCAGAATCCTGATGAACCAATGCAAGATGGCGAGGAAGGGGCCAAGCTAAACGAGAAAGCCGGCGAATACATGAGGGATTTGTTGAGTGAGAAAATAAAACTAAATGGACAGAAGTTCCCGATATCCACAAGGCTTATTGATCAAGGTAAAAAACTTAAATTAATTTTCCTGACAGTGATAACAAAATACAAGCCAAGTGCGCATAAACCGAAATCCGTTTACTGTTTATCGCTGTTTAGGTAACCTATCTGTTTTTATGATATTTTCTATAAAACAAAGTCAGTAAAATTCTAATGCCTATTTGTAAAGAAATGATTGGCATTGGCATGCACTAAGAAAGGTTTTCCAAATAATGTCAAAATAATCGTGTCATTTTTTAAATCTTCAATATCAGTCGTAGTAATTTCCCACTAAAACTACCACGCTTGCACACAAGCGGTTATTGTTTAAATATCTTATAATATAATTTCATCACCAATATCAATATTTCACAACTTAGCCATGAACTCCAGAAGCAACTGCTTGTTGGTCATTGACCTTTTAAGATGCAGCCATGATTCATAAACTTAACATCTTGGATCAGAGAGTACCTAGTCTGGGAAGATCAGTACATGTACTGTTATCACTCGATGCTCTAGAACTTTATAACAATGTGCTGTCTTAAAAATTTGGACTCATGCAAGCCATATTTTAAAAGTTTAAAATTATTAACTCTGCCTTTCAAGTATATTTACGAATGCGCTGTATTTGCCAAGGTTAACCTGCATTTGTTTGAATTTCATACTCGAATCCGTATCCAAGATAAGATCAAGCCTCTTCCTCATAAAACTACACTTGCATCCAAGGGTGTATCCACTCTCGATACGTGAAATTGCAGACCAAAAACTGTTTCAGAAAACTCTGCACCTACTTTTGATAGATAAATCATACTATTCACTTGAAGAATATTTAAATGACAAATTGCTATGATTAATTTAATGATTTCTAGCTTTTATTTTATATATATTTTTGGTAATAATTTATAATTAATTTTGACATTTTTAAATTCACTTTGGACATTTACATATAAATTAATTTGACATTTCATAACATTGTATGTATCTAATTTTGTAACATATATTGTATGCCTTAGCGGCTGGACATAGATTGTATTATTTCTACCTATGATCCACAATAAATGATTTAAATTTGAATTTATTTGTTCCACATTCAGTATTGTCTAATTTCAGCAGCTGAAATTGTTATAAATGTATGTAGTTATTGATCAATTTTGATTTGTGATATTCAAAATAATATGCTCTGTAACTTAAAATTGTTTGCACAAGCCTTTAGGAATCTTAAACCGCAGTCGTTTTTGTTCATATCACATTATTCAACATTTAAGTGTATCTGGAGGAGATTACGGTGTCCACATGTGTGATTTTTTAATCGCACAATTAAGCCAAACCAACTAATTTTACTGAAGATTAGCATTCGGCTGAAGTTCAGCTCATGTGGAGCATAATAATATTATTAAGACACTAAAACATTTCTTACAGAGGTTGCAAAAGTTCAAGCAAATGGCAGAATACCACCGAAGGATGCAAAATATATGGATGTGTACCGTGAGAAACCAACTAAGGTCACAGTTAAAGTCCTTGTACCTGTGAAAGAACATCCAAAGGTAAAATTCTTTACTTATAAATTCAATTGTTGTTTTTCTAATAACACTGCTTCATATGTATAAATAAATTATAAGCTGAATTCACAAGCCAGTAACACAATTTCTAAACGGAATGTTTATAAGTCATGGGACTAGTAGTGTACCTTATTCTGTTTGTCCCTTGCCAACAGTTCAACTTTGTCGGGAAGCTGCTGGGACCTAAGGGGAACACCATGAAGCTGTTACAAGAAGAGACTATGTGCAAAATGGCAGTACTCGGCCGTGGCTCCATGAGGGACAGGTTTGTAATTGTTTTGTATTTTACAGGGATGTTCCTCTGTTCAGTTGAATTGTATTGTTGGTTGTTACCATTGCTATAACATAATCTTATAATTTTGATAGAATAGAATATACATTAAAAAATCTATGAAATCTAAGTATTCGTTTCAAAACGCATCCATGGGAGTTATTATTACCCTGACAACAGGATGGTCTAAACCTCTTAAGTGTGAAAAGGATAGACTTTCCTATACTTACTCCAAAGTCCACAGTAACTACATGTACAGTATAAACTACCTTCCAACAGGCAAAAGGAAGAGGAGCTCCGCAATTCGCTGGACCCCAAATACGCTCACCTCTCGGACGAGCTTCACGTGGAGATATCTGCGCTGGCGCCGCCGGCCGAGGCGCACGCCCGCATTGCGTACGCTCTGGCCGAAGTCAAGAAGTACCTCATACCGGACCAGAATGATATGATGCGACAGACACAGATGAGAGATATCATGGAGAGAGGTAAGCAGTTACTTGTACTGTTGGTTTGGATATAGTTAGTACCTTCTTTGCTGATTTAGGAGTGCAAATGAGACAGTAATATTTAGGAACATTGATTGATAGGAGATCTGCCTTCCGTGGTGATGAAGCAAATGACGAGTGATATAATACACATTCATTTCTGTGCTACTAGCGATATATTGAAAACATGAATAAAAAGGTATGGGAATAAGGTTCAGTTTTGATCATTTTCATTTCAATACAGTAAAAAAAATCCACTGAAAGAGGCCACTCGTCATCTGTCAAAGAAACTATCTAATGGTTTTGCCATAATAATATTGATGATTAGGAATCTTTACTGGCATCTCTGTCTTTCTTGCAGTTTCAGTGCTTAAATCGTTTCCAGAATAAACCAAAAATCATATTGCAAGCTGCCTGTGTTGTTTTTTGTATTTTCAATTTATTGTTTTTACTGCATTTCTACGGCAAGAAAATATTTATGATTGACCCTTGCTCACTTCCATCTTCAGGATCGACGTCACTTACCATTAGATGAGATGAGATTACCTTGAGATGAGGGCTAACTATTGTAAAAGATTGTAAATGTAAAGAAAGTGCTCAACTGATATATCAATAGTTTAAATCTAAACCTACTACCAACAAGCATAGGTTTCTATACCTTGTTCCAATCAAGAAAAAGCAAAATGTAAACAAACTGACAACTGGCACATGTCAATGTCAGTTGCCTACTAAGTTTGTTTACCTTCTGCTTTTTTTATTGTAATGAACTGTACATTTAATGTATAGTAACTATTTAGAAACATACATAGTTGCCAACAATGTATCCAAGAAGACTGGTATATGCATGCATGCATATTTTTTTTTTTGCACATTTTAAATGGTGTGAGCTCTCCGTAGGGGTATGTTTTGCGCTTTATTTCTATACTATGTTAAAAATGGAAATAAAATTGCCATAGTTATGCCATAACGATCCAATGATTTAAAGTCAGTAAGGGATAATGTACTTTTTCACTAACATACATTATCCCTCCCTTACTTTAAATCAGTTGGATCGTTATGGCATAACTATGGCCAAATAGCAAATTCCCCATTGCGTTGGGGACCTTTCATCGTTTGTCATCATTATCACAATTTTCTATTTACTGTTATTATTATGATTTATACATATTAGTCTTAAATAATACTTTTCACCACACTATAAGGACAATATACAGTAAGGACACTCTCTGCCGCTCTGAAGGCTATCTCCCCCCCCCCCCCCCCCCCCTGTGTGGCCGATCTGTGACCATTTGTCAAGAGGTTGGCACAGTTCCAAAACGGTTCCAAAGCACAGTATTATAACCAAAGGCAATTTGATTTTTTAAGGAAAGAGCTAAACCTTCTAAGGCTATATACAGGGTGACTTTAAATTAGTTCTTGATACGAAAGGGTATGCATGTGCTCATGATAACAAACAACTTTCCCTAAGAAACCAATAGTCAAATCGTAAAAAAATTTTTGGACTCTTCATACTAATTTGGCCAGTCAATTTCTCGATTGTATGGAGACTCCAAAATTTTTTTTGCGATTTGACTATGGGTTCCTTGGGGAAAGTTGTTCGTTATCATGAGCACATGCATACCCTTTCGTATCAAGAACTAATTTAAACTCACCCTGTATATAGCCTTGTCTGGTGTATACAGCCTTTACTTTTTGTGTAAAAGTCTAGTTTATAATAAAGAATAATGAGGGCTAATTGAATCTCGATTTAACCCTAGTACATCGCGCACACATTTACATATTGTGTACAAACACGAATGTCTATGTAGTAAAATAGCGCGTTTGTATGAGGTGTCTGGGGTGTGCTTATCACAAAACTTACAAATCTAAAGTAGAAAAAAAAGTACCTACTTTGGACTGACCAAACAAAAATAGAAAAATAAAATAAGTTTATAACAGGCAAAAGTCCCATAATGAATTTACATGACAAAGAGAATCACATAAAAATTTAGAATAAAAATAATAATAATGTGTAATACGACAAAAAATAGGTACATATCTATATTTTCACATTGACTTACCTAATAATAAACCATTATATTTCCTCTCTCACTAAGTATCTTAGTAAAAAGCCTGCCTAATACTGTGCAGCTCCTAGTTAGTTACAGAGCAGGTGTACAAGATGAACTCTCAACGAAAATTCCAGGCTTTATACACTGTACACTGTCTACCGACACCTTTGAAGATTCATAATTAGCACCAGATTTTTATTGCAGTTTGCATCACACGTTTTCCTTTTGTAGTTTCAAAATTACCGAATTTCTTCCTTACTTTCACAGATAGAAAAATAAATGGAAAATGACGAAAAAATACTTATTTTGAGACCCTGTCATTTTTATCATGCGGGCCGGGCATCTAATGTTATGAGACCCTATCATTTTTAGTCTCTGATTATATGACAATCTCTCATTTTGTCATGTAGGCCTCTAATGATACGAAACCTTATCATTTGTGTCATGTTAGCTTTTAATGATAGCAAACCCTGTCATTCCGCTAACACTTCCCGAAACGTTGAGTGTACAAGTTCCGAGTGGTAGGAACTTTGTACTAGGTAGAAAAAAAGACGATTTAAAAGTATGCATACAGCATCTACTTAAATAAAAAAAATTTGAATTTTGAATTTCTATTATATGGGCCTCTAATGATAGGACACCCTGCCATTTTTATCATATGGGCCTCTGATGATATTATGAGGACCCTGCCAGATTCGGGCAAAAATTTGGAAAGGGTATCCTCCCCTTGTTAGTTTGAGTCCTCCCTGAGTTGTTAGTTTGTGAGTTGGGGCTGACCCAGGGCTTGTGGGCTTGTCGCCAGATGGCGCGGGGCGGGCGCCGCTGCTGCGGGCGCCGGCCGCGGACGTGCGGTACCGCGCGTGCACCATCACCCCGCGGTCACACACCTACCAGAATCCCGTCGAAGGTCCGAATCTTTTTATTTCCTTCCTTACTTTTTTTATTTGCTACTCGTTTATTGTACTTTCGAAGAGCTCGAAAATATTGCGGATTGTAGCTAAATTTGTATATAAAGTACTAGTTCATTAGAAAACGTCCGATTGTGCATGCCCGCTACTTCATTAATTAATTCCTGCTACAAACAATAATAAATCAAACTACCACACATAAGTACATTATCATCACTATACGAGTATTTACTTAAAATCGAATTAAATAGTAGTTTCCGCTTAACGCAATTGAAAATGATATTTTGTTTCTTAGAATATTCAGGTGACAGTTTACAGACTCTCTCATAAGAATTTAAAACATTATAAGCCACCACTTTAAGACTTAAATAAGTCGATTCAGGACTACTTGCAAGCATAACTAGAGCATCAGTCCATCTGGCGCTGTACTGCCGAACACTACGTTTCCATACCCCTCATCTCAGCTATAAGCCATTGACGCAAATATCTCAAGACCCTCTCTTTGTCCACAGGCCAGCGGCAGGGGCCCCCAGGGCGTGCGCCCCCGCGTATGCCGCCGGCGCCTCCCGGCCCCATGGGGCGCCCCCCCCACCCCGGCGGCAAGACTAAGGTCATGAGCATTTTGGACCGCACCCGGTCTGCACTGGAGACTTCATACAGCTATGACGACCCCTACGGGCCCCCGGAGCCACCAGTGAGTGATAAATGTGCTTTTATTTGATTAGGCTGTTTGGCAAGTGATGAAATTTGGGTCATGGTGATTGTTTTGGATAGTACCTGGCCTGCTATGGAGACTTAATACAAGTATGATGTTCCCTAACGCCACATTTGCTTTATTGGATAGTTAAGTTTCCTAAAAATAGATCTCTTCTTAAGCTTATTATACATAGCAGAAAAATTATAAATCTTGTATGAGATCTGTATTATAAGTGGTAAGCACTACACTTTATAATCAGTCATATTCGCAAATAAATAAGACTGCTTTTCAATCAGGTGCGCGCACCTCCCCGGGCGCCAGAGCCGGACTACTACTACGAGGGCGCCGCCCGCGGCCACGAGCGCTTCTACGAAGACGAGCCCTATTACAAGGAGGCGCCGCGCGAGTACAAGGCGTCTGCCCGCGACGTGGGCACGCGGCGCCCGCGCCAGCCGTACCGCGCGGCGCCCTACCAGCGCCCAGCCAAGTAGTGGCTCAGACCGTTCGTATTGCACCTTAGAACGCCTTTTAGAATAGAACCGGCCCTGCACTATTTCCGAAACTGTTCTGCCATAAGAACGTTTGGACTACACAGAGCCTATTCGTACTAATTTAGAGCATGTTCGTGCGCTACATTTAGACCGCTACAACTGTAGGTATATTAGCGCGCATGTACTGAGATGACTGTGAATTTGAGTTAAAAGCGAAACGGCCCATTACATTTTTTCCGTCGTAAACATTTTTTTTAAGTCCCGAACTCTTCAAAAATCGTCCAAGTAGAAGCACAGACCGTTTGTTGTACCTTAAAAATATGAATTGTACTGTAGAAGTAGAATAGACCAAAAGCCGTAATAGCAGTAGAACATACTACATTTAGAGCATGTTTATACTACACTTTTAGGACCACCTGTACTAAGCTTGTTCAAATTGCACCTAACCTTACTCTTTGCGTATAGTACAGTTAAAAAAAAAAAGTTAAAATGCAGTGCCTTTGTACATGTTTGTGCTATGTTCAACTTTTTGTTTTCACACTTAGCCTGTTTGTACAGCACATAGCCTGCTTCTCTATAGTTAAAATGCTTTTTACAATTAATACACTCTTAATGCATGTATATTAGATATTAAAAGTGTGATAATTGATTTGATTACCATACTACTAACCCACACCCCGGACACTTCATACAAACGCGCCGTTGTTTACTACAAAGACATTCATGTTTGTACACATGTAAATGTGTGCGGGATGCACTAGGGTTGAATCGAGACTCAATTACTCTCATTGTTCTTTATTATTAGCTAGACTTTCACAAATAAAGGCTGTATACCCCAGACAAGGCTGTATAGCCTTAGAAGACTTAGCTCTTTCCTTAAAAAATAAAATTGTCTTTGGTTATAATATTGTGCTTTGGAACTGTGCCAACCTCTTGACCATCTCTTGACAAATGGTCACAGATCGGTCACACGGAGCGGCAGGGAGTGTCCATACTGTATAATGTCCTTATACTGTGCTACTAACCATAATACATACCGTAGTTTATCAATAGTAAACTACAAAATAAGCTGAACTATTCTATTAAAAAACATCACAAAAAACAATAGACCCAGTGGTACTTGATAGCTTTGCTGTGATGATACCTTATCATTCTTTACGCTTCCGTTTGGTTATGCAATATAGAAACGGAGCTTATGAAACTGGTGAAATATAATAATTAAAAAAAAAAAACGCGAAAAAGAAAAATCCCTATGTTCCTTATTTTCTGAATAGTTGGTTGTTGTGTTTCAGAAGCCAACTTTTTTAATGGTAGTTTGATCAGTAGCTTTAACAATGGTGTCGATTCGGTGTTTATGATTAAACTTATTTGACAGGAGTAAACTTAGTGTTGTGTCTTTTTCTCTCTGTATCGAAAAGACAAGGACTGGACGTTTAAATTTAGTGTAGTCCTGTCAAATAAGTTTAATCGTAAACACCGCGAATCGACACCAATGTCAGTACTATAGGTATGTATATCTGTTTGGATAAAATATAAGGTACACAAGTAATCTGGTTATAATTTACAGTTCCATGCTTCCATTTCTAATCGCGACAATGAAGAGGCCCATTCGTTTTTAATTTAAAGCCGCAGTCACTCAGAATTATTTACTTTTTACGCTATTTTATTTTTAATTTAGCAGTTTTAAATATTTTGCGATTTTCATTTACGTACAGTGTTTTAAGATAGGTATTACTCGACCCAGAACGTGTCCTAAGTTCTAGGCTATATTAAAATGGTGATTTTTTTAATGGTGAATAGGATCGCGTCAAATTAAATTTGTCAACTTTTTTCTGGCACTTTTTAAATAAACATCCAAAAATGTTTGCACTCTCCATACAAATCGACTGTTGTATTCGCCATTTTGGTATGGAAACCCCAAGATTTATTCAAGTTTATTTAAAAGTAGACCAAAACATCACAAAGTTATAACATGGATATCCACATTTTTACATTTTACTTCTTATTCATATAATTTTGTTTTTTATTAATATAATAGATTTGTTTTATTTTAAATTTTTCAGGGTAACCACAACATCCAAGAAAAGAACGGAGTAAACAGGTGAGTATGTTGCTGGATCTAAAACAATTTGGACCTAAAACATACAACACGAAGACAAAAATCTCAAAAAATTACATAAATATTAAAAATGTCTCCGATAATGTGAAGTACATGAAATACGCTAATTTTAAGTTCGTAAAACTAATTTTACTCACAATTTTAAACAACAGTTATGTACGGACCAAACTCATTTTTCTATTCCAGAGAAAATAATTTCTTTTTTTTTTAATTTAAACTTTTTGGTAGATTACCAAATCTTATTTTAATAACAAATTATTAATATTATATTTCTGTATACTGGAGTAAAAATATTTTTAATTTTACAATAATTAATAAATTTGATGAAGAAAAAATGCACACTTGACTTCGACAAAATTTATTGTAAAAATGCAATAACTTGCATTTCTTAGTTATAAAATAAAAATATAATCATCTAAAAGTAGTATCTTGTGTAGTTATTGAGAACAAACCTGGTTTCTGTCTAAAATGTCTAAAAAGTATTTAAATAAAATTTGAAAAAAACACTTAAAATCTTTGTAGGTACTAGTAATGTTAAAAATAAGGTTAGATTATAAACATATGATATCCATTTCAGCATGTTTTAATTAATTCAGTCTTTTAACAATAAAAAGGCAAATTGATTATTATATAATCATTTATAACATAAAAACCAAAAAACTGGAGCTTAAATAATACAAAAAATACTAATTTCAAAAATAAGTACGGCTCCCAATTTTTGTAGGACATTGAAACATGTTGAATTATTTTTATTAAAATAATATGTAATTGCAACTATTTTGTGTGACTATGGAATAAATACTTGGTTTAAAACAACAAACATCTTTAATTTGAAATAATTGGTTTTTGATTAAAACCTAAACATTAGAAAACTACACAAGATGAAAAATCTGATAATGTTTACTGAAGAAAAGTTTTGAAAACTGGTCAAGTGCAAAATGACCTGGAATTATTTTGTATGATGCTGATATAAAAGCCCTGACAATCTGCCACTAAATATTTTGCTAAGGAAGAATGTCAAACATTGTTAAAAAGAAATGATAAATTGGTTTAACTAAAAAGTGACAATGCAGCCAGTGTTAAGCTCAGTGTTTTAAAAAATCCTACATATTGGATTTCCGTCTTCAAATACAAAATGTTTCTTCAGAAAAATGAAAAGTTTATACACTTGTAAAGCACAGTAAAAACCTGCAAATGCGTCGCAAATCTTAATCTGATTTCAGTTACTAAATAAAATGAATAATTAATAGTATTCATTATCTAATGCTGGTCACGGGTCCATTTCTTTGGGCCATAATCGATCCAGACCGATTTTGGCGTCAGGGACTGCAGTCAAATAAGACCACATGAGCGACTCATGGGGCCATACTACCCATGAATATAAGGAATAATTATAATTTTGCATTTTGCTTATAAAAACAAAAAGTTATACAAGTATAAACACAAGGCATTTTAAAATCACAAGATTTTATAAAGAGAAAAATACACCCAAAATATAACTTTTTGAACATTTCATGCCTTATAAGAAGTAATAAAAAAAATGTGTACAAAAAACCATTTAGAATGACATAATATTTTTGAAAATTGTAATATTCTGCAACTAAGATATTAAATAATCTTGAGAACAGTCTTTTTGAGTTGGAACTGTCTTTGAGTACTGAGGGAAAGTAAAGGCTAAAATAAAAACCCAAACTAAGCCAATCAAAGCTGGGGCATACTTAACATGCAACATGGTGCTTTGCTGCTAAAACAGGTAAGTGCAGTGAAAATGCTCTTGAGTCTCTCCAAAGCACAACACTTATCTGTTCTCCGTTGTCAACAGAATCGTATTTTAAAAAATATTGAATTTAAAATACTAGCAACATTTATCATTTTATGTTACTCCTCCAAACCCTGGCCTTAAGGACACTACATATAAATGTCGCGTAATTTTACTAAACAGCACTGGTGGATAATGTGTTCTGCTTTGGTGAGTGAAGTGTTTCAGGTCAGTATTTTTTTTCGACGGTACCCTGGTATATGAAAGGCAGTGGCATCTTCACAAGAATGTCTCTTCAAAAAGGTGCTGTTTTCGATCGTTATGTATGTGTGTATGTATGTCCGCGATTCTATCTGAAACTACTGGGAGTGAAGAAAGTAGTCCCTTCTCACTAATATTCGTATGACGTTTTGCAAAAGGGACATTTTGCGTCAGTCAGTGAGTATAGTGTGTGCCATACGCATTTCTCCTCACTAATATTCGTATGACGTTTTGTAAAATAAACATTCTGCGTCACTCAGTACAGGATGTTTAAAAAGTGCGTTTGAGATTTTAAGGGGTTACTCAAAAATACTGAAAAAATCAGCCCTTAATTTTTTTTCAGCTTTCCATACAAATTCTTGATTCACTATGCAGATTTAGTATAGGAATCTGAAAAAAAATGCAAGAGCGGATTTTTTCAATATTTTTCCTGTATTCTATACTTGATTCTGAGTAACCCCTTAAAATCTAAAACGTACTTTTTTAACATCCTGTAGTGTATGCCCTACGCATTTCTCCTCACTAATATTCATATGACGTTTTGCAAAGGGGACATTCTGCATTAGTGAGTGAGTATAGTGTCAGCCGTCAGCATACGCATTCAATCAATTTCTGTAATCCGCACTGCGGGATTTCGCTGCATAGGTAGTGTTTTTTTTTTACCCAAAAAAAGTAACATATTTTTTTATTCATTCAATTTGACTTTTTATAACAAATTTTATAACAGAAGTCAATTTGTTTAGTTTAAAAAAAAAGTTTTGGTGACCTTGATGTTAAAAATACGGAAATTAATTAATAGAAAGAAACTATTCACAATTTAGTATTAATGCGGGTATACAGGGTGTTTGGGAGATAGTGCAGAAAACTGAAAGGGAAGCTAGAGTAGGTCATTTAGAATAGATTTGACTCAATAAACTAGTAGCCTAAGTGTACCCGTTTTTTTTTTAAATCGTTTAATTTAGTTTTTACAAGTTTTTATTAGGTTTTTATACTAAACGATAAAGTTCAATGAGTTTTATGACGAAAGTTCAATATTTTTTGAATTATTTGTAATTTATGGGTTCTGTGTAATCATCTATACTTCATTCCAATCAAAAAAAAGCAAAAGGTAAACAAACATAGTATGCAGATGACATTGACATGTGTCAGATCCATAGTAAGTTTGTTTACGTTTTGCTTTTTTTTGATTGGAATGAACCATAAATAACAATTCATCGTGGATATTCTTATTTCTAGTAGAAGTATCATCAAAGAAAGTCAAAAAAAATATATCGTTAAAATTAAACTGAGAGTTTGGGCACTTGCAAAAAATGGAAAAAAAGCTACAGTCATTAAAATTATTTTAAAAACTTGTCTATTGTGTGTTCTTTCCAAGGTTGTCTGGAAGAGATCGCTCTTTAGCGATAAGACCGCCTACCTGTATAACTTTTTTTAAATGTTTATTTTTTTATTTTCCTGTTTTGTTGTGCAATAAAGTGTTTTCATTCATTCATTCTTTCCAAAACAAGAAAAAACTTCATCAGAAATTACAAACAATAGAAGATACGAGCCGCTAACGCTGAGCGAACCCTATTTCCGAGAATCGGCTCCCAGCCTTTTGTTATGGCTAGAGCTAGAGCAGGTACTGTTCCAGTTTTTCATTAAACTTTATCGTTTAGTACAAAAACCGAATAAAATCATGAAAATATTTATTTTAACGATTAAAAAAAAACTGGTACACTTAGGCTACTAGTTTATTAAGTCAAATTTATTCTAAATGACCTACTCTAGCTTCCCTTTCAGTTTTCTGCACTATCTCCCAAACACCCTGTATAAAGATAGTCATTTATCTTTCAACAAATAAAACTATATTACACTAACTATAACTACGACACAGTCGTCGACTAATGTAGTTATTATCGTTTACAATAATATTGTTTTTCCTGTCAAAGTTCCAATAAATACATTTTTATTTTATTTTTTTATTTATATTAATAGAAAGGTCAAATTAGTGACAACCCTAACACGTATTTTTGGGTGAAGTAGAATGTAGTGATTTTGTGGGTGATACATATTAGTATGAGGAGTATTCTGTCCTAAGGCAGAACCTCTACTTCGGCCTAGAAAAAATATAAAAAAACATTTTCCATTAACTAAAAAAGAGATAATATGCGCCTAGACTAACTTTATATACCCACAAAACAATTAATACTTAATTGTAAATCGTTTTTTTCTATGAATTAATATCCATATTTAACATAAAGGTCACCAAAACTTTTTTTTTTAAATAAACTAAATTGCCTCCTAGGAGTTTTACTCTTGCATTTGTTATAAAAATCCAAAATGAATAAATAAATAAACAGATGTCAATTTTTGGGGTAAAAAAAAACTCCATTGGGCAAACCACGCGGTGAACTGAATGTGCACGCACTTGCTTAATATTCCACATGTATATCAGCAGATACTTGCTCTTTTTTTACATAAGTTTCTTAAATCCACGGCGACTCGCCGCCAATGTCAGTTGATAATAGTCACACGTGACAACAGACCTTTTTGAAATATTAGGTGCTTATCTATGAAATTGCCGATTAGTTAAAACAGTTCAAAGACAAAATTAATATAAAATAATTAATGTTTTTTAAAACAACTAACTATTTTCAAACTGCCATTGGACATTTAGAAATAAAATAATGCTTGCTAAATGCACGTTGTCTGAATATTTAAAGAGCACAGTGGTGTAGAAATTATGAAAATGGATTTTTTCGTCACTGAAAATCGCCATTTTTTCGTATTTTTTTATTTTTATTTTTGAAGGCCTCACTTATCCCAGCGTGTTATTCGTTACCATATGTATTTTTGAACATATTGCGCATAATATTTCATGATTTTCAGATAATTTAGATTTTTTTTTTGGTAGAACAAATTTACCCAATTGACCTCTTAAGAAAACGCCAATACAGTATTTAATGGAACCCTACTCAGTCAGTTTTTACATGAGACATGACATATATAATTTAATGGAAGTAAATTCATTTTTGGGGTAATATTATTCTGTTGAACTTTCAAAACTGAAACTGCAATTTCATAAGCACCTAATATAAAGGGACGCGGCGCGGCGTCATTACCGCACTCGATGCTTTTTAAAAACCCTTATATTTTGTACTATGATACATATTTATTTTTTCTTGTCAATCATTACTTTTATTATCTGGTGCTTGTGTGTGATATTTTCTTTAAAATAAAATAACTATATTCTAGAAACATTGCCTTTTATTTCAAAAATCCTGTAAATTAATGTTTGTCAAAATAATTTTACATACAAATCATACTCTTTAACATAAATATTAAGCTTACAACCTACATTACACTTATAGAACTAAAATTATAAAGTTAACAGATTTTAGTGATTTGCAAACTTACAAAAAATAGTGATTGGGCCCCCACCATACTGGTATTTTGCGATAGTTTAATAATCAGTCAACATGTTTGAAGCAAGCTCCACATAGAATCGAGTATACAACATGGCGTCAACTTTGCAGTGTCAGGGCGAATTCGGTGCGCACCCGTGGTCTCGCTGCAAGCATGTTCACAGATCGCCTCACCAGCATGATTAGGCCTTGTCTATGGAAGCGCGGCGCGGCGCGTCAGGCGGTGCGTCGTCGCGCGGTCAATTCAAACGTATGGTAATCCATAAGAGCGTTCATGTAGAAGCGTCAACGCGCGCTCATGAACGCTCTCATAGATTACCATGTTTGATTTGACCGCGCGACGCGCCGCCTAACGCGCCGCGTCTCCATAAACTCTTACTGTTTCAAATTTCATCAGAATTGAGTTTGCTGAATCTTAAGCTGCTATGTCCAAGTGCATTGGTGCAAGTGTACGATTTTCATTTTATACCTGCTAAAAATATTGAGTTACCTACATCTTTATAATTGCATAATAATGCATAAAGAGAAAATATTGTTACTAATCTGAAGTGTTCTGTATGACTATGAGGATGAACTCCCGATCTGGTGCAATCAAGATCTCGTGTCTTCTGCTCCTCACCCTCAGGAATGTCAGCTCATTTGTGGAATCCTGAAGAAAAATCAGAGTAGCTTATTACATCCCATAGACAGGTATCAACTTTATGCCCTACATAATATATTCATGCCCTTTTATATCTTTCATGCTACTACCAGCATAGGAATGCTAGTAGGCGTAGCACTTAAGGATTATGTTGGTAAGTCTTAAATGGTCAAACTGAAGAAAATTCATTGTCCTTATTAGATAAGATTCATTTATTTCACATTATTATACATTGTCATCCCCCGTGAGCCTAACCTTCCAGAGGTATGGGAAGAGCCCTGTGCCCCTGCAGTGGGGACGATATGGGTTGTTAATGCATTGTCCTTATATGGTGGAGAACAGGTGAAAAAAACATTCTACCCTGCCTACCAGACAGAGCACAGATGACAAAACTAGTTTCAATATACCAAAATATAGTGTTCAAAACTTGACATAGGTACCTTTGTGTAACAATTACGCTTACACACTAATGAAACAATTTGAATGGACAAAGATATGCAGTCAACACTAAGGGCGTCCGCTGCGTTAAGCGGGTGCACGGCGCGGACGTCCGCCGCGGGGACCTGCGCCGTGCTCCGTCGCGGACAAATTTAACCCGTGGCGGACGCCCGCGACACGGATAACACAGCGGCGCTCACTGATTTTCTAGAAACAGCTCCGCTCGTGTGCTCCGTAGCACGGACACACGAGCGTACTCCATCGCCCGCGAGGCGGACTCCGCCGCCCGCGCCGCGTGCGACGGGAGACCCGCCTCACGCAGCGTTGCTCTATGAAATGACATGAAACAGCACCCGGAGCGGACGCCCGCGCCGTGCACCCGCTTAACGCAGCGGACGCCCTAAGAAATTTATACACCTTTTTTTCTATACAAAAACAAATGCTTTGATACCATTTCACGAACGACATTCCTCGCTTTTTCAGTAAGTTGCCCGATTAGTCCAGCATATAGCACTGATGTTGCATTATCCAGCGAACTTTTTATAGGTATACCTGAAAAAAAAAAATGTATTAAGATTAACACGATAATATATTATCAACAAATTATCGATTTCTTCGTTATATCTGAACTATAAATAGATAAAACTAAGGTAGGTGAAGTAATATTCAATAATATTTCCATGGTAATGTGCATAAAATCGACCAAACCTTCATGGTTTACGATGACGACACCCATAACACCTTTATGAGCTTGTATTCGCTTGATAGTCTCTTCAACTTCTGTAGCCTGTAACGTAAAAAGTTCCACACATTATTTTTGTCACGTTTTACAACAAAAGATCGCAATAATCTTCATAAAATACCATTTTTTTAGAATTTGTTTGTAGACGTGTGTTGACAGTAAAAGATTTGTAATATTGAATGAATGAATGGTGCATGAACTGTCAATGTCAAAAATAAATCATTCGTTTTCATTTCCGCCAAAGCTTCCGTTTCCGGCAGGGATTTTGCCCCTTGCAACACTAAGATTCGTTCCAAAATAAGCATTCTTTCACAGTTCACATCAGTGTCCTATGATCCGTTTCCGTTATTCATGCGTCTTAGACTATGTTAGTCGTCGGACTCGTCGGCATAGCCTATTGTAAAACTAGGCTGTATGGTCATAGAAGCGTTTGCCTTAAAATTTCACTGCCTGTCAGGAAGCTCAGCTGTGACAGTGACAGACTGTGGGAAAATTAATTTTTGTTGTTGCTGTTTTATCGTATTCTTAAAATTCACGATGTATTCTAAAAATCTATAAAACAAAGTTAATAGTAACTTGTACACAAAAAGTCGAAGCTCCATGAAAATGTGGTAGTAAACATGTTATGTTACTGAGAGAAAAATGAATGATCTCAATGCAGAATGTTCGGAAACCTTGGATCCGAGGGTGCAGGTAAATCGATAATATTCAATGGGAGTGCAATCAGATCTTATTTTTTATCATTCAGAACTGTAGGTGTACAATATACGAACTAAGGCACTTAGTTTAATACGTAAGGAAAGCAAAAAATGAACTTTTGTTACATTTTTGTAGAAAAAACTATGTTTGAAATCTAAAGTGAGTGTAGGCGGCATCGTGGGATCTGTCTTGATATATGATAAAATTACAAACAATATAATTTATCTACTCATCATCATCTTGGCTTTGTAATTCTAATTTGTAAATTATAAGGTTGATTTGAAGGCATAGTCTAGGGAAGCCTTATTTCTTAATTTCGCATCATTGTCACTTACCATCAAATGAAATGATGCAATTATTAATATTTTTAAATGAAAAAAATTTAAAATATCCTGCCATACCAAAAATCAACTTTTTTGAAGTAATATCATCATGGAACGAACTTGGTGAACATGACATGTTTTAAGTTAAAAGAGTGAAAAAATATTTCTGGTGAGCATCAACGTAGAATCAAATGGACGACGGGTCTAGTACTTAATTCACGAAAAAAGCGTCCGCAGTTAACCTATATACACGTAGTTATATGCATAGACACAACACATTTGCATTTAGATTGTGTGTCATTGCATTACGGTTGTTTTTGCTTGCAACAATTTATCACCATACGAAGCTCCGACTGGAACGTACTTCACCTTACGCAGCTTCGATTGAAGACAGAGAAGTAATGGAGTAGCTTTCACTTATAATGTTTTTTGTTGGCTATGTTTTATAAGTATTTTTTATTTTTGCAGAATCTTGTTTTTTTTTTATAACAAACACAGAAACACGCTTAATTATGAATATACAGGGTGAAAATGATTCGAGCAAACAAAGTGGAATTTTTTTGGAACAAAGTATTCCTCTCGTCACGATTCGGCTATAATGTTTTTCCATAGTGCACAACGTATAGGATCTCGGGGAAAGCTAAAATAAATAAAATATTTCATGTAATAGAAAACAGTAGTAATAAGTTACAAAATATTTTAATAAGAAACAAGAAAGCGACTCTATAAAATTTTTGTTCCAAAGTTGTGATGTTCGAAAGTTCGCTCATGGAAATCAAACTAAATGCGTAATTCAAATTAAAATAAACTACTGTGTTTCTTAGCAAAACAATACTTTAAAATGATAAAGCAAAAGTTTACTTATCGGAAATATGACACTCCATCCTGTTTTTTCACTTTACTTGAATAGTTTTTACAACTTTTCACGACGCAGTACGCCATTTTGGACGTGCAGTCAGCCGGCCGACCAAAATAATTTTAAAAATAAGACCTCTTTTTGCGTTTTACTACTCTTTTGGTTCAGACACTTGAGCGCTGACCCGAAGTCCATTGTTTCTACGTCGATGCTGGTGAGCTATTAATCAATTTCAGTTCACATTTGTTTAAAAACTAAGATGGATCCATGGATAATGATATAGACACATAATCCAATTCTAGGTATAAAATTATTCAAAAATCAGATGTTTAGTTTCTTAAAAAAAATTAAAGACTTGATTTTCATGAACTTCAGCACCCCCTTTAGCAAGTTTTAAAATTACTTAAATAATATACATATAATATCTATAAGTAATGAGAGCACCAGAAAAATGGAGCAAAATCATCACAACTTGGTATCATAGAAACAGAAAATTCAAAAGGGAGACTGTACAAAAGATGGGACGACCACATACTGAAAGTTGCAGGGAAAACTTGGACAAGACAAGCACAGAATAGAAACGAATTGAAAAGTTAGAGGAGGCCTATGCCAAAGGGCAAGCAGACAAGAATTTTTATTAATTTGTAACATTTTGTAATTTGGAACTTATTTGTCTGAATAAAGGGCAAAAAAAAATTATCTATAAATAAAATAGCCTTCATCTATACCACAGACAATTTAAAGGTAGACTAACCAACTCTCAAAAACTAATACTAATAAACCATATTTGTCTTTGTGTAGATTGAGTTGGAACGTCTGAACACAGCTACGGATGAGATCAACCGGCTCGAGGTGGAGCTGGACGAGGCGCGGCTGGGGTTCCGGAGACTCCTCGCCGAGGGACACCTGCGTATCCAACAGCTGACCAAGAAGCTGGGCACCAGCGTGCATAAAGCCCGACCGTATTATGAAGCTCGTTTTAGAGCTAATATTGTAAGTTATTTTGAATTCATTTTTAAAAAAAGGTTTTTATTAAACAAGAAGTACTTAGGAAAAATACTAAATAGAGAACTAAATAAAGTTTGTGCATCACATGCAGTCACCACTCAAACAGTCCTGCCCCAGCAGTCATCTGTTCTACGAGCTATATGCACCACCCACTACTATCTCAGTTTAAATAGCAATCGGAAAGATGACTGCATGAAAAATAAATTATTGTTCACCAAATTGATTTTGCAATAATATTTCGAGAAACCTTATTTGTTTTGTTTTTCATCCAATCTTCAATTCTTTATCAATAGTCGCTCAATGACGCCGAAAAACTATGACGTCACGTCTAAGTAGTTCAAACATTTTTTGAGCAAAATATCGTTTTTGACAGATGTTAAAAAGTAAATCAAATTACCAAGCTACCCTATTCACTAAGCTACATCGGTCATCATCTCTCCTACCACTAGGGTTGCAAGAAGTCCAGTTTTCCTTGTGTCTGTCCTATCAACAAAACCTTGGTAAACCGGACAAAAGATTTTAAGTTTTATTGTAATTTGGTAATTTTGTTAAATTAATAAAAAAAAAAAAAAATGTTTGGTTTTTTTTTTGAACCACACCTGGCAACCCTACCTACCACTGGCGATAACTAACAATAGCTCCGACTATCCCAGACGTCGCAGGAGCTCCATGCGGCCACGCTAGCGTACGACAAGGCGAACAGCGCGCACGCAGCGGCCAGAGAGATGGTCTACCTGGCGGAGCAGGGGCTGGCTCGCCTGGCGGAGGGGGGCGCCGGCCCCACGCTGGACCCCGCCTGGCAGGAGATGCTCAACCACGCCACGCACCGCGTCAACCAGGTAGAGTACCACTGTACTGACTCGGTGGCTCAGTGGTTACCGATCCTGACTACTGATCCGAGAGTCGTGGGTTCGAGTCTCACTCAGAGCAAACATTTTTGTAATGAATAGATTTGTTTGATCTGTGTCTGGGTGTATTATATCTATATATGTATGTGTTTAAACCTATAATGTGTATGTATATCTAGTCTCTGGTTCCCATAGTACAGGGAATCCTAGTTTAGGACCAGATGACCGTGTGTGATTTGTCCCGGATATTAATTTTAAAACAACCATGAGCTGAATAACCAACTTGATATGGAAAGTCTATTTTTTTGCTCCGGATGAATTGAAAAAAAAAAAGAAAAAGAAAAAAGAGGAGTTATGACTAAAAGCCACAGTTAAAATGCGGTCTGCAATTTCAGTTTCAGCCTGTATTAATGTAATGGTAGCACATTTTACAATTTTTAAGATTATTTTATTGAACCAACTTTAATACACAACTGGTTAATTATTGTTTGGCTCTCACTTGATGGTAATTTACGATGTTGCGAAGATTCTCCAACGCAATAGTGAACTCATATGGAACTGGCCGACCTATCTCCATGCTGGAACACATCAATACTATTAACATTGATATTTGGCTGCAAGCCTAAGATGGTGGTAGCTAGCCAGGTGGACTCGGAAAATGGCTGCCACCAACCAAACCGACATATAAAATGTGAAACTTAGATAACATAGGTAGTAGCTAGCTGGGCGGGCTCAAAATTCTCCCACCAACTAAACGGAGAACTCTCTAATTGTGTGGCCCATTTAACCATTCTATCCACATATAGAGGGCGGTTGCCTAGTGTTGCACTTAGCATCACCCGCGGTCACGTGTAGGGCGTTTAGATTTACCGAGAAATAACTTGTGGGCAGGCGGAGGCCGACCGAGCCCACACGGCCATAGCGCAGCGGTCCAAAGCGGCCTCGCACCGCGCCGCCACCGCGTTAGTGCAACAGCTGCAGAACGGACTGAAGAGACACATAGCAAAGTCCCGGTAAGCTGTTATAGGGGGTAGTTGATCGATCATTTTGAACGACAATAAAGTTGCATAAAGAGTTGACATGGTAATGATACTTTTTTTACGGATGCGTCCTCGGTGATGCCGTGAAGAACTAAGTGGGTTTCTTCAAATATGGTAACTTGTAAATTCATGTTAATGTTTTTTTTATGCTTAATTATAAATTGAAGTTAATGTCTTTACATGGGAAATTATAAATTTGAGTTAATGTCTTTACATAGGAACTTATAAATTCAAGTTAATGTATTTTTTACATGCTAAATTATAAATTTGAGTTAATGTCTTACATGGTAACTTATAAATTCAAGTTAATGTCTTTTTACATGGTAACTTATAAATCCAAGTTAACGTTTTTTTTGCATGGTAATTTTTACTCAAATGATCAATGACACTTTAAGCAACTTTTTTATATAATAATATTCATTTCGTAGTTATGTGGATTTGAATGAAAGCATTCATTGAATTTAGTATGAATTGGCTTGTAACTATAGATATTGCATAATGCATTTCTATCTTCAAAATTCAGTTGCCTCTTAACATGCATTATAGCAAAACTACAAAACGTTTTTGTTGGCAAACTTACTCTTAGATGAATGAAAAAATAATATACAATAGTTTAAAACTGGTTGGCAAAAAATGTAGAAAAGGATTTCTAAATTAATGAATCGAGTATTCTTTATTGACATTTAATTTGTATTAAAACAAATTAAAAAAAAATACACAGTAAATAAGAAAGTTGGTCGGTTTTATCGCTTAAATAAGTATTATTATTACATTATTAGTTATTTTTTTAAACAATATTTAAATAAACAGTCGAAATGACGAAAGACTCAAACCGAACTTAGCAAACGTTTATTTTCTACATTTTTTGCTTACCTGTATAACTATTTATTACAGTTTTGCAGCAAGAAAGGTTTGAAATTCCTCATAAAATCATAATTAGAAAAAAGTGTACCCACAGTTGGGGTATTAGACAAAATAATGACCTTCGAAAAGTGTACACCTACTTGGAATAACTATATTCATATTAACTTTTCTAGGAATCGTGTCAAAAGCCTTTCTTGTTCCAAACTCGACAACTTCGACAGTCTTCCTTAACTTGTAGCGCACTGAGTTTATTTTTGCTTGTTATAGTTTGCACATAGTATCGTTTCCGCGCAGGCGCTGCGGACGGAGACACCTAACGTTTGGTACTTACACTTTTTTTCTTTTAACCTTTATACATATTGTACAGGACAGGGTGACTTTTAATTAATGAATAATATTCACGAAACTAAACATTTTTCCTCAATATAACCATGGTTTGGTTATTTATTATATTGGCCGGATACTGTCTTACTTATACATTTCTACTAAGCAAAGTTTTGAGTCATATGCGTTCAGCGGATCATCAGTTAATGTGGATGGGACCATCCAAAACTATATCAGCCAACTTATAGTCAAGTCTTAAAAGACAAAGACTTGCGATGAAAACTACGATAGTAAAAGTAATGCATTCATATTAATAAATCAAAACAGCAGTGGAAAGGTAAAAAAACGCTTAAGCGCCATTTTTAAAACTTTATTTTGTTACAAAAATATTCATATTCATAAACTCGTATTCAAAACTTTAAACCTCATTCCCGTAAACTTTTGTTCATGGCGCGTAAGCGTTTCCATGAAATATTTTTAATACTGAATTGTGGTTTCCTAGAGGAAAATTGTTCTGTTTGACGGGCATCTGTAACCGAAAAAGGGTAATCAATGCCTAGAAGACCTTAGAGGGCAGGGATTTAATTCCTCTTATGCCGATAATTACGCTGGCTGTCTCGTCACCCGCCGGCACACAGCGCGCTGCTGGCGGCAGAGAGCAGTGGCAGTATAGTAATACTCATCCATTCCGACCTTGCATTATAACCCAAGTAGCACATCAGTTGCATAAGAGCTGAATTTACGACAAAGGCTGTACTAGAGTGCTCGAACTTGCTGTTAAATTGCTTCTAGTGTTTTTTCTTTCTCTTTTACAGCCCTTAACCAGCCTTTAGCGTCTCCTCAAACTCTTATCAAGCCATTGTCAAGCTTTTTACTGTTTAATAGCTGACATATAGCTGAAAATTCAGCTGTTATGCAGCTGATGTGCTACTTGGGAAGGCTCTCCCACTATTAAAAGTCACCTGTATCAACTTGGCAAATAAGAGGAGAGTATCATTATATTTCGTAATAAGAGGCAGGCAGAACACGTACGTAAATATAAACATAGGCGCTGTCCGTCCGGTGACAGACGCTATAACGACTAAAGCGCACGTCACCCTCGCCGTGACAGTTTTGTCACTCATAAAGTTCAAGGATATTTATGGGGTGCGCGGGTGTTACGGCGTGACAACCGGTGACCGCTCCATACTTATCAGGATATGTATGGAGGGCTTATATTCTTGTCACATCGTAACATCTGATCAGCTGGCGAGCCAAGTTTGTATGAAAAGTTCAGTTTTTTTTGCGATCTCAACAAAGTTGTAGAACAAAAGTTGTTCAGTTTCATGAGTAGAGCCCACCTTGAAGTATTACCACACCTTTTTGTTACATATACAGGATATCCTTGGACTTGATGATAGTAACAAAATTGACACGGGGAAGGTGACAAACGTCACGCGTGCGTGATAGTCCTAACAGCGCTGTCTACCAATAAAGCTTACAAACTGCGTGATCCTCATTGATTTTCTACTCTTTGTTGTCAAGTTTACTATGCATGCTTATATTAAACTTATTTTTAATGCCTGAATAGAAAGTGATATCATCTTCTTTGTTATAATATGCTTTTAGTTAAGTAGTATGCAAACTTTTTGGTTGAAATGTCACTTAAAGTTAATCAACCTTAGCATATTTTTTTTTTAAATTTGAATGCCGAAGTCTTTAGCTTATTATTTTTTCTTCTTTGTAACCTTTTTAAAATAATTTTCAGTAGTGTCCGCCCTCTCCACAAGGTTAAATCGGAAAGCTCCAGCATATATCCTATGTCATTACTTTTACATAATTAAAAATATTTTGAGGGAAGAATGTTTTATCGAATGTATGTATGACTGTTTGTCTAGTCGAGCTTGTAGCCTAAATGGCTTGATAAATTTTTAAAGTGTGATAGTGATAGGATGTATGTTAAACACTCGTTACTGTTCAATCTCTTAGCTATTTTAATCAAGATTGGTTCAGTGGTTTTAAGTTGATTTTGTTATTTTTTTTTAATTTGTGTCTAAATCATACAGGGTGTAATAAAAACAATTGTAAGATCCGTTAACTAGCGCTTCTACTCAACATATTGCACAAGTTTTAATTTACAGAAATCGAAAATAATATAGCTAAATTTTAGTATCCTGATATGTTGAAATTTGTATGGAAGAGTCCATTTTTCTTTGCTTGTGGTTACAGTGGTACACAAAAGTGGTTAAGCATTGGGAGTAGAAGGCCCGTTGACGGGTTCTACAGATATTTTTTTTACACCCTGTATACCTAACAGTTCGGTTACTAATCTTTACCATTGCAGACCGTACTTCGAGGAAAAAGCGCGGATAAATTCTTCGCTAGAAGCCCAAAAGGCACGCATACAAGCTTTGGAGGTGCAAGTTTCAGAAGCGAAGCAAGAATACTCATCAGCGCTGAGGAATCTGGAGAGGATCTCCGAGGATATTCACCGGCATCGCGAGAGGCGGCAGTCCCATAGAAATGGTTAGTATTGACAACTATACAGGCTGTTAAAAAAGTGCGTTTGAGATTTCAAGGGGTTACTCAGAATCAAGTATAGAATACAGAATAAATAAAAAAAAACGATCTACAACTTTTTTTTTCAGTTTCCCATACAAATTCTTGATTGCTTAGTATGAGAAACTGAAAAAAATTCAAGAGTGATTTTTTTCAATATTTTTCCTGTATTCTATACTTGATTCTGAGTAACCCCTTAAAAATCTCAAACGCACTTTTTTAACACCTTGTATAGATAAGATAAATACAATGAGAACACAAAAAATACACTAATTTAAATATAGGATATGTGGTGGAGCATTGACATGTGTGTGTAGACTGTAGACTACTATTACACTATTACAATTACAACTTATGACACTCATATTGTTTCACACACACACGATAATGTCCGTTTGGAAACAAAATATTTTCGATATCGACTTGCACCCCGCTATCGCTAGCAGCCGAGCGACGATATAAACCTTTGCCGACATTATTATTATCAAAGAAGTTTTATGTCTTATGTTTATGGTGCTAGTCTGTGATTATTATTTATATATTTTTTTAATTAAAAATTTTAATATTTATATTTTTAAACATTTTGCAAAGAAAGGCACCTATCACATAAAATAAAAAAATACATATATTTTTATTTGCAGCGCGCTCTTATTATTTACGACTCAAAAGCGCAAAAACAAAAGTTTCTGTTTTTAATATATATGCGACAAACATTATACACAGGTGACATAGACCAGTCGACGACCACAGACAACGCTAGCGACAACACCAGCGACAAGCTAGAGGAGCTGTGTGACCATAGCGCGGACGCTAATGTCAGAGAGTGGCTAAGATCGAGCGCGCCGCGGCCCGACAGCGGAGCCTGGACCGAGATCGACCTAGAGTGCTCTAGTCCTGAGGAGGTGAGTCGGGAGAGAGATAGACAGCTATGGAAGGTTTCATCCTCCTTTTTTTTATTTTAATTTAGTTTCCTTTAGACAGCCAAAAGATGTCTAAAGGAAACTAAATTAAAACTTGGTTTTATTAGTCACTAGTAATATATGCAATGGAAGGTGAAGCTGAATCGTGTTTAATACAGATTGAACGTATCTTTTATCCCCAATTATATGTTTTCACTTTTGTCGTATCGTATCGTCTTTAAAAAGCGTCGGTTTCTTTGCGGTAGTGACTTCGACTTCCTAATCCTAACTACAATAGGTGTCTGGTTCAAATCCTTATCAATTAAACAATGACTGACTCGGTGGCTAAGTGGTTAGCGATCCTGACCTCGGATCCGAGAGTCGTGGGTTCGATCCCCACACAGGGCAAACTTTTCTGTGATGAGCAGATTTGTTTGCTCTGAGTCTGGGTGTATTATATCTATATTCTATATATGTATGTATTTAAAAAAGTATATGTGTATGTATATCAGTCTCTGGTTCCCAAGATACAGGGAATCCTAGTTTGGGGCCAGATGACCGTGTGTGATTTGTCCCGGATATTATTATTATTATTATAATGACTTTTTTGAAATATTTAACGTTGAAGGAAAACATCATGAAGAAATCTGCACATGATATGACTAGACGTGTACTTACGAAAGTACACGTCCGTATGTGTAAATCTAAATGTCGTACTTGTTACCGCGGATGACACGAAGTGTAACATCAGGCACCGCCGCCTCTTCCTAATGATGGTATGGTTAAATTGTGCCACACGATAACAAAATTAAAGGTTAAACTACATCTGGGCGCACGGAATCGCATTTTGTACGAAATGCGGAAGAGGACGGGTGCCACTCGTATTTTCCTCTCGCTCTAGCAAACGATGTTTCTGAGCGACAGAAAGGATAGCACTATGAGAAATGCATTTCCCAAACCCAAAGACTTCTGTCGTGCGGTGATAAGCACGCACTTTTTCTGCAGGTCGGCTTCGAAAAGTGCTCCCTCCGCCCCCAGTCGACCCCCGAGAAGGGCTCCCCTCCCAGCCCCTCCGAGCGCACGGAGTCCAGGGCCCGCGCCGGCTCCCCGCGGCGCATCATCCGCGGCGCGACGGAGCGGCGGGCCCAGCTGGAGCTGCAGCTGGAGATGGAGCGCGGCCGCCGCCAGAGCCTGGACGCCTTGCTGCACGATACGGGGGAGAAGGTCAAGGAGATGTTCCAAGGTTGGTGGGACACTGACGCGGTACACTGAACAGTAAGGTACGCTACGCTTAAGGGAAGAACGGTTGGGTTAGGACACTTGGTTTCATTAAGGACGGAGCGATAGGGTTAGGACGCTGCGTTGAAGATCACGGAGATGTTCCAAGGTTAGTGTAGAGTTTGAGGAGTAGGGTACGTTACACTTGGTTTCATTTAAGTAGATCATACTTTAAATACTAATTCACTAAGTATTATTTGTAGAAACTTAAAATGAGGATAAAAGAAGTAGCAACACAACACAATAGCGAGTATTAAATCACCTTTATACCTACTGTGTTCTTGCAAATAAATGATTTGACTTTGGCTTTAAAATCTGCCGGTCACCCACCATGGATCTAAATTTATTTAGCGTCTTACACACAGTTATTTAGTATTATTGCGGGAAGCCGCTGGATGCGGGTAATGCAAAGCCAGTCGGGCTGCAAATCCTTTGGGGAGATCTGTGTTCAGCCACTAAAATGAAATGAAATGAAAATATTTTATTCGAAGCAGGTAGCAGTGTACACTTTTCGAACGTCATTCTTTTATCTACCTAATACGAAGTTCCTACCACTCGGAACTCGTATACCGTCAAGAAGCTTATAACCCAACTGGAGAAAACACTCTCTAAGATCGGACTGAAGACAAAAAATTTGGCCTCGAATGAGCTTCTCTCTTTCTTTGAGGGAGCGGCTGTCTCATTCTAAGTAGGGTAATTAGAATGAGACAGCAGCTCTCTCATATGGGATAGAAGTGCATTCAAGGTCATATTTTTCGTTTTCACTTTTTTTTATGGCAGAGGTGGCAAACGAGCAGACGGATCACCTGATGGTAAGCGATTACCGCCGCCCATAGACGCCCGCAACACCAGAGGAGTCACAAGTGCGTTGCCGGCCTTTGATTTGGGAGTACGCTCTTTTCTTGAAGGTTTGAATGTCGTATCGGTCCGGAAATACCGCAGGCGACAATTCATTCCACAGTTTGGTTGTGCGAGGCAGAAAGTTTCTAGTGAAACGCACAGTTGTGGACTGCCAACCATCTATGTGATGGGGGTGAATATGTTGTCGCGTAGAACGATGGCGGAAAGAGGCGGCAGGGATCAATCCGAACAATTCCTCGGAGCACTCCCCATTGTACATGCGATAGAGAATGCAGAGCGAGGCTACATCTCTACGCAGCGCCAGGGAGTCGAGCCGATCTGAAATATCCTGGCAGTCGACGATTCGAGTTGCTCTTCGTTGAATGCGGTCCAGAGGGAGAAGCTGGTACTGGGGTGCCCCTGCCCAGAGATGAGAACAGTATTCCATATGAGGCCGAACCTGCGCCTTATAAAGTTGCAGGCGATGCGCCGCAGTGAAATACCGTCTCGATCTATTGAGCACACCAAGCTTCTTCGAGGCTAATTTAGCCTTACCCTCTAGATGACCACGGAACTGGACTTCACTCGATATGTCGACTCCAAGAATTCCGATACTAGCTGAGGCATTTAGGGGAGTGTCCTCAAAACGAGGTGATACGACAAATGGCATTTTCTTGGCAGTGAACGCGCAAACCTGTGTCTTAGTGGGGTTAAATTGGACCAAATTAAGTCGACCCCATTCTGAGACTTTCTTTAAAGAGGCCTCAATTTCCGACACAAGTTTGTTTCGGCTCTCGATGACGTTTTCCCGAGAAATGTTGGCACGGCCGGTAAAGAAGGCATCACCTGTGCTGTCATCCGCATAACAATGAGTGCTGCTGATTTGCAGCATATCATTGATATGCAGAAGGAACAGTGTAGGCGAAAGCACACAGCCTTGAGGGACACCAGCATTCACAGACATAGAATCTGAGCATGCACCGTCGACTACGACCTTTATGCTTCTGTCTGCAAGAAAACTAGTGACCCAATTGCGTAATTCCTCGGGAAGCCCATAAGAAGGAAGCTTCGCAAGAAGTGCTTTGTGCCAGACCCGATCGAAGGCCTTCGCTATGTCCAAACTAACGGCCAAAGCTTCCCCCTTAGTCTCGATCGCCTGTGCCCAACGATGTGTCAGGTAGACAAGAAGATCACCAGCGGACCGGCCCTTACGGAAACCGTACTGTCGGTCACTAAGCAGCTGGTGGTCCTCTAGATACCGAAGGAGCTGGCTGTTGATAATGGACTCCATTATCTTTGAGAATAAGGAGGTTATGGCTATCGGCCGGTAGTTGGACGGATTCGAGCGGTCACCTTTTTTAGGGATCGGGTGCACCAAAGCTGTCTTCCATGACTTCGGGAATACGCCAGTGGAGTATGAGAGCCGAAAAAGGCGCGTTAAAACTGGAGGCAACTCTGGAGCACCTTCAACACGATAGGAGGGATTCCGTCGGGCCCACTCGGCTTATGAATGTCGAGGGAAAAAAGTGCTTTACGCACTGAGCGTTGGGGGAACCGGATATCCGGCATACAGCTCGTGCACCGCGGTATGGTCGGCGGCTCGTTTCCCCCGTCATCCAACGTTGAGTTGGACGCTAGAGTTTGCCTAGAAGATCGGCTTTCTCCTTTGCGTCGTGGGCCAATGAATCATTTCCCATGTGCAGTGGTGGAAATGATGGCGTGCAGAAATTCCCCAACTTTGGCCAGAGACCAGAACGCACGAGTTCCCGAAGGAAGACGCTCTAATCTCTCGCCAATTCTGCCTATGTGCGCTGACTTTGCCCTGGCAATGTCTCTTTTGAAGGACCTGGAGGCAAAGTTAAACTCCTTTTTTAATGCGCTGGTCTTTTCATCCCGTACCTTCGCCGCATTTGCCCAGGCTTGGTAACATTCCTGCTTTCGGCGAGAAGCCTTTTTGCAGGACCGACCAAACCAAGGCTGGGATTTGCCGCCAATGGGGACCACTGAGGATGGGATAAAAAGCTCCATACCCTGCAGCACCACATCAGCGACAGAATCGGCAGCGAAGTTGGGATCATCCGGCGTGAAGCAAACCTGCCCCCAAGGGTAGAACGCAAAGAAAGACCGCATCCCATCCCAATCTGTTGACTTGTAATGCCACACACGACGGCGACAGGCGACTCGCGGTCGCGGCGGGCATGTGAGTGGTACCTTACTCCGGATAAGGCAGTGATCCGAAGAGCCGAGTGAGGCATCAACGGATACTTGGTAGCCGTCCGGATGAGAAGTCAGCAGAAGTTCCAACAGTGAAGGTTCATGGTTCTCCACATCTGGGATTCGCGTGGGCGTAGTAACGAGTTGCGTCAAACCATATGCCAGGGCGAAGTCGTGAACAGATCTCCCCGCATGATCGGTCTTGCTAGAACCGAGCCATTCGGCGTGGTGGGTGTTAAAATCGCCGAGTACCACGATCTCAGCGGATTGGATCTGCTGCTGCACAGTATCTGCAGCCATTTGGACGTGCTCAATGAGTCGGTCAGTTTCGCCATCGCCGGTATGGGACCTATATAGGCACGAATAGACGCGGGGATGGTCATCGCCGTCTACACGTAGCCATATGGTGGAGAGGTCCCTACCTTCAAGGTTGCGGAGGCGACGAGAACTGATATCGTCTCTGACGTACACGCACACTCCAGCCCTAGGCACAAAGGAGTGTTCGAGGCCGTACCCAGGGTAGGAGAGGTACGACGTGTCCGCTGGAGACGATATCTGTGTCTCGGTCAAAAAGAGCAAGGCCGGCTGTGCTGTTTCAAGGTGGTGGTGTACAGCATTTAGATTTGAATGTAAGCCCCTGATGTTGCAGAAGTCCACAGCCAGCGTGGCAGGGGGTGCCATGGTATGTTTGCCCTTGCCTCGTGCAGTTGAAAGCGCGGTTTTGCCCCCCCCCCCCCCCCAGGATACGACGAGGGGCTGCCTGGACGTCCAGGCTCAAGCACGTTGTGTACTGAGCTTGGACGTCCAGAGAGGGATTCTCCAGCGCTCGCGCAGCTGGTACCCTCCTGGGGTAGTTGGTAACTGCGCTTTCATTGGGGGGGGGGGGGGGAAGGGGGTTGGGCCGGTACCCTCACTCACTCGGCGAAACACAACGCAAGCGTTGCTTCACGCCGGTTTCCTGTGAGGCCGTGGTATCACTCCGGTCGAGCCGGCCCATTCGTGCCGAAGCATGGCTCTCCCACGAGCAAAACTTGTTATTGAAATGAAATGAAATGAAATGAAATCATATTTATTCGAAGTAGGTATCTCTGTACACTTTTCGAACTTCATATTTTTTCTACCTAATATTAAGTTCCTACCACTCGGAACTCGTATACCCAACGTTTCGGGAAGTGTTTGCGGAGAGAGAAGAAACGTCGGGCCCTAAAGAAACTCCCTCCAACACATTTTTTTAAATAAAATTCTTACATGCTATTACAGAATTCGGGTAAACAACAAAGTCATAGTTAGTTTAGTTGCATACTATTACAAACGAATGTGAAAGGATCAACAAAAACATACAGGTACAATGTGCAAACAGGTAATTAATGTGACCAAACACCAATGACAAGAGCAGGCCAGTTCACACGGGCAGCACCCGATCACGAGTATAACGCGGGAGTCAGCCATCGCTCCCCTCAACCATATTTGAGGGAAGGGAACGACCAGGCCCCCGATACGCGATACGATATTTCAAAGTGTTTCCTCCAGTTTGGTTATAAGCTTCTTGTATACCGTAGACTTCTTTTGACAGATAATTCATAGTATTAATGATGAATGTGTTTGGCAGGGCTGTCGCTGTTCGGTTCCCGGCGCGGCTCGGCCTCCGCCCCGCGCACGCCGCGCCGCGCGCGCTCCCCCGGGGGCTCCCGCCGCGACGACGCCTCCTCCGCCTCCGACGAGCGCTACTCCGACACCGACAGCCTGCCCAGGTAACGAGGACAGTGCCTTGATGTACACTGCATACATAGATAGACTTAGCGGTAGCGTCATACTTCGATAGTGCATAGACTTAAAGGAGGCATCGTACTCCGCCTCCGACGAGCGCTACTCCGACACCGACAGCCTGCGCAGGTAACGGGGACACTGCCTGGATGCTACACGCTACAGCCTGCCCAGGTGACGGAGGACACTGCCTGGATGCTACACGCTACAGCCTGCCCAGGTGACGGAGGACACTGCCTGGATGCTACACGCTACAGGCTGCCCAGGTGACGGAGGATACTGCCTGGATGCTACACGCTACAGCCTGCCCAGGTGACGGAGGACACTGCCTGGATGCTACACGCTACAGCCTGCCCAGGTAACGGAGGATACTGCCTGGATGCTACACGTGTATATTTTGATGTATATGTTTATCTATATATCAGTATCCAATCCGTCGTTCCCTCAATGCTGAGGATCGTGACCGTCATGGCCTAGAGAAGGCGCATAGTGCTCTCCATCCGGCTCTGCCTGCTCCGGCTGCAAGTTGGTGGCACTGGTGACTTGGCTGCACCACTCAGCTTCGAGCTCTCTTGCCCTCGATCTTTCCCGTCATTATTTGGTATTTCAGTCTGTTTTGTCGGCGAGTGCAGTGTCCAAAGAAAGAGAGGATGCGTTATTGGCACATTGCTGAGAGGCGAGATGTAATTTTCAGCTCCTCTAGGATAGAAAGTCGGTTCTCATAGCCGTCCAGGAGATACGTAACAAATGACGCCAGCACCACATCTCGAAAGCATCTATCCTGTTTTGCATCTTAGCCTTTATAGTCCAGGTCTCCGACGCATACAGCAAGATGGAGAAGAAGGCTCTGACTAGGCGTACTTTTGTATTCCGCTGGATGGACCTGTCCTTCTATATCTTGTCAAGTTTGCTCATAGCTCTTTATGACATCTGTATGCGGCGGACTATCTCTCTTTCGCAGTTACCGTCGTCACTAATAATCGAGCCGAGGTAGTTGAAGTCCTTGACAATCTCAAGATCTTGTAGCTCATTTGATAGCGAGAGTTTTTTATTTATATCAGTATCTGGTTCCCATAATACAGGGAATCTTAGTTTGTAGTTACATGACCATGTGTGGTTTGTCCCGGAATACCTATTTATTTATAATTATTTACTTATTTATCTTATTTATCTGTCCTCCCAGCATGGAGATGCTGACAGACGACCAGATAGCCTCCCTGATGCTGGATGCCCAACTGGAGGCCGTGTGCGAGCGGCTAGCCGGCGTCGCCACCGACAGCGCCCAGTGAGACTGCCAGTGTTGCCAGGGCAATGGTATCGGATATAAAGGTAAAATGATAATTGATGCCTTGTCACACAGTGCTTGAGACGCCGGTGTTGCCAGGGCAATAGCCAGACGGTATCGTATGTAAAGGTAAAATGATAATTGATGCCTTGTCACACCACAGTGCTTAAAACCGATTTCTAAGCGTCTCGGAAGACGTTCGCAAATCGCTAGTGTGGTAAGGCTTTTAGAATGATGTTTTGAGTTTCAAATATTTCAAAATTTGGTCGAATCTTTGACTAATGTTACCCGACTTATTTTTTGTAGATTATTTATAAAATTAAAAGATACTATTATAGTAGTACTACAGATTTAAGATTTTTGGTTTGATGAAATTGATTAAAGATGGAATTGATTATATCACACTTGGCAAAAGCAGCGAGTGATACATTGTCAATCACAAAAGAATTTTAATAATAAAATATAATAGATACCGAGCAATTTTGCGGTATACCTAAGATCAAGAACATAGTATGTACATTTAGTTAATTCATTCCACTCAAAACGAAGTCACAAATCTTGCCTAATTCGCAAAAGCAATAACAAATAATTATGTATATAAATGATAGTAAATAAATAAAAATATATTAGTACATAATTATTATGTCGAGGGTTCACGGGCGACTTGTATTAAGCGACATTTTTAGAAATGTTCAGGAGACTGATTTAAAAAAATATTTCTTAGAAAAATAATCATTAAAACTTAACTTCTTAGTATTATATAGATTCTCGATATTCTTAATATTTTAAATATTATTCAGAAGTTATTTTTTGTGAGGTATTTTGTAAGAAATATATTTTTTAAGTAGAGGTTACCTGTGTTTTCAAAAATGTCGCTTAATACAAGTCGCCCGTGAACCCTCGATGTTGTAAACGTTTGCCATAAAATATATACGATACATATTTATATATGTACCTACATTATAATATTTTCAACTTTATCACATAGGCGACCATTACACGCGCAAACCGATTTGACAAATTTGAACAGAAAACAAATAACTGACGCGCCTTTTTGTGTACTACTGTAGTTACAACACGTAAGGCGCCAACCATTGAATAGTATGAAATTTAAATTAATAATAAAATTTAATAATAAGACACATATACAGATATTATGTATGATTGAAAAAGTGTTGAATATTTAGGTACTTACATCTATGTAGATAAATACAGTTGTAATAAAATATCCGCTTATCGGCGCGTCAATGCAAAACATATCAAAGTAAATGCAATAAATCTCAGTATAATATAATATTATAAATGCGAAAGCATGGATGTTTGTTTGTTCCGCTTTCACGCCGAAACTACTTAACGGATTTGGATGAAATTTGGTGAGTAGGTAGATAAAGCCCTCGGCTAACACATAGGGAAAATTTAAGGGTCCCGGAGGAATACTTAATAACTCTAAATTGCCACTTCGTCACTAGATGGCGCCACCTTAATATTTTTGTTCTCTCTGGCTGGATCCAATTCTAAAGTCCGCGCAGACGAAGTCGCGGGCGAAAGATAGTGAATAATATAATTTGAATTCGGTGGACTTTAATTTGTTTCACCATTTATTTAATAAAAATACAGAACAGATATAATATAGGGTCCTTTTTAAATACCTGAAAAAAAAAGATGCTCCTAAGTTTTGATGAAACTTCTACATAGTGATATCCCGGCTTAAGCCAGGTTTTACTTTCCGCCTTAATTCTTCTCCACTTTGTCCGAATTTCAACATTCTTCTTAGTGAGATAATTAGCTAATAATGGTTCTCATAATATTGCGGAAATAATAAAAAGGCATCAGTGTTGCGCACTGCACAGTTAAACGCATAAACGGAGGAGTTTTTATACCACGTTAATCCATTCACCAAAATGTTAGGAATTTAGTTTTTGTTTCTTATGGAAAGTCGTTCAGAATATAGAAGCCACAATTTTCTTTTCAGGTATTTCAAAAGAACCTTATATAGGTAAATAAAATAGTCAAACAATTCTACAAACACAAATAAATATCTTGCCTTCTCTGTGTTTTACTCGTAGAATAATAAAATTAAAATTTATTCGATAATAATAATTATAGTGTGTATGTTAAAAACTAGTAACTAGTATATAACAAAATGTATTATTATTCACTTGAAATGCCTTTAGTTTTAAAATTAACCGTATTATTAAAAATATGTAGTAAGCAATTAATAATCTTCGCAACATGACTAAATGATAGTGAAATCGTGACAATGCCAATTAAAATTGCATTTATTTATATAATTTACAATATTTATTGTATATTTATTTGTTGATTTAAGTTTTGATTTAATTATTTTTACTAAGTACAAACGTCTCTTATAAAAGGGACGTGTAAAATCAGAAAAAATACTACAGTAGTCGCAAAATGATCTAGATAGAACTTATTTATTAATTTATTTAAACATAATTTATTGAGCTACGTCTTCCTAAATAAGTTTTGTAAAAAAGTGTCTGTTTCAATATTGTTTAGAAGAATAAATAGTGAAATGTATAAGTATTAAATATCATTATTAAAAATAAATATTGAAAGTGATGTTATCATTATCTCTAGTAAAAGTATAAATTATTAAATACAATAAATAATAAATACATTGTGATAAAAGCAGGCCTCAAACGTTGCTAAATATTAGGGAACGGAATGCAGTAAAGGAAAAAGGATTATGGCCGTGACAATATTCCCACCATGACAAAAGGTCACCGTGACAAGATGTCATTGTGACAAGGTATCACCGTGACAAGATACCACCATGACAAGCACTCTCACAATAGCAAAGTCTCAACATGACACAAATCTCACCTCTAAAAGACTTCATGACAAGACTCCAACTTGACAAATCTGAACATGACAATAATTCACTAAAACAATATTTTCACTGTGACAAAATCTCACAATAATTTGAGTTCTAACATTCCGGTAAACCTGAGATTTAGCAAGATTTGAAGCTGGCTAATAGATAGTAGATAATGCTTTTATAATAATAATGCGTTACGCTTTATAGTGAATGTTTCTCGCACAAAATGCTCATTTTTGCAAGATGTATTGTTTAAGCTTGTTATTCATCGAAACTGGAAACAGAAAATGGTTTGTTACACTTCTGTAAAAAGTTATCCACCTGGCAACATACAACGCTAGCAGATTTAATTAAAAATGTTGTGAAATTGTAAACACATAACTATCTAAATAACTCTAGTAATACAATACAATTAACTACTTTATTATGGCTTAATTCCGCAGTAAAATTATGTCGATATAACAAGATCTATCTCACTATGACAATATCTGTGACAAAAATGAAAAACCGTCATTATAAATTAGTACCAGGTGTACAGAATTTGATTTTAGCATCCCATTTTATGAGGACGAAAATTAAATTCGCTAAATTAAGAGTATCCCTTTCGGCCGCGAAATCTATTAAGTAACAAAGCATACACGTTCCAGTATTTTCCACTAAGTCAAATCAGTAACAATGATTTGATAAGCCATAGTTTTAAAAACTTTTCTGTTGTGATATAGTAGTGTACAAATGTTAGCCATAAAAGTACAGTGTACAAGACAAGTCTCATACCTATAAGTCTACCAGAATCTCATGAAATTAAGAGCAAAATTTAAATAAAGTTATCTATTATTCTTACTTTACCATTAGTCGACAAACTTGCTAGAATATAATCGAAGTTCCTTTTTAAAGGCATATTTCCAGAGGTTCTGGTGACCCTGTTATGTATGTATGTACATACGTACTGTGTTAATAACTTGCCTTCAGATGATGAATAAATAATGTATGTAGTTACACTGCTTTTCATTTAGTATTCTAGACATGCCCGGACCCATGAAGCTAACTCTAAATGTTAATAATTGACCACGCTGAATACGTTAAAAACAACCGACTTCAATCGTAGCAACTCCAATTTTGCTGTTTTTGTTGATTTTCTCAAAAACCGCTGAATCGATTTCGATAAAATTAATATGGGACCACCTGTGAAGTTTACCCTTTCAAACAAAAAAAGAATTTTTGAAATCGGTTCAGGCGTCTTCGAGTAATCGGTGAACATACATAGAAAAAAAAAAGATTCCGACGAATTGAGAACCTCCTCCTTTTTTTGAAGTCGGTTGAAAATACGTTTTAGTAAATACATAGCATATAGTTCGCGTCACGTAAAAAGAGCGCTGGCTGGCGTTCCGATGATGCACTCTGACAGCAACTCTTTAGTACCCTCTCTTTCACACTTACGCGATTTATATTATGCTGTCCTGTTGTCAGAGTGAACTGTTGTGCCCTCGGAACGCCCGCCAGCGCTCTTTTTACGTGGACGCGAGCTGTACTCAGTCTTACTGATTTCTTATTTATATAAATATGACTGAGTATGCTATTTTAGGTCTCTCAAAATTTTTGTTATTTTTGCCTTACCTACCCCTTACCTTATTCTATCGTTGTATTCTTAGGTCGTGCCCTACGTTACGCGTGATCACGGCGCGTATACCTAGCTGTTTTTGAAAATATTAAGGGCAGCGCTGCGTCGCGCGTATGTGGAAGAAAACTGACAAAACTCGCCGATAGAGGCGCTGATATCGCTTTGACTCATATCATAACAATCATCACTAACTGTAAAAACGTATAGAAAATATTGTTTACGTAAACTAAACATAAGATTTATTTAAAAAATGCTGCGTTGTGTGGGGATTGGTTGCAATCGTGATGGAAATCATTAATTTCCTAAAGATTCTCGGATGAAGAAGACGTGGGAAAAGTTACGTTTTCAATAATGTACTTTTCAACTTCGCCTTTAATTGAGGAACAGTCCAAGTCGCATACATTTTTATTAACAATTTTACAGAAAAAAAAAACTGTTTTATAACACCTCGATAATTAAAAACGCGGAACTAATTGAAAGTTGTTATGAGTCAAGCGTCCGAGCGCCATCTGCAAATGAATCGGTGATTTTTAAAACCCCACATGTTGCTAATCCTATACTATTAAACGAGTTAAGTGTCCCGACGATTTTGAAAACGGCTTGAAACCTTTTGACGAAAATCTAGGATTAGGGGTTAAAAATCGCCAGAAATCGATCTATGGTGGAATTATCTTCGAAAAAACTCATTCAAGGGAGATATGAGCGAAATTACATAATACGAGAACACATATGATGCTAACGGTTCGGTGCTATCTTTCTTTTATGTAGGTTCGGATTCGAATCCCGCGAGACTTTGTTTTTTGTCTTTTTATTTGTGTTATTATTATTATTCCTATACTATTAAACGAGTTAGGTGTCCCGAGGATTTCGAAAACGGCTTGAAACTTTTTGACGAAAATTTAGGATTAGGGGTTAAAAATCACTAAAAATCGATTTGGAACATTTCAAATCGGGTGCTGCAGCGTGAATGACGTAGGTACATTTTTTACCTATTTTATCGAAGATAGTATTCTTAAAAAAATTCGACGCGCACTGGATTATCAAGTTTTATATAAAAGACATCAACAACTGCTACAATGTTTATGTTTCGAATTTACTGTGCATTACATTTTTTTTTATCTTTGTCGAAAACGATTCTAACAAAAATAATTCTATCGATCTATGGTTAGTTATTTCGGATCTACAATGGATCTATGAGGGTCTAAACCTAAACTTATCCTTACAAATAAGGAATTTATTTTGATAGTTGGTTTTTTGTTTTGTAAATATATTTCACTAATGGCGCCATCTTTTGTCGAGTAGGTGAATTACCAGTGAATTACATTACTTGGAGGCCTTGGAGCCCTTTGTTGCTAACATTGACCGCGCTACTCGACAGCAGATGACGTGCAGTTTTTGAAGGAATGAGCACAGGAAGCACAACATGCACTGATATGTTCGAGTATTTTTCTGCCATTTTTGGCTTGGTTCATCTGGATATGTCGTCTCCAGTTTTTTTGTATTAAGTGAATTCGTTTATAAACGCTCCGATTGAACGTGCGAAGCTCGGTCAACCAGCTAGTAATTATTATAGAACATGTGGGGTTTGAAAAATCACCGATTCAAATAGCTTTGCGTTTTCTTCCTCATTGTGTACGAATGGTGTTACTAAGTAAGCCTTTGGCATTATCTCACCTGGTGGTAAGCGATGATGATTCCCCAAAGCAATAGGGAACTGGGAATGGTATGTCATTCTTAAAATATTTGAAAAATCTTGTTTCATCTTCTCTGAAATTTTTCGTATTTGCCACGCGCCGTACCACGTGAAACGTAGCGCTGCAGAAAAAAATTGTGGCGTCATCATAGAGGCGTATAAGATTGATGTGAGTTATATTTAACCGCCTCCGTGGTCTAGTGGTTACTCTGTTTTTCGGAGCCCGCCTGGCTAGCTACCACCGTCTTTTCTAAGTCTTGCCGCCAAACATCAATGTGAATAGCACTGATGTGTTCCGGCATAGAGATAGCCAGTTCCCCATTGCGTTGGGAATCTTGGCACGTCCGCTTCCATCTTCGGCATCATCATCACTTACCACCAGGTGAGACGAGATGCCAGGGGCTGCTCAATTGTGTATAACACCATACACACACAATACGCGCGACGCAGCGCTTCCCTTGATACCTACATATTTTCAAAAGCAGCTACGCGCCGTGATCACGCGTAACGTAGCGCACGGCCTAAGAAAACAACGATAGAATAAGGTAAGGGGTGGGTAAAGCAAAAAATAACAAAAGAGTAAAATATCTAGCCTAAAGTACCAATACTCATTTATCCTGTATGTTTTTCGGAGCCCGCCTGGCTAGCTACCACCGTCTTTTCTAAGTCTTGCCGCCAAACATCAATGTGAATAGCACTGATGTGTTCCGGCATGGAGATAGCCAGTTCCCCATTGCGTTGGGAATCTTGGCACGTCCGCTTCCATCTTCGGCATCATCATCACTTACCACCAGGTGAGACGAGATGCCAGGGGCTGCTCAATTGTGTATAACACCATACACACACAATACGCGCGACGCAGCGCTTCCCTTGATACCTACATATTTTCAAAAGCAGCTGCGCGCCGTGATCACGCGTAACGTAGCGCACGGCCTAAGAAAACAACGATAGAAAAGGTAAGGTAAGGGTGGGTAAAGCAAAAAATAACAAAAGAGTAAAATATCAAGCCTAAAGTACCAATACTCATTTATACAGGGTGTAACAGAAAGGTGTGATAATACTTCAAGGTTGGCTTTTACCCATCAAACTGAACAACTTTTGTTCTACAACTTTGTTGAAATCGCAAAGAAATTTTCGGACTTTTCATACAAACTTGGTTCGCCAGCTGATCGATTTGTATGAAAAGTCCAAAAAAAAATTTGCGATTTGAACAAAGTTGTAGAACAAAAGTTGTTCAGTTTGATGGGTAAAAGCCCACATTGAAGTATTATCCCACCTTTCTATTACACCCTGTATATTACTCATCTATTCAGCCGAAAGACGTCCACTGCTGGACAAAGGCCTCCCCCAAGGATTTCCACACCGACCGGTCCTGTGCGGCTCGCATCCAGCGGCTTCCTGCAACCTTTACCAGGTCGTCGGTCCACCGAGTCGGGGGCCTGCCCACACTGCGCCTTCCGGTGCGCGGTCGCCATTCGAGAACTTTACTGCCCCAACGGCCATCTGTTCTACGAGCTATGTGCCCTGCCCACTGCCACTTAAGTCTAGCGATTCTGAGAGCTATGTCGGTAACTTTAGTTCTCCTACGTATCTCCTCATTTCTGATTCGATCACGTAGGGAAACACCAAGCATAGCACGCTCCATCGCCCTTTGGGTGACTTTGAGCCTTCTTATAAGGCCCATAGTAAGCGACCATGTCTCGGATCCATATGTCATCACTGGCAACACACACTGGTCAAAGACTTTAGTCTTGAGGGACTGCGGTATTTTGGACGTAAAGATATTGCGAAGCTTCCCGAACGCTGCCCAGCCGAGTTGGATTCGACGATTGATCTCTTTCTCGAAGTTGGACCTACCTAACTGGACTGTTTGTCCCAGGTATACATATTCGTCAACAACTTCGAGTGTAGTGTCTCCAACCTTCAGAGGAGTGGGTGTAACACGGACGTTTGACATGATTTTCGTCTTATCCATGTTCATTTTAAGACCCACTTGTTGGGAGACTCTACTAAGTCCTTCGAGCATTGCGCCTAGGTCTTCCAAGGTCTCAGCCATGATCACGATATCGTCAGCAAATCGAAGGTGAGTGATGTACTCGCCATTGATGTTAATGCCGAGTCCTCTCCAGTCCAGAAGCTTGAAAACGTCTTCCAGTGCAGCGGTGAACAGTTTCGGAGATATAACGTCTCCCTGTCTCACCCCACGCTGCAGCCGGATAGGTTTCGAATTCTGATCCTGGAGGTGGACCGACATGGTGGCGTTTTCATACAAGCACTTCAACACTTCGATGTATCGATAATCAATTTGGCACCGTTGGAGAGACTGCAACACAGCCCAGGTCTCGATCGAATCAAAGGCTTTCTCATAGTCCACAAACGCCAAGCATAGTGGCCGATTATACTCTTCGGTCTTCTGTATAATCTGCCGCAGCGTATGTATGTGGTCTATGGTACTGAAGCCTTTTCGGAAACCGGCTTGTTCGGGAGGCTGGAAGTCGTCAAACCTGCGTGCGAGACGATTCGTAATGACTCTCGAAAACAGCTTGTAGACATGGCTCAGGAGTGAGATGGGTCTGTAATTCTTCAGCAGAGACTTATCACCCTTCTTGAAGAAGAGCACCACCACACTCCTGTGCCATGCTGTAGGCGTTCGTCCCTCGAGCATGACGGAATTAAATAGCTTCTGAAGAGCTATAAGTACCGGTTCTCCACCTGCTTTCAGAAGCTCAGCCGTAATTCCATCATCACCCGGTGCCTTGTTGTTCTTAAGCTGTTTGAGAGCCATTCTAATCTCGCACAGGCTGACGTCTGGGATATCTTCGGTATAGTGTCGGGACAATCTGGCTCTCGGGTCTTCAGCCAGATTGCTGACAGGTAAGCGTGTAGTCATGTATAATTGTCCGTAGAATTTCTCAACCTCTTCCAACAGCTCGGGCTTGGACGACACGACTCTGCCATCCTCGGTCTTCAGCTTTGTCAGTTGGCTTTGACCAGCAGACAGATCCCTTGCGAATACTTTTGACCCTTTATTGCGCTCGATAGCCTCTTTAATACGATTGGTATTAAATTGGCGTATATCACGGGTCAAGGACTTGGAGATCTGTCTGTTTAGTCGCCGATACTGACAAGCATCTTCAGAGGATTTCAGAATCAGGCTTCGTCTTTCCTCCATGAGCTCGCTGGTGAGGTCCGAGATACGAGATGTTCTTTTTAAACGGCCGGTTTTGAAGGCCTTATTCCCAGCCGTTTGGACAATTTCCATGAACCTGTCGTTATAATTGTCCACATTTTCGCATTCTCCTAGGCATTCGAAGCGGTTGTGCAACTCGAGTTGAAAGCTTTCGGGGTTTTGGAGTTGGATAGGCGCTGGTCGGAGCGTGGACTTCATCAGTCGACATCTTTCTAGCTTTGTTTTTAGATTCAATGTGCCTCTTACCATTCGGTGATCGCTTCCTGTCTTCAGCGAGTTGATCACAGAGACATCATTGAATATTTGCCTTTTTGTCGACAAGATGAAGTCAATCTCATTTTTTATTACGCCACTGGGATGCAGCCATGTCCACTTGCGGTGTTTTGACTTTTTGAAGAAGGAGTTCATCATGAAGAGGCCCTCCTTCTCCATAAAGCCAGCCAGCAGCTGACCCCGCGCATTCCTCTCTCCGTATCCAAATTTCCCCACTCTCAGCTCGTTGTCCCTTCGTTTGCCTAGTTTCGCGTTGAAGTCCCCCATCACAACGGTGAAATGGGTCCTGGAGCTATGTATGGCTCTGGAGATATCCTCATACATAGCCTCCACCTCTTCGTCGGGGTGTTCCGCGGTCGGCGCATATACCTGTATGACCTTCACACCGATATTACTCATATGGGTATCGAAAGTTTTATTTCAGGTAATTTAGTGCTGCCGCGCCTTCAAATCCATGAGACGGTACGATTCTAGTGTAGAAACACAGTCAAGTCAGAGATAATGGTGTGGATTCGGTGTTTACGACTAAACTTAATTTAAGCATCCTATCCTTGTCTTTTCGATACGTAGGGAAAAAGACAAAACACTTAAAATTAGTTTAGTTCTGTCAAATAAGTTTAATCGTATACAAAACTGCAATAAGACCTATATGGCACAGAGTGTTGGGCCTCTACAAAACAGCACATATACAAGTTACACACCACTGAAATGCGCACGCCGCGCTGGTCAGCGTGCGTCACACTACTTGATAAGGTTCGGAACGACCACATCAGAGGGACCTACAAAGTGGCACAAATCACCGATAAAGTTAGAGAAAACGTCTACGCTGGTTTGGTCACGTTTTAAGACGTCCACAAGATCACATAGTTAGAGTGGCCCTGAATCTGCCAACAACGAAACGGGGACGCGGAAGACCCCCGCCACTTGGTGGACGACGGTCCAAAAAGACCTAAAAGAGCTCTCTCTAGACGAGGACATGGCGCAGAACAGGCCAGAATGGAAGAAAAGGACGGAGAAAGCCGACCCCAAGTAAATGAGAAAAAGGCTTAGGAAGATGATGAAATACGTTGACTGACTCGGTGGCTAAGTGGTTAGCGATCCTGACCTCTGATCCGAGAGTCGTGAGTTCGATACCCACACAGGGCAAACTTTTCTGTGATGAGCAGAATTGTTTGCTCTGAGTCTGGGTGTATTATATCTATATATGTATGTATTTAAAAGTATATGTGTATGTATATCAGTCTCTAGTTCCCAAGATACAGGGAATCCTAGTTTGGGGCCAGATGACCGTGTGTGATTTGTCCCAGATATTATTATTTTTTTTATTTGGTTTACCAACGAAAGTTTACATTAAAACATCGCAAAAAAACAAGGAAAAAAGAACTTACTTAAATGTAACATTCACTTATAGGTAAACACATCATGCACCCAAACTTATTAAGTAATTAAATAATAACCACCTTCCACTAAGCAATAATGCATATATATATATACAACATACTATCCTTTTAAAAGGCGGTCGTGAACCGCTTTGTTAAATGACACCATGGTGTCATTGTATACATCAACTACGTCACTGTACTTATTTAATAATCTTGATAGCCTTGGAATGGGCGAGTTTGAACCTAGGACTGTTCTTCTAAGTGGCGGGCACAGGGGTGTAATTTGATTACGTGGTAGTCTAGAGGGGGCACGAAAGCTTCCACAGCCTTACTGGCTGGTGAGGTAATCCGACGAGTAGTCGAAGCACGCGAGAGCAGACAACATGTCGCCATCCTGAGCTGCGACCTGTCTAAAGCGTTTGATGTCGCCGACCACGGTCTACTAGGTGCGAAACTACGACACTACGGCATATATGGTAAAGCGCATTCGCTTCTAACCGAGCTACTTCACAACAGGTCGCAGATCGTCGTTACTGGTGACATAAAGTCAGACTCCCTGAAGTCGAATATTGGAGTAGCCCAGGGCTCGTCAGTCTCCAATATTTTATTCTGCCTACTCATGAACGACTTACCTGAGGCAATAACAACTGGGGAGACGTTCATGTACGCCGATGACGTGGCGGTGGTTGTTCGAGCTGCATCACACACCGAGCTAGAAGTCATGCTCAATCAAACGGCAGCCAGCGTCTCGCAGTGGTTTCGCATCAATGGTCTCATACTGAACCATAAAAAAACCAACGTAATGAACTTCGAGTTCTCGGGACGCGCACCTAAACCTCTGGATGTTTTAGTGAACGGCGTAAGAATCAATCAAGTCCACACTACGACCTTCCTAGGCTTCGAGTTGGATGTGGGTCTGACATGGGCACCTCACATCGACAAGGTGTGCGAAAAACTGGCAAGCGCGTGTTTCGCACTCAGGAGACTGTCCCGAGTGGTGCCGCGTGAGACAGTGAGAGCCTCTTACTTCGCTACGATACACTCTCTCCTGCAGTACGGAGCTGAGCTGTGGGGAGGTGCAGCGGAATTTGAGCGCGCGTTCGTGCTTCAAAAACGCGCCATCCGCATAATCGCCTGCATTCCGCGTGACGAAACTGCAAGGCCGTTTTTCAAATCGTTGGGTATCCTTACATTGACCTCATTAGTCATCTTACAAATGGCTGTGAGCGTGCGGAACAACTTGGACCAATATCCAACACACAAGGATACCCACACGTTCAACACAAGAAACGCCGATAAGCTCAGACCCGTTCCCCACCGGCTTACCAAGACAGGTAAGATGACGCACGTCATGGGCCCTAAACTATTTAATAGGCTGCCAAAGGACATAACCGCTGCCCCAAGTACGCAAACGTTCAAATCGTCCCTAAAACGCTGGCTTGTCGAGAAGGCGTTCTATAATATTAACGAATTTTATAATTATAAATAATTATTATATAAACTGTGTATACTCTAATGTATACACCATTGAGTGTATTTCTATACAGTACTTGTTTGTATTAATTTAATATTGACATTATTTTAATTCAATTAATTTTGATATTTAAATTATTATATATTGACATGTAATTATTATTATGAATAAATGAATTATGAATATCTTTGCTGGCAACACCAGCAAGTAAACACCTAAAGTGAGAGCTTAGTCAATTTTTTTGGAAATATAAACAGTATTTGAGCAGTCTACATAAGTGAAATATAAAATTGTTGTGCAACTAACCTATGGACATCTAAATATGCAAGTATTTTTTGGAATATTTCTTCTCATAAACGGCATAATCTCACTGAACACAATTAAATAACGGTTAAAATCCAAAATTCGAATGAAAACACACACACAGAGACACCGAAAACACATTACTTTTTGGAAACTACATGCTCAAGCGCATATATGCACAGCTGATCATAGACTGTCATCTGTCAAACGTCATATGTGCAAGACATAAAAGCTGCGGTCCTGAAATCACTAATAGCGCAATTTGCGACCATCTTACACAATTGTTGTTTCAAAGTGAACTAGCAAAATGCCGAAAATAATATGTGCCAAATGTGCAAATGAGATCACGGATAGACAATTTATAACTTGTTCATGTTGTAATCTGCTATATGATATTGAATGCGCTAATATTACTGAGCAACGGTTTTATTTAATGACACCAGAAAATAAGGAAAAATGGATATGTTTGGGATGCTGGGATGAGCGACATCGTTTTATAAACGTAACAAAACGCAAACCACGGAAAACAAGATCTTGGACTGAAATCTCGTCGATTCATAATGATGAAAACAGTTTTAACATATTAAGTTCAACTATTCAAGATACAAGCCTACCAGAAATTGACCTTCATAAGCAAAATAATGAAATATCCAAACTAACCGAACAGATCTCGCAGCTAAAAAACCATCTCTTAGGAGCTGATAAAGAAATTCAAAATTTGTTATCTGAAAACATCGATCTAGAAAAGACAATATCCGAATTACGTAATAAAAATGACATTTACAAGAAACTTTTAGAAGGAAAACCTTCTTTAACACCTTCGAAAAGTCCAAATCGAAAATAAAAGCAATATCATCCCATAATACACCAACAAGTTCCGCAAAAACCTATGCGACTAAACCAGGGCAAAACAATGTGTCAAACGCTGTATTTGTACACGAAAATTGTGTCTATCCTTTGGATGACTCACATGATGGAGATACAAGTAAAAAAGAGTTTAGAGAAATACATATTGTGTCAGATAAAGAAACTAATAAACAAAATTATGTAGTAGATATTGAAAACTCAATTTTATCACCAAATAATATTTCTGAGAGTAGTAATAAACCAACAAAGAAAAGAAATAAGAATAGGAAAAACAAACAGAAAACAAATAATATTACAGAAATTGATACTGGATCACTAATGAAGAAAACAAACCAAAACAAAGACCTGAAAAGTAGTGACGGTGGGACGAAAGAAGAGACTTCTGAAATTATACCAGCAAGTAGTGTCTGTGACACACCAAAACTTCCTACAATCATGCCTAATGTCTACAAAAGCAGCAGCGAACAGAACAAAACTCAACATAAAGTTGTAATACTTGGTGATGAGACAGGCAGAGACTTTAGACAAATTTTAAGTAAGCTTTTAGGCGAAAACTATCAGGTTACATCTTTTTTGAAACCTCATGCGTCATTAGATCAGGTCTTGAAATCCTGTCACTTTACATGTAATGATTTCACCAAGTCCGACTATATAGTCATTCTAGCTGGTCGAAATGACAATAATCCTTTGAAACTTCAATCTTTTCTTTACTACTTCCTACAACTTCTGACAAACACAAATGTGATCCTCGGTGAAATCAATAGAAACAAATACCTTAACGAAAATCTGATAAACAATACTCTAAAATTAGTCAGCTCACAATTTAGTAACGTACGTTTATTAAAATTGTATACTTTCGGGACACACAACTACATGATTGATAAATTAAACACATGTAAATCAATCGTGAGAGATATGATGTATCTAAATTACAATCGAAAACAACAGGAATCTATAAAGGTAGAACCAACTAAGACGTATGTAAATCAAAGTACGCAGACTGAATGTATTTTACCTAAATCGGATCTTAGTAACAACAAATCAGAAAACATCAAAAACTGCACTTATGATAACAAAAATGATTTTTTTCGTGACTAACCACCTTACAGTAATTCATCAAAATATAAGCGGACTCATAAATAAATCAAATTTATTTACAATATGCATAAATGATCTCGATGGAAACGGTGAGCAAACAGACGTTCTTTGCTTTACTGAGCATAATATGATAGAAGATGATTATGATTGCCTGAATGTTCCGAATTTCAAACTAGCCTCTTGCTATGCTAGAAAGAAAAGAAAGGGAGGGGCGTGTATTTTAGTCAGAAACAATCATAAGTTCAAAGTGGTGGATTCAGTTTCGAAATTCTGCATATCAAACATTATCGAATGTTGTGCAGTACACCTAATTGACTATGACACTATAGTTCTCTGTGTATACAGAGTGCCACAAAATACTGCTAGGTACTATGACATATTCTTTGACAATCTGAGTGACATATTGGGAGTTTTTAGTTATGATAACAGGAAAAAAATCATAGTATGTGGGGACTTCAATATAAATCTGTTAGAAAATTCAAAATATACAAAAGAATTAGAATCTTTATTTTTGAGTTACAATCTCAAAATAGCCATTAAAGAACCTACACGTCCCTGCAGTGGGACATGTATTGATAATATTGTGCATAATGTACGTGGAAGCAAAAGTAAAATATTAGAGTTTGCAGTATCAGATCATACAGCTCAAATGTTAACATTCCCGGTAAAAAGAACATGTTCTCTTAAGTTCTGGTATACAATGAAGAGAGATTACTCTGAGGAAAATAAACAAAAATTTGCAGAATGTTTGGAGAAACTAAGTTTTTCTGAAACTTATGAAGCTACTGATGCTAATGAAGCATTCAATAGGTTTTACGACATTTTCATGATGTTCTATGACTTGTGTTTCCCTGTCATAAAAATCAAAAATACCACACAGCTCAAGCCTAAATGGTTAACAAATGGCATCAAACTGTGTAGTAAGCGCTGTAGAGAACTGTTGTGGACGTATAGATTAAAAAAGACTACCTACAATAAAAATACTTTTAAGACATATTCTAAGAGGCTCCAAAAAGTTATAAACCAAACACAATATACACAAAATAACTATTACATATCAAATGCTACAAATAAATCAAAAGCAACTTGGCAAATTATTAACAAAAATAAAAGCAATTTACCAAAAGAGTATATAAGGCAATTGAAGATCAGAGGTGAACGTATTTCCGATCCCACAGAAATATCAAACTCATTCAATGATTATTTCACAGAACAGATAAATCCTACACAGCATAATGGAAATCATAATTTATCATGCACTTTTAATCAACTAAATTCCTTATTTATGAAACCTACAACTCCTAAAGAAGTATATGACTCCATAAACAATTTAAAAAATACTCACAGCACGGGTTATGATAACGTTAATACACATGTTGTTAAGTTCGTGTCGTATATAATTTCACCAGTTTTAAGTTTCATAATAAATATATGTATTGAATCAGGGGTATTTCCGGAAAGACTTAAAGTATCTATAATCAAACCTATATTTAAAAAGGACGACAAAGAAGACGTGAAATCGTATAGACCGATAGCGCTTATACCAATTTTGGCCAAGGTTTTCGAAAGAATAATTTACCAAAATATCTATGAATACTTTGAAATCAATGAACTTTTTACAGAAAAACAAAACGGATTCAGAAAAAATAAAAATATTAACATTGCAGTATATGACTTCTTACATAAAATATATTTACGAATGGACAAAACCTTACCAGTGTTAGCACTATTTATGGATCTTACTAAAGCCTTTGATTATGTTGACCATAAAATACTACTGCATAAATTGGAGAAGTATGGAGTGAGAGGAAACGTTCACAATCTAATTAAATCATATTTAAGCAATAGGATACAGATAACTGAGATCAATAGAATTAGTATGTTGAGTAAATCAGAAGAGACATATAAATCGAAACCACGGCTTGTACGCTATGGTGTACCCCAAGGCAGTATTTTAGGCCCATTGCTCTTCCTCATATATATAAATGACTTCCCAAATTCCATAACTCAGCCCATGATCTTATTTGCTGACGACAGTACTGCCATATACGAAAAAGAAAGTGACATAAGTAAAAGTCTTACATCTATTACAAACTGGTTAGCTAGCAATAATCTATTACTTAATCTTAACAAAACCAAAATTATGGAATTTAAACAAAGAAACTATTTTAATTGTAACACAAGAGTAGAATTTAATGATAAAATGATAGAAGAAACCACAAATACAAAATTCTTAGGTCTACATATAGACAATAATATGAGATGGAGTACGCAGCTAGATGCTGTATGCAAGAAGGTAACTAGGTTCTCGTATGCCCTGTATATGCTTAGCAAAACAGTAAATCGAAAGGCAGTGCTTTCAGCGTACTTTGGATACGTCGTTTCTACACTTAGGTATGGAATTATTTTCTGGGGAAATGCTGTAGGTATTGATTTAGTCCTGAAAGCACAAAAAAGGTGTGTAAGAGCTATTTGCAACCTGCGGCGTACAGATAGCTGCAGACCACATTTCAAGGAGCTCGGTTTGCTCACGGTCCCGTCTATATACATTTATGAGACAGCACTTTTTGTAAAATGTAATCCAAAATACTTCGAAAATGTTACTAGGATTCGCCGATGCGATCAACTGTGCTTAGTTCCAAGCAAAACTACTCTCTTTCAGAAAAGTGTTTTTGGCATGGCCACAAGAATATATAACAAAATACCCAAAAATATTCGGAATTCTGAAAATATTATGATATTTAAAACTAAACTTTCCAAATTTCTAATTGACAAGACATATTATAATATAAATGACTTTCTGAATGATAAAATTAATTAATGACTGATACTTATCATCTATAACTTGACATTTTATATTCTTTCTGTATTTTGAATTTCCTTCCTTGACATATGTTTTTGTATTTGATCAGTAATTATCATTGTTCACTATTAACAAATAACATTTGTATGCTACTTAGCAGAACATACTGGAACTTATTTTATATTTAACACCCTTTTATAACGTATGTTTCACAAATAAATGAATTTTGTTTGTTTGTTGAATTATGAATTATGAAAGCGTAAAAGATGAAGTAGCTGGGGACTGTCAATATTATTTCTTATTATTTTAAATAAAAACATTAAATCTAATTTATCTCTTCTCATTACAAGTGAATCCATATTAAAATACTGTAGTATTTCTTGGTAAGAACGTATTTTCTTAGACACTCCGCAAGAATATGCCAGATGCCACAGGAAGCGCTTTTGTATTCTTTCCAATCGCAAAGAGTGTGTAGCGTAGTGGGGCCGCCAGACATCGCTGCAATATTCCATGATACTTCTCACAAGGCTATTAAACAGGACTATTTTAGTTTTACTATTTCGAAAAGATTTCGCGTTACGTATTGTGAACCCAACCATTCTCGATGCTCTCTTAATGGTAGTCTCTATATGTGGCAAAAATTATAGGTTTTTATCGAACAGAACCCCCAGATCTCTTATTTGGTCCACTTCTTGGATAACGTGATCATTAATATGATACTCAGATTTAATTAAATTTTGGTTTCTGGAAAATTTCAAGTGAAAACATTTTTTTATGTTTAAGTGCATATTATTTACATTACACCAGAGAACAAGTCTATTTAGATCCTGCTGTAAAAGGTCAACATCATCAACTGTCTCAATTTTCTTTGCAAATTTTAGGTCATTAGCATACATATACCTATCAGAGTAATGAAAGCATTCCGGGAGATCATTAATAAAATAAATAAACAAGACCGGTCCCAGGTGAGAACCCTGGGGAACACCAGATGTTATGGATTTTAAAGTTGATTGATACCCATTTATTACAACATAAAAAGATCTATCATGTAGGTAAGTGGTAAGCCATTTCAGCAGAGACCCAGACACTCCATATGCAGAAAGCTTGTGGATAAGAATTTGATGTGACACCTTGTCAAACGCTTTGCTAAAATCTGTATAGATTACGTCCATTTGCCCACTGCAATCAATAATACTGGCAAGGGATTCAGTAAATGCAACTAAATTATTATTATTAGGTTTAATCGTGAAAACCCAATCGCCACCAATGCCAGCTTACCAATTGTGGATCACATAGAGGTGTGGTATAAATAAAACTGGCCACGTGTAACAGCTAAGTAACTTTTATTACGTTATTTATTAGGTATTTTAGAAACGAAATAAAATTCACAAAAACTAGGACGGACAACACATCATTTTCCTTAAGAAATTAAGTTATTAAACATTTAAAAACTAAACTAAAAACATCGTAATCAAGTTTATCCTTTAATAAAAATACAGGAAACATAACTTTTTTGGCTCTAATTTGGCAAAGTATAAACACAGAATAAGGAGTTTAAATTAATCTCAGAGCGACTTCACCCTATATCCGATATTCGATAAAGAAAACACCTACCAAAGAGAATATAATCATTACTTGGCTGTCGGTTCGTTTACTTATGGTTACAAGGTCAATTCAATACGCAAAAAAGTGGACTTCTCATACAAAATTGCCAAATCATTGTGTATGAGTTTAGTCCAAAATTTCCTTTTAGTACGAACAAGTAACACTCATTCAAAAATTATCGTCCGATAGATCCATCCGCTTACCAGCCGACACGACCCATTTAAAAGACACTTCATAACATACGCGTAACAAAAAAATGTTATTGATATCACCCCTTAACTGATCTGTTAGCTGTTTCCGCACTGCGTCCGATCCAAATCCGATCCGAATCAGAGACATGTCGGACCGAAGTAGCCGTAGTACTATTTGTATGAGAAGTTGCGCATTAAATCCGTAAACGAGATTCGGATCTAGTGCGCAACTTCGAATACAAATAGTATTACGGCTACTTGGGTCCAAAATATCTCGGATTCGGATCGGACGCAGTGCGGAAACAGCCTTAAACTCTTCATAAAAATAACTCGTCCTAACATCTATTCTGCTACATCTTTGAGTTTCGTACTGTATCGGATCGGAACATGTGGAAACACTCTGACGTAAGAATCCATTTCGTTTTTTTAATAACACTGAAATATAAAGCAAAACATTTTGGAATTACAAATATTATAATGATTAAAACTAAGTAATCTATCTTAATGACTGATTAATTATTAACAAATGGAATCATTTTTTGAGTATTAAAATATTAACAAATATTATGTACAATTCATATTATGATTTGTATAAAAATATGAACGTTTATATACCTACAGAAGCATACAGTGCTCGCTACAAAAGCCACGGCTATACAGGATGATATAAATGGTGCATTTGAGATTTACGGGGTTACTCAGAATCAAGTATAGAATACAGGAAAAATATAAAAAAATCCGATCTACAACTTTTATTTTAAATTTCCCAAACTAAATCTGAGTAATAAATTACCTAAGAATTTGTATGGGAAACTGAAAAAAAAGTTGTAGATCGGATTTTTATTTATATTTTTCCTGTATTCTATACTTCATTCTGAGTAACCCCTTAAAATTTCAAACGCATTTTTTTAACACCCGTATATCCAACCAAGTGAATCTTGGGCTCGTTCCACAACGAAAGTAAGATTTACCTGACTACAGTCTATCCCTTTCATTCGCAAGAGATTTATAGTTCATTCCAATAAAAAAAGCAAAAGGTAAACAAACGTAGTATGCAGATGACATTGACATGACTGTGTCAGTTCCATAGTAAGTTTGTTTACGTTTTGCTTTTTTTGATTGGAATGAACCATACACTAAGTTATCCTGATGTCAGGGTAATAATTACTTTCGCGAATGTGATCTGAAACAGTTCACATTCGCGACTTTAAACTTCCACTCATAAAAATGAAGAACAATTCCCATAGGAATACATACTGAATTCTTAAAATGAAATTGGACTCTATACAAAATTGGCAGATTCCATTATTTATTTATTTATTTATTTTACAATTTATTGTGTACACATAATAGACATAATACACAGGCTTAACATAAAATATACACAAAGGGTGCAGCGTCCATCATTTTTTTTGCGAATTCATTACAGGTTCCATAGGAAAAGTTGTTCAGTTTCATGAGTAGAACACAATACCATAAAATTTTGCTACCTCGAAGTGATTTACATAGTTCTATACTTTCCCTTAAAATTCCACTTGATTCTTTCATAGCGAGCACTATCGGGTGATTATAAAATGTCTGGCAATATTTTAACTGTGGCCTCTACTCATCAAACTGAACAACTTTCCCCAAGAAAGTCATGGTCAAAAAGCAAAAAAAAAATGTTGGACTTCCGATACAAAGTTCATCAACCAGCTGACGGATTTGTATGAAGAGTCCAATTTTTTAGGTTTTTAAGTATGAGTTTCTTGGGGAAAGTTGTTCAGTTTGATGAGTAGAAGCCACTGTTAAAATATTGCCAGTATTTTTTTATCACCTGTAACATATACAGGGTGCAACCATGTCATGAACAACTCAAATTCTTAAACGCTTCTCAAAATTGACTTAAACATTACATATTTATTGTATTTACATATTTTTCTAAAATTCATTATTTACGCAACAATCATCTACAACTTCTACTAAAAAAGGCAGGTTTGTGTCATAGGAGAATTATTTAAGTAGGATTCATCTCGCTGGGCCGACGTGAGGAGCAGCGAGCGGCACTAAACCGAAAACAAATATCAGGTGATCCGTCTGCTCGTTTGCCTCAAAATCCCACTTTTAAATTCTGAACAATGAAGTCACTTCTAAAAAATCTTCACAAATTTGAGCTTAATTTTGGCTTAAGTTATCACGAATTCGAAATAAGGGTCGGTTCACACCGAGACGCGACACCACGCGCGATAATGTTAACATATTTTTTTTTCATATACATACCTAATCTACAGGTGACTTTATTGGTCGGAAAGCAACAAACGGTTGATACTGTTCATGAAACTAAACTACTTTCCGCAAGGAACCCATACAGCTTTTACTTTTTTGTTTCCATACATAGTTTATAAAGCAACTGGTTATTTGTTTTTTTGCTAATTAATATACTCATGGAAAAAAAAATCGACTCAAGGTTTGTTGCACGACTTTTGAAAAAATAACTCAATCCAACAAAAACACTAAACCAAAAGTTAAAAAACTGCGTGTTTACTCTTTATGATTTTAGTTTGGTGGTTTTCTAGACTTTTGTTTTTTGTATTTAGTAGTTTTGTAGACTGAGTTACTTTTTCAAAAGTCGGAAACAAACTTTGAGTCGATTTTTTTAGTCCAGTGTAGTATGGAAAGTCGATATTTCTTGGTATCTTTGTATAGGTTCTTGGGGAAAGTTCGTCAATTTATTTAGAAGCATATGTAATTTGTTTGATTTTCATCTAAATCACCTGTATATAAAAGTCCTGTATATAGGGTGCTACTTTATTAGTGCCCGATATTTTACTCAGTGCTTCTACTCCTGATTCTGATCAACTTTCCCCAAGGAACCCATAGTCAAACTGCAAAAAAATTTTTGGACTCTTCATACGAATTTGGCCGCTCGGCTGATCGATTAGTATGAAGAGTCCAAAAAAAATTTTGCGATTTAACTATGGGTTCCTTGGGGAAAGTTGATCAGAATCAGGAGTAGGAGCACTGACTAAAATATCGGGTACTAATAAAGTAGCGCCTTATATAAAGGGTAT